>CM051017.1:8819031-9034031 GCA_027704905.1 Muraenolepis orangiensis | reverse complement strand
CTCCTTCCGGATCTCTCTCAGCCTGCATGGGCTGCAGACGGCCGTACTGGAGGTAGCGACCGCGCACTAGCGCAGTAGCTACTGTTTTCGATGTGGCGTAACACAGTTTGATTCGTTCGATTACATAGATAGTTAGTTAGATTGATGTAAGAATCATATACTCTACTTCAGCTATTCCCAAAGTGAGGCACCCCCAGGGGCAAGCATAGTTAAGTCAGGGGTACACCAACAAAACATCTGTGATAGCCTCTCTGTGTCAAAAAATAAACATATAAATACATTTTTGTTCAAACAGACACTAACCACACACACTCATAAACCTTGCTAATGTTGTGGGTCACACCGTATATACAGATACCCGTATATCTGGTATATCGCTATGTAAAGTAAAGTGTGACCGTGTCAAGCAGTTTGAGTGACTCGAAAAGAAAAACATTCTTGGGGAGAAGTGACTAAGTGACTCACTCCGTCCACTTCCTCTCTTCCTCCAGGCCGGCTGCTTAGGTGAGAAGAAACGGTGGCTGCAGCTGCTCAGGGAACAAGCAGACCACCGACATCCACCCGGCAGAGGTAGCAATGACGCAGCAGACAGTACAGGAGCACCGCTCAGGTGAGGATACCTTTTTATTTGCTTGTTTGTTTGTTTGTTTGTTTGTAAACCTTTAACTTGATCCATCCCCCAACCCTCTCCTCAGTGGTCTGCAGACCAGGAGGTTCCCCACCTCCTCCAACATGTACATGGACGACCTGTTCCACCTGAAGGGTGCAGTGCACGACCAGCCCCTTTATTCCAACACCTCCATGCTGCAGAACACGGTATGGGACGCATACCCTGGAGAGTACAGTCATTAAATGGTGTTCGCTTCAAAATGACAATGATCAGTCTTTGCACGTTGATTGTTTTCAATTTGCAAAGAAATGTTGTCAGTGGAGCCCAGGGGATTAGCCAGATCTTCAAGATACACTGAACCTGTTGTTGAATCTCTCTCTCAGGATGGGATGCAGGAGTGCTTGTTACTAGGGGATATGGTCACCTATAGCAACACAGGCTTCACTAGCCACAGTAAGTCACTCAGTATAATATAATCCTAATTGTGTGCATGGGCGTGTGCATGCGTTTGCGTGTGTGTGCATTAAAGATAGCTCCGAGCTGAAAGTGTCTTTGTGTTGCTGTCGTTCCAGACAGGGTCTTGGAGACGAAGCGGGGTGTCCAGAAGCTGGAGCTGACAGGGTCCTGGAGGGTCGGCTCCGAGTTGAACCTGGCATCTGCCGGGAAGCAAAACAAACGTACCTCGTTTAGACAGTCCCTGGCCATCTGCAGTGAACGAGCTCAGGTACGAGAGCCCGAGACCCGCACGCTTCTGCTAGCTTCTCTGCCGGCGCATGTAGCGATGCTTCGTCTGGGTGACCTGAACCTGAAGTCCGATGTAGGAGGTTATGTTTTCACAGAGAAACCGTTAGTTTTTCTGTTTGTTTTTTTGTCTGTTAGCAAGATAACTCAAAATGTCTGTACTGTCTTGGAGGATTCTTTAGAATTGGGAGATAGGGCCAAAACAAATCCCATGTTTGGTAATATTTCTCAAAGTTACGAACATTTCATTACATTACAATACATTACATTACAGTCATTTCACAGACGCTTTTGTCCAAAGCGACTTACAATACTGCGTTCAACAAAGGTAGGTAAGAGAACAACTCGTCACCAGAAGTCAAAAGTGCAAGAACTGAGTCAGTCAGTGCTCAGATAAAAGTACAATAAGTTCAGGTAAAGGTACAATAAGTTGGCAAACAATAGAACAATATCTAACCAACAATCTACTTAGACAATCTACTTAGAAAGACTCATAGGAAGGATCCGGGTATAGATTCCTGAAGAGGTGAGATGGGCAGTGACTCATCAAAACATATTTGCATAAAACTTGGTGAGGTGGAATGCCGATTACAGGGATTTAGGGGAATATCCTGATACAAATCTGGACCTCCACAGATCCGGATAAGAATCCAGATCAAAGGCAAAGGGGATTGTTTTTGGTGTGGTGGAAGTATGCCCTGTACTGAGGGCCAGCTGACGGCTCCTTCTGCTTTGTTCCTTCTGCAGACGGGTTTCCTGGGGCCTCTGCTGCGTCGCACGGCTTCAGCGAAGACCTCCTTGACCAGAGTCCCGTCCGCGTTGTTCCTCCAGCAGGGGAAAGTCTGTCAACGCCGACAGGTGAGGAGACTACCGCTGTACTACTGATACTGTACTCCTAGCACTCATACCGCCCCCGTACCATTCAATGCCATACAATACAACCCTTCTCACACTCTTAGTGTTGCTTATTATTGCTTCACTGGGTGTATATACATGAACACATTGCATTACGCATAAACACCATCAAGAGACATTAAAAATGTTCCAAAACATTAAAAAAGCAGCAAGCAGTGCAGCCTCACCAGCCCCAGACACTAGTCAATCTGTCTGGGGCCAGATGAGGCTGCTTCAACCAAACACCAATCACACACACTCCTCGTCGTAGTAGCAGTAGTAGTAGTAGTAGTAGTAGTAGTAGTAGTAGTAGTAGTAGTAGTAGTAGTAGTAGTAGTAGTAGCAGTGGTAGTGGTAGTGGTAGTAGTGGTCGTATTTTGGTGCTTAGTTTGTAATAATGAAGGAATGAACAAACATGCGCATCATCAAGCACTACATTATATAGGAAAGGAATAAATCGGGCCAAATCTGAACAAGAAAACAGGAAAATCTGAAACGAGTGGAGTTCCCATCCTGACCATCTCCTTGTGACTGCTGTGTCTGCTGCCTGTTTGACCACAGGTTCAACACATTCTTACCGATCTGTTCATGTATATTACAGGAATGGGAGCGCAAGGCTGCTGCTTGATGCAGATGTCCCTCACACACACACAGCTGTTTTTTATCCATATTTGTTTTAAAGAGACTGTTGTAATTGTCACAAGGACTTGATCTTGGCCTGGCGCTATATCTCTTATTTGAATATTAAAGGTTTTGGCCTCTCCAGGTACTGTGCAGTTGCCTCTAGGGGATCTTGTGGCGTCTAGCGGCACATAAATGAAAGCCATTCTAACTTTAATATTATTTTTTGCTACTAAAATGATGTATCTAGTCAACAAAACCAAAGGTCTACTTTGTACAATAAATGAATGAATAGAATCCACTACAAGCTGTTTCCATGACTGCGGCAGCTATAATATCCCCATATCAATAATAACTGTGTACATGCCTGGTCTGCTTTGAAAACTGTATGGGCCTCTATTCTCCTAACATATTTACATCTGATCCCTCCTCTGACCCGTCATCATAACCAGTTTCACTTTTAAATGTATTGTTCTTTGTATTGTTTATTTAAACACTTCTCCTTAGTTTAACCAATTGAACTAGTCTTCACATGTCGAATGCAATATGTATTATTGTCTGTGGTCATGTGTATGTGTTTGTCCTTTTATTTATAAAAAATAAAAAAGTCTACCACTAAGTCACACACACACCCAGCCACACAAACCATAAGAGCACTTAGAGCCAAGCACACAACTCACAACATGACGTCTCTAAGTGAATGTATTTAATGCAAAAAATAAGTGTGTGTGTGTGTGTATGTGTACGTGTATGTGTGGTTTATCTGTCCATCACCAACATAATAACAAATACAACTATTATTGTAGCTGTTTAGGGGTTATTGATGTTATAATTAATTGAATTTACATAATTTGAAGCTGTTACTTAATGTTAGGTAAACCCTGCTGTGTGACTCCACACATCCTCACCGTGGAGTGTCTATGCATACTTTTTGTTTACACTGTTCTATGTCACAACTCTTGTTTGATTTATGTCTATAATAATAATAATCCCATATTTGTATCAATCTCATTAATGCATTCAGCAGTGGACACTGTGAAATGAATGTAATTAAATGGATCTAAATAAAAGGTGTAAAAATGTGTTGTTTTGAATTGGTTTTATGTTAATATACACCTTTGTCCAAAGTGACTTACAATAAGATCATTCAACAGGTAGGCATGAGAACTACTAGTCACAAGAAGTCATGAGTGCATTTCCTCCCGAACAAGCCTCCAAGAGCTGAACCAGTGCTCAGCTAAAAGTACAATAATCTGTCCCGAATCCTCCGCGTGATCGCAGAGCTGCATCGCTTTCTTGGTCATTTCATGACCAATAAAGCGATTCTTCTTTGTCACATCTTATTTGCTACTCAAATGATGTATCTAGTCAACAAACCTGAGGCCAAATTTGTACAATAAATGAATGAATATAATTAACTACAAGCAGTTTCCATGACTGCGGCACCTATAATATCCCCATACCAATAATAATGTGTATATGCCTGGTCATAAGTGCATTTCATGCCTGACTCTGCCGTCGGCCCGGCAGGGGGCGCTGTGAAGCGGGGCCGTCAGGTGACGTCACTGCTTACGTCACAGAGGAGGAACTAGGAGGTTCACTGACTGCTAGCCAGGCTAACTACTAGCTCCCCACATCTAGCTGTCTGATCTCACCTCGAAACACCAAGTCTTCCTCGGTAGATAGACACTCACACTAAAAGGTAAAGATTATTGTTGTTTGTGTCTTATTTAAGACTGTTTTTCGAAAATGTTGGCTGTTATTTTTTTTAATTTGTCAGTTAGCAAGGCGTCACCATAGCTGCTGTTAGCTGCCGGCTAGCGAGATACACTCGGGTAAAAAACAACAGCAAAGGGAAAAGATCCTTGAAATAATATTTAGATTTATATGTGGGAATCTCACCACCGACGGTGATGTTTCAATGCTATCGTTAATGGGTAATTAGTCTAGTCTCCGCTAGCTAGTTAGCCTAGCCTATAGCTATTTCCTTTTGTTCGTCGTCTAGCAAGACTTGTCATCTACGCCGTGATGGGAGCATCTAACCCAGGTGGCACACACACGTGTGTCACCCGTGTTATATGGCGTATTGGCGTGATTTTTACGGGTTCATGTGTTTGTTACATGTTCTAGGGTCAAGATGACAGCCGCACCTTACAACTACTCCTACATCTTTAAGTACATCATCATTGGTGAGTCTTCTTCTTCTTGATCTTCTCCACATGTTGTTCTAAGTATCCGGGGGCGTCTGTCTGGTTGTCAAGCGAGATATATATACTGTATATTCTTTGGAATATGATGTTACTGTACAGTATCGTAGTTTTCCATCAGTCTTCTTATACGTGGACGCTGGTAGCTGACCAATACCGCCACTGTGTGTGTGGTTGGAGCTGCCTACCAGCCTAGTAAAACTCTCAATACACTGATACTTTATAGCTTTATACCTGCAATAATAGTTAGTCTATGTACCTGTGTTGTGTGTATTTGTATACTATTGCCAGTACCACCACAGTAATGTACTGGTGTCTGCCTGGAGCTACCTGCATTAACATGTTTATCTCTGTACCTGTATGTTTGTATTTGTCTGTTTGTCCAGGTGACATGGGAGTCGGGAAGTCTTGCCTCCTGCATCAGTTCACAGAGAAGAAATGTAAGCCATCATTGTTCTCGTGCGAGCAGCCTTTCTCATGTTATGTCATGTCTCACAGTAATACGAGAATTTAGACAAGATCCTCATCTTTCAAAGGTGTCTAATGGGAACGTTTTGGATTTGATGTAAGCGTGTTTTATCTGTGGTACTAGTACAGCACTACTGTAGTACGAGTACAGTACTACTACAGTTTCAGGTTAATCTAGTATAGTGTTTTTTTACTGCGGGAGGGAATGGGGAGTAAGCATTCCATTGTACTTGTTGCATATGGCAATTCTTGAATCTTGAGCACTCAATGGTGTTTCATCACACTCTCTGACAACGGTGGGAGAATTAAGCATATGCTGTGTTTTTCATGTGTTGTGGATGTGTGTAACGGTTGCTTGTTTTGCGTGTCAGTCATGGCGGACTGCCCCCACACCATCGGCGTGGAGTTCGGGACGAGGATCATGGAGGTGAACGGACAGAAGGTGAAGCTGCAGATCTGGGACACGGCGGGACAGGAGCGCTTCCGTGCCGTCACCCGCTCCTACTACCGGGGGGCCGCCGGGGCCCTCATGGTCTATGACATCACAAGGTACCAACTGTTGTTCCAACTCTTGTTCTCTAGTCATGTAGCCCCAGTTCTCCAGGGCTGTTGTTTCAACTGTTGTTCTCTGTCATGCAGCACCAGTTCTCTAGGTCTGTTGTTCCAACTCTTGTTCTCTGATCATGTAGCACCAGTTCTCTTTAGTTCTTCTATTTCTTCTTTTTTTTTTTTTTTTGTTGCCTCATGTGCAATTCTCTATTCTCCTTTTCTTCCTGTCCGCCTGGCTGTCTGTCTACCGCTCTACTTACTCGTCTGTCTGTCTTACAGGAGAAGTACTTATAATCATCTGAGCAGCTGGTTGACAGATGCCAGGAACCTGACCAACCCTAACACAGTAAGACACACACACCTTTTACACACGTTGCTCAAGACTAAAGACTAAATGTACAGGGTGTGCGAAATCTGATAATATATTTTCATATTTGTTTATTTCTTTCGTCCTTTTAGATTTATTTCCTTTTTTTGTTCAGTTAGCTAATTACAGATGTGTTGACTCAAACGCACACACACATAATATCATGCATGCACATACATGATACATGCCGCCATATTTCACAAGAGAAGTGGCCTCTTGGACTAAAGTAGAAGAAAACACTGTGATGACCCCTCCCTCAGTACGGAATCCTGTGTGCAGGTCATCATCCTGATCGGGAACAAGGCAGACCTGGAGGCACAGAGGGACGTGACGTACGAGGAGGCCAAGCAGTTTGCTGAGGAGAACGGTGAGCAGAACACGTTGATCTCCAACGTCCATTTTAACCCACATCCATGGACGCCAACAGGAACCAGATGAGACTATAACTTCATGTTTCTGTTGTTTTTAGGGCTGTTGTTCCTGGAAGCCAGCGCAAAGACGTATGTATGCACACATGATGTCTTGCACACATACACATGCCTTCTCATAGAGACATGCGTGCATGCACACATACATGCATGCATACACCGTACACCGATGACATACATATATACACACACATACATGGGTACATACACAAATATACCAGGTGTTACACAGCCACCCCATGACATGGTCCTGTGTGTATGTGTGTGTCCCCTCAGAGGGGAGAATGTGGAAGAGGCGTTCCTAGAAGCAGCCAAGAGGATCTACCAGAACATCCAGGACGGCAGCCTGGACCTCAACGCCGCCGAGTCCGGGGTGCAACACAAGCCCTCCGTCCCCCAGGGGGGCCGCCTCAACTCAGACACACAGCCCGCAAAGGAGGGCTGCAGCTGCTAATCTCACACCGCACACCCGACACACACACACACACACACACACACACACCACACACACACACACACACAAGAACTAATTTGGTGCATTCACACAGGTAAAGAAATAATTAAATTACTGTCTTACATAGACTCCCCCTCCCACACACACACACGCTCTGTAATTTAACACAACCTGTTTAAATCTCTTAATTGATTTAAGTTATTGATTGTTCTTGTCCAGACCAATGATTTGACTGGTTCATCAGACCTGTAGGATGAGGAAGGCCCTGATGAAGGGTTAGTTTTGATCCGGTAACCAGTGCCGTTAAGTCGGTTATTTAGGACCCCACTTAGACTAATTATGTTACACCATAGAAAATGGCTGAAGCGTGTTTTCCTGCTCAACGATGTCCCTTCACAGGAGGAACACACTTTATTCTATGTTGCTAACGACCCACCGCCCCGATTGGCCCACTTAAGATTCCAAGCGTGTGACCAGGGGCAAAGGCCACCCTTTGAAAAGTCACCAAGGGCCACGAATCAGAACGGTCCTTTTTTTTGTTGTTTTCTAATCAAGTAAACTCGGCACTAGTGATCTCTGAAGGGTTGGCCTTCTTCTATATCTTCTTCTATCCTATCAGTTTCCAACTATAATGACTTAATAATTTGCAAGCAATCTGCTCCCGTGGGAAGAAGCTAGCATGAGTGCACACACTCATTGCTTAAAGCCAAGTCAAGTAGATGATGGGCCCTCTGCGGTGGGGCTGGCTTGGCTCCTATGGTGCGTTGTGTGATCGGGTGTGTGTGCGCCAATCACGTCCGCCCAATCGACACCCAGATGGAAGTGTGCAGCAGGGGTGCAGAGCCTTACCTTCCACTGCAATTAACTCTTCCAACAAATGTTTTTACGTTGCCATGATTTTTATGAATAATGCGTATAACACAACTGCAGTTAACCGTTGTGCACTATTTCCGAGCAAATCTCCTAGATGTGTCCCAGAATGCCGAGAGAGTAGGTTCAGGGAGGTGGTAGCTCGGCTATGCACTGCCCAGAAGAAAAAAAGCATTTAGTCTTAACTAAACACAAAGAATTCCCCTAGAGGACATATGGATGCCATATAGTGTGTTCGCTGGCAACATGATTGAGTGGCTGACGACTTCTTGTGGCTTGATTAGTGTTGGCATACAGGTAGCATCCACCTCTCGTCAAGGAGGCACCTTTTATTTATCTAGTCGATATGCAGACCTGATCAGTAGGTTGGCCTGGCTTAACCAGATGCAGTTGGCACAGAGATTTACGACTCTTGGTGGCAGATGTTTGAGATTTAACTGAAAACAAACCAACTGAACTAAAATTGACGATCCCAAGGGTGTTAGTGTTTTGACTCGCTGGTTCCTGCATGCCACCAGGCTAATCTTAAGTTCATTCTGCTTTAGGGCTTTCTGGAAAAAATATCTCCAAACATTGCTTAAAAACACATCTCCTCCTGGCCCCTGCAGTTGTTGAACTAGGAGCCTGTTTCCCTGTCGTGTTGACATAGGTCACGTGACTAGGCCAGCTGACTCTCCTGTTGTCAAAGTCTCGGTGGCTGCCAGCGTAGCAGACCTAAGTGGCAGGAGAAGAGCAACATGGCTGAATCGCCCCACAGTCTGATGGCCGGCGACCCAACGACACTAGACTAGGAAACGGCCTGCCCTCACAGCCTCTCAACTGGCAGCTCACTACACACACTTTTCCTGGAACACCAAGAGTTAAAAACAAACAAAACTGCAGTCTGACAAGTGCACGCTGTGTGGCGGTGCGTCCGTAACGTGCACTTGTCAGAATTATCCTTCGCAAAGGTTTCCACCCAAAGTCTTGGTTTTGTTTGGTCCCGGAGCTGAGAAGTGTCTGAAAGAAGAAGGCTAGACGAAGACTGGTCCTTGGGCTGAGACGCACTCTGTACATTTTCCTCTTGATTTTCTGCAACAGTCGTTTGTCTTTCTGTAAGCGCTGCATATTAACTTGCTTCTTCTGATTCTTTCATATTTATATTCTGTATGTAACGAGCTGTACCTTTCTATGTACTACCACTGGATTCAGTTGATCGTATTTGTAAATAAAGTATATATATAAATATACTTCCAACACAGTACAAATATATATATACACATACTGATCCAATGACTTGAAGACCTTGCTTGTAATTATCCTGAAGGAAATGTGGACATTGATCAAGACAGTCATATTCTCAACTACTAGGTCATGCTAAGATTAGTTGTAAAACAATGTATATTATTGAAATTGGGCATTATGGCACTTTTGGCAAATATCTAGACTAGAGCAGCAATAGAATGAGACCAACAAACACGTGCATAATGGACTCGTATGCATGGTTACGCTCATTAGGTGCAACACTACTTCCCTGTTTGCTTGTCATTCCATGAGCTAAATGGGACTTTAGGGACCATTAAGAAACTGAATGTCTGGTAAAAAAAGTGTTTTTCCTCCAGCCAGCTTCCTGTAGCTCTTCATCGGATAGAGGCTATACCCAACCCCTCTCAATTCTCAGAATAAAGAAGGATCATTTGCACATCAACTTATCTTTATTTGGGGAAGGTTTTTTTTTTATCAGTTTTTCCTCGGTGGAAACAAAACGCATTTAAGGACTATTCATCTCTTGTCGCAGATTCAAATGCACCGTTGTACTTGGTCGGGGGGGTGTCTGTGTATAAAACTCAAGAGTCCTACATGGCTGAGCGGAGCAGGTGTGTCATTCTTTATATAAACATAGAAAGAAAAAGAAAAAAAAGGACACGTAGCGGACACCCTGTCAAGTCCATTAGCACGGCGGGAGCTGAAGGACTCCACCTGGGTTTCAGTCTCAATTGGTAGCCAGAGAGCATCTCTGCCATCGGTTACGTGGCCTTGCTCTTGGCGGCGGGCTCCGTCTCCTGTTCATATTCGATCTCCACATAGGCCCTCCTCTTCTTACTGGGGGCTGGGCCCTTGGCCGGGCTCTTTCCTTTGACCTTGGAGCTCTTGGTCTCAACCTCCATCTCATCCTCCTCAGACTCCTCCTCGTCACTCGACTCAGCCTCCTCTTCCTCCTCCTCATCACTGCTGGCCTTCAGTTTGTTCATCTCCTGCGGGACACAGATTTAAAGATTGAAACGCTAGCCTCGTGGACGCATGCAAGTCGAAACATAGTCGCATCCTGTTGACTAATTATTTAGCCTAACAGCAGACCCGATTAGTGCACTGAACCCGTCTTAGGTTTTGATTGGGCAATAATCCTGCTGACCTTTTGCCTGATATTCAGCAACATGTCAACAGCACATGCTAACCACAGGCAGCTTTAATTGTGATAGTCTATTGTGATCACACACTCGTTCACACAATAATACAAAACAGTCTTCTGCTAAATAAACAACCTCAGAGCATCATATTTAGTTCAACCACAGTAAGATCCTTGGATGAGTTACCCAAGGGAATAAGGTACCGGCACAGGAAATGGGAAACCCTGACCAGCACAGCAGGTTAATTTACCTCAAAGTCACTGAGGTCGCTCTCCTCCACCTCGTCTTCTGCAACAAACACTCTCTTTCCCACGTCCTGAGGACAAGAGACAGACAGACTCAATCCTGCTTCCAGGGCCGGCCGGCCGATACCAGTGTGTGTGCGCATTACAATAGTAATTTAGCAGATGCTTTTGTCCTAAGCAACTGACAATTAGCTCAGTCAACATGTGTAGGCAAGACAACTACTAGTCCCCAGAAGTCATACATTTATTTCAAGCCTCAAAGAGCAGAACCAGTCCTCAGGAAAAATATTTGACACAATAAGAACATGAGACACGAGCAATGAAAAATACATGTGCATGGTCCTGTATGTTGAATGCAGTCTATGAATTAAAATAATCTGAAAACAAAGAATGGAATTCCCATCACCTCGTCATCTTCTTCCTCCTCTTCAGACTCCGATTGGCTGTCCTCCTGCTGCTGATCCAATGCTTTGTCGAAGGCATGCACTGGGAAGTTGTAGATGTCCCCGTACTGCAGGCACACACAAACACACACACACGGTTATGTGAAGAATATTCAAAGTCCAGATAGGATGAGTCATATGTCCCCACACTGCCCCTGATTTTTACCGTTCCCTGTTTGAGACGATCCAGCAGCTCCTTCTCGATTGCATTGTCCAGCTGCGCGGCGATCAGCGCTTTCTCCTACAGAGACACGACAGGGAGAGGTTAACCAGGAGGGGACGACCACGGTCACCTAGGGTCCGTGCTGCCGTCAGGTCATCGTGAAAACGCGCTCGTCTGCACGTTCACATTCGCAGATGCGTTCTTGAGACGGTAAAACATGTGCATAGAGTGGCAGCCAAAGGAGGGGGGGGGGCACTCGGCTGATGGAGCCAGAATGCCCTCTGGAGTGTGTTGTTTAACTGTCAACCATGTGGTTTACTTAAAACCACCCATGTTTGTGCTCTACTCACCTCTTTCCTCTTCTCTCTCCTTTCCACCTTCCTGCTCAGTGGAACCAACTTCCTCCTGAAAAGAGAGCAGTCGCAACAATTAGAGGGATATTAGCATTAGCACTGTGCAAATACATACTGAAGTTAGTATTAGCAATGTACATACACTGTTATTACCATTAGCACTGTAATACACACTATGTCGCATTGTAATACACAGTGTAATTAGCACCGTTATACACAGTAATGCAATAAAATGTGTATGGCAATCAGCACTTTGTTATACAAAGTGTAATTAGCACTGTAGTGCGTATCGCGATTATCATTAGCACTGTGTAATACAGACAAATTTGCACTGTAATACGTATTAGTGAATAGCAATAGCACGGTGTGTGGCGGTACGTACTGGCGCTTGAGCGTGAGCTTGCGGATGCGGATCAGGTACTGGGTGATCTTGGTGAAGCGCTGTTTGCACTTGTGTCTGAGGAACCGGGGCCAGTAGATGAGACTCTCATCGATCTGCTCCAGGGCCTTCTCATAGTTCTTACTGAGCTTCACCTGCAGGGGACCACAACATTTCTCATCCAGATACACATGACGTAACATAAACCCTCCTGCAGTATCCACACGACAGCTACTTTGTCTAATACTGCAAACCGGGGCGAAAACATTACCTATGTTTGTCTGTTAGCAAGATAAATCAAAAAGTTATGTACGGAATTTGACAAAACTTGGTGGTTAGATTACTTATGGGCCAAGGAACAGTTGATTCGATTTTGGATCCGCAGATCCGGATCCAAATCCTGATCATGGGGACTTTTTGGTGTTCTCTTGCCTACCTATGTTAAATGACCTTATTGTAAGTTGCTTTAGACCAAAGAGTCTGCTAAATGACTAATGTAATGCTCAGACGAGTGTTCTAGAAACTGACCTATTCTCCCAATTTATTTATAAGGGCAGACAGGCCTTTATTAAACGGACAGAAGTAGTAGGAGTAGTGAATGTTAATCAGGATTGACCCTGATGTGAAGTGTGTCCAGGAGCCTGCAGGCAGTCTGGTTTTGGAAACTAGATGAAGAAGAAGCTCACCTTCTCCCACATCCTGGCAGGGAACGCTGCCCTCTCTATCACCTTCATGTACAGGAAACACTGACCTGCAGAAGAAGAGGAAGCAGCGTTGCATGCAGAAGGTTAATCCACACGCTAAAGTTTCAGGTCCTTTACGGGGATGACACGCATCAGGACCAAGTCACCCTTCTCCTGCCCACTCACCCTTCTCCTCCTCACTCACCCTTCTCCTCCCCACTGACCCTTCTCCTCCCCACTGACCCTTCTTCTCCTCCCCCCTGACCCTTCTCCTCCTCACTCACCCTTCTCCTCCCGGATGGTGGCGTACTGGCTGTTGGCCAGCGGACAGGCCTGCCGGGTGCACAGCCCTGTGACGTTGTACTCATGACGACAGAAGTTTTGAGACTTGGTTCTGGAGATTAAGTGGAAATAAAGACATAAGTGAATAGGAAGAGAGAATGTGAGTTTTCTCGCTTTCACCCAAGACGTAAAACATCATGAATTATGACTGTAACGTTACTTCACTTACTTGACTTTGAAGGAGCAGAAATTGTCGTTGCCGATGATGTCCCAAATGGCCTGCAGAGACGGACAGAGTCACCAACACAGCGTTTAGTACAACACACACCCTATATACACTGACTGTTATAGGTTACAGACAACTTTAAATCTGTTCAATTGTGTTTAGTTTTTTCATTATATATATTTAAATAGTCTCTTTGAAATGTTTGTTTCGTTTTTTTAATTATTCCAATTTTTTTTTTAAGTGCACCATGAGGACTGCGACACGATTCCGTTGTACTTGTGCAATGATGAAATAAAAAGGCATTCTAGTTCTACCAGATCCACAACTTGTCAGATCCACAACTCTGCTCCATCGTCTCACATATCAGTTCGTTTAAAGTCTATGTTATAGTTTAAAATCATCATCAACATTTTGAGGACTTTTTAAAATGGTCCTCCAATGTGGTCCCTCAACACGTTAGCGCTCAGCCTACTATGACGCATTCACTATGTATTATAAAAGACCCAAAACAATACTAGAATGACATGCATTTCAGAAAAACGCCACAAAACCATAGTGTTAAAGCTCCGAAAACGAAATGTTACACACTACGGTTCACTGATCTACAGATCTCAGCCATACAACTTAAGTCTCATAGCATCATACACATGTCGTACTTACGTCGTCGTGCTGCATGTTTGACTTCTATAGACAGCTGTCACGACCGAATAACTAAAACGTAATATATATATTTAGATATATATATAATATCATGTACTTTGACTATTTCCTCTGAATCTAAGGGGCCACATGGACGGCTCAGGAAGACGACATTTTTGTTTGCTTCTGAGGACGGTCCGAGAGTCTCGTGGCGAGGTATCGCGAGACACGTCACCACGTCATCGATCATATGACACGTGATCACGTGTACATATGATTTACATATGGTTTAAATATGATTCAAACTGATTCAAATAGTTGGGGACAACATTAAATTAAATGTGTCACAAAACGCATTAGCAACTGACAGTAAAGGACACGTAAAATGACCGATAGCGTATATTAAGGACAGTAAAACCTCAGGTTTCGAGCAACATAACATGTGACTAAACCTTTCGTTATGCTCATAGATCATGATAACACAATATGACGGTACTGACCTTGTCGTTGATGGTTGTTCACTGCTCGAAATATACAAATATAACATAACATAACATAACATTTAAAGTTGTTTTCAGAGATAGAAACTGAAATTCTCAACGCTTGCAAGTTTATTCTATTTTATCTTATTTTTATAACTGCTGTCTGTCGTCGGGTATTGCTTTATACTTGTGTAAACTGTGAACTGTCAAGTATCCTTGATACTTGGATAGTGGTCTATACATAATATAAAAATATTTGTATGTAGCTTATTCATATTTGAGAACACGTTTTGTAATTTGAATAATGAATATAGAGCATATGTTAGTGCAATTTTCTGAACTCAAAAAGTGTCACTGCCACTTTTTAGTTAGTAAAGAACTTCCACGTGAGGATCAGAAGGTCTGAGGCTCGTATCGTAACAAGAGGGCTGCACCGGTCACAGACAACCTGTGAATAAACCTTTCATCATTTGAATGAAACGTGGAAAGATCATATATACACCTACTACGGAGAGGTGACATCATGGATGATTTTACTGACTGGGTCAATAACGATCACAGATATGTATACATTTGTGTTGCACGTTTCAACTGCAGTGTTTTGAGTTAAGTTATATGTATATATTTAAAATATAAAGAATTAAGCGTTTTAATGTTTGCAAAACGTCAGATCAGATAGAATGACATCACGTTCAATTGGTCAAGCAGACGTCATTGGGTGATGCACCAGATTAATAATTCACCTAAAACATGTTTCTGGTGTCTTAATGTTTCAGTTATCACACGTTTTCTCCAATCACATAATCTTGAATAATTAAGTGGACGAAATAGGACATATTACACTTAAAAACATTCGAAATGTGTAATTTGTATATTATATTACTGATATTTTGCTAACATGCTACATTAAAAAGCCTACTTCTTTAATCGTATCCCTGTTATTTTTACTGTTATAACGTTTGTGAATTATTTTTGATCGAAAATGCTGGGCAGGTCTTTGTGGAGCTGGCACTAACATTTCTTTCTTTGTACAATGAATTACTGAACATCCACGTGAGGATCAGAAGGTTTGAGGCGCGTATCGTAACAAGAGGGCTGCACCTGTCACAGACAACCTGTGAATAAACCTTTCATCATTTGAATGAAACGTGGAAAGATCACGTATTTACTACGGGGAGGTGACATCATGGATGATTTTACTGACTGGGTCAATAACGGTCACATAAGTGTTTTGAATTACGCACTATGAAGTTAAATTTAAAAAAATTAATATTTAAGCTTTTTAATGTTTGCTAAACTTTAGGAGAGCTGCATTATGAGACGGGTGCATATGTACCCTTTTCTCTATAGAATGACATCACATTCGATTAAAGCAGACGTCATTGGGTAATGCGCCACATTAATGATGCACCTCCTACATGTTTCTGGTCTCTAAATGTTTCAGTTATCACACACACGGTTTCTCTAATCACTTAATCTTGAAGAACTATAGTTACACATTAGCCCGCAGCAACGGTCCAAGTGGCCGTTATTGCGGGCTAATGTGTAACTATAGTTCTTAGTTCTTGGCCATCCAGATTCACAGCCACGGGGAGGTTTCTGGAGGTCCACATGGCGTCTTTGATGGCGGCCAGGTTGAGCCACTGTTTGGGGAATTCGCATGGTATCTGACTGTTTTGGCTCACCCCAAACAGCAGCACCAGTTGGGCTGGTAAGTACGGGAATTGCAGGGAGCCGGTTGTTTCCCACTGGTCTTCAGCAGCACTGCACTCCCAGAGCAGAAGCCTCACCGACCCAGGAGCGCCGCTCCCTGGTCGGGGGCAGGTTGAGGACGCTATCATAACCCCGGGAGGGCATGACGGACCTGACCGGGAGGAGCTCAGTCGTATCCCCACTTGTGTTCACTGCTCGGAATATACAAATAGAACATGCATCATACAACTATAAAGTACATGGGACAGTAAACCAAATCAGTATCATAAAACAATGAGCTTAATGTTACTTTTACTTTAAACAATACACGTTTGACAGGTTTTTGTTTTTTTAGGGATGCTGAATTATAAAAAAATATCTGAGATTTTATAAACTGCAATTCTTAACGCTTGCAATTCTTTGACAGAGCTCAGAGATCGAAAAAGAGTAACCACCATTAATGACTTAAGATGTTTATTGTTAAGAACGTCCACGTGAGGATCAGAAGGTTTGAGGCGCGTATCGTAACAAGAGAGCTGCACCTGTCACAGAGAACCTGTGAATAAACCTTTCATCATTTGAATGAAACGTGGAAAGATCACAGATGTCGAAGAAGACGAGGTGACATCATGGATGATTTTACTGACTGGGTCAATAACGGTCACAGATATGTATACATTTGTTTTGCACATTTCAACTGCAGTGTTTTGAGTTACGCACCATCAAGTTATATTTAAAAAATAAAATATTACGTTTTTTAATGTTTGCTCAACTTCAGGAGAGCTGCATAATGGGACGGGTGCATATGTACCCTTTTCTCTAGATCAGATAGAATGACATCACATTAGATTAAAGCAGACGTCATTGGGTAATGCGCCACACTAATGATGCACCTCCTGTTTCTGGTCTCTTAATGTTATCACACACACGTTTTCTCCAATCACTTTGTCTTGAAGAATTAAGTTACACTAAATAGCTTACTTCCTTAATCGTATCGCTATGATTATTTATATAACATTTGTGAATTATATATTTTTTACCATTCTTTGAATATTCTGGGCAGGTCTTTGGAGCTGGCACTAACATTTCACTGTACAAATACTGAACTTCCAAGTGAGGACCAGAAGGTCTGAGGCGCGTTTCGTAACAAGAGGACGTCACAGACAACCTGGGAATTTGATTATTTTAGTATTTATAGACACAATTTCAAGTTGTTTCACATCTTCATACTTAATGTCCCATTCATTTCAAAGCAGACAAGTAATTCAAAAAATGTTTCAAACAACAAATTGTCAAACAACCAAAAACAACCACATTGTTAACACACGTGTGTTTAGATTGTTCAAATACGCTCCGCAGCAGCATTGGTTTCTCGGAACCTGTTGCTCAGAGGAGATCCTCGCCTTTCAGCTCCTTCCCTCCAGCCTCACCCGGAGAGACAGGCCGCCCATGCCTCCTTCTACTTTATGACTTAACATGTTTAATGTGAATAACTTCCACGTGAGGATCAGAAGGTTTGAGGCGCGTATCGTAACAAGAGGGCTGCACCGGTCACAGACAACCTGTGAATAAACCTTTCATCATTTGAATGAAACGTGGAAAGATCACAGATTTACTACGGCGAGGTGACATCATGGATGATTTTACTGACTGGGTCAATAACGGTCACAGATATGTATACATTTGTGTTGCACGTTTCAACTGTTTTGAGTTACACACTGTCAAGTAATTATTCTAAAATAAAGAATTAAGCATTTAATGTTAGCTAAACTTCAGATCAGATAGAATGACATCACTTTCGATTAAAGCATACGTCATTGGGTGATGGACCACATTAATAATGCACCTCATAAGTTATTTTGTTAGCTGGCACTAACGTTTCACTGTACATCAATGATGACTGAACTTCCAAGTGAGGACCAGAAGGTCTGAGGCGCTGGACGAAGAGGGCTACACCTGTCACAGACAACCAATATTATGATTATAGTATTTCAAGTTGTTTCACATCTTAATAGAAAATGTCACATTAATTTTAAAGCAGATACGTAATTAATTTTTTTGCAAACTAATTGTCAAAACAAAAAACAACAACAACATTGTTATAACATATGTTTAGTTCAAATTGATGGAATTCTTTGTTTTATAAAATGACCATCAATGCTTTTAAATTGTTAAAAGAAGGTTGTGCAGGTCCGAGGGGGGGCTTATTTTAAAGAGACCTTCCGAGTTCCGAGAGACCTATGCTGCTGTGGAGCGCAGGATGGGTGTTTTAAATAAGTTATTTAAAACACCCATCCTGCGCTCCACAGCAGCATAGGTCTCTCGGAACCTGTTGCTCAGAGGAGGTCCTCGTCCTTCTGCTCCTTCCCTCCAGCCTCACCCGGAGAGACAGGCCGCCATGACTCTCCTTGTGTGGCTCGGGCTCTCGATTCTTCTTTATGACTTAACATGTTTAATGTGAATAACTTCCAAGTGAGGATCAGAAGGTTTGAGGCGCGTATCGTAACAAGAGGGCTGCACCGGTCACAGAGAACCTGTGAATAAACCTTTCATCATTTGCATGAAACTTGGAAAGATCACGCATTTACTACGGGGAGGTGACATCATGGATGATTTTACTGACTGGGTCAATAACGGTCACAGATATGTATACATTTGTGTTTTGAGTTACGCACTATCAAGTTATATAAAAAAGAAAGAAAGAATTAAGCTTTTTAATGTTTGCTAAACTTCAGATCAGATAGAATGACATCACAATCGATTAAAGCAGACGTCATTGGGTTATGCACCACATTATAATGATGCACCTCATACGTGTTTCTGGTCTCTTAATGTTTCAGTTATCGCACACACGTTTTCTCTTGGACCACTTGAGCATGGTATCTGACGGTTTTTGCTCACCCCATACAGCACTTGTTGGGCTGTGAGGACATCCCCCTGCTGGTAAGTACAGGAATTGCAGGGAGCCGGCTGTTTCCCACTGGTCTTCAGCAGCACTGCACTCCCAGAGCGGAAGCCTCACCGACCCAGGAGCGCCGCTCCCTGGTCGGGGGCAGGTTGAGGACGCTATCATAACCCCGGGAGGACATGACGGACCTGACCGGGAGGAGCTCAGTCGTATCCCCACTTGTGTTCACTGCTCGGAATATACAAATAGAACACGCATCATACAACTATAAAGTACATGGGACAGTAAACCAAACCCTATTTAAAAAAAATTAGCTTAATGTTCCTTTTTGAAACAATACACCTTTGACAGGTCTTTTTTAGGGATGCTAAATTATTGATATTATTAAAAAAAATTAAGAGGAAACACCACAACAATATTTTTCTGTAGGTCATTCATATTTGTGAGCACATGTCTCGTAATTTGAATAATGAATATAGAACATAGTATGTTTGTAATAATGGAAAGGAGCTTTGAAGTGCTCAGAGCACGAGAAAGAGTCAGCACCATTAATGATTTAACATGTTCAATGTAAAGAACTTCCACGTGAGGATCAGAAGGTTTGAGGCGCGTATCGTAACAAGAGGGCTGCACCTGTCACAGACAACCTGTGAATAAACCTTTCATCATTTGAATGAAACGGGGAAAGATCATATATGCACCGACTACGGAGAGGTGACATCATGGATGATTGTACTGACTGGGTCAATAACGGTCACATATTTAAAAAATAAAGAATTATACTTTTTAATGTTTGCTAAACTTCAGATCAGATAGAATGACATCACATTCGAATATAGCAGACGTCATTGGGTAATGGACCACATTAACGATGCACCTCATACATTAGATCAGATTCAAATTCATTGTCATTGCAAAGCACAAGTACAGTACAGCGAAAATAATTTGGCTTCTAACCAGAGTGCAAATGTTGCAGCAAAGTGAATGGTAATATATAATTGATTGATGATGGTTAAAAAATATGTAAAGACAGACTACTAGGTAGAAAAACTGGTAGAAAATAACTTATAGAGTATGTATGAGATATGTGCAGAATTATAGTATATATATATATATACAGGTAAGTATACAAGTTTCTGGTCTCTTAATGTTTCAGTTATCACACACGTTTTCTCTAATCACCTAATCTTGAAGAAACAATAGACCGTTGACAGGTTTTTTCAAGGCTCAAGACTCTTGATACATTAATAGTGATCTATACTTAATAGAAGAGGAAACACCACAAATATAATTCTTCATATTTGTCAATAAGTAACTAAAATAATGAATGTAAAAAATGTTCACCCCATACAGCACTTGTTGGGCTGTGATGTTTTTAATAACGGAGAGAAGCTTTGCAGTTACAGGGCTCAAAAAGAGCAGCTTAGTATTATTATTTTTGTTTCTGTAATGAACTTCCAAGCGGGATCAGATGGTTTGAGGCGCGTATCGTAACAAGAGGGCTGCGCCTGTCACAGACAACCTGTGAATAAACCGATCATCATTTGCATGAAGCTTGGAAAGATCAACTTGATGTAGGGAGAGGTGACGATATACATGACTTTACTGACTTGATCAATAACGGTCACAGATTTTGTTTTTGTACCTATTTGCACGTTCCAACCAGGCTGTTTTTAACAACGCACTATCAACTAATACATTCACAGTTTTGTTCCTCACGAATTAATAAAGGTTTTTAATATTTGGTAAACTTCTGAAGAGATGCAGTATGGGACGTCACTGTGTAGAGCTACGGGACAGTAGAGGAGCGCCCTCTAACGGCCCGGAGTCACATGGTGAAAAAGCAGAAAGTATTATATTCAATTTGTGTCGGCAATTCGATTTGATAAATAACTACATTAGATAGGTAATGTACCAAATTAATGATTCACCTAAAACATGTTTCTGGTTTCCTTATGTCCCAGATATCATAGACTCTTGTTATGTCTTGGCTCACTGTCTTTCTTGTTCAGACTGGAAAATTAACAACTGAGAGATTACTCAAATATATTAGTATTAATTTTGGCAACGAAAAAAAGCTTCGAATAAAACCTTTTCAGAGACGAACAGCTATCAACAACTATCAGCTATTAAAACAATTAATGTGGGAAACTCCAAATGAGGATCAGAAGGTTTAGGCACGTGTTGTAACAAGAGGGCTGCGTCTGTCACAGACAAGTTGTGTTTAACTTGTCATTATTTGGATGAACCTTGAAATAATTATTGAGGAGAGTTGACAATATGTATGATTGTACTGACTGGGTAAATACAGGTCAGAGCAATTTTTAGCTAAATTATTTGGACGTTTCAATTTCAATGTTTTTGCCAACACACCATAAACTGAGAGGGCTTTTCCCCCACACATAAAGCTTTTTTTTAATGTTTGATCAACTTCAGGAGAGATGCATTATGGGACTTCATTAGATAATGCACCAAATTAATGATGCACCTAATTAATGCTTCTGGTGTCATTGAGTCTTGATATTTCTCGGCTTATTGGGTATTTTTACATTAATCAGCTGTTAAGTTAAGTTATTAGGTCTCACCACTGGGATAAAATAAATAGCTATAAAACAAATCGGTAGAAAAAAAAAAATCATTTTCTCACCTACACACAAACCTCAGCTCAAAATAAAACCTTGTTTTTCGTAGTTCACAACGTAACCACACACATTCCCACTTTGAAAAAAACAGAGAAAGTTTATTTTAGTAAATAGTGTGAGCTTTTCACATCTGTACAACACTGGCATCTGTGGTTGGCACTCATTAAAGGGACAATCCGGCGTGGAAACCGGATTCCTATCCGTTTGTGTGGAGGCAATCTAACATCGGCTACATAAATCTAAAATCACAGAAACGGCACTCGATTCTGTTTAAGAGTGGATTCATTTACTCCAAAAACCCAAAGGTATATCTCATTTGAATACACGGTACAAAAAAAACAAAACAGAACTGAACAAAAAAAGGAACATGGCACCCAAAGCCACAACGGACAGACTCGGCAGAACAACTGAAAGAAACTACGTTGACATGCAACTCACATCGCTGTACACTCCGCTATATAGGCATGCAAAAACAACACCGCTTCAACAGGGTCCAATGGACCAAGGACACACTAAACAATATGTGCACACACACACACACACACTCATTCACACACAATAATACAACACAACAGTATTCTGCGAATTTGTGAACGTCACGTAGGCTACTGCAGGAACATTGGATGTCCATCATCTACTGACTCGTGTTGCCATGGAGATTGGTTGTATAAAGTTTTCTGGATGCTGTGACGATTTTCTGGTCTGGCCCGACTCGGTGGCTCACCTCTCGGGGAGGAAGTCAGGTTGTGGATGGAGGCGGCTGATTGTAAAGGGGGGGGGGGAGTGCAAGGGGCATGACCCATTTGTCCAGGAGGGTGTACAGTACATGGGGTTCTCCAAGACCCAACTTCAGGAGAGAGAGAGAGAGAGAGAGAGAGAGAGAGAGAGAGAGAGAGAGAGAGAGAGAGAGAGAGAGAGAGAGAGAGAGAGAGAGAGAGAGAGAGAGAGAGAGAGAGAGAGAGAGAGAGAGAGAGAGAGAGAGAGAGAGAGAGAGAGAGAGAGAGAGAGAGACCCTCAGAGCTGGAGAACCGACAGCAGCTGCAGGCCGCTTAGAATGCCACTGCTGCCAAACATCGAAACCTTTTGATAATAAACACATTTTTACCCTTTTTGTATCACGATGAGAACCAGGGCCTCCTCAAGGCCTCCAGAGACATGTCTGGTGGTGCTGGAGCTCTGGACAGAACCAAATGAAACCAACTTAAACACAACACTGTGTACGTCCTGTAGGGTCAGACCACAGAGTTCAATAGTTGCTTGTTACTCTGATGAGGAGGTTGAAGGACTATATATATGTGACCGACACAAACAAACAAACAAATAGGTAAACTATAAAATTAATAAAACAAATTATAAGACAGCAAAATGATATATTTATATGAGCAAGAGATTGTAAAGTGTTCTGAACATGGTTCACATATCCACCTCTTACTCACATAACACCTGTGAGAGGAGGAAGAAAGAGACCACATGCTGGTTGGTTGAAATTTAGATTCCACAGCAAAGCGTCCTTTCAATGGACCATATTCGCCTGTCGGCCATCTTGATTCCACCTGGGTTCCAAATGCTAGCTGGGTGGGGGTGAAAGTGTGGAACCAAGATGGCCGCTAGGCGAGTAAGGCCACATGGTCTTTCTTCTAAAACTGATTAAAATCACGTTTGCGCTGTACAATGAAGGGATTGAGATGGGATAATACGGGGCTCCAAGTCTTGTTATTCGGTTAATATACAGAAGATATTTCCGGAAAGCAAAACGTTAACCCAGCGGAAGTCCCTGCTCGGCAGGCATATATGTACGAGCCTCCACTAAAGCTATAGCCATCTTGTGTTGCGTTTTTAAATCTGTTCTACGGACAACATGGGGATGCTCTGCATTACCCGGTGAACACCGATAAAGGCAAGTGAAAGTTGAACAAAGTAGTTTTAAATGTAAAACAATATAAAATAATCTGACGCATTCATACATTACTATTTCAAAGCAGTATAGATTGATGGGAGGGAGGGAGAAATCACACACACACACACACACACATTGCTTCCACTGAGTCTTCATACCAGTCAAAATGGTTGCCATTGGAAACATGGCCGGTAACGGGGGTCAGGTGGTCGGTGAATTGCTTCTGCTATCATTGGACACATTGTCAGTAAGCTGCTCTGCCGTTGGAAACGTGCTCCCATACTTCCCGTCCTCGAGTCCTAGATGTCTATGGCAGGTGGTTCTGAAACAAGGCCATGGATCTGGTGTCAGAACAGGTATCCACCTATTTATCATGTTGTTTAACATTGAGGGGCTGTATATTTTCATTTTAAATCCCCCCCCCCTCCCCCCATTGACCCTCATCCGATGAAGGGAAGGGGTTTCTGTAACGTGTACAAAAACAATATTTTTTCGGATGGGCCGATTGTTTTCTGGTGTGCAGTTAATCATCAATGACACTGCGGCAATATTTTTGAACCCAGGAAGGAAACGCTTCTTCTTCTTCTTCTTCTTCTTGCCTTTGTAGGTCGGCTTGATTAAAAGCCTCCCCTGCACCACCCTCGCCACCCTCTGGAAACACAGGGTGGCGAGGGTGGTGCAGGTGAGGTGCTGGTCGGTAGGGAGGGAGGGGGCACACAGCAAACAGTATCTCAAGGATGTTTAGGATCTTTAAGTGTTTTGAGTTGTTGTTGTTGTTGTTGCCGCCGTCGTCCCCTTCCCCGTGTCTTATCATGGGGCTCGACTCTTAAGAGGTCTTCACCAAGTCGTACACGTAGATGTGGAAGTCGTCGTCGAACTTGATGAAGTACACAGAGGGCTTGGCCTCCACCTGGTGGATGACCATGCCCGAGCGCTTGCCCCCGTCCTCTTTGGCGTACTCCACCTGCTTCCCCACCAGGCTGTCCACCACCTCACCAGGCTCTCGCTCTGCCGGCACACTGTCATCTGGAGGGAGAGAGAGAGAGAGATAAAAACAAAGAAAGATGTAAAGAAAGAAAGAAAGTTGTGATTGTCATCATTGGGTTAGGATTGTCATAACTTTAAGTTGCTCTGTATCTTCAGTCCTAGCTTGTTGTTGGCATAACATGCGCGTGCGTGCATGTTGTGTGCATGTGCAGGAAACCCACTGGAGTCGGGCATGATCCTCAGGTCTCCCTCCTTGTAGTCGTCCAGCAGCTGGTACATGTAGAGCACCGGGTCCTTCTCGTAGGTGATGTAGAACCACGTGGTCATGATGGGAGCGCGGGCCAGCACCATGCCCCTCCATTCCTCCTTGGGACCCTCCTCTGTCTCGAACATGTGCTCCACCGCCTTGCCGATCATGGTCTCCGCCAGCATGGTGTCAGTGACGCGGGCCCGGGCTGGGGGGGGGGGGGGGGGTGGGTTGGAGGTCAAGAGTCTGGTTAGGTCACCTTTTGTATTTGTCCGGTTAAACCTCAAAATGATACACCTTCAAACCCCTTTATAACAACTTAGTATATGGACGCAGATTCCATTACCAACACACCGGCACACCAAAATATACTACTATACTAAATACTACAACATAGTCTTATTGCATGGTAATAATAATAGTAATGCCGGCTTTTATCCAAAGCGCTTTACAAGTCATGCCTCACATCACCCATTCATACACCGACAGCGGTCAGGAGCAGTTAGGGTTAGGGTGTCTTGCTCAAGGACACCGACAGTTTTTGCTAGGAGGAGCCAGGGATCAAACCAGCGACCTTTCGGTTGTGAGGCGACCGCTCTACCTCCTGAGCTATACTGCCGCGGTAAATTTACTGCATTACATAGCTTTTAGCCAAAGCGCTTTATAAATATTGCCTCACATTCACCCATTCATACACAGACGGCGGTGTCAGCCATGCACAAAGAAAGCTGGTCAGGAGTAGTTTGGTTAGGGTGTCTTGCTAGGAGGAGCCAGGTGATCGAACCAGCAACCTTCCGGTTGCCAGACAATCCGTTCTACTTTCTG
The DNA here is from genome assembly GCA_027704905.1 of Muraenolepis orangiensis. Classification (NCBI taxonomy): domain Eukaryota; kingdom Metazoa; phylum Chordata; class Actinopteri; order Gadiformes; family Muraenolepididae; genus Muraenolepis; species Muraenolepis orangiensis. The sequence goes on along the minus strand of CM051017.1, from coordinate 9,008,342 downwards.
AGCTACGTACCACATGCTGCATGGATAATCTTTGCTATTTTCTGTATTGAAAACACTCATGATGTCTTTAGAAGTACTGAGCGCATGGATCACGGATATCTCATTTCAACAGTGCTGTAAGAAATTAAATGCTGCAATATTGTGTCGACCCACATTTACTGCCTACCAACGACTTCTCGGCAAGACAAAGTCACTCAGTCAGATGGCAACTTTGACTCCCCTAGGACAGCATGCATTGCATGTGTAAAACCAAACACTGATTACAAAACCATAGCGAAGCCAGACATTAATTACAGGCAGACAGACACACACACACACACTTACCGATTCTGTCCGGCAGCACCTCCAGGCCGATCACCCTCTCATCGCTGTACAGCTCCAGGCCGTATATGCAGTCGAAGCCGTCATATTTGATCAGGTACAGAGAGGGGTTGACGGGGACCTGGTCCAACACCGTCCCTTTCCACTGGGACGATTTACCTTGCAGGACAACAGAGTAGCGATGCACAGCATTAGGGGCTTGGGACGGCTGTAAGGACAATGGAACTAACCCCGTCACCATTATGCCGATTGATCGGTTACTTGATCGATCAGAGAATAAATTAAATCTAGTTTTGATAATCTACTTAATCACTGATAAAGAGGCTTTTTGGCATTATATTTGCCAAATGATGTTAATTTTCCAATAAATAAAAAATATTTGACAAATAATTAAATAAAACATTTCTAGAAGAAACAAACCAAAAACTGTGGTTGTGTTTTGTACATACTGCCTTCCTTCCAGATGTGCTGGATCCTACAGCCTACGATGTTCCTCCTGGGCTGGCCTAAAGCCTTGTTGGGCTCCACACTAGTCCTCTGCTTCCTGCACACAGACACACACACACATCATGCAAATTAGATAGACAGAGCGACAATAGACAGAGAGCCAAGAAAAGACAAAGAGGCAGACAGGAAGAATGAGAGAAACAAAAATATACAGGACAGACATAGCAGAAGGTATACATCGGAAAGGAGGGAATGAGATGAGAGAGGACATTGTTGTTTGTACCCAATGACGTAGAAGAGAGGGGTAGACTCACTTGTGTGAATTCTTTTTCTTCATCATATTTGCAGATACGCTGGAATGCCCTGAAACAAACACCAACAATGGGTCAATTTAGAAGACTCTCCATCACTTAAGTGGCCAATGTCCTACTACTAAATAGACCAAGTGCAGATAAACAGCACCTTAATGGAAGAATGGCCCTTTTCACTGTAAGGGGAGCCGTCATGCTTGGCTAACTTCTAATACGAGAGATATATGAGAGAGCACTGCTTCATACACACAAGTTGGACCAATCAATTAATGTAATTTTTCCAAGTCACGCCAACGGAGAACATAAACCCTGGACCAATGGCATCAAATATTCACCATTTGTGAGATTTCGTTCACTGAAACAGTTGACATTGCAAACATCCGGTTACTTCAGCGCGTTATCAATTGTGCTCGAATGTGGCTAGCTGTCTAGTATGCTTTGGAGTGTTTTTGTTGTTGTTGAAGATCGTCAAGATGAAGATGTTCGGCCACTGAATCCGATACCACATTCCAAAGACCATCTCAGGCTCCCTACTCACTCCATTGTCCACTTCCTAGTGAGTGTTGTAGTGCTGTCCGAATGTAAAGTGACAATTATTATACCCTATATAGGACAATCCTATCCGAGCATATATCCCATCATGCATTGCGCTGAACAAAAACGGCGTGTCATCCAGCAACGTAGATCTTTGACGTTAAATTGTGAGACAGCAATGACATCATCAATGGAGACTCCAGGAGTGTTTCATTTAGCAGATCAGCTCACTTTATAATGTGCACATTTATATCCTTTACACTACTATGACTATACAGTGAAATCCTTCCCTACTCCCTCTGTAGGGAGTAGGAAAGGATTTAACTGTATAGTCCTCTACATTAACTCCCTAGAGAGGGAGTAGGGAATGATTTCTAAAACAGCATCAGTGTGACCGTGGGACCCAAGTGCACACTGCTCAGAGTTTTCCCAGAGTGGTCTTCTGTGCATCATCAAGCCGCACCGATCGGGGGTCGCTCACAGCACCCCTTTTTGGTCCCGGATCCATAGAGGAAGAACCCCTGCTATGTCTGGTCTGGGATGTTAACGTGTCTAATCTTGGGCTTCCACTTACCGCCCTCTGGTCTGGGTCGCGGCGCCACTGGAGCCTTGAAGGGGGTCTTCATTCATCCACCTGGAGGGGGGCAGCCAGGCTGCCAGTCCGGGACCGACGGTAGGCGCTACCGCTCCTCCACTCACAGACCCCCCCGGGGGAGGCACTCCGGGAATGACTCTAGCCCCAGGGCCAGACTCCAGAGTGGGTGCAGGCTATCACCTGGAGTCCAACTGCAGAATTTCAGGAAAAGGGAAAAAATGGAAGGGAGAGGGGGGGGGGGGGTGAGGAACGTCAGTACTGACAGACCCATCTTATCTTAAGGAGTTTAAAGTTAATGATCTACCACGAGGTGCGAGTGTGGTTAGCCATTACAGGCCGTTTCAAAATTGTCAGGCAACTATAAAATTGTCTGATACTTCATCACACAGTGGGAGTGTCCACCACCCAGATCTATGATGGATAGCCCACCAGCCTACCAGTTAGTACAGTACCAGTTGGTACTGTACTAACTGGTAGGCTGGTGGGCAGTACACTCCCACTGTGTGAGGTCACCAAGCAGCAGACTTTGGTCTCTCACTATGTTCTTTTTTCCAGCCTGTAATGGCAAATCACACTCAGTTTATCAATCATTGTAAAAAAAATTATTTTTTGGAGAATAATGTGGTGTGAAGAGACATGAAGTTAACAGATTGTCCAGGATATTGGTGGAAACCACTCCATCCGTGAGTCTGACCTGCATCGAGTCAAGAACTGGTGCAGATTTTCTTTTGTCAATGGCTGGTCTTATTTTCATATTTAACGCATAAAACAATACAAAGACTAAACAAACAATAATCAAAACAAACAACCAGTGCTGAGAATCAATAGTATCAATGTTCACAATGATGTAAAAGCGCAGCACCATCAATCACTCCAACACTACTGCATCCACATCATTCAGAGATAGATCTATAGATCGATAGATCGATCTATATAGATCGATAGATCGCTCGATATGAGGCTATGGCTGATGGACAATTTGAGACTCATTGAAAGAAAGACACCAAAAACCATCCTAAAATACATGATCTCCTGTCCTTATTTCTTCATCCGGTCCCAATAAGCAGTGACTGCAGGCCAACCCTCGGTGCTCATCCACACACAGGGCTGGCAGACAAGGTCACGCCACGAGCCAGCCGCTTGCCTGCTGCCATTAAGCTGGGCTGTGCACCCCTGGCAGCAAGACAAGCAACCGGCAACCGGGAGACACAGTGAATTACACTACTAGACAGCAGGCTTTACACCACTCAACATGTAGCTAGCATAGCAGAGGCGAAGGTGACAATGGCGTATTTTGGAAGGGCTGCATTTATATAGTGCAAGTCTGCCCACCGGTTAGACGGTGTAGTAGCGTCTCAACTCACGACCCGTCATCCAGGAAGTCACACCTAGGATGAGGTAGTCCTACTCTTACCGTGAGTGATGGATGGTACAGCATTACTGCACAAAACACAACAATAGACAGAATTGAGATGAGTTGAAGTGTGAAGATGCATCCATTGGTGTCAAAATAAAAGGAGAGCCTTGGAGTAGCGAGCCGGTGAGCAAGGCAGCCCACCCAGGTGTAAATGAGCCAGCCACTGTACCTCAGATACCCTCTCTGTATCTATGACAAGATGGCCTTCCCCACACAGTCGACCAGAGCTATTGATCATGGTGGAGGTTGTTGATCCATAAGTCTGTAAGTGTTTAACTAACGAACCAACTCCACAAGGAGGGCCATCCTCTGGCAGAACCCCACCATCATGTAGACTCAGTTTTACCACATTTTACCAAATGTGGCCCTTATTTATTCAATGCATATTTCTTGCAGAGGGGCCAGCGACCACTGCATGTCTTGTAATGCTCAAAACGTATAACTATCACAGAGTGACGTATAGAAAGCATGCAATGCAATGCAAAAAGAGGTATGACCTCATCAGTGATGGACAGTGTGAGGTGATCAACTCCCGTGTAACTGACGGCTGTCATTTGCCTAATTGGGGAATCTTCTCCTTGCAACGACACACACTTCAGTCACCACCACACAACAACAACAACAACCACCACCACCACCACCACCGAAACACAACAGAACAGAACACGTCAGAAGAAGAGAAAAGAAAGGAAAGACGCACTGTTTACGACAACGTATAGAGGCGAAAGGGGTGGAACTATTTGTTTACTGTCGCATGTACGCACATGGGCACACATCACCATCGGTAACGCCACATCGCCGCAAAGTCAGCCGTATTGCGCCGGTAGTCTTTTATTTTTTTTAAACGCATCGGTGCACAAAAAGGCGCAAGCGAACAAAGGAAGAGAGGTATGATGATTCGGCTTCACCATGAGCGCAAAATCGCACACAACAGTGTATCCGTGCACACACACACATACATACACGGGCCACCCGGTTAACGCAGACCAAGGTTGCATCATATTGTAAGGAAGTAGGAGTGTCCTAGGGCCTAGATATCTTACCGCACAATCAGTATCGCCGCATATCGGGTCCCACGTCGCGTCTAAATTGATCCCCTCCTATACGCCTCCCCTTGTGTACAACAACCCGAATTCTTCCACCGCCACCGCCGCCGAGTCCCGCCTATCCTCCGCTGCCAAATAGTGATCCAAGGTGATGCTGGGCGGCGCGCTACGCCGCTATGTGTTCCTGCGAAATAAGGAGATTTTCTTCTTCTTCTTCTGAGCCGTTTTTTTCGTGGTTCCTTTTTTGCGCCAAGTGAGCCGTTAAAACGACACGCAGGCGAACGACAACACAACAGTGTTGTTAGCGTATAACCCGCAACATATGTGTTTGCTGTTTACTAAAGTATACGTTGATGGGAGGAAACAAAAATTCACTGCATTGTAATATGAACCGCGGCACGGTAGGCGGCGTGTTCTTTCCGGACGTCAACCAGAGTAAATGAGTAACCGCAGTTCTCAGCAGCTGGTCCAGGGTCAGATCCAAGGGAGTGTGTGTTTGAGTGACGTGAAGTGTCTCCATTAAAAATACCGAAACGTGTCTCAACAAACTGATCCGAGAACAGTTGTAGTCGTTGACTCTTTTGACGTCCACAGGAAGGGGCGGATCCGCGCGCCCCCGAGAGGAAGTCAACTCGTGTGTACTCGTTTAGTTGTGGTGTTGGTGACTCAAAGAGGGGCGGGTTTTCTAACTATTGGTCCAACTGTTGTAAAATAATGCACCACCCGTGCGAATTGACCCGCACGTTTAAACTCGAGCGTTCCTTTTGGTGAAACATGCAAATCAGAGCGGAGGAATGTTGAGTCTCGATTCAGAGACACCGACGACCACCGGCCAGTGCTAGCTTCACCAAACTAAGCTGCTAGCTGCTATTATTATCCGTAATTATCCGTTGTTACCCGGTTGTTCGCGGTAGTTATTCTGTCAGTTAAATAGTTAGTTCGTCCCGTCATACACCCTGGAAGAAACGCAGCAACCCCAGGCAGGTGGACCGCACGGGCTTCATGTTAACATCGTCCCGGCGAGATGTGACATGAGCCCGGGGAAGACGGAGGCCAACGACGCGATGCTGCTCCGCGGCTCCGTAAGTCACGTAACACCGCTGGCTAACGATACTACTTGTATAATGTGATCCATACAGTAACATGACAATAGTTGACAACTGACAATCATGCACATTGGCAGGTGTATGATTTAATCGTCGTGTCGTGGCGTAACATGTTGGTTCTGATGCTGTTCCAATGTTGTCGGCTGATGTAAACAGCTAGCTGCTGTTGGTTAAGATTCAAGATTCTTGGAAGTACAACTTTCTAATAAGTAAACATTTAAAGTAATAATAAAATTGAAAGTGATAAATAGCAATAATAACAATAAAGAAGCCTCTAAGTAGGTACATATGGCGGCAGGTGAGAACAGCATTTTATGACCGTAGTGCAGCACCGTAGTGAGTGGTAGCAGCATCATAAATACAATGCAGAATCATAAATATAGTGCGGTTATAAGGTAATAAGCCCAGTAATAAGTAATTAGCATCCCATGTGCCGGTGGCAACATGATCAGAGAACACGACTCTCGCACAAGTCACTTGAAACGACTACAACACTGCACACAATCTTTAAAATAACATTTAAGATATTTAGGATAAATTATGACTCGTTTGAGAGAGGACGTGTGTCGGGAGTCATTTGTATCGTGGTCATTTTACGACATGTTTGGCCTTTTACGACTTCTTTGGCGTCTTGTCTTCCTTATTGTCTTCATAATATGTGTATGAGGTATAAACAGATAAACAAGGTCATTCAACCTAGGTAGGCAGGAGAACTACTAGTCACCAGATTAGTGTCTCGCCCATCGTCGGCCCTACAGCCAACCGTCGGCTTGGTGTGTCCCGGCCTTTAGGGTTAGGTGTCTTGCTCCGGGACATCATGACACTTGGGTAGGAGGAGCTGGGGAAGATTGAACTGGCGACCCTCTGGTCTCCAGTCAACCTGCTCTACCTCTGGAGCTACTGCCACCCCCGTGGCATCAATGCCCACAACATGACGCTGAGTCTCCTTGCAGAATAGTCGAGGGCGGGCAAAGGTCTCCCATGCGGTGGTGGTCATCTTCCTGGAGTTCTTCGCCTGGGGCCTGCTCACGACACCCATGCTGACGGTGAGTGAACCCTACAGTTAGGGCTCTGACACAGTCCAGAAGTACTCAAAATTTGCATCCTGTACCCTTCTAGATGTGCCATACCCTGATCTAATAATCTCCTAATCTACTCTCCTTCAGGTCCTCCACGAGACCTTCCCTCAACACACATTTCTGATGAACGGTCTGATCCAGGGGGTGAAGGTAAACTTATCACTTAATGCTTTGTCTTACTGTCTCCCCTGTTTCAATTCACCACCAGAGCACCACTCTCACTTCCACCCACAACTTGTCCAGAACTGACCGCAGTACACTCCTAATAACACAGCTGTAAGCATCTTAAGATTGTAAATTAAATCTGTAAACACACCATGGCTTCATACTACAAGTGTCCGAGAAGCTTAACGCCCCTCAGACACAGACATCAACCCCTGCCCAGACATGAGAGCCACACACACACACACACACACACACACACACACACACACACACACACACATCTCTCTGTCAGTGTCCATTTGTTGTGGCCTCGGAAAAGGCACTTTGAGGTCACACTAAGAACGCGACTTGAGTTTGGAGCAGAGTAGAACATCCACAAATTGGTTGGCAGACAGTTTTCTCTGTTACCTTAGGGGAGGACAATATCGCACACATTACAATGTTGAAGATCAATCAAAACCCATCTCTTAAAACTGTTGCTTTTAACGTTATAAAGTCTTCAAATTTTTTTTCATCTTGTCTTTCTGTCCCTTTTTCTCCCCTCTTTTGTTCAACATTTGATCCATTAAACTATTTTACAACATTTTTATTATGCCCGCTGTCACTCAAGGTGGCCGCATTAACATCGTCTTCTGTTGTCTGCTTCAGGGTCTCCTGTCATTCCTGTCGGCCCCTCTGATTGGTGCGCTGTCAGACGTCTGGGGCAGGAAGTCCTTCCTCCTACTGACAGTCTTCTTCACGTGTGCACCCATCCCTCTGATGAGGATCAGCCCATGGTAAGTGAGAGTGAGAGAGAGTGAGAAATTCCCTCTTATAGTTATATACTTTCCACATAGTGTGTAGTAAGCTGTGCATTAACAGGATACATTGAATATAATGAACATGACTAAATTCACAAACATAACAAAAATATTCTATACTCAAGCACGATAAAGTCCACATTTTCATACAACCTTTAGTAGATTCCAGGGCTCTCATCTAGTCCAAACTACACCGGGACACTAATGGAGGACTCTCAGATTTCAGACACTCAAATTTCGGACAGCGCTACAAAATGGCGACAAGATGAGTCATGGGCCTTGTTTTAAATTGGCTCACTTGTTCCCTTATCCCAAATGGAGTGAACACTAGATAGTTCACTGTTTGAAGAACAAGTATAGCAAAATCTATCGCCGTGCCGTGTATTGTTCCCAAGTTCCTGTTTATACACATTGATGAGGTAGTTGTTTCAGGAGCCGGCTACATAGGGTCTTAGCATCCTGGCTCTGTAATATGCTAGTCATTGGCATCCGTTTGGTTTACAAGCTGCTGCTGCTGCTTGCTAAGGTTGGGAGAGCCTTATCTGTTGTAAAACGGGCACGGCAGATAGAGGAACTACGAGTTGTATCAGTCCGGTGAATGAAGGTCTATTAGTTGCTGTTTTCTTAGGTGGCTTGGGGTCAAAATGTAGGCCCCATTGTGGCCTTTCTGGTTTGGCAGCCAACGGCACAGCAAGAGATGTCTGTTTGAGCACTTATTTTTAGAACCTTCTTTGCATCCGGTGGTGACAGACGGTAAACAGAACTGTCTGCCACCAGTAGTGACATAAACGCAAGGCTGACTTGAAAGTGGTCTAACATGTTCACAATATAGGAGTTAGGAAACAAGGGAGCATAGGAATGACTGTACAGAGTCTGGTACTCTTAATCAGACCACACCAGGTCTCCTCTAGTCCAGATACATGTAAACCAATCGGATCACCAATTCCGACATGAAATTAACTTTTGGGTCCCGAGATGAAGAACTCTAAAAACTCCTGGTATTTGGCCTAGCATTCCAATGAAATTCATGAACACTGCCATCAGACACTGACTTAATGCTGACTAATGCGTCATGGAAGGGAGGGGGGCTCTGGGTAGTGTGTCTGAGCATGATGCTCACATGATGCCCATGTGACTGGGGGGTGAGAGGGAGAGCGAGCGAGGGAGAGAGAGGAAGAAAGCTAATGAAGTTGGACACTTTTCATGACGCAGGTCCCATTATCTTTGATAGCCAACGCCATGTGTACACGGGAGTAAGAACATTATAGTTGGTAGTCAACCGGCCGTATTTGAATGAGCCGTAAATTTGACTCGTCCGACTTTGCATCAGAGCTGATGATCTGTGCCACCCTAAGGTCTTCGAATGAACCGCGTCTTGCACTGCTTCCAGCTGTGTGAAACCGCGTCTCCGTCTCAGTGTTTCAAACCTCTCGCTGTCATGTGGAGGAAGCTGAGCAGAAAACAAATTAGTTTTGCAGTCCTGACCTCGACCTAGTAGCAATGTTGTTGTTGCAGTATGAATTTATGTATGACTGAATTAAATCTTTATTGCCCCTCTGGGAAACAAGAAAAGAACATTAAAATGCCAATAACTACACATGACAGCATGTACAATAACATAGCACAGCACAGTATGGTATGTCAAAACCTCATCAAAAGCATTATTTCGGTAGATTGTTTAAAACGCATCGAGGGCCGTTCAAAATAGTCCAGATTCACACCATGGGATCTGAGCTTGTTAACAGCTGACCGCAGTAAGGCTTTGATAGAGACCCACATATTGTTCACCCAGATTTGTGTTTACTGTGGTAAATGTTCTAATTTGTGTAATGTCTCCCCCTGCAGGTGGTACTTTGCAATGATCTCTGTCTCAGGCGTGTTCGCAGTAACCTTCTCCGTCATATTTGCGTACGTGGCTGACATCACCGACGAGCAGGAGAGAAGCACGGCATACGGACTGGTAACTATGGATGCATACAACACTGTTATGATGTTTACACGTCTGTTTAAAGTCGGACCACTGTGAAGAACCGAGAACAGGACAGGAACACAGGCAGCAAAGGGGGGGTTTGATTACACCCAAAATATATAAAAACACTGGTACTGGAAAATAAATAACCAAAAGGTGAAAAGTAATGAAACAAAGGGTTGATGAAACTGAACATTAAACATACCAGCAGAATAAATAAAACATGACCTCCCACAATGGAGACCTGAGGGAGACTACATACTTACTGGGTTAAACCAAATGACATGAGGGGATGGAACATAAACAACAATCCATCGTCTCGTCCGTCCGTCCCCCATCAGCCCCATTGACAAATGGACTGACCCAATTAGTGAAATTAAGCAGTCACACGTTTAGTTATACCCAGCTGCTCTGTGACTCCGATCATGATAAATGTATATTAAATCAAACCTTAACTATGTGTTATGTTATGCATGTTAAAATAAATATAAGTAAAACACATGTGGCTGGAACCCCCTCTGGAGCCCTCACAACCACATGCTCAGTTCCTATTTATGAACTGACTACAACAATGCAGGTAAACGCTGTGTAAACTTAGGAATGCATGTCAGAGTGTGTAGCGTCCACTGGTCAGTAGCATGGTAGAAGTGTACCAGTAAGGGTCCTACTGCTACGGTCCGCTGGTCCGTGTCAGCGAACTGTGACCCGTAATCAAACTAACTGTAATATATACTTTCTTCTGAGTCCACGTCGCTGTGTGGTCTGATCCTTCTCTCGCTAGGTGTCTGCCACCTTCGCAGCCAGTCTGGTCACCAGCCCCGCCATCGGTGCGTACCTGTCATCCCAGTATGGAGACAGTTTGGTGGTGCTGGTGGCCACGGTGATTGCCGTGGCCGACATCGCCTTTGTGTTCTTCATGGTCCCCGAGTCTCTGCCGGACAAGATGAGGCTGAGCTCCTGGGGCTTCCCCATCTCCTGGGAGCAGGCGGACCCCTTTGCCGTGAGTCTGCCAGTTCTGGTTGTTGCTCCTGGTCAGGTGTGGGCCTGGCCTGCTGACACGCACACAACGCGGACACACACAACACATGGTTCACATGATTAACTCAAGAGGTCAGCCTTAATGATCCCTGTGTCATTGGACAAAACGTGTGTGTGTGTGTGTGTGTGTGTGTGTGTGTGTGTGTGTGTGTGTGTGTGTGTGTGTGTGTGTGTGTGTGTGTGTGTGTGTGTGTGTGTGTGTGTGTGTGTGTGTGTGTGTGTGTGTGTGTGTGTGTGTGTGTGTGTGTGTGTGTGTGTGTGTGTGTGTGTGTGTGTGTGTGTGTGTGTGTGTGTGTGTGTGTGCGCAGTCTCTGCGGCGCGTGGGGAAGGACAGCACGGTGCTGCTGATCTGCGTGACAGTATTCCTGTCATACCTGCCGGAGGCGGGACAATACTCCAGCTTCTTCCTGTACCTACGACAGGTAACACGCCCCAGCCCACCCCCCAACCATGCATCCATCCATACCGCTGTGTCTCTCAAAGGTGAAGGGCAGGTTGGCCGTGAGTTATTTTCACTAACTAGAAATGCAGGGGGAGCTAGTCCCCGCCCATGTGAGCTAGTCCCGCCCACTTGGGCTAATCCCCGCCCACTTACATTCAAAATGTAATGCAAAATGCCTTCTGGACGCTTCTGGTTAGGCACTTTTGTTTTCATCTAGGGGGGGAGCTATACGGCTTTTCTGATTTTTATCTAGGGGGTGGAGCCAGAACTTTAATTGATGTTCCCTGGTAACCCAAAATGGACAATAACGTCAGACATTGTCCAATGTCACATAATTGTGTTAAACCAATACAGGACAATGTGAGTCCATATTTATGTCCATATTTGATCCTATGTTTTTAAGACTTTTGGACCAGGATCAATCTATATCACTGCTATGTAATCCACTGCATCACTTCACATTTTAAATAATTTTGGATTAAGAATTGTATTAGTTGATTTAGGGGTTTGGTCAGGGAAAGCAAGGCAGAGGTAAATTTTACACTTTCAGTCATGTCTGCCTCACGATCGCTGGACACAAGTGCTACACCACTTTGTGTCATTTTGTTGGGGATGTCATTGATGCCAGAATACAAAAGCAGGAAGCTCTGGTCTAGTGAGACGTGTCCCTAAAAGGCAGGACTTTATGTTTCCAGGTGATTAAGTTCTCCCCAGCAGCCATCGCTGCATACATCGCCATGGTGGGGATTCTGTCCATCATCGCCCAGGTACTGAGTCCACCTCAAGCTAATACCAAGTACTGCTGTTGTTGGCCCATCTTATGGGCCTAGCCTAACTGTTGCTAAGTCTCTCTCTCTCTCCTCTCTCTCTCTCTGTCAGACGGTGCTGCTCAGTGTTTTGATGAGGACCGTAGGGAACAAAAAGACGGTTCTGTTGGGTCTGGGATTCCAGCTGCTGCAGCTGCTGTGGTACGCCTTTGGATCCCAGCCCTGGTGAGTTGTGTGTGCATGTGTGTGGGGCTTTCACAGCCGCCCAGAGCTAACTTTGTAACCTAAGAAAGTTACTTCCCAGTTACTAACTAAAGTTACTAACCCACAGACTAACTCACTTGCACTTGGCCCTGTGCCAGTGTTTTAGAACAGTGAAAATACTTTGTTTGAAACCCTTCAACAAGGTAGAGAGCACTGAAGTGAAATGGGTCAATGTGAGGCAATAATTGTAAAGCACTTTGGTGGTGTTGTTGCAGGATGATGTGGGCGGCAGGGACCATAGCAGCATTGTCCTCCATAACCTTCCCAGCTATCTCTGCTCTGGTTTCACACAACGCCTTGCCGGACCAGCAAGGTGAGCTCCTTTCTGCGTGTCTCTCGGTCTCTATCTGTCTCTGTGTGTGTCCCTCTTGATAGATAAATATATATATATATGTGTGTGTGTGTGTGTGTGTGTGTGTAATTATATATATGTATGTATATATGTGCGTGTGTGTGTGTAATTCTGTGCGTGTGTGTGTGTAATTATATATGTGCGTGTGTGTGTAATTATGTAAACCATGTGCGTGCAGGAGTGGTCCAGGGCATGGTGACGGGGATCAGAGGACTGTGTAACGGTCTTGGTCCGGCTCTCTACGGCTTCATCTTCTTCCTGTTCAACGTAGAACTCGACATCCAGCCGTTAGCGGAAGAGATTCCCGCACAGGTACACACATGCACACACATGCACACAAACTTGTTTTCTAAATAGCACAGTTGTTTTAAGCCCATCCTGAAATAATGACTGCTAATGTATTCAAAGCCAGAGGTGTGTCCCAACTGCCTCTCTCTCTGCCTCTCTCTCTCCCGTGTCTCAGTCTGTTATCCCCGGGCCTCCCTTCCTGTTCGGAGCGTGTTCCGTGGTCCTGGCTTTGTTCGTCGCCGTCTTCATCCCTGATCACCACCGGACGCCGGAGGACAAGTCCAGCAGCGGCGCCTCTGCCGCCCACGCCCCGAACACCAACCCTCTGGCCGCGCCCACCAGCGACACTGAGGACAACGAGCCACTCCTGCAGGACAGCAGCATGTGACACGCGTGTCACATAGCCCTTGTCCAATCACAGCACTGATTCATGGCCTCGTTAGCCTATCCCTGCCTTCTCTTCTCTCCCCTCTCCTCACTCTCTCTCTCTCTCTCTCCCCCTTCAAGTAACCTGACTTCGGTAAACTATCTGTTCTCTGGAACAATCTGAATACACGGTTTCGTTGTCCTGGTGATATTCAGCCGTGAGTGACTTGTCCCACGCGGGAGCGTACACGCATGTTCGCAACGCATGCACACACACTCATCGGGCCGCAGGACGCGGGAGACCTCTCGTCTTGGATGCCACCCGGGTGTTTCTAGAGGTCACGACAGGGAAGGCAGATGGGAGCTCTTTCCTCAGGGACCACCGCTCTCAGCCATGTCCTCGAACCTAGCGGCCTCGATGATATCACATGGAGCTGATTTATCCGTATCCACGCTATGTACGTCCACGTTATTCTGGAATCATCATCATCATCACCACCACCAACCACAGGACAGGGGAGAGTGGAAACGACCAGACTAACTCCTACTGGGCACTCTCCTGCCTCACCCCCCTTCTTTCTCTCTCTCTCTCTCTCTCTGTCTCTCTGTCTCTCTGTCTCTCTCTCTCTCTCTCTCTGGGTGTGTGTGTGGCATCCTTTTTTGGCCCACAATTCCCTTAGTTTTCTTCAAACATTTACAGGCCTGCAAGCTGGCTTTGTTTTAATTTTCACAAGGCTTACAAAGCGGATGTAAAAGTGGGTGTTTCGCCTGCCTGCCATATTGGGTAGGGGAAACCACTTGGAAGTTACTGACTGATTGTTTTGTTCCAGGTCTGGGTGTCTGGCCACCAGGCGACTATAGTAACTATAGTTACTATAGTAACTATGGTTACTGATGTAAACTCCTGTGCCATCTCTGCATGAGGATGTTCTGAAAGCGTTCTGGAAAGGAAAGACATTCCAAATTCATCCACACGTGACTGCTGGCAGCTCAGTGCTTAGCCCCGGTCTAGTCTATTCTTGGTGCTTAGCCCAGGTGTAGCCTGGTCTAGTCTCAGTGCTTAGCCCTGGTATAGAATAGTCTAGTCTTGGTGCTAAACTTTGGCATAGCCTTTTATGGCCTGATTTATAGCCTATTCCCCGGTTTAGCCATTATCCTAGCCATTATCCTAGCCACGGCTAAGCCATTTCACGTGTGTACTTGTAGACCATCAGAAGTCAACAGATGTTTTATTTATTAGCGTGATCTCTACTGGAAGTTGAAGAAATGTTGGTCATATCAAAAGGTTTCCCTTTTTAAACACGGCCATAACATAAATAGTATTTTTGCTTAGTGCCACCTGGACCGAGATTCTTAAATGGTGTCCGTCGGACAACATGGATATTCTTAGTACACGTAGGTCATATATTGTTAATATATTCATTTGAGATGGGTTATATATTCAAATTGGCTGTTAGTGCATCTCTAAATCCTCTTGACCCCATGGCTGCATGTGGAGAGTGTAGGGTCCCTTCCTGGCCCACCATGTAGCGGCCGTGGTCTGTGGGGGTGAGCTCTACCTCCGGGCCGGTCTTGTGATCAGGGCGATGTATGTACAGACAACACTTCAAATACCTATTGTAAAAAAAAAATAGAATCCACATAATAATCAGGATCCAGATAGTCAGGATCCACTTCCTATCCACGCGGCAGCCTGGTTGATTTGGCCTGCAAGCGCAGCCGATAAGGATCTGAAGGAGACGCCCCCCCCCCAAAGCACCGAGAACGCCAGTACGTATCACAACACCACCGACTTAACAGCTCTGTAGATGGTTCACACACACACACACACACACACACACACACACACACACACACACACACACACACACACACACACACACACACACACACACACACACCCCCCCCCCCCCGCAATGTCCTTCCATCATAACGTAAAAATGGTAACAAACGCAAACATGATCTTGGTTACTAAGCAACAGCCCTGCATGGCACAAGAGTGTGGCTCCAACGTGGGTCACGGTTCCCCGGTCTGAGGTACCCACCTCGGTGCGCCACCTGGCTCATTTCTAGGAGCTCAGACTTTTTAGGTCCTTCCTTTTATAAAGCAGCACTTTTTCTTTCTTTTTTTTTTTTCCTTGATCAATAATAATAATGTGTATATATAAAAATAGATAGATGCATATATATATATATATATATATGTGTATATATATATAAGGTGTTTGATATGGCTAGTTTAATGTAGCCGTAATTAATCTAAATAAGGTGTTACATTACATTTATGCAGTGAAAACAAAGCTGATTTCCAAATGAACCGAGCTGCGTTCACAGATGCAGTGAGATCGCTTTTCATTTCATCAAAACGTGTGCCTCTGAAAATTCTGAGAACTTTTTTTTAAATGGCCAAGTATATGTATATCTTTTGCATTTGTAATTGCTTAATTTGATCCTATTAAAAAAACAACTCATTTTAAATCGCTTACAATGTATTAATAAAATAAGTGATCTGGATTCCATTGTGCTTTGGATTTATTTTGTCTTGTTGTGTGTGTGTGTTTGTTTATTTAGGATTGTAGACCAGAAGAACGTCTACTGAATCCAAAGTATCTTGAGCTCCCTCTTCCACAGTTCCAGTGATCTAGATGTTTGCATGAAGTCTTCAGGATGAATTCCAGGCACACAGAGCTTGACATTTAAAGGGACCTCAGTATCAAACATCAAAGACAAACATTTTCCCTCCAGAAATGTCTTCAGACACTCCAATAGACGATGAACTATAGTACCTTTTTCGTCTACACTTGGTACCCACGTATGGAATATTAACATGCATGATGGAGCTTGACAGGAATTATGTACATTCTCATTAACCATTTATATTGAAGTAATTTAAATCTTGTATTTATTGTTTGTCTGCGCTTTTTAACAAGCATCTTCCCAATTTGAATTGTTAATGTCTTCTTGTATGTCCATTTTCCAAGCATTTATCAAGTGTTGATTCAGTACTATAATCAACCAATATACTATAATACCCCTCTCCCTCTCCTGGACTGCATACCTTGTCGTGGTGGAGAGGCTTGCGTACTCCGATGACCCTGAGAGCTAAGCTGGAGGGGGTTTACACCCCTGGCAGGTTCAACCAAACCAGACTGGTCAAGGGGTAGGAGGCAGACCCGAAAAAAAGCAGTAATTACAGAAACACGAATGAAAGCATCAAAGAATTGGTTGAGGAAGGTGCCCTAGAAATGGGGATTGTAACGCTTCCCAGTCAAACCCGCAAGGAAGCTGGGAAGTTGATACACCTGACACCAAAGAAATCCACCCCTGTGGGGACTTGAAATGTCCGGACCATGTTCCAGGCTGGCAAGGCTGCTACCATTGCCAAATAAATGGTGCGCTACAATCTGTCCTGGGCCTGGGAGAAACAAGATGGACACACTCGGGGGAGGTAAAGCTGCCCAGTGGGCAGTCTGTTATCTACTCTGGCCATGAAGAAGATGGAGGAAATCACACTGAGGGAGTAGCCATCATGATGACTAAGGAGACCAGAAAGGCCCGATCGCATGGGAACCCATCAGCTCTCGTCTCATTACTGCATCCTTCAGAACCAACAACCAACGAGAGTGAAAGCTCACATAATACAGTGCTATGCACCTACCAACGATGCAGTTTATGATGTCAAGGCCAGGTTCTATGACAGCTTGAACCACCTACTTGGTAGGGTAGGAGCCAGAGACTTCATTATCCTGATGGGTGACTTTAACGCCAAGATTAGAGGACGGAATGAGGGCTACGAGGAAGGGATAGGGGAACATGGAGTGGGGAAAGTTAATGAGAATGGAGAGATGTTTGTTGAGACCTGTGTCAACAACAACCTGGTCATTGGAGGAAGTGTATTCCCTCACAAAACCATGCATAAAACAACGTGGGTGCCACCAGACCATGTTACAGAAAACCAAATCGATCACATCTGTATCTGTAGGAAGTTCAGAAGGTCCATGGAAGATGTCAGAACCAGAAGAGGAGCAGATGCAGCATCTGACCACCATCTGCTGGTAGAGAAATTTAGACTAAGGCTGAAGAGAAATCACCTGTCCAAAAGTCATAGAGTTAAATACAACATTGAATACCTTACTATTGCACCAACTTTGAATAAGTTCAACCTTAGCAAGAAAAAACACAGTTACAACTAAAGAGGGTAGAAGGAAGCACAATTGAGGAGGAGTGGAAACATCTCAAAGCTGTTTGGAGTTCAACTTGTGAGGAGGTCATAGGACCCGCAAGCACAAGGAGTGGATAACACCAGAAACCCTGAACAGAATTGAACAGAGGAGAGGGCTCAAGGAAAAAGTAAAGGAAAACAACTCACGAACAAGAGCAGTGAAGGCATTGGCACAACATTAATACAACAGTTGCCATAAAGAGGTACGAAAGAGCATAAGGAAGGACAAGAGACAACAGGTAGAGAGGCTAGCCCTGGAGGCAGAAAAGGCAGCTGCACAGAAGAACATGAAGGGGTTGTATGCCATCACAAAGAAACTGACAGGAAAATACACACAAAACAACAAACCAATAGGCCACCACCAGCAGAACCACCAACTATACCCAAAGCTGGGTTTCCACTAAATATAAGGTGTGAGAGACCAACAAAAGTTGAAATTAAGACTGCAATCAAGCAACAGAAGAGTGGCAAGGCTGCTGGCCCTGATAATATTCCATCAGAAGCCCTTAAAACAGATGCAAATACATCAACAGATGTTGATGCTCTACGACTTGTTTGTCAGGATTTGGGAAGAGGATAAGACACCTAGAGAATGGGCAGAAGGACACATTGTGAAACTCACAAAGAAAGGTGACTTACGACAGTGTAAGAACTACAGTGGGATCACCCTACTTTCCGTACCCGGAAAAGTTCTCAACCGGATCATCCTCAACCGCCTCCAGGAATCTGTAGATAAGAGGCTCAGGGACCAGCAGGCCAGGTTCAGGAGAGACCGCTCGTGTACGGATCACATAGCAACACTTTGCATCATAATTGAACAGTCAATAGAATGGAACACATCCCTCACACATCCCCTCCCATCAACTTCATCGACTTCGAAAAAGTATTTGACAGCTTAGTCAGAACAACCCTATGGAGCCTAATGGAACACTACGGAATCCCCATCAAACAAATAAACATCATCAAAAACTCATATGACGGAACCACATGCAAGATCATGCATGCAGGCCAGTTATCAAAGAGCTTCGATGTCAATACGGGGGTCAAGCAGGGTTGTCTACTTTCACCATTCCTTTTCCTCCTTGCAGTCGACTGGATCATGAAGGAAACAACCAAAGGGGAGAGAAATGGGAATCCAGTGGACAATGTGGGAGCAATTAGACGACCTCGACTTTGCGGATGACATTGCCCTTCTCTCTCACACACATATGCAAATGCAGGAAAAGACAGACAGACTCAGCAGCAGAACAATTGGGACTTACACCAAACACAACAAAGACACAGGCGATGAAGATCCATTCAAGGAGCAGCCACCCCATCCTCATACACGGCGCCCCCTAGAGGAAGTGGAGGCATTCACATACCTAGGAAGTGTGTTGGACACCACAGGAGGGACAGACGCTGACATAAAGAGCAGGATCAACAAAGCCAGGGTTATGTTTAACATCCTCAGGAAGATCTGGAGCTCCAAAACCATCTCAACTAACACCAAACTACGCATATTCAACTCCAATGTGAAACAGGTGATGCTGTATGGTTCAGAAACATGGCGACCAACAAAACAAACAACAACCAGACTGCAAACATTCATTAACAACTGCCTTAGGAGGCTCCTGAACATCTGGTGGAGGGACAAAGTCAGGAATGTGGACCTGTGGGACAGGATCCCATTGACCTACAGATCGTAAAAAGAAAGTGGAGCTGGACACACTCTCAGGAAATCAGCCAACAACATCACCCAACAAGCCCTAAAGTGGAACCCACAAGGGAAGAGCCCCAAGAACAGTTGGAGGAGGGATGTCCAGGCAGAGATGTCTTTGAGTCGGCAAAACTGGGGAGACCTTGAAAAACTTGCCCCCAACCGAGTGAGATGGAAGACATTCGTCAATGGCCTATGCTCCCTGGAGGAGCCAAGGGCTTAACTAACTTAACTATACTATAATATCTAGATACATGTCCCCTTTCTTCCAAATGTACAAGTGTCATCTTCTTAAGTTTTGTAGTAATATAGCTTTTTAACTGTACATATTTAAAGAAAGGTTTCTTAGGAATCTGATATTTTTTTACATAATTGATCAAAAGAAAGCAACACTCCGTCTGCATAAAGATCCATCATTTTCCCAACCACTTTCATATTCCATGACCTGAATCCTCCATCTTTATTACCGGGCGTAAATTGCTAATTACCCCATATAGGATGAGACAATACAGGCATATCGCCTACGTTTGTGTGCAGAGAGCCAATAGACGTCATAGGTGGTAAAGTGTCTTTCCTGGGGTCCCTGACTCGGCAGTGACATCGGCCCATGTTATTTACCATGTTAAATAAACGGTAGTAGCTAAATGTAGCCTACCACCTGGTCAGTTGTGTTCATGACATCATATTTAATTTTTAATTGTAACAACTCATATTACAGATTTAGACATAAATGAAATGCAATGATTTTGGATAATATTTCAGCAATATGTCCCACTGTTAAGGACCTAAACAAATCCTGAAGTTGAAAACATTGTTGTGATTGAAACACGTTGTGATTCCAGCATCACACCCCAGTCCACCCCGTCGTCCCCTCCTACGGGAGAGATCTCTGCTCCGACCGCCCATTCCCCTTCACTTCCCCTGACGGAACCCTCTTTGGCAAACCCCAGACCATTTGAGTGAGATTTTGATTTATTTCGTGGCTTTTTTACCCTTATTTTTTATGGTAGCAAGGGTGCTAAGGTAGCTTTTATTTTGTCCCATTTATCTGGTCGAGCACTGAAATTAGTTATACACCAATTACCGTTTATTTATTGAGGAATTTAAGTTTGTATTGGACCACACCTCCGATGGCCAGGATGCTGCCACTCGACTCCACTCCATCTCCATCTCGCCCGATTACACTGTGGACTTCCGCATCTTGACTGCAGAGAGTGGGTGGGATGATGGAGAGCTGCAGAGCGCATATAGACGGGGACTGAGTGAGGCTATTAAGGATGGTATCATGAGGGATAGTCCTAATAGCCTTCCCGGACCGACTCTGCCTCTATGGTGGACAGGCCGGACACCTCATCCGAACCTGTCCTAACCGACCCCAAACGCCAAAAGGCCAGGCTCACTAGGTCTGGAAACCCTGGTGAGCCTGGGAACCGACTTGTCCCCGTCACGCTGTCCTGGGGACAGGAGACTCTCTCCGTCGGAGCCCTTATCGACTCTGGAGCGGATGAGAGTCTCATACCACCTTGGTTAAGCAGGCAGGGATCCCCTTGTTATCTCTCGATAAACCCCTCACAGTTCACGCCTTGGATGGATTTTTCGACTTTGATTTCTACCCTGGATATTTTTGTGCTAGTTTTGGACTTCAGCCTTTTCCCCGCAGCACATTATTACAACACCCCCTGTTTGGATTTCCATTTCGCACTCAGGTAAGTCGCTTTACACATTGTGTTATTACTTCCGTAATTTACACACACATAGTTGAAATTTAGCCTAGCTTCAACAGCTATCTCAACTATTGGCAAACTATTGCAATTATTGGCCTTCACTGTGAAAAATCTTGGAGATAAAGCCAACTGTTGTTGCCTCGCTAACTATTTATTATATTATTTACTTATCACTTTGAGATTCTTGTGAATGAAAAGTGCAATACCAATGCATTATTATTACAATACATTTTCTAAAATAATCCTTATTCGCTCACATAGATGGACTCACAATATTTCGAGATAGACTGAGGAACTAATGTCAGAGGTCTTTAATCTTATTGAACTATAATATATAGAGGTCTTGAATCTTTATTGAAAGATCATATATAAACATGCTGACCGAAACAGGATTCTATTTTAAAAGTTGGCTAATTTAAAATAGCTATCTGCAACCAACAAAACACTACTCAAAATAGTGACTTAGGTGGGATGTGAACCCTGACGCACAAAAGCAATCTCAGAATACAAGCCCTGTGTGCTAACCATTCACTAATGTGGTTGGTTCTCATTCTTCTCTATTACCATAATAGAAAACGCCGTCCAGAACGGCGTTTGGTGACCCATTGGGCGGGACCCGTTCTGGACGCTGTAATTTTGGCAGTTTGGACGGCGTTCTGGACGGTGTTCTTTTGGCAGTTTGGGCGGCGTTCTGGACGGCCTTTGTCACTTTTAACCCGTCAAATGCATGACGCTTTATGCACCATATGGCTTTCCATATACTGGTCAGGTTAAATAACATGTACACATCAACACATGTTCATAAGAAACACTTTATTTTTGTTTATTCGTAAAAAACAACTAAAGACAAAAAAAAAAAAAAAGACTAAAACATAGACTTACGTACAGCTCCAATTTACATTGATGTAAATATATACATTTTGTGTTAATATACCACTGAAAACCAAACATTTTAAATCATTGTCCAACTCCTATGCTTTCATGCGCTTTTGGTTAATCATATGGGTGGTCATATTGTATCTATACACCTTGTATTTATTGTGTTATATATATACCAGCATCCTGTTCAGTTGATCTGGGAGGATGTTGCCATGGAACTTATCACTTGCAGTTACACTGTTTCCTTGTTCCCTCCTCACAGCAGGCAGGAGATGGACACCTTTGTAGTGGAATAGGGCATGGTTTCTGGGTAGAGGTCAAAGGTCACACTGATGAAATTTTGCATCCTGCTCCATATGTATACAATATATCAAAGTTCCATATCATCATAGCGCAATTGCATCACTGTCACTGTCTAAATTCACACATACACATATAGAGTTTCCCCTGGACAAGAGGGGAAGTCTACCGTGACCCTTCCGCTTAGCACTTGCATCTTGTTAGCTTTATATCTTGTTGGCCAGTGCTTGTTTATTAGCTTTTGCTCATTTTCTCTGTGTGTCTATTGGCTTCCCTATGTGTCATTGTCCCTGTGTGATGAACTTATTGTGTACAATCTAGGGAGCCTGCTTAATCTACCTTTACCTGAGCACTTGTTAGGAAGGAAATGCACTTATGACTTCTGGTGAACAGCCTACCTGTTGCCTACCTGTTGAATGACCTAATTGTAAGTTGCTTTGGACAAAAGTGTCTATGCTGAATGATTGTAATGTAATGTAATGTAAAGTCACCACTAGATGGAGCCACAGCAAGCCCAGCGCCAATGGCAATTTGAGAGTTTGTGTGTGTGTGTGGTGTTTACCTCTGTCCTTCAGAGACTCCATGTAGGCCTGCAGGAACTCCTTCTCTGCTCCATCTTTCTTGGTCTCCTCCTTCTTCCTCCTCCTCCTCTTCTCCTTCTTCCTCTCCTCTTCTTCCCTCCTCTTCCTCGCCTCACTTGCTGGGGTGTCGTAAAGACGAATAAACCTGCACGGGGATATATATATATATATATTCATCTAATCACCATCATCATCATCATCACCATCATCACCATCACCTACTTGATCTCCGGGTTGCAGCATAGGTGAGTTGGGATGCAGTTGAGTTCTTCACCGCTGACAACGATGACACTGAGGGTGGAGATGTTGCTGAGACAGTGAGGGAGGTAAGACAGGTGGTTGTTGTGGAGGAACAGGGAGCGAAGCTGCTCCAACCTACACATACAGACACACACAGGCAGACACAGACACGCACACACCGACACGCACACAGACACGCAGACACACGCTTACACACATACACAACACACACACACACACACGAAGATAAACATACACGCACACCAGACAAGCAGAACACAGACAAGCACACAGAAGCACAAATATTTTTGGGGTGAGACAGGTCAGAATGAGAGATCCCTCACACTGTGTTTGTGTGTGTGTGTGTGTGTGTGTGTGTGTACCTGTCCATGTCCTCTGGTAGGTCTGTCAGCATGTTGTGACTCAGGTCCAGGGCCTGCAGGCTGTTCATCCTCAGCACACAGATGGGCACTGTGGGGAACCTGTTCTCCGCCAGGTCCAGGTGCACCAGCTTCTTCAGTCGGCTCAGCTGGAAGACAGAAAGTAGACTCACATCTGCACACAGGACCATCGACCATTGTAGTACGTGTCTAAGATGAGCCCAGATATATACTACTGGAGGGGCTCTATATTATATTGCATGTTTTTCAACTTCGTACACATCACTTCGCTCTGTGTAAAAAAAGATGACGTTTAATGGGGAGTCAGCAATCAGGGAAGAGGATCAGTCAACCAGAACGGATGTTCTCACAGGGCATTTCACCAGCTGATTGATGGCTGTGTCATTTCTAACAAATAACACTCAAATAATAGCTCTCTCACTCTCCATCTCTCTCACTCCATCTTTCTCTCTCTTTCTCTTTCTCTCCCTCCCCCCCCCCCTCCTCTCTCTCTCTCTCTCTCTCTCTCTCTCTCTCACTCTGCTCCCCCTCCATCTCTCTCTCCTCCCCATCTCTCTCTCTCCTCCCCATCTCACCTCAAATGGCAGCTGGGCCAGGTAGTTGCCAGTGAGCTCCAGTCTTTCCAGGTCCACACAGCCCTCCAGCTCTGGAGGGACTTTGGTCAGGCGGTTGTAGTTAGCGTTTAGCTCTTTTAGCAAGGGCAGCTTCCCTGGGAAGAGACATGGAAAAGGGACCCGAATAAAGGTGGACAGTAGGATGGGCAGGCAGGCAGACAGACAGACAGGATGGAGACGGACCTATCTCCGGAGGCAGCTCGGTGAGGGCATTCCTGGGAAGCTGGAGGGTGGTCAGCTGGCTGAAGAGGAACATGAAGTCTGGCAGTTGGCTGATCCTGGTGGAGCTCACATGCCATTCCTTCAGGTAGGTCATCCACTGGAGCTCACTGGGGAACTCCTGACAGACAGGTAGATAGACAGACAGATAGGTAGATAAACAGACAGGCGGACAGGTGGATAAACAGACAGACAGACAGGTAGATAAACAGACAGGCAGACAGGTGGATAAACAGACAGACAGACAGGTGGATAAACAGACAGATAGACAGGTGGATAAACAGACACACAGACAGGTGGATAAACAGACAGACAGACAGACAGGTGGATAAACAGACAGACATAAACGTCTGATGACATCATCATGGTCTGTCTGATTGTACCTTCCACTGTTCTCCATCCAGCCTGAGAATTGTTCTGTCCTGGTCATACTCTGCACCTGGAGACATGGAGAGAGACAGACATTTAAAGAGACAGACAGACAGGTAAATGACAGACAGACTGGTAAAGAGACCCACAGATACAATGACAGACAGTTAAAGAGACAGACAGACAAAATGAGAGACAGACAGGTAGAGACAGACAGAGGAAGAGACAGACAGACAGACAGACAGAATGACAGACAGACAGGTGAAAAGACAGACAGACAGGTAGAGCGCTGGCTGTGGAGACAGGTGTGTTACCAGAGAGCTCCTGGTCTGTGTTGATGTTCGGGAGGACAGCTCTTTCCAGGTACCGGTGCAGAACACCCATCTCCTGGCTCCTCAGGCCCTTACAGTGAATACGGTACTGCCACTGCTGGTTGATCCTACACACACACACACACACACACACACACACACACACACACACACACACACACACACACACACAAATACACGCATACAATGGAGAGAGAAAGGTTTGCGGTGACCAACACATTCCATACACACACACACACACACACACATCCCTCGTATTGGTGATGTGTTTGGATTATGACAGGTGTACGTTGTGTGGATGTCCAGCTCTGGTCCTCTGAGCATGTGACCTTTTCACACTCCACTAGCAGGAGTCACAGGAGATGAGCTGGACACCTCCCAGCCTTCAGCGAGCCCTCTGGCTGAGGTATGAATAGATATATTAATAGTTAATGTATTAGATATATTTATAACTCAGTGTTCATGTCGCATCAGAAGGAAAACATCAGGAGTCATTGATCTCCACATCATCTGAAAATAAACTCCCTCTCCCTCTCTACTCCTCCCTCTCTACTCCTTCTGTACTACCTCCTTATCTCTCCTCCCCTACTCTTCCCCCTACTCTTTCTACTCCCTCTCTCTCTCCCTCTCTACTCCTCCCTCTCTACTCCTTCTGTACTACCTCCTTATCTTCTCCTCCCTCTCTACTCCTTCCGTACTCCCTCTCTCTCTACTTCTCCCTTTCTACTCTCGCTGTGCACCCTCCCTCTTTACTCCTCCCACTCGACTCCTTCCCTCTCTCCTCCCTCTTTACTCCTCCCACTCGACTCCTTCCCTCTCTCCTCCCTCTTTACTCCTCCCACTCGACTCCTTCCCTCTCTCCTCCCTCTCTACTCCTCCCACTTGACTCCTTCCCTCTCTCCTCCCTCTCTACTCCTCCCACTCGACTCCTTCCCTCTCTCCTCCCTCTCTACTCCTCCCACTTGACTCCTTCCCTCTCTCCTCCCTCTTTACTCCTCCCACTCGACTCCTTCCCTCTCTCCTCCCTCTCTACTCCTCCCACTCGACTCCTTCCCTCTCTCCTCCCTCTCTACTCCTCCCACTCGACTCCTTCCCTCTCTCCTCCCTCTCTACTCCTCCCACTTGACTCCTTCCCTCTCTCCTCCCTCTCTACCTCCAGTTGTCCATTGTTGCGACATGTTAGAGTCTGTGTGAAGGCAAACATGTTAGAGCCTGTGTTAAGTCAGCCATATTGGAGCCTGTGTTAAGTCAGCCATATTGGAGCCTGTGTTAAGTCAGCCATATTGGAGCCTGTGTTAAGTCAGCCATATTGGAGCCTGTGTTAAGTCAGCCATATTGGAGCCTGTGTTAAGTCAGCCATATTGGAGCCTGTGTTAAGTCAGCCATATTGGAGCCTGTGTTAAGTCAGCCATATTGGAGCCTGTGTTAAGTCAGCCATATTGGAGCCTGTGTTAAGTCAGACATATTGGAGCCTGTGTTAAGTCAGCCATATTGGAGCCTGTGTTAAGTCAGCCATATTGGAGCCTGTGTTAAGTCAGCCATATTGGAGCCTGTGTTAAGTCAGCCATATTGGAGCCTGTGTACAGGTAAGACCTACTTGGCCAGAGCGCTGGTCTCTGTTCTCTCCTTCTCCTTCTTCTGTCTCTGTTTGTGCTTCCTGGCCCGGACCTCCCAGAGGCTGCGGACGGAGCCCAGGTCATAGACGGGGACCCCAAGCCTCTCCAAACGCATCCTGGCTGCAGAGGAGAGATACGGGTACACGGGTTGCACTCTGCGTCCTTTTAAAGCCCATTTTGTTTGGATTGAGTCTCGAGGTTCTCATGCATTCAGAGCTATAGCGCAACAAATAGATGAGAGCCGTGAGACTCAATCAAAACAAGTGTTCATGCATTTAGGATATGACATACTGTTTATTTTGATACGTGTTTCTTTTAATTCTACGAGTGCATTATGACTGTCAGAAATGTTTCAGCCCGCCGGCCAAAAAACATCCAACCAGGGATAGTTATGTAGCTACCAATCAGGAAATGATACAAGGTCAAGTTTCTGGCTCTCTGCCCGGCTACGCTGATCTGGTTGGACATCATTTGGTGGGAGGGGCTTCTGTCTGTAGTGTCATCTCCTCTAAATACTGCCTACAGCTGACCTTCTTCCTCAACATTCTTTCACAGAAGGGAATACACCAAGATACATCTATTTCCTTCTTTTTATTTCATTTATACCCTCTAGAATCTAAACCATCATCAGGACCTCTTCACACACCACTCTCACCCTGAACATCAGGGCCTCTTTCCGGGTGATCACAACTTCCTCTCCATTTCTAGTGTGCCATGAAGCACTTGTGAACTGGAAGTAACCTTTTTATACACACTGGTGGTAATATGTGTTCCATTCCTCACAAGTTCAACTAGAAAATAACTTGTAAAGAAGAAAACTCATTCTACGCCAGAGTACTCAGAATCCAGATAGGATCTGTCTCATGGAGATTGTTTAGTCACCCTGTGGTTAGTCACTCAGCAGGATCCTACCTGCGGATATCAGCTGTGGAGGTCGTTCAAGAGCCTTCTGTCTGCTGTGGAGGTCGTTCTAGTGCTTTCTGTCTGCGTTCACCGACTTGTTTACTGAAAACACAAAGTTCAGACTCCCATGTCTGGGTGTGAGTTTGCGTGTGTTGATGACCCAATGGCTATTTTTATACCACAGATGACATGTGACCCCTGGGGTCTTTTTATGTGTGTGTGTGTGTGTGTGTGTGTGTGTGTGTGTGTGTGTGTGTGTGTGTGTGTGTGTGTGTGTGTGTGTGTGTGTGTGTGTGTGTGTGTGTGTGTGTGTGTGTGTGTGTGTGTGTGTGTGTGTGTGTGTGTGTGTGTGTGTGTGTGTGTGTGTGTGTGTGTGTGTGTGTGTGTGTGTGTGACAGTAGCTGACTGACTAGATGACCCCCCCCCCCCCACACACACACACACACACAGGCATGCGCTCGCTCGCTCACACACGCACGCACGCACGCACGCACGCACGCACGCACGCACGCACGCACGCACGCACGCACGCACGCACGCACGCACGCACGCACGCACGCACGCACGCACGCACGCACGCACGCACACACACACACACACACACACACACACACACACACACACACACACACACACACACACACACACACACACACACACACACACACACACACACACACACACACACTGGTCTGCTTGAGTACAACCACGGTCCACCACTGCTAGAAACTAGAGTGGATGTTTTTTTTCCTTCTCTAATACAATAAAAATAGATACTATAGCAGTTGCTGTGGATTGTGGGTAGAATGTCACCTGACTGCTGAGGAAAGGGGGGGCTATTTATAGACCCATTGTTGCTACAGCTCATTAGTTGCAGTCATCCATGTTATCCACATGGGGGCAGTGCAGTCCAACTCTCCAAACAAATGAATCTGAATCTGAATGCCTTTATTGTCATTGCAAGTCAAGTACAACGTGTGTAGCAATCCTCAAGGTCACTCTTCACACACAACATTATTAAGAAATTAAACCAAACTAAATCAACTTAATTGACAGATTTAAAAAAGCATGACTGTCATGACATGACAGTATTTGAGTATGACTCAAATAATTATATATATATACTGTATGTAAACATATATACACGCAGTGGCCCTATGTACAGTAGTGCAAATTAGAAAATGTTTATACATACAAAGGTTGTAAACATGCAACTAAGTATAGTTTTAGTGTTGATGCAATACAGTAGTATTGTAGTTACACAGAACAGTCAATGCCAGTGTTTGACAGTGTTCAGTTCTCATATGGCACTGGGGTAGAAACTGTTCTTGCGTCAGTATGATGAGAGGAACAGCAGTAGTGCGTTTTAATGCTTTCTTTTTTTTTACCAGCACAAATTAGCTTTGCGTGTCGGGGTTCCATTTTTCGGATTTGCTCGTCTGCTTTTTACGTGCAGCAGACACTGCACTGTCCAAGACAAATGTCCTTAAGGACAATGAAGTGTGTGTGTGTGTGTGTGTGTGTGTGTGGGGGGGGGTAGTAGTAGTAGTAGTAGTAGCAGTAGTAGTAGTAGTAGTAGTAGTAGTGTGTGTGATTCTTAGTGTGTATGTGGTATCCATGGCTTATGATTTGCCTAAATGATGAGTGATGTCATGGCTGAGTTGAAGACGGACCACTATTTGTGTTGGGGCATATGATATTTTGACATTTTAACTCTCCGGAGGACACGAAAGTATGCCATCCAACCATGTTACGCGCGCACACACACACACACACACACACACACACACACACACACACACACACACACACACACACACACACACACACACACACACACACACACACACACACACACACACACACACACACACACACACACACACACACACACACACACACACACACACACACACACACACACACACACACACACACACACACACACACATCAATCCTTGCCTCGCAGAATATGTGGATGTATTAACACAGGCAATTTGACCCAAGAAACTCACACCTACTTACAATGATGTCATGTTCAATTCACAGCTTCTTGTGTGTGTGTGTGTGTGTGTGTGTGTGTGTGTGTGTGTGTGTGTGTGTGTGTGTGTGTGTGTGTGTGTGTGTGTGTGTGGTGTGTGTGTGTGTGTGTGTGTGTGTGTGTGTGTGTGTGTGTGTGTGTGTGTGTGTGTGTGTGTGTGTGTGTGTGTGTGTGCGTGCGTGCGTGTATTAAGTTAAGGGGTACCATAAAAGGAAAGGAAGTAGGAAAGATACATTAAAAAAATATTGGAACGCATGGATCATTCTTCTCTCTCTCTCTCTCTCTCTCTCTCTCTCTCTCTCTCTCTCTCTCTCTCTCTCTCTCTCTCTCTCTCTCTCTCTCTCTCTCTCTCTCTCTCTCATCCTTTCTCTTATTCTTGGGTATCAGGAACATATGAACTGTCAGAGTGTGCCCCCCCACACACACGCGCGCACACACACACACACACACACACACACACACACACACACACACACACACACACACACACACACACACACACACACACACACACACACACACACACACACACACACACACACACACACACACACACACACACACACACACGTGTGAGGCAGAGGCTGGTCAGTGTCCTTCAGTGTTGGGTGAGAACAGGAACGGTTGGACAGACGGTCTGATAGCTAATCTTCACAAGGTCTGTATCAGCTGTCTCTTGCTTTATCAGTTATTAAAAGCTTATATTTATTCACCTGTTCTAATTCACACTTTGATGTCCAGAGTATATACAAAATGTACATTTTATGTATTTTTAAGTATGTATCTGTGGCAGAAAAAGAGAGAGGTTGATAACAGTATTAAGTTCAATGGTGAAATGTGAAATGTTTTGTATGTTTGATCCTCGTTTCACCACGGTTTTATGATGTGAGCTTTACTGGAACATGTTCTGGTAAACGCATTGCTTTTGGTTCACAAATTAACAGACATAATAACATTTTGTAAATTAATCCCCCAATTTTCATTTAAACAACAAAGTATATTCAATACTCAATCAATAGTAATACGTTTCACTCACGGTAAAAACAACAACGATAAGACAATAAACATACAGTAAATCGATACACACTGGTGAAGTAGGAATAGGAATCAGGAGTCTATATCCAACCCTCCAGTCTGTGTCTGTGTCCAGTCTCCAGCTTGTGAGACGTTCTCGGTAATGGCAATGACCTTCCTCCAAGACGAGGGAGGAGGGAGGAGCCCTGTAGGAGAGGAGTCTGAAATGGAAATGATGTCCAGTGGAGGTCCATTGCCAGACGCTGTCCACATTAGTGGACCTCGGAGGGTGGGCAGGGACGTAGAGACGGGTGACAGATGGGGGTGGGAGGGTCTGACACTCCAGTGTAACAAACGCCGATGCCACAAGCCATTAAAATGGCTACTGGGCTCCTCCCGAGGACACAGGACACATGAGTGACGAGGAAACCGGTTTATTGCAGAGTTTTGTAGTTGGTAGACGAACAGAGCAGATGGTCCATCCCTTTCTCTGTGTGGCGGTGGCTGGTTTAACCTGTGGGCCTCGATTACCAAGGACCCACAGGAGGGCAGCCTCACCTGACCCACACCTTTTTGGATGCAGACGGTAGATTGCATTTAGAATTCTGCGCATTAAAATAAATCACATGTCACAAGAAGAAGAAAAAGAAGAAGAAGCAGGGTAATAAGAACAATAAGAATAAGGAAAACAATAATAACAATATTACAAATAATTACCTCCACCATCGAAGCTGGACCAGAGGTTATGTTTTCACCCCTGTTTGTTTGCCTATTAGCAAGATAACTCAAAATGTTATGTACGAAATTGGACAAAACTTGGCGGTTAGATTTCCTATTGGCCAAGGAAGATGGGACATTGTTGATTCGATTTTTGATCCGAATCCAGATACAGGGGACTTTTTGCTGTGGTGGAGGTATGCTCTCTACTGAGGGCCCTCAGAGTGTTATGGTATTGTGAGCATTAAGCACAGTATCACATTTGAAGTTATCAAGATATGTCCCCTCTGTGTCATTGTACTGTGTTGTGTGGATTATGAACACATGTGGACGGTCCTGAGTGGTTGAGCCTGAACGTGTGGTGTGCTGCAGATGAACATAGCTCTGATCCACGACAAGGACCACATCAAAAACTTCTGGGAGAAGAAGATCGTGGCCGATGAGGTGCAGAGCGAGACCGAGGCCATGAGGAAGTCAAAGAGTTCCCTGAGAAAGTCAGTACCTGCACCTGTACACAACACACCTGTTAACATCATCACCTCCCCTTCACACACCTGTACACATCATCCCCTCCCCTTAACACACCTGTTAACATCATCACCTCCCCTTAAAACACCTGTTAACATAATCCCCTCCCCTTAACACACCTGTAAACATCATTACCTCCCCTTAACACACCTGTAAACATCATCACCTCCCCTTAACACACCTGTAAACATCATCCCCTCCCATTAACACACCTGTTAACATCCTCCCCTACCCTTAACACACCTGTTAACATCCTCCCCTTAACACACCTGTAAACATCATTACCTCCCCCTAACACACCTGTAAACATCATTACCTCCCCTTAACACACCTGTAAACATCATCATCTCTCCTCTTTTGAGCATGTGCGTTTGTTGGTGTGTGAAAGAGGGGGCGGGACTTCCGAGCATGTGTGTATATTGGTGTGTAAGAGAGGGTGGGACAGGAGCGATATCCATTATCCATGTTTGGGATATTACTTTGTCAAAGTCTTTGTCAAAAAACTAACCCAAGAGTTGTTATTCCTCCAGTGTGTACTTACATATACAGCTCATAGGAAGCACGAGAAATGAAATACAAAAACTGAAATGAGGTAAAACAAGCTGTAAAATCAATGACCTTCTCTCAGCCTAGCCTACTAGTTATGAAGCTGATTGGTCCGTCCGCTTCTTTGGAGTTTCAATGGGAAGTGAAGCCAGACCTGATCCTCAGTGAGAAACTGAAGCAAACAACTGAAACTGATCAGGATCGAGATGGTCCCACAGCGCGTCTTCAGTGCCTTGCTCAGAGGCCGTAACCAGCAGCAGTAGCAGTGGTAGTAACAGGAGCGTTGAACCAGGGGGTTCAGAGTGGGACACGATGTTCGACTTGACTTGCTAATCCACGCCGCCATTAAAAATTAAACATGGACAAACTGGATACATGTGGCGCTCCAGTACATAGTCAGGGTCTAAAAACAGAAGAGCTCATTACATGACCTCAGGGATCAGAACACACACACACACACTACACACACACACACACACACACACACACACTACATAAACATCACACCTACTTTCATAGTACACAAACAACCCGAACACATGCTCACACACACGCACACACACACACGCACACACACACACACGCACACGCACACGCACACGCACACACACACACACACACACTATGATATCAATGTCGGTCTATCTTGCTGGATTGTTTTGTAGAAATAACCATTCAGTACGTTAGATATGTATATGTGTGCTAGTTTCGCTAGTTTTAGTGATCAGAAGTATGTTTATATTCTGGGAGGACAGAAAGAATGACTCGAGATAACAGTGTGTGTGTGTGTGTGTGTGTGTGTGTGTGTGTGTGTGTGTGTGTG
This sequence comes from Muraenolepis orangiensis, assembly GCA_027704905.1. Lineage (NCBI taxonomy): Eukaryota > Metazoa > Chordata > Actinopteri > Gadiformes > Muraenolepididae > Muraenolepis > Muraenolepis orangiensis. The sequence goes on along the minus strand of CM051017.1, from coordinate 8,975,267 downwards.
TGTGTGTGTGTGTGTGTGTGTGTGTGTGTGTGTGTGTGTGTGTGTGTGTGTGTGTGTGTGTGTGTGTGTGTGTGTGTGTGTGTGTGTGTGTGTGTGTGTGTGTGTGTGTGTGTGTGTGTGTGTGTTCCTCAGCCAACATACTGGGATTAAAAGATAGCATTCCTGCCATTGCACAGTGGGGTTCAGTCAGATCACAGAAGGATGGCCTGCAAGGAGGAGACATAGCGAAGCAGGAGGAGGAGGAGAAAGAGGAGGAGATGGTGGAGGAGGAGGAGAAGATAGTAGAGGAGAAGAGGGAGATGTCGAGGTGTAGTTAAAGGTAGAGGAGGAGGAAATGGTGTTAGAGATGATTAGTGAGATGGTTGAGGGGGCGAGAAGCGGAGGAGGTGTTTAGGGTGGAGGACGAGATGGTAGAGGAGAGGGAAGAGGAAGAGGAGATGGTAAATGAAGAGTTATTGTGGCTGGAGGAGGAGATGGGAGGATATGTATCCAGTATAAATCCAGAAGCTGAAGAAGGTGGCGATGAAGGAGTTGCAAGAGGAGGAGGAGGAGGAGGAGGTAGTGGATATAATTAGGAGGAATCAAAATGGATGAGAACCTTCTTCTTCAACTTTGTTTTATTTCTTTATTTTCTATTTCTATCTTTCCGCCTCACTTCCTGTGTGTGTGTGTGTGTGTGTGTGTGTGTGTGTGTGTGGGGGGGGGGGGGTGACCCTCTGATAGGTCAGGAAGATTATCAGAGTTATTATTTGATCTGAGCAGCGGAATACTAGATTAATAATAATCAGTGGAAGGGTTCTGTCCCTGCCTGCATCTCCACGGACACGTACACGCACACACACACACACGCCCACACACACACACACAGCTAAAACAAGCCATGGAATTCTCAACATCCAATCCTGGAAGCCCTAGAATCACACACACACACACACACACACACACCACACACACACACACACACACACACACACACACACACACACAACACACACACACACACACACACAGACAGAGATGCGTGCACACACACACAGACCAACAAACCTTAATTTCCCTCGGGATTAATAAAGTAATCTGAATCTGAATGCGTGCGCACACACACACACAAACACACACAGCGCACTTGTGTAAAGTGATGTGGTTACACACAAATTAACAAGATGATCTGTAAAGGCACATTTTATGCATGCTATTGTTCTTTAGTATCACCAAAACAAACTTTCTCGACCGCCTGTGTGTGTGTGTGTGTGTGTGTGTGTGTGTGTGTGTGTGTGTGTGTGTGTGTGTGTGTGTGTGTGTGTGTGTGTGTGTGTGTGTGTGTGTGTGTGTGTGTGTGTGTGTGTGTGTGTGTGTGTGCGTGTGCCTGTGCCTGTGCCTGTGCCTGTGCCTGTGTGTGCATGTGTGTGTGTAACAGATAGGGAGAGGGAAATAAAAGGTGGTAAAATGGGTATATCACAGCGATAAGCCAGCAGCTGTCACTGGGATGTGAAAGTGATCTCCTGGCTCACAGAGGCCATCCGGACAGCAGCATATCATCTGTCTGTCTGTCTGTCTGTCAGTCTGACTGCTTACTTGCCTGCCTGCCTGCCTTTCTGTCTGTCATTCTGTCTGTCTCTGTGTGACTCTGTCTGCTCGTCTGTCTGTCTGTCTGTCTGTCTTGCTTGTCTGACTGTCTTTGTCTGCCTTTGTGCTTGTCTATCTGTCTCTCTGCCTGACTATCATTCTACTAGTCTGTCTCTCTGCTTTTCTGACTGTCTTTCTGCCTGGCTATCATTCTTCCATCATTCTTGTTCTCTGCATATCCGTCTGTCTGCTTGTCTGACTGTCTTTGCGTTTGTCTGTCTGTCTGCCTGCCTGTCTGCTAGTGTCTCTTTGCTCATCTCGTCCGTCTTATATAATGTGTATAGTTTTTTATGAAGACAAAGCAGAACTACCCCTCCAAGCGTCATAACAGTGCTGGTGGCTCCTGCTCTGTTGTCAGGCTGCGCTGTGAGTGGGTGGTGCGTCTGGAGAACCGCAACAAGCACCTCAAGAGTCTCAGCGAGGAGTACAGCCGCAAGGCCAAGGTGTCCCCGCCTGAGGAGGAGCAGACGTAGAGGAAACTTCTACTACTCCTTATCCTTGAGGAAAACACCCCGACGGCTGACACGCACATTTACCGCAATGTCTCTTTTGTAGTTTACGGGTGATGGGTGTTTCTATCCCATGTGTAGGGGGATGCAGGGTGAGGAGTTCTACTGTCTTCAGTTCAAAAGGCTGCATTGCACACTGTGGGGTGATGGGGTTTGTTTAATCGGGATCAGAATAAATGTCCTGTTTTCGTCTGTGGTTTATTGTGTTTTATTATCTTTTTTACCTCTGTCATCAAAGATGCAAGGAGGTTGTGTTTTCACCCCTGTTTGTCTGCCTGTCTGTTATATACAGAATTTGACACAACTTGGTGGTTTGATTACGTATGGGCCAAGGAACAGGTGATTCGATTTTGGCACAGATCCGGATTCCAGGAATTTTTGGAAGGATTTTTTAGGTTTGGGAGATAAGAAAGAAATCACATATTCTAGATTCAAGATTTTTATTTTAAGTACAATGGAATGCTTACTCCCCATTCCCTCCCCCCTGTGTAATATTCAACCAACATATTTGCATAAAATGTAGTGAGGGTTTAGGTGGAATGCCAATTACAGTTTATGAACATTAAGGGTAATATCGGTGTAAGAATCCGGACCCTCGCAGAATTGTTTGAAGTATTCTTTGGCAACAACTGTTGCTTTAGACTAGAGGGATTGTTTAGGCTCAGAATTAGAGCAAATTGGACATTTTGGTGTGGCGGGGGTATGCGCTCTACTGAGGGCCCTCTGGTTTTATAATGTACTTTTTTTTTACTACTGGTAATATTAATTGGTAATGCCGAAGTACACATGAAACCAGCTTGGTTAACGTGAGTGTGTCGTGTAGTCGGTTAAACAGTGGCTCAGAACTTCACACACTTCAACATTGCGCAAGACCAGGTTGCCCAGTCCTGACCGTCAACCCCCAGCCCGGAACTACCCAGCCTCTTTGCTGCTTCACTGACATCTCGCAGCATGAAGTTGAGGCCATCATCAAAAAGATGAAACCCTCCACCTGTGCTCTGGACCCCTTTCCCACAGCCCTGGTCAAATCTAACAGGTGCCATAAGTCCCCTGATCACTTTAGTGATAAACCACTCCATCCAGTCTGGTCATGTTCCATCCCCATTAAAAGCTGCTGTCATCAAACCACTCCTCAAAAAACCCACCTTAGACCCTGAAGTCCTTGCTAATTACAGACCCATCTCCAACCTGCCATTTCTATCAAAGGTGCTGGAGAAAGTAATTGCCATTCAGATTCACGAACATCTCAAACACAATAACCTCTTTGAAAAATTCCAGTCTGGTTTCCGCCAGGGCCACAGTACAGAAACTGCCTTAGTCAAGGTGACCAATGACCTGCTGATGACAGCTGACACCGGATCTCCATCCCTCCTCATCCTCCTGGATCTAACTGCAGCATTTGACACCGTCGACCATGACATTTTACTCCATCGTCTTCGCTCGACAATTGGACTCTCTGACTCTGCCCTAAACTGGTTCACCTCAGGAACCAGTGAACCTCTGGTTCACGGGAGGATTGAGCACGTCACCTTGGGAGCGGCAAAATCACAAACCCACTCTGTGAACTGTGGTGTCCCTCAAGGATCAGTCATCGGCCCCACCCTTTTCACCATATACATGCCCCCCTTGTCGTGTCATCAGCCGGCATGGAATATCGTTCCATTGCTATGCTGATGACACACAGCTCTACATCATAACAAACCCAACCCCCTCCATACCTCTGCCATCATCCAACATAACCACATGCCTGGAGGAGATAAAGGTGTGGATGAAGCACAACTTCCTTTATTAACTTCCAATTAAACAGCTCCAAGACTGAAGCCATTCTAGTTGGCACTCCACATCAGGTCCTTTCATCCTCCATCACCAACATCACCTTCTCCAGTCAGAACAATTCACTCTCATCAACTGTTACCAATCTGGGTGTTAAAATGGATCCTCATCTGACCTTTGAGGCCCACATCAAACAAACATGCAAGACCTCAAGATTCAAGATTCAAGAAACTTTATTAATCCCGAGGGAAATTAAGGTGCAACAGTTGACACAGGGGGAATAAATGCACACACAAATATACTAATACCTAAGCTAAAAACGAAATAACAACAGCTAACTAAATAAAACTAGTATAAACAAAATATAACTAAAATAACTGTAAATGAATCTAAGTGTATTGATAGATGAGTAGATGAAGAAAAAAACACCTCAGAAATATTGCTAAACTCCGCCCCACACTGTCAAGTCAAGTCAAGTCAAGTTTATTGTCACATCAAGGTTATACAAGTATAAGCAATGAGTGAAAATCGTATGTGCAATACCCGACAACAGACAGTAGTTATAAAAATAAAAATAAGATAATAAGATAATAAAAAATAAGTAAAAAGTACAAACTTAAATTAAAGTTAAATATATAAAAATATAAAAGTGCATATATAACATGCACTTATTAAATATTGAACAAGGGCGTATAGCATATAACAATGTATATTTTATTACATTGACATATATACATATTGCTCTTTTTCTGTGCCGATATATTATATTATTTATATTTTATAAATTGCATTTTTTTTTAACTTTGTTTTGTATTGTATTTTTATTCAATTTTTTTAATCTATTTTTATCTTATTTTTATAACTGCTGTCTGTCGTCGGGTATTGCACATAAGATTTTCACACCACTGCTTTATACTTGTGTAAACTGTGAAGTGACAATAAACTTGACTTGACTACTGTAACGCACTTCTCATTGGGATTCCTAGCAAGAACATCCAGAAGCTGCAATACATCCAGAACAACGCTGCTAGGATCCTGATGAGAGTGCGGAAGTATGAACACATCACGCCCATACTCAAATCATTGCACTGGCTCCCGGTCACACTCAGGAATGACTACAAAATCACCTTCTTCAAAAAAACAAAAACACTTATTTTTTAACATTTCACTAGATAAAAAAAAAATCCCACTGGTTGCCATGCCGGCGTAAACGTCGCTGCTTTTATTCTGTCGTTTTATTTAAACCATTTTTACGCACTTTGAGTTTTGTCTACGCAAATAAAGTGCGCTTATAAATAAAATGTATTATTATTATTATTATTATTATTATTGCACACTACACACGCGACTCTCCTAGGACGTGACGTCCCATATCAGATGTTCCGTTGTGACCCAACCTGTCGCTCCGGTCCCTGCAGTCCCTCCATCTCCAGAGAGCAGACCCAGACGTTTCCAGCAGCAGCAGTACAGACGTGTTTGTCTTCAGCATTCCTGTGTTATCAGTCTCTGCATCTCTCCTACGCCTCCAGAGGACTGCAACAATCTGAGAGCTGGAAACATCCGCACCACGTGGGGCGTATTTATAATGAAGTCGTGTGTATGAGGCGTATGTATCTGCTGCAGTAGGACATTATTCGATAGTTAAGACTATTCCTGAATGTGGTGCTAGGGCCCCCAGGACCCTCACCAATTGAAGTTGGACCAATCTCCGCTTTCCCGAGTTGTTTCAGGCGACCGCTAGGTGTCGCTGTACCGCTCGTAAAGAGGTGCTGCGGTTTAGGTGTCGTCAGAATAACCACCTTGAGCACATTATCTATATGCTGGTTCGAGTCATCACTGTTTATTCGAGACAAAACAACGCATGTCCATTGGGGCCGGTATGTTTCGTTGAGGTTATTGGCCCAGAGCGATGATTCATAAAACGCAGAACTGCAGTAGTGCTGTAGTACTTTGTTAAGTGTACAGTATTTTATTGTAAATGTGCAGGTTGAATTGAGGTCACAGTACTGTCACAGTAAGTACACATGAATGGTCTGAAAAGACAAGCAAATAATACAAATATGCTCAGAGATATAGATATGAGATGTAGATACTTTAACTTTTTATGTATAAATAACTGAATGGTTAGTTGTCAAGTGAAAGACTACACAACACATTGCTGGCTGTTATGTTGTAAAAACAAACCGGGATAACTGGATGTGGAAGCAGCGATCCAGAACAGTGATAGAAGAGATTATTCAAGAGGGGAACCATACTCTCGTATGGTCCGTTCCAAATGTAATATAGTCTACTGCCAATGCATTGAATGACTTAGACAGGATTAATCAAAACAAACACAATGGTGGTGATCCAGATGGTTTTCAAATTTGGAGGCTGGCAGGAAGTTGTCTTAAAAGCATTTTATAGGTAATCCAAAAACACAGAAAATATATGAAAGGATAACAGCTTGAGTCTCTTCCTTTAAGATCTCAGGTAGGAAAAGGTAAAAAAAAGAGATGTATCGAAAAGCCTTTTTATTCAAAATTTCCACATTCACAGAAATGAAAACAAAACTTTGTGAACCAGGATGAGGGGATCAAATAGATTAAGGAAATAGAAAATCTAAATATCCTCTTTGAAAAAGCTTAAAAAAAAAAAATTATCATTTGTCAGCAACCCCCAACCGGTCCTATAAAGTCTGTCAATTCTGCTGACAAATGCTGTTTAAATAAAAGTTCCACAATGCCTACTACTACTGCTACTACTACTACTACTACCACTACTTCTTCTTCTTGTTCTTCTTCTTGCCTCCATCAGCCTGCTGTGAGCTGGAGTCTCCACTACTCTTCTGGGTGCGAGTCTTTAACTTAGGAATCATCTCTGCCACATAAAACATGACATCCTTACCTGGAGAGAAAGAGAGAGAGACCCACACAGATCACATGATCTCTGTTACAACATATGGGGGGTACGTCACAACAAATTAAAAAAGGGTGGTGTGGAGTGTGTGGTTGGTGTCTGGTTTAAGCAGCCTCATCTGGCCCCAGTCAGACTGATTAGAGTCAGGTCGAAGCAGTCTCACCTGGTCCCAGTAAGACTGCACACCAAACCAGCCACCACCACACAAACACACACTCAGGAGGAGCGCTAGCATGTACAATCTGTTGTATTCATCTACAACCATAAACTCTTACAATAAGCCGGTTTCTTCATCCAACTGAGTCATCGGAAGGAGCCCGAATAACCATTTATTCTGCATTCTTGTGGCAGTGTGGATTGCTCCAGGTGTTTTGTTGTTGGGAGTTGGGTCGTACATTCCTCTATGAACTGTGCATTATCCTTATAATTTAGAGCCTGAGCCTCAGTCCTATTTCTCCATGACCTTCTGTACTAATTGACTCGGAACAACTGTGTTACAACTCATATTCTATCATCACCAACTTGTCTCCAGTGGAGTGGAAACCTCCAGCAGCTGCACCCTGTAATTGGCTGTCCCTTCGCTCCGGGCTCAGAGCCAGTCACCTTTTTCCTGTCGGGATTCTTTCTCTCTCACCCCATAGGGTGATTATCACGCACAGAACTGTGTATATGCTTAATGTATCTGAATTTAAATTAATTTTCACCACAGCGCTAGCACTATTCAATAGCATGCAAAGAACACACCTCAACAAATACTGGGAAATACTGAAAAGACAGACAGACACACTAGACTTACGCGAAGTAAACTTCTCCTGACAGAGACTGCCGTCTTCCTGTTTCAGTTGGACTCTGACGCGACCTCGGAACTCTCTGTTCCACTCCCTGGGGTGCATCTGATTCTATTAAAAACACACATACACACAATCATCAGGTTCCATGCATTGAGGAGATCTTTAGGACCAGATGTCATAATAAGGTAATATCCATCACAAGGGACCACAACCACCCTGAGCACAATCTCTTCTCCCCCTACGATCCAGTCGCTGGTTCTGCAGCATTCTTACAAGGGCTACCAGGTTCATGGACAGTTTTTATCCACAGGTAGTGCGCCTACTGACCTGCTAGGAGGGCTGCCACTATCATAACATTGTCATCCATATTACATTCCACTATCATACTTTTGCTGGACTTTCTGGACTAATTACACTTTCTGCACTTTTAAATGTTTTTTGCACAATTCAACATATGTACAGTTTATATCATCCATCAGTAATTGTGTTATTTTCATTGTGAACAGTATTGTTATAGTATAGTGTATAGTACAAAGTATAGCATCTAGTTTTATATTGTAGGAAATTCATACTGCGGGAGGGAATGGGGAGTAAGCATTACATTGTACCATTGAAAATAAAGAACACAGATCCGGAGCCCAACATCCACCGACAACACATTTGACGTTGCACCATTATGACAATACAATATCAGGTAGCTGCTCGATATTCACAGAATACTCAACAGTAGTATGTTTTATATTTAATCTCTTTACCTCCAGGAGAACATTGAGCCCAGCAGCACTCAGGACATCTTTGATCTCAGAACACAAAGGGTTTTCCACTGCCTGAAAGTACAAGAATATTTAAATAAATACACAACCGCACACACAGCTTTGTATTTATTTGCATTATGTAAAATATCCCAATTAAGCTTAGCTTAATGGTGGGAAAAAGTACCTTCTGGGCAGAGATCCGTCGTCCCTCTGCCAGTGTTTTCTTACTGTTCAGGTAGACTGGATACACGCATATGAACCTGTTACCACAACACAATTTAGCACAGCATAGGAGACCCTTGCAAACACACAACGGTAGCTCCACCAGATGGTCTTCAAGGCAGTCTGATAGCAGTAGAGGCACATTTAACTATTTGTCGTTGCTCCCGTTTGATGTACTTGTGTAAAATGTAGGGAGCCAACTTACTGTACTTTCAACCTGAGCACTGTTTCTGCTCTTGGAGGCTTGTTAGGAGGAAAATACACTCATGACTGCCGCTGACTAATAGTTATCTTGCCTACCTGTTGAGTGGCCTTATTGTAAGTCGCTATGGGCAAAAGCGTCTGCTAAATGACTAATGTAATGCAAAGTAAGTAAAACGTAAGTAAAACACGCTCGTCGTGTATGCCAGTGTGTATCAAACGTACAGATTGCACGATCAGAATAGTAGAACACACCAGAACAGTCCCCCGGACAACTTAGATCGATTGCTGCCCATTGAAATGTGTTTTTCTCCTGTAAATGTATTGACCCAGAAAGCAGTTAACGCGTTAAAAAATGTCGATGGCACCCAAGTCAAGTCAAATGTGTACATCTTACAACCGCTTAATAATACACATTTATTGGCCATATCTTGTCATCACCTAAACGGTGGCAAGCATACCTCCTCGGCAGTCGACACTTAAGTTTCGTATATTAAATCGGGGACATTATTTAACATCAAAACAGCTGTTTGTCAAACAGTTAAGTCACACGTATCCCTAATCTGGTTTAGGCTAAACAGTTAGCATGCTTGGACTACTACCTTTTGAGTGAAACGTGTTAGTTAGTAACAATGCGAAATATAGACTAGAGTTATTGCTATGTGTGCCTACCTCTCTGTAGCTGCGGGGTTTGTAGTTAGATAGGCCATATTTCACTCAGAAAGAATCTTTCTAAACACATTTATAGACACGAAGCCAAATAGATATTGATGCAGCGATTTCGCTGCCTGGCTGTAAACCACGCGAGATATATGAGTTAACGCGAGATATGTGACTTAACGCGAGATATGTGACTTAACGCGATACATGTGACTTAACGCGAGATATGTGACTTCACGTGAGACATGTGAGTTCACGCCAGATCCGAACCGAATGGGCGCGTCCCACTCGTGGGCCTGCAGTACAGTGAATGGGTTTAATTTATATTATTACAAAAAATAAAATAGTATGGCGCTGCTCAATGGCTGGTCGAGTATTTTTAATGTAAAGTTTTACCTAGTAGTAGACACTGTCTTATCATCGAAGGTGACTGTGACTTAATCCACACATTAAGTACGTTGCTTGTACCATGTATTAAAAGTCGGAAGCACACACCCATTTAATTGAATATACTAATTTAATAATTGTACAGTTAACGTGATGGAGGACAAACGTGATGACATTTGACTGATCAGTTACTGCTTAAGTAAGTGTTAAGGAGAGTGTTGTATAGATCTAGATTATCTGGCCGATAGATGACGTTTTAAGCCAACATTAAGCAACTTTAGTGCAAACTATGGGCAACTAATAGATAATAAAATGTAAAAAAGGAATGTATTATATGAATTAGCTGTGTTGTAGATCTAGATTGTCTGGCGATAGTACCCAATTGTAACCTAAATTAAGCTATTTTAGTAAAACATATTAGACTGTACTAAATTGCATCAATTAGTTACATAAAATACAATTAACCAAATGTAATTCAAAGTATCGATATGCCCTTATTGCCCGCTAGGAGGCATGCTCCGTCGTGCTCGGCAGGGCGGCGCTGCTGATCCGGGACAATAAATGCCTCTAGTTCCCGGATGTTATCCCAGCTAGCTTTCTTTTTAGCACGACGGGCTAGCCGTGTGACGCCGCTACCTGCTCCCGGACCGCTCTGCCGCATCGTCGGGGCACTTCAACACATTCGACCCCCCGCCCGTCGCTTTGTGCTTTATATCTGTTACAACTGTAGCACCCGACCTCGCGTTTATAATGATATAGGGTTAATTAAAGTGGGTGTATTTTTTTTGATCTGTCTTCGCCGTGTGTTTTGTAAGCGGTTTGGCGGGGCTAGCTTGGGGCTAACAGTACTGTGAGCTAAAGGCTAAGTGGCTGTTAACGTCAACGGAGCCCCCCCTCCCCGTAACACAGCTAGCATAGCATCAGTAGCTAACACAGCTAGCTGTCATGGAAGACAAAACGTTCACTAAGGAACTGGACCAGTGGATCGAGCAGCTCAACGAGTGTAAACAGCTATCGGAGAACCAGGTCAGAACTCTCTGCGAAAAGGTGAGTAACATTTTAACTACATATTTCGTTTTCCGTTTAGCTATTTTAGTCCTTGCATAAACACGGCCTAAGATTGCGAAACGGGACTTGACTAATTCCTGGACGTTCACCGCGTCTATTCGCTGTTTCCCCCATTTTGATGCCAGGATATTAAACCTCAACCAAACGTGTATAATGTTCTTGTCGAACTAATTGTATATTGTATATGTGCATATATGTACATTATAATAGTCACTCGTTGCCAACCCGAACGTGTTCGGCCCTCTGCTTTTGCAACCGAATCGATATAGGTTTCATCAAGTAGACCACACCATCAAGTGGTCCACTTCTCGGCCTACTTAAAAAGAAAGTGCATTCGTTTAGATCGACGCTGTCGTCAAAGTTTGAGTGAACAATTTGACCAAGACTCTCTGCCCACAAAGTGTTGTTATATAATATTTTAATAAACGTAAACTTTATACAGTAGTTTGTGGCTTCCGTGATCAGTCGCCCTCAGTGCATCGTTAAAAAACACACCCAGAAAGTCTACCCAGAAAGTATTATTATTGTGAATAATGCGTTTTCTTTTTTCTTACTAGCTTTTAGTTACGGTTTTCTTTGTCACAGTCGTCCCTGATTGCATCGTTTCAAAAACTTGTTTAGTAGCTTTGAGGTACCAGGATCATGGGATTAATGGAATTATTATTCCTAATCGTTGTTATTCCTAATGTTGCTGGCATTATTTCTAATATTGTTGGCATGTTATTTCTAGAACCAATTCAAAACACCCACAATGACGAACGATACATACATGCCATGGTTAAATGGGATCCCCGTTTACAAGGCGTGACTTATTGTATCCCGTTTTACTACCTGACCTTTAACTAAGACATGTTGGGTTTTGGCAGAAGCCAGATCTTTACATGCTATAGCAACTAGTTTAGTTTTAGATAAATAATGACAGCTTCGGCCGTGGACAGAAAATATTCCAGGCAAAAACGCTGTTTTATTTATTAACCAGGAAGTCCTGTGAGATTACAATCTTTTTGCCAGGGCGACCTGGCCAAGATCGCACACCAATAAATGTACAAGGTTACACAATTATAAAACATGTAAACAGACAGGGGACAACATATCCCTACTGCACAGCTTCATGATGGCAATTGCACTGTTCTTCACCTCACAGTAGACATCTGTAGGCTGAATTAGGAATACCATGCATTAAAAGGCCAGTTGAAGGGTAGATTGTTAGTTATTTGTGTATTCTTAGAATAACCAGGAGGAAAATTCAGTTTTTAGTGAAATGATTAGTCCTTGATGTTTTTTTTGTTTGTTAGGATGGCACTATAAAACAAATTAGCCATGTTACATTTATCTGCAATATAAAAAAGTATCACATTCACCTCAGAAAAGAGTGAATTCCTGTATGCTTTAGGTAGGAAGTTAAGGAAAATGCAATAAAATACCATTTATCAGATTTCAATTAGCAAGCATTCCAAATTGCGGCATTTCTGGTGGATGAGCGAGCCACCTTTTGCTCATTATGACTATATAGTCTCCGTGCTCTGATACCCGGTCTTGCATTTTAGGCCAGTATTGTGCCTGATGCTGGGTGTCGCCCAGATGTCTGGTCCGATGCCGGGTGTCAAGACCCGTACCGATGCCGGGGGTCATGACCCGTACCGATGTCGCACCTGATGCCATTTTAAAGGAGGGTGTATAGTTTAAGTGCAAAATGTCAGTTGTAATTTATTCATGTTGTATAATTATATAGCTGAAAATATGAGTGTGGTGCATTGAATTAGCCTTGTTTGTCTTTCCTAGGCCAAGGAGATTCTGACCAAGGAGTCAAACGTTCAGGAGGTAAGATTGATGACAAAACAATTTCAATCGGACAAACCACTTCTAATTGTGTTAATCTGTTTTCGCCGTGCCTGTAATGGTCTGTTCTACGACAACCTGCAGATATGTTTGTTGCCCTCGCAAAGGGCAGAAAAATTAGTTATGAGTTGCTTAACGTGCTTCGTCTATGAGTAACACTGCTTGACTGTGGTGGTTTAGCCCTGAACGGGTGGCTTGCCCTTGATGTTGGGGATGATGGGATGAGTCAGCAGATCAGCTTCATTAAAGAACGGATGGCTTTAGACTTGACGCCAGTCTCGTCTTGAACTAGCCACGTATCCACAGGATTCTAGATGGATACAACAAGGGGAAGCTCAGGCCCAAGCAGGCCACAGTGGCATGCAATGCAACTGAAGAAAATGGCACCTGTTACTGTATGGAACTAGTGAATCACCAGAACAGACATACCACGGTCCAGCACATTTTTGCATTACAATGCTGACCAGCAGAAGTTGACCCGGAGGTTGCGTGTGGTTGTTTTGCTGTCGTACAGGTGCGATGCCCCGTCACTGTGTGTGGGGACGTGCACGGGCAGTTCCACGACCTCATGGAGCTGTTCAAGATTGGAGGAAAGTCTCCTGACACCAACTACCTGTTCATGGGCGACTACGTTGACCGAGGCTACTACTCCGTGGAGACGGTCACGCTGCTCGTCACTTTAAAGGTACTGTGAAAGAGGGTGTGAGTGAGCGCTTAAAAGCGTTCATGCTTATGGCCATTATGAATTGTTAACATTACTGTTCACCATTTGCAGCACTTATTCATCTTGATCCGTCTTTGGAAGTCTGTGTTGTTGAGAATTGTGAACCAGATTAAATTATTACATTCATTGTAAGATGCGTAGGCCTATTCAAAGCATGGTCTAATTCCTAGGCATATCCATCTAACCAAGCTTTTCCACTTTTCTTGTATCTGTTGAGCTTTCCTTGTTGGGGTTAATGTTGATTTTTCATGTTTAACAAGTACAGTTCTTGCAGTCACAACAACAACAAACAACAACAATCGTAACAGTCGTAGCCTAGTGAGCCATAGTCAAGTGGAGGTACTCTAGCTAATTACTCTGAGACTACTAATGGACTTATTCCTTTATAGCAAGTCTGTTTAATCAACCAAAGTGAGAGCACATGATGTTGTATTGTAATCAAGTGTCGTAATGCATTTACTGCTGAACATCTGTTTCTCCAGCCGTCTCCATTGGCAGTAAATGGATTGTAAGTGGAGCTTGCTTGCTGGCTAGCTAGTTGGTATTTATCAATGTAATCAACTCTTAACCAACAGATTACGCTAAATACATGAGACTTTTCTTGATGCGTGGCAAAAAAATGCAGTGCGTGTGACGCAATAATCCCTCGGGGTGGAACGCAACGACAATTTAATGCCACGAACGTCGTTAGACATCTGAGAGTTCTTCACGTCCAAAAAAATGGCGCGTATGAGAGGCACGCAAGTGCCAAGTCAGTAAAGGGGCTCCTGGATTGTTTATTTTTGGTGGGTATGATGTGTGCTTAATCTCGTAGTGGTGCTTTACATTGCCGCTTTTAATAATCGCCACAGAACAAATGAGACTTACTGGGCTTTACTGCCCGCGGAAAGAATGACCATGTAGGACATTTCTGCCTTTCTGTTTTTAGAACACTCCATGTGATTTTGCCCATGTGAGTAATAGGGAGAGATTTGCTCTCACTGACTGCAGAGGTTTAATTGGTTGAGTAGCGTCACATGAGATGAATTGTGTCATAAAGGCTAGAAAAGATTCAGTTAAATGCTGGTTAAAATAGAAAATGATTGCTGCAATTTCTGACAGACCGTTGAGGGCATTTTATGTCTGTATGTATTGGAAGTAGGCCTAAATTAAGAAAGGCCCTGTATTTTGTTCCTTCTATTGGTTGATTTGTATTACCTTATATTGGCCATGGTTTCTTATGCATTGAAACAGTTCAATGTAGAGCACATTTAGCTTTTATTCCACAGAAGACTAAAACGGCTCGTTAGCCAAGCATAAGCTATTATATTGGTTTTAGTTTCTTAAAAATGTTGCAATAGGTACTACCTACTCCAAGTCCTTACCCCAAGTAAAAGAGTAAAATAATTTAGGGGTCTTGTTCTCGAGTGAGGGGACGATGAAGCATGATATTGACTGGAGAATAGGTGCAGCGGTATTGGGTGCCCTTTACCGCACCGCAGCCAAAATGAGTTTCCTCAGGAGGGTGGCTGGCATCTCCTTAAGGGATAGGGTGAGAAGCTTGGTTGTTCGTGAGACTCTGGAGTAGAGCCGCTGCTCCTTTGTGTAGAAAGGAGCCAGTTGAGGTGGTTCGTGCTTCTAGTAAGGTGCCTGGTCGCCTCCCGAGGGAGGTTTTCCAGGCACATCCAGCAGGGAAAAGACCACGGGGCAGACCATGGAACAGATGGGGTGATTACATCTCCAAGCTGGCCTGGAAACGCCTCGGGATCCCCCAGTCAGAGCTATTTGATGTTGCCAGGGAGAGGCAAGTTTGGAGTTCCCTGCTGAAGCTGCTACCGACCTGACCCGGATAAGCGGTAGACAATGGATGGATACTAAACAGACAGAACTTTAAATGGAGATCCCCATAGGAAGATCCCCCATCCCCACCTGCCATGTGATCGTCAACCGGTATCGACGGCTTGACGATCCTGGCCCTGGTCACTAGGCTAGAGGATTTCGTACATGAAGTTTGGTAGCAGTTTCTCCTGTGCTGAAGTGTTTGTTTTGCACCCTGCTCTACCAGGTGCGTTTCCAGGAGCGAATCACCATCCTGCGTGGGAACCACGAGTCCCGACAGATCACACAGGTGTATGGATTCTACGACGAGTGTCTCCGGAAGTACGGCAACGCCAACGTCTGGAAGTACTTCACAGATCTGTTTGACTACCTGCCTCTCACTGCCCTGGTTGACGGACAGGTGAGACACAGCCAGTATAATCGCTTTTTTTTTTTACCAAATGTGACTATTGTAAACTAATATAAACGCCCATTGTAAATCTAGCTGCAGACTGAATGAATGTCTTCTTCCCTAGTCTCAGGTATATGTTGGATGAACCTGTTTTGCTTTTGTGTGTATCCCAGATCTTCTGTCTCCATGGAGGTCTATCTCCCTCTATAGACACCCTGGATCACATACGAGCCCTGGACCGTCTTCAAGAGGTCCCGCATGAGGTGAGCTCACTGCCACTTCCTCATATTGAACCCCTGGAGTGCGGAATGGTTATCAGGGGGCGGGGGTGATGCCTAACTGAAAACACTCTCTTTTAAGAGCGTAGTTCGGGCCCAAAGAAACAAGCCAGAGCCTGCATGTTCTGTCCTAGCCGGGCACGGGCCTGTCCCATTGGCTGCCTTTATTGGCCAAAGCCCGGCTTAAAAGCAACATTTTCTTCTTCGAAGGATCGTAGGCCGCAAAAAGCATTTGCATTTGAAATAGTAAACTTTGACTGTCGCTTAATGTATACGTGACACAAGGAATCTCCAATCTAAGACTTGCTGTATTGCGGAGAAATTTGAACGGCGAAAATCTGTTCAGTATGTCACACGGGATCTTAATGAATAACGCAACATATATAAACCTTTAGTCGATCAGTGATTGATACGCAAGGTTTAAGGTTACGATGCTTTTCTAAAACATTCTGATTATCACACAACGGCTTACTCACCCCAATTATTACAAACAAAACATACTTTATCTCTGACCACAAGGCCGACCTGACGATGGAGAGGGATTTCCTACCCTCTTGAGTTCAGGTAGATAATTAAACCTCGAGTCTCTTGCACAAAAGTAAACCAGAGATTGTCAGTTGTGTGGCGTGTGTCTGCACCCCAGACTGCATGGATTATCTTTCACGTGTTCACTCAAATCCTCATGTGTTACGGAAAACACAACAGGGGGTTGGAGGTGTGTATGCTGTGACGATGAATCTGCATTATGTTACTGCCTCTAAGCATGGTTCAGGGCCTGGTGTGTGTGAGGCCGGTTGGTCATCTGCTTTTGTCCCATCGAGGCTTTTCTTGTGCATTGTTCTAACCCTAAATCCCCAGCTGCAACTATTCACAGTAGCCGGAGGAAACCTCCACTGACCTCGGAGCTGCTCTTACTGCGTCTAGCCTCTGTTTCCAAAGCAGAGAAGGCGATATTTGAGTCCTTCTGCCCAGAGCACTACAGACCACGAGACACAGACTGTGACTCAAGAGACACACTTACTTTTTGTTTCCTTACATTCACTGGAGCTAGTTAATCTATTAAGACCGGTTAAACTTTTCTGTGGATTGTAGATTCCCCAAGTGGCGGCCATGTATTTATTCATGCCGTCCTTGACCTTTCAGTGATGTTTTGAAATGTGAAATGATCTGTCGGTCTCTCGCTTTGTCTGTCTGTCACAGGGTCCCATGTGTGACCTGTTGTGGTCTGACCCGGATGACCGTGGCGGTTGGGGCATTTCTCCCCGTGGCGCCGGCTACACCTTCGGTCAGGACATCTCTGAAACCTTCAACCATGCCAACGGCCTGACGCTGGTGTCACGCGCCCATCAGCTGGTCATGGAGGTACGTCACAACCCCCCCCCCCCCTCTTTAAAGTTAGAAATGGTGCTCAGCGGAAACGACGTAACGGCAAATCCCAATACAAATGCATATTAGTAAAGGGAACAAAAAATCACCATATAAACAACACATAATAGTAAAATAAATCACAATATAAACACTGCAACATATGATGGTAAAAGGAACCAAAGCAGGCAAACTCCCCATGGCTGCTAGCAAGATCCTTGCATAAGGTTGAGGTTTCGATTCAGGGGAAGCAATAGATGAGATGTGGGGTGTTATTTTTGTTATGCAGTAGTGTGCAGGCATGTTGCCACTCGATGTCTTGTTCAAGCAGGTCGTAGTTTGAGATGGAGGCTGTAAAAAGGTTGAATGAGTAACGGTGCCGTTTGTCTCCTCCTAGGGTTACAACTGGGGCCACGATAAGAACGTGGTGACCATCTTCAGTGCGCCCAACTACTGCTATCGCTGTGGCAACCAGGCGGCCATCATGGAACTGGATGACACTCTCAAATACTCTTTGTAAGTTGCAACCCGGTTAGACGAAGGACATGTAAGGCTAGTGTTGCACCGACCACCACCAACCCTGATGATATTAGGAATTCAACTAATGGTATTCCGTCTCTACTTTGCAGCCTGCAGTTCGACCCTGCTCCTCGCCGCGGGGAGCCCCATGTGACCAGACGCACTCCAGACTACTTCCTGTGAATGTCCCAAAGCCATCCCGGTCAATCATCCACATTAAGCTCCACCCATACAGAAAAAAAGGAAGCAGTACCAGGGAGAATAGAAACGTACGATTGGCTGATGAAAGGGATGACGTTAAGTATCTTAAAAGAGCCAGGGCCCCCTTGTGTTCTGAATCTGCTGCGATGCTGCATTTTCATAGAGGAAAAAAAGACAAAAACACACTATCTGTTGAGCTATGTTTTTATTTAGTTTAATACATGTTAGAAAATGATGAGATGATACAACTATCAACGTGGACCAAATGTGCCATATTCGACTCCTTTTACAACATGTACACCGTGCGACGTTTCTATTTTTTATTTTTGTTTAGACCAGCCGTATATAACCCTACCTCCCTCCTAGTCACCTCTACATCCTCTCTCACGGCATATGTGCTTTTTTTTCCTGTTGCAAGATGATGATAAAATAAACAAATGAAAAAGACAAAAAAAAAAACCCTTTTGAAACCTGATTGCTTAAAAAAAATAGTACAGCTGTGTTGCGAGCGCTGGTATATTACTGTAATTTGAATAAACACGACGGACATATGAATAAAAATTTCCTGTTGACCTACTACTGCTGCTGTGGATTTTTGTGTCTTGATGCAAAATTACATAATGGAATACACAAACCCTTTATAGAAACGGGAGAGACTGAGGCTCTCTCGTAGCCTAATTGGCAGTTCAGTGAAAGACCCTCATTGAAATGCTATGTTTTGTTGTGCCTCCATACGGAGTCTAATCATATCCAGTGGATATAAAATCTGATTTGCTGCATAATTAATGGCAGCACTCCAGACTTTTCTTAATGTAGTTTCATTTCTAACGAAATATATTTGAACGTGGATAGTTTCCAATTCATGTCGTATTTTTGTATTATGTATTAATATGACCCGACTGAATGAAGGCATTCACTCAAATTACAAAGCCCGGAATTTCTATCTGACCTATCGCGAGATTTCACTATTGAACGGCGCCCATGTTGTTGTTGGCCCTCACGTGACGTCGGCGTACATCCACGGACGTTGGTCTAAACATGGTGGAACTGATGAACTACTACTGGCCCACTGGCATGTAAGCACCTAATAAAAGCGATTCTAGGATACTTGCTAGATAGGTAGACATTCTAGGACACTTTGTCGATATGTAGCGATTCTAGGAGCCTCGCTAGATGGGTAGCGATTATAGGACACTTGCTCGATAGGTAGCGATTCTAGGACCCTCGCTAGATGGGTAGCGATTCTAAGCCACTTGCTAGATAGGGGGCGATTATTCTATGACACTTGCTAAAATAGGTAACGATTATTCTAGGCAATGTGCAGACATCACATTTCCGCAGAAACATCGTACATCTAGTGCCCTTTGATGTTTTAATACTCTTAAGGCACTCACTTCAGTTAGGCTACTTCCGCCTGGTTTCGCCCAAATACCCTAAAACAAAATCCAAGGCCAATGATAATACCCCTGTGTTAATGAGTTGTAATGTTACCTCTGTGGTGGTGAGCATTGAGGTGCCACTGTCACCTCAAGCAAAGACAATGATTACCTCTTCTATTATGACCTGTTTTAGCGTCTTGAAGAAAAGGCAAGGATTCCCTGTGTCCTCCTGACACCAAGGGTTCCACATGGAGGATGTGGTTCTACATTATAAGCCTTCAGACGCTGGACAGCTGAGCAGCCTGGTATGGCGGACAGAGACGGCACTGGAGCCGTTTCCCTGCCGGGTCTTGCCGATCTTTACGCCCTGGTTTCCCTCCACTGGTGACCGGTCATTACCCATCCGACCCTCCAAACCTGCTCCACCGGCCTATGGTCAGTGTGGTTTTTTTTTTGTTGTGTGTTTTTATGTGTGGCCAACCACCGCATAGCAGCGTACATTACTAGTACAGGGAGACTGCATAGCTGTGAAGGTCCCATTGTGCAATCATGTTTCTTCTGTACAGTATTCCTGGGTTTGAATGTCTAACGTTTGAATGTTGCTGTGTTCTGATTCCAGCTGTGACCCAAAGAGCCCACCTAACCCTCCAGTATGACTCAAAATGCCTTCCAGGCATCGAAGGAGCTGGCAGCTTTACCTCAAAGTCTGTCCCATTCGGATTCAAGTCCGATGCCAAGGCGGATACCGCCGCATGTACGGAATACGATTGTAAACAAGACACTCAAACACTGATACGAGTAGTAAACACGCTGCATAAAACTAATGGACTACAGAATCCTACGCAAGCGGCAGTCATCACCGATGCTTTGTCCCGCAGCAACGCAACCCAGGGCACCAGAACAGGGAAATCACAAGATGTCTCGTACATTCTGAGATCCCCCCGCACTCCTCTTGTACCTGTTGGCCAGACAAGCCCACCCGACCACACCTCACCACACACCACTAGCCCGACCGACCACACCTCAGCAGACACCGCCATCCCACCCGACCCCACCTCAGCAGACACCGCTAGACTTTCACCAGAAAAACGGACACAGAGAGACGTGGGCGGAGCACACATCCGAGACGGCGTCGGGGCCAGAAGGTCGTGGAGTGTCGTCGCACATGCTGGCGGTCTGCCGGTGCAGAGCACGCCATCCCTGTCCACACTCTTCCACAACATGGTGGCCGAGCACGGGCTGCACCTGCGGCAGAGAGCCCGCTGGCTCATCGCACATGGAACCTCGGAGGACATGGAACAGGTCAGCCTTTACTACCGACAGTAGTGGAGGAGGAAACTAACTGTGATGATGATGATGCTGATGATAGGATAGCAAGGGAGTGGGACGTGAGTAGCGGTGGTCGTGACATGTTGACGTAGGCAAGTCTATGTCCCACAATATACCATCACCCTTAACCCCTTAACCTTAAAAGTCTCATCTTTTTGCAATTTCTGCATATTTCTGTAGTTTATACATTTTGTATAAATATAGACTATCACGTGATAAATAGTATTTTACATAGGCCAAAATAAATAATTAGAATTATTATAAAAATGGTATTGTTTATTACATTGGTCCTTTGGACATGGATCCCTGTATGACTATTACTGAATGGTCTTCTCATATGGGCATTGTTGGACAATGTGCTAACCATGACCTACCTAATCAATACTACATCTCCTTGCATTTCTAAATGTGTGGTCAGGTGTGGCGGCAGCTCAACCGCTCCATGAAGAGATCCCGCTTGCCGACATGCAATGCCAACATCCAGCGGGAGCTGAGGCAGATCTGGGTCTTCTGTGACGTGCTCTACTCGGAGCACGTGGGGAGATACCTGAAGGAGGAGTTGTCTCTCTGTGGACACCTTACCCTCTCTGTGCCCAGGCTGGGCAACATCCTCACCTTGTAGCTATACGCAGTGTGTGGACATTCAGGGTTTTTTAACGGTCAACTCTTCCTGTCCTGGGGACAGAAACACAGCCTACAGACATGTGGGAAAACAGAACGCAGTGACTGTGACCAATCTATTACTATTTACGTGACGCAGGTAGACCCCGGATCAAAGGGAAAACCTGAGGGTTATTTTAAGTGCAAAGAGAGACAGGGTTTCACATGATCTTACAAGTTAGACGTAAAATGAATGTTTCTTACGTCCCTTAGTATCTGCTAAAATAACAAAATTGTTAAGTAATGCTGTGTAAGTAATGCCTAACGTCTGCAATGCATATTAAAGTATAGTAGACAGTGAATCTATTATCATTCCCCGTTCTCATATTTCAGAATGTAAACATTATTTTTATACTGGTGTTTTTAAAATTAAATAAAGATACATTTTTGTAATTTGGCTTTTTGTGTCAATCTGGTCTGTGGCTGTTGTCTGTCTGTCTGTCCTTGTCTGTCAGTCACATGAAAATCGCATGATGTCAGAGGAACCCTGGAGCATCCCCCATACACACCAAGACGGTGGGAAATCGCATTATTTTTATTATTTGATTTGATTATTTATTTATTATTATTATTATTTCTGTTAGTGGATGCTCTGTCTGTCTGTCCTTGTATTTCAGTCATATGACAATATCATGACGTCGGTGGAGCATTCCCCCCACAAACACACACACACACACACTGAGACTATAACAACAGGCCCTTTTTTCCAAAGCGGCCCTTGAATGCAGCCAGAATGAATGAATTAATGCAGTACAATGTAGTGTCAGTGCGCGTTCTCTCTCTCTCGCACTCTTTTGTTTGCGTGCAGCAGCGCGCGCTGCACGTCTGACAGCCCCATAGATTTACAGCAGCGCTCAAGGGGAAAAAAAGAGAAGCAAAATAAACTAGGTTACCGGATGTGACATAACGAACTTGCCAGTCCCGTTGTAACCTATCGGAACCAGACCGAGCTAGCGAGCCACGAGTCTTTATGCGCTGGGAGATATTTGATACGTTAAATAATAGGTAATAAGGATCATTTTTCAGATTTAATTAAGGGTCATCGTGTCGTCGCAATGTCGTTGGTTTGTCGTCGTCGCGCTGAAGACCGTGAACAGTAAGGTGAGATTATAAGCGTTTCGTCGGATGAGCTACATCGGCTAGCCTCGGTATGCGTTGCCCCGTTTCCTGTGTGTGTGTGTGTGTATGTGTATGTGTGTGTGTGTGTGTGTATGTATGTATGTGTATGTATGTGTGTGTATGTGTGTGTATATATATATATATATATATATATATATATATATATATATATATATATATATATATATATATATATATATATATATATTAGTGTGTATAGCTTTGTGTATTGTGTGTGTAAAGTATAGTGTGTGTGTATGTATCACTACTTATTATATATATATATTATATATATATATATATTGTGTAAAGTATAGTGTATATATATATATTGTGTGTGTGTGTGTGTGTGTGTGTGGACAGACAATCATGCATCTAGTCTTGTTTGTATTACATTTGCTTAAACATGCCTTAACTGTTGTTTGTGTTGTGTTGCAGGTGTATCTGACGTCTCGCAGATGTGGCCCTTACCTGTAATGCGACTGCTGTATATGAAAACTCGGAGTGGTTTGATTGACAGGCTTCCACCTGGTTTTGATGGATGACGCTGATGTCTGACATGGAGACAGGGGAAGAGACGCAGCCCTGTAAAAAAAAAAAGCCATGATCCATTAGTTTAGACACTCCAGACCTTCTTCTACACACAACTCAGGCAAAATAAACTATATTTAGAATAAAACAAACACGTTTTTTTTGTATTGTATAGTGTATAAGCTACTTACACACACTTAGCAGGATGAGTTCTGAGGGCTTTCAGTACCGAGCACTTTACGACTACAAGAAAGAGCGCGAGGAGGACATTGAGCTCCGTGTGGGGGACCTGCTGTTGGTCAGCAAGGGGGCCCTCCTGGCCCTGGGCTGCCCCACTGGGACCGAAGAGAGGCCCTCGGAGATCGGCTGGCTGCCGGGCTTCAACGAGACCACCCAGGTAGACCCCGGATCAGTAGCATGGATGATTTGTTTATTTCAGAGACTATTATATTGTTTAGTGCGTATCAGTCTTATTTTAGTCTTACTTTTCAATGGCGATCTCTTTCCCTTCATGCAATCCACACTTGTCAAATTAGACATTATAAAACAAATGTCTAACCTCAAACCTGCTCATTAAGAATGCGTATCTAAAATTCATTAATAAAAAAAAAGTGTCCACTAAAAAAACGGAATATTCAATAGTAGTAATAGGCCTATATAGCAGGCCTTATGCCTGCTATATACAGTACTGTATATAGCAGGCCTTATGCCTGCTATATACAGTACTATAGTATAGATGGCACAGCAACGTCTACCTATTTTTGTTTTCGGGTCCTGTTTTGTGAAAAACAAAGTCCTCCTATTTTGGGTTGTGTATCTTGAATCATTGACGTGTGGCTCTTGTGTAATTATGTAACTCGTGTCAACATCCATGACTAGACCCATGCATACGTACTCTGTTTCGAAAAATGTTGAGCTGCAAATGAACACTTTCATATAATAACTTCCATATGATGGGTATTGTCATAACTCTTATAACAACTGAATGACAATGTCATAGGATTGATTTATACGTGATCAATTACACAATAATACCATTAAGACCCATTAAGCAATATTTGAATAATTTCACTATTCACTGAGTATATTTCTCAATTCAACATAATGACTGTGATAATTTTGCCCCCGTATAATTAAACTGTTGACCCGAATTTGACCAATAGGAGAAGGGAGACTTCCCAGGCACCTATGTGGAGTTTGTCGGCAGGAAGAGGATGTCCCCGCCCACCCCCAAGCCCCGCCCACCCAGACCGCCCTCTGCTGCTTCATCCAGGGGGGACTCCGAGTGTGAGGGTGAGGAGGATGGACAGTCTCTAATTATTTAGAGATACTAGAGAGTGTAACTCCAACCATTGCGCCTGCAACTATAGCAGTTACTTTAAAGTGGACTAAAGAACTTAATGAATGCTTGACCGTTTCAGTAAACGGAACAGGACCTCCAGATGATGTCTGTTTACCTGACATTCTTTTAATGACATTCTAATGATGTTGAAAACAGCTTGGACGAATCAGCTTCCTGAAGCTGTTTCCTCTCTTTTGACATATTCCTTACGCACACACACAAACACGCACTAAGCTGCAGAGATCGTTTACCAGCTGGTGATGTTGAACTGACTGAGAATCCCAGCTCTGGGAAAATAGGAAGGAA
Source organism: Muraenolepis orangiensis (assembly GCA_027704905.1). NCBI lineage: Eukaryota > Metazoa > Chordata > Actinopteri > Gadiformes > Muraenolepididae > Muraenolepis > Muraenolepis orangiensis. Next base: position 8,950,576 of record CM051017.1, on the reverse strand, counting down.
GTGGTGTGGAAGTGGAGCTTTAACCTTCTATTTAAGCCAGGCAAGCGCAGACATTGATATTATTCAACTAATGAAAGTTTACTTTTTATTTGTGTGCAGTGGGCTGTGTGCTACCAGACCTGCCAGACCTCTTCAGTCCTCCAGAAACAGCCCCTTTGCTTCTCAGCAAACTCATGGACACCCTTGAGAGTAAAGGTACCACTCGGCCAACCATCAACCAATCATGCACTACAGCTAGACCTAGGCAGTCTGCTTCTACGGGAAGCAGTCTCTTCGCAAATTGAGGCTGTTGAACGTTGTGTTTCAATCCCAGGCTGGTTCTAGTGATGTGCCATGGTGGTGGAGGCGAAATACGACAGCCATTTCTTTAAGACTTTGTCTCTGTGTGTCTTTGTTTATTGTATATTGTAAAGTATATCGATTATAGTATATTGTGTTGTTTAAAGTATATTAATGTGTAGTATATATATTGTGGGAGTAAGAATTCCATTCTACTTGTTACACAAATAAAGAATCTTGAATCTTGATCTTTAAGACTATTTTGATGAACTGTGCAGCTCTGTCAGTAAATACCAGTACATGTATCCAGTCCTATATATGTTATGTGCTCTTTTATCAAAAAGGATTTGTGTTTATGGTGATTATGAATTGATGCAAATCTGACTACCACACAATATACCATGCCTATTTATGTGGAGGAAAACCAAAAAGGACTCTTGAGTGATCTCTTGTGTGTGCTCGGTGCAGGTGTGGAGAGCCCCAGTCTGTACCGAAGCTTCACCGGAGGCATCCTGGACACCAAGCAGCTGGCTGACACAGGTGAGTCTGACGCTTTGATATGGAGATCCTAACTAGATGCAGATACTCCTAGTAGTTTGTTAATCTCCTACATATAGGTCAAATTAAATTCATTTGAATACAATTATGGGCAAAGGGTGCTTTTCTTTAAGCAACAATCATCTGAGGGTGAGTTTGTTTTTCAGACCCTGAGCAATTGGAGGTGGCGTCTCTGTGTGACGGGGTGGTCCGGTTCTTCCAGGAATTGCCAGGGCCTGTGATCCCCCCGGCCCTGCAGGTGGAGATGGTCAATGCTGTGAGAGGTCGGTACCAGTCCAACGGGAACTCCCCTGCAATCAGTCTGACAAATTCCTTGTAAATAAATGATTCAACAGTGTTTCACCCCATATATGTACTCCTTTGTGTTCTGTCCAGAGGTGAGGGAGTTGGAGGACTGTGCCCAGGTGTTGCGGGGGGTGGCCAGCTCCCCGACCTGCCCAGCCCAGTACGGTCTCACCCTCCTCAGCCTGGTGCGTCACTTGGCCAGGCTGTGTCTCCAGAGTGCCAGGAACCAGCTCAGCCCCAAGGGCCTGGCGGAGAGCTTCAGCCCCCTGCTGTTCAGGACCTCCGCCGCCCCTGCGGCCGCCCGGTGAGTGTCTCTGTCTCTCTTTCGCTCTGTCTCACTCTATCTGTCTCCCTGTATGTCTCTCTGTGTTTGTGTGTGTGTGTATGTAAGTGGTAAATCTTCTCTGTTCTGTCATCAGCTCTGAAGGTCCTGACTTGCTGGTCCAGGTTCTAGAGGTTCTGATTTCCAGCGAACTCAACATGAACCAAGCAGCTCCAGGTAACCGTCCTTCTATCTGGCTCTTTCTTCTTGTTTCTGATTTTCTATGTCTGTCGGTCCCCCTTAATCTATCCCTGTACTCGCCAAAGTTAAATCACATAAAAGTAGTCATACTTGTCTGTGAAGTGTTGAACAATGTGAAACAGTTATGTGCAATCCTTGCAATTTGAAAGGTTGTGGTGCTATAATTGTCTCCTTTGGGTGAAGAAGTACAGTTGCATCAGAACAAACTTTTGCAAGTTTGTCATGCAGAGCAGTGCAAAACGGCATAGTTGCACGTTTTGCGATACAAAGGGGCGTTTTTGTTATGTGTTTGGAAGGCTTGCAGAACCCTGCTGGTGTTTTGAATTTGGGAAGTATGTTTTTATTTTTATCAGGCTGTTAAAAACACACTCCTCTGTTTCCAGCTTGGTTTCAGCCCCAGTGTTCTCCTGGGAGCCGGTTCTTTCTATGGCTACTATCCTCACGGCCTAACCTCAAAGCTCTTGTGGAAACATAACTCCTTAGTTGTAGTAATATTTAATTAAATATGCAGACCGTTTTTATTTTACAGGAAGAAATGGCTTAGAGCACCCACCTATTAGACAAGAGATCAGAGGAGAGCTGTGTGATGTCACTGTGGTGGAGCCAGAGAGGTGCCACGCTAGGTGGCCGTGTTGTCTCGGTGACATCACTGCCTTCATGGTATTGGCTGGCATAGCGATGATGTCACACATCTCCGGGGCTGCCGGGCAATGAGGCTGAGTTCTGCCAGGCAGAGAGAGCAGAGGGAAGGAGAACGGCTTGGAGTGGAACGGAGTAGTGTGGCGTGGTAGGGGGGGATCCTCCAGGGCTAGTAGATTAAAGCAGCATGGGATGTTTTGAATGTTTTGATTAATTATTAGTTATATTTTATTAAAACAACGTTCAAGGGATTGTAATTCTTGTATTGAGCCGTAGCTCTAAGAAAAGAGTGGTTAGCAGGGAAATGAAAACAGACAGGGAGAGAGAGAGAAAGGACCAAAAAAAAATGAAACCTATCAGTCACCATGGCGATCTGTGTTGACGATGTCGGGATGAGGATGAAGCAGCCGGAGCTATGTGGCGTTATGGAGCGGAGGTACAGCATCAGGAGGAGGAGGTTATGTGGAGGAATGGGGACGACTCTGTTTTTCAAACATGCAGCGTCCAGGAAGCAGGTGGCTTTACTCCTAAACTACCTGTCAAACAAGATGGCCGCTAGGGTGATGCGAATAAGCTGTGTTCAGCTGTATTTGGGTAGGGCGATGAAAGTGCAAGAAAGTTTGTGTTGGAATAATTGTACTATTGCTTATGTTTTTCAATTTCATTATATTGTAGTCCAACCTCTTCAGCAGTGGTCAGAGAAGAGTAACGGTCTATTCCCTGGGCCTCACCTCAGTTTTCAGAAACATTCTGTCTGGTTCTCTGATCCCATGTATGACTTGGTGGCACAGGAAATACCCATCTTCTACACTGCAGAGCGTATGTCTTCATGGAAACGACACACCTCACCCTGATTGGCTTGTCTCTCTCTTGCTCTCTATCTCTCAGCCCTGCCTCCTAAACCAGCCAAGCCGTCCACGCCGGTCCCCAGCACCTTCAACAACAGCATGGCCCTCCAGGACTCGGAGTGGTACTGGGGGGACATATCCAGGTAGCTCATGCACACAACGCTCTGTACATAAAGTCAAATAGTGTCGAGTGATGGTGGGCCGGGGCTTGTTTTGCTGGAACATTTGTATGTGGGGAGGTAAGCCCTGGCATTAAAATTGCAAAAGAGAACAAAATAGAGGGCCCTCAGTAGAGCACATACCTCCGCCTCACCAAAAAGTCCCAGCAGACTACGGCTACCGCTTATGCTGCTAAGGTGTTTTCTAGTAACCTTTTAAACACTCTCCTTCATCATCCCTTCCCGTTTCCTGTTGAAGACAAACATTTGTGCCCGGCTGTTTTCTAACATAATGGAGAACATTATGTATTATTATTATATGTTTTCACCACATCATATTTATGTGTTTCATGAATGTCTTTGTTCACAGAGAGGAGGTTAATGAGAAGCTGAGGGACACCGCCGACGGCACCTTTCTGGTCCGGGACGCCTCCACCAAGATGCACGGAGACTACACCCTAACCCTCAGGTAAATTGCGCCCTAACCCTCAGGTAAACTAACACTAGTGCACACCAAGGACTGCACCACCAGGCTGTTGTATGGAGAACAGCTGAAAAAGCCATCTGTTGCTTTTCTAATTTCTGTCCAAGACGCTATTATGAACCAGTGGTATTTGAATGTAGATATTTAGGGCTAGCCTTAGCCCTTGCAGTGGTGTCGTGTATACAGACTATACGTCCAATCCACTGTAACCAGTTTGTTTCAATCCCTCTCACAGGAAAGGCGGCAACAACAAGCTGATCAAGATCTTCCACCGAGATGGAAAGTACGGCTTCTCGGACCCGCTGACGTTCAGCTCAGTGGTGGAGCTGATCAACCACTACCGCCATGAGTCCCTGGCCCAGTACAACCCCAAGCTGGACGTCAAGCTGCTGTACCCGGTCTCCAAGCACCAGCAGGTCCGCAAAGTCTCTTTATTTCTAGCTTTTATGTGTTTGGATTTCAACCCAGAGGTAACTTGTTGGGGGAGAATTGTCTGACTGACTTAACCAATCCACCACCATACGGAAATGGACAAAACTTTTGGTTAGATTACTAGGAACAATAATCACACAATTAAGACACAGTTGAGTCACTTTTGGCGCTGATCCGGGTCCTTGGGACTTTTTGGTGTGGTGGATAAATGCGCTCTACTGAGGGCTCTCTAGTTGTTCATTATTTGGTGGTGGAGAATGCCAGCTCAGTGTATAATAGAGAGAGAACAAAGTGTGAAATATCTTCGATGATGATGCGCTCTGCAGGACCAAGTGGTGAAGGAAGACAGCATCGAAGCCGTGGGGAAGAAGCTCCACGAGTACCACCTTCAGTACCAGGAGAAGAACCGAGAGTATGACCGGCTGTACGAGGAATACACCCGGACCTCACAGGTACACCTGCATATACAGCCTGTCCACGCTTCACGAATGCAATGGGCGTGGTTCTCACGAGTCCATCCCACATGGTCCTCACAAACGCATCTCACATGGTCCTCATGAGTCCATCCCACATGGTCCTCATGAGTCCATCCCACATGGTCCTCATGAGTCCATCCTCATGAGTCCATCCCACATGGTCCTCACAAGTACATCCAACATGAACAACAAGTACACTGTGGTGGAACAATACCAGAACTGGTGTTTTTCATTAGCCTTAAAGATGTTATGACCTAATGTTGTGCCATAAAACCAGCGTGTTTTCTGAGCGAACATATCAAGGCTGACTCGGCGCATGTCTGCAAGCTGAAGGCTGTCTGATGAAGATGAGGACTTACAGGCTGTGTCAATCATTCCCCACTCCCTACTTAGGGTGGTTTACTGTAGGGCAGTAAGGGCACCATATAGTGAGCTCATCGGCAAAATAAAAAAAAACACTTCATTAGCAAGGGGCCCCTTCCGTAGTTGCCGTCATTGCCTTGTCAGATCTATGTCTGTTTGATATTTTTCTTTCAGTGCGATGTATATATGTTTGGGTAGTGACCATCGGTTGAACACTTTTCATGATGCAGTATGGGATACATTAAATTCACTATATTAGATTAGATTCAAACTATTGTCAGTGTACAGTACAGCGATTATTAAGGAGTGTAACAATTCATTCGGACAGCGCTACATGTAGGGAGTACAAAGTTATTTTGGACACAGTCAGTCTCCTCTGTCTGGGTCAAACATTCTGTACAAATAATCTTTATAGCTATAATCTTTGTTGCATGAGAGGAATGAGACGTGTCGCTCTCTCGTATTGACACTTTTATTACGGAACATGTTCCACACAAAAGTTCCATGCTTGGCGCGGGCCTAACCCGCACCGTGTCCTCTCCTCTCCTCAGGAGATCCAGATGAAGAGGACAGCCATCGAGGCTTTCAACGAGACCATCAAGATCTTCGAGGAGCAGTGTCAGACGCAGGAGCGCTTCAGCAAGGACTACATCGAGAGGTTCCGACGCGAGGGCAACGAAAAGGAGATCCAGAGGTAGGCTAATGACACACACACACACACACACGCACACGCACACACACCGCTTTTCATTCCAAAAAGTCAAGTCAAGTTAAGTCTCCATTTAAATTGTTTTTATGTATTAACACAATTTTAACTTGTCTTCCGTATGGTTCCTGCATATATCACTTCATACCAAGGACTGATTTTCAACCATTGAATAGTCTCATATATCGGCTTATCCTATCCATTTGTACAATATTATTTTAAATGCTTCTAGTTCTGGAAGTATCGAAATATTGGATAGTTAGTTGTGTGTATGAACTTTAACACATGTATCCCATGCTGACCGTGAACATTGTAGTAGTTCACCATTCACCCATTATTGATGCTTCCCTTGAAGCTGGCCGGTGTGCTATGGTACTAGGAGTCTATTTGTGTCTGTCCGTCCTTTCGGAAGGGCCTTGTAGTGAAGTGTGAAGTTGTTTGGACGAGCGGCTCTCGAGAAAGCTCCTTTCCAAACGGGCACGTTTTGGACTGGCACTGCGCTAGTATGAAACGCATGTACTGTGCTAAATCATAATGTGACCATGAAATGTCATCAGAGATTAAGGGAACATGCCAAGTACTGGCTTCTTCAACAACAACGCTACAGCCAGCATGTTCTCCTTTTGAAATGTCAAATGTCAGCTCCGGGCCCGGAACTTCTGTTTTAGTTTTTGTCTGTTAACTGTTCTCCGAGTACCCCGAGTTGCCAGATATAAAATTAATTGGCACACAAAGACGGTGTGCTGCAGCAATGAGATCAAGCTTACAAACTGCATCCACTGCGATTGTACTAAATTCTAACCAACCTACTCGTTCTCTTTAAGAAAAGCTCCATGACCCACAGCCGGTATAATTTCGGAGTGTAGCAAACCTTGGTGATCGGCAACATATATATGGATGGTTGGAAACCGTAACCTTTTGCCATCTTGTCCCAAAGGATCATGGGAAACTACGACAAGTTGAAGTCTCGGATAAGCGAGATTGTGGACAGCAAGCGCCACCTAGAGGTGGAGCTGAAGAAGCAGGCAGCTGACTACCGAGAGATCGACAAGAAGATGAACAGCATCAAGCCGGACCTGATCCAGCTGCGCAAGACCAGGGACCAGTACCTGATGTGAGACACGCACGCACACACTAAACCGTGACATTTCTCAATTTATTTACATGTGCATGACGTAATGCTCTTTTCTGTGTGCGTGTCAGGTGGCTGACTCAGAAGGGTGTGAGACAGAGGAAGTTGAACGAGTGGCTCGGCCTGAAGAACGACACAGCGGAGGAGTGAGTTCAATAACTATTTTAGAATTCCATTGTACTTGTTGCATATGGCAAATAAAACAATCTGTGTGGGACGTGTAGGGCAGCGAGGGCCTGGAGGCTGCAGCAGCTTTGCTCATCTGAAATCCCAAATATCTCCAAATTATAGAACCGTTGTTTTTGTTTCTTTTAAACTAGCCCTTCCACATCACCGACCGGCGCTATGTCTGTCCATGTTGCTGGAAAGTTGTGTGAGAGCCTGTGTGCAGACGGGGCTGGGGGGCGGGGCGTATGAGCAGAGCGTATGAGCAGAGCGTAGAGACGAACAGTGCAGAGAGAAAACTGCCTACGTTATATGGACTCGGAGAAGGGACGAAACGGCTTTAATGTAATAAAAAAAACAACGGTCATAACATAACTTCAGACATATCGGTATGACGGTGTGGTCCCATCTACTTACTTAGCCTTATGAAATATACCGGTATAACTCATAATACCGATATACCGCCCAGCCCTAGTGGTGACCTTAATGTAGGCATGGTAATATTAGACATAACCTAATAATACAAACACTTTTTGGTGAGGGATGCATGTAGCAATGATAACGGCCATCAGATGCTCTGTGTTGCATATTATTATTCCTATGTTATTGCTATTATCTCATGTCAGAGATTATTAATATTATTGTGTCAAGTTGAACGAACGGCAGGAAAGAAAATAGACAAAATTGTGCCCCACATTTCAGTGGCTTATTAATGTGGAACAAAGAGGAAGCCATTTCAAATGTTGTGTGTGTAGTGAGTACAGCATGCTGGAGGACGAGGAGGACCTCCCCCACCATGAGGAGTGTCTGTGGCGTCTGGGGAACATCAACCGTCTGCAGGCCGAGTCGCTGCTCCGCGGCAAGAGAGACGGGACCTTCCTGGTCCGGGACAGCAGCAAGTCAGGCTGCTATGCCTGCTCTGTGGTGTAAGGACCCCCATCACCTCATGTGTTATTGAGTCTGTCAGGAAGCCAATTGTTGGCCAACTTACTGGCTCTGCTCTTGGAGGCTAGTTAGGAAGAAAATGCACTTCTGACTTCTGGTGACGAGTAGTTATCTTGCCTATATGTTGAATGACCATATTGTAAGTCGCTTTGGACATAAGCGTCTGCTAAATTAATATAATGTAATTGAATGTCTGTATGGATGTCTAGATTTCTCTCTGTATTGCTGATTTATGTTTTGAGGTGAACAACATATTTCTCCATCTTTTTCTTCTCCTCTCTCGCTGTCTGCCTGTTTCTCTTGCTGTCTGTCTGTCGCTGTCTCTGTTTGTTGCTCTCTCTGTCTGTCTCTTTCGGTCGCTCTCTCTCTCTCTCTCTCTCTGCAGGGTGGAAGGGGAGGTGAAACACTGCGTGATCAACAAGACCCAGACGGGCTTCGGCTTCGCCGAGCCCTACAACCTGTACTCGTCCCTGAAAGAGCTGGTGCTTCACTACCAGCACACCTCGCTAGTCCAGCACAACGATTCTCTCAATGTCACACTGTCCTACCCTGTGTACGGGCCTCAGAGGCGCTGAGACGCCGCCGCCACCATTGCCACGGTTACCGCCTCCTGTCAGGAAAGGACCCAAAGGACAAACGGGGGGACATGTGGATGACCAACCATAGCCTTCCCTTCTGGCACAACTCTGCACGGTGGCCGACGGAATGTGATGGCGTGTGTGTGTGTATGTGTGTGTGTGTGTGTGCGTGCGTGTGTGTGTGTGTGTGTCCTAGCGAGTGAGAGAGACTTAACCACTGTGACTCTGTTCCCGCTTATTTTCTGATGTCTCGTAAAGTTCAAGGGAAACGTTGCCACAGTTGATGTGAAAGTCCGGTCAGTGTTGATGGTAAATGTAGTCCATTGAAGCTAATGACAACCCCTGTGCTGCCATGGTGACCCGAGGAGGTGGAGTTCACCTCCTGCAAAATCTGTAGTTTTTCCAGGTTACCAACTGCATGATTTACCTCATCTGTGACCAGGAAGAACTACAAATTGTCAGCTTGGATTGGTTCTTCGCCTCATGGTCAAAGGTGGCCCAGGGGATGTGGTCTATATGGTCAACCTAAGCCAGGGAGCTTGGTCTAGATGTCGCTCTAAACAAATTTTCCTTCTCTGATACATTTCACAATATTTCAGCATATTCTCATGCGTACGTTTCTCTTACCTCAATTCTGACTGACAGGACATTCACATTAAACGTAGCAACGCTTCCCCTTTTAATGCCCCACTAGACTCAAACCGAAATCAAAATCGGCGTGTTTCTGCGTAGGCTGACTGGGTGTGCATCAGGGGCCTTTAAGGTCCCGTTTGGAGTTCCTGTTGGCATGCCAACACCATAGTAGAGCAGGCTTCTGTTTATGTTAAGACATCGGTTCTGTTATGGAAACCGATGACTTGGTAGGTGAAGCGTCAGGTGTCCCTTACGGGTCTTGCAGCAGGTCTTCCAGAGGGCGACCCCCTGGACCACGTCCCTCGTGTCCCCGGAGGGCGACCCCTGGACCACGTCCCTCGTGTCCCCAGAGGGCGACCCCCTGGACCACGTCCCCGTGTCCCCGGAGGGCAACCCCTGGACCACGTCCCTCGTGTCCCCGGAGGGCGACCCCCCCTGGACCACGTCCCTCGTGTCCCCAGAGGGCGACCCCCTGGACCACGTCCCTCGTGTCCCCAGAGGGCGACCTCCCCCCTGGACCACGTCCCTCGTGTCCCCGGAGGGCGACCCCCCCCCCCCCCCCCCCCCCCTGACCACGTCCCTCGTGACCCCCGTGTCCCCGGGTCGTGAGCCTGACCATTTCATACACTAGAGACTGAAGGAAATAAGATTTAAGGGAATTTAAATGCAGACTTACTGGTACTGGTACTACAGACGGGCTGCAGTGATCCGAAAGAAGAAACTAACCGGAATGCGGGTTCTGGAGCCAGGTCGGAGGTGGTACCGCTGCGGTTTGCCATGATTTCATATTTTCGAGGTTAAAAACACCTGCGATCTAAACGGGAGAGATGACAAGAGAACATTTGTCCTTCTGCTCGGCCACTTAAATTGACTTAAGGTGTTGTGTTGGTCAGTGGGGGGAGGGGGGTCACTGCCTCTAAATGGGTTGACCTCCAAAACCTTAGTTTGTCTCTTTTACTTTCATATTAGATATTTTCATCACTGACTGACGTCAAAACAGTTTTTTGTTCTAAGATTGAAGCTTAAAAAAAATGATGTTTTTTAAAGTGAAGACTTTTAGTTTTAACTCCTTATTTCAGTGATGCGTTGCTGGGATGTTACAATTGTTCGGTAAAACCTCAGCCTCCACGTTGGGGAGACATTCCCCACTCTGGCTTCCACTTAAAGCGCCGTGAGACCAGCGAGGAGCTGAAAACTGCTCAAGCTCGGTGTTGATTTACTTTGTGTTCATTCCGTAAAAAAATGTATTTTCTGCATCAGAAATTCTGTTAGCTGAATTAGTTGTGTGGTAGTTCTTTTTTGGTTTTGTTCTTCTGGTTGATACTCGTAGTTTTAGGTTTGTGATGTCACAGAACAGTGAAACTCCACCAGGGAAGATCCTGTCTTTAGTTTGTATACGTTTCTTCTGTTCTGTCCCATACTGCTGGCTAATCTACATTCACAACATAGAAGATGAATAAAACGGTTAAAGAAATAATGTATTGTGTCCTGACCTTTTCTTCTTTTTTTTTTTTGTGGAAGCTTTTGCCTTTATTTGTATTTTTTAACATGTTTGCCTTGGGCCTTATGCCCCAAGAAAATCAGGTTAAAAAATCAGGTAATATAATAAAAAAAAAAATAAGGAAATAAGGTGTGGGGGGAACTAATCTCACAGACACAAGTGAGACAAAGGTTAACTTTACCAGAATAAGGAAATACGCTAAATCCATGTGAGATAATTCATACCAGCTACAAGATACAATATTTGCATTGGCCATTTGTAACTAGTACAATGGAATGCTTACTCCCCATTCCCTCCCGCAGTACGAATTTCTAAAACAATACTTTAAAAATACTATACACAATAAAAACTAAATGAACAAAGTGACTTATGTAATGCTATAAATAAATCCAGCAAAGTATGATAGTGTAATGTTAATGACAATGTTATGATCTCCTAGCAGTTCAGTAGGCGCGCTGCCTGTGGACAAAAACTGTCCTTGAACCTGGTGGTCATTGTACGGATGCTGCGGAACCGGACTCATTCTAAAGCGCGCACACACACACACAGACACAGAAGAGAAGACATTTGTTGAGTTTCAAAGTATTTTTATAATATTGTATTTTTAGTAATTCATACTGCAGGAGGGAAAGGGGAGTAAGCATTTCATTGTACTTGTTGCAAATGGCAAATACAAATATTGTATCTTGTAAAACATGGCTCTCTTCTGCTTTTTTCTTCTCTCTCTTTACAACTCTCTTTACATATGTACACTTAACCCATGCGAGTACCAAAAAGCACCTTTGAACCCTTGATAATTGCTGAACATGTGAGCCCCACAGCCGTGTACCACACTGAGAATTCACTGTAAATGTGACAAGTTAATCCAATAGAGTGCTTTATGTCTCTGTTTTTGCTGACCTACAGTAGATGAAGGTGTTTGAGTGCAGTTTGTCCAGTGCTAGAGCCTAAATATACCCTAAATATATGGGTAACTTTTCTAATTTGCCAAAAATGTCTGTTGGCTTTTGCTTCCCACAGTCGCATTACTTGACATTACTTACATTACATTTCTCCTTATTCCAGGATTTAACTGAATACCTACCGGTTGATACGTACCACCCATCAAAGCGCTTTCTGACTTACTGTTTAATATTCACAGTTTGCAATCTGACATCCTCACTGACTTGCGTTCATCCGATTTGCGGATGAACCAATGAAAGCTAAATAAACATCTACAATATGAGGTTCAAAACGTTCAAAAACATTTTTTTCCAGTTCAGACATGATTTTGTATTTGCAGATTGGGCATTCGATGTTGACTGATTTTCTTTTTTGTGTCGTACGTTATCTAAGCATACAGACGTATCTGTTAAATGGTGCCTGTCTGCTATGTGAGTGATGGAGTGCAGGCTGTGGTATTTGTCCCAGGGCCCTGAGGACCACACCTGGACCATGTCAGCAGTCAACACTTAGTGAAGAGGAAGAGAAGAGACGTGGAGGAGGAAGAGGTGATATATATATATATATATATATATATATATATAATGTATCGGCTGGTGTGAGTCTCTTTTAATACGAATGCTTCTCCGACATGTTTCCTTCATTCCTCTCCTACTGCACCTGGACTGCTAGGCGAAGAGGGAGGAGGGAGGTGCAGTAAAAAGGGAGAGTGGGAACAGGATCCCCTCCCAGTAACATTCCACCTGGTTTTGTGTTTTTTCACAAGAGACCACCAGCATGTCTCTCAACCTTGACATGCCCCAGTGGTACGATGATTGACCATCCCCAACCTGCTCATCTGTTTGGCCTCTCTAGTTCAGCCCCCACCGTTCATACCTTCAGCTCTCTAATCTCTAATGTGTATCGCTTAACTATTGAGGAATACCTTTCCTTCTGTGTGTGTGCGTGTGTGTGTGTGTGTTTGTGTGTGTGTTTGTGTGTGTGTGTCTCTCTCTCTCTCTCTCTCTCTCTCTCTCTCTCGCTCTCTCTCTCTGTGTCTCTCTTTGACTATTTATGTCCCTCTCTGTCTCTGTCTCCCTCTCTCTAGCTCTCTCTCTTTCACTCTCACACACACACCCACACACATTGTATATTAAAGTAAATGATATACAGCGGAAGGCTGTGGTGGATGTGTAAATATTTACATTGTGGAAGTTACAACTAGATGATTTAGTTTCATCAAATTGGTGCATGTGCTCCCACATACAATATATTATAATGTTCTTATGTCTTATAAGACATATTATATTATATTATTATTGGCTTCACTATTTGTCGTAGCCTCTGTTTGATGTACTTATTGTGTAAAATCCAGGGAACAAACTTATTCTACTTGGGCGGCAGTTGCTCAGGAGGTAGAGTAGTAGCCTCACAATCGGAAGGTTGCTGGTTCGATCCTCTGGCTCCTAGCAGAAGGTTTCCTTGAGCAAGACACCCTAACCCTAACAGATCCCGACGAGCTGGCTGTTGCCTTGCATGGTTGACTCCTCCATTTGTGGTTGAATGTGTGTATGAATGGGTGAATGTGAGGCATGACTTGTAAAGCGCTTTGGATAAAAGCGCTATATAAATCAGATCAGTGGTTCTGACATTGGAGGTTTGTTAGGAAGGAAATGCACTTATGACTTCTGGTGAAGTCATTGTTGTAAGTCGTAAGTCGACAAAAGGGTCTGCTTAATGAGTGTAATGTTAAAAAGGTGTGCTGTCATACATGTAATGTGTTTAGATGTGTCACAACAATGTGCACTCGTACACATTGACAAGAAATCTTCTAGATAATGGAATAATGAGGTTCCATCCAGATTCTGGGAGACAGAGAGAGGGGGGGGGGGGGGAAGTGTGTGTGTCCGGGGCCCCATGGGGCCCGGGGCCTCATGGGCCCCGGGGCCTCACGTTCAGGTGCCTACATGCCCAGTGCTCAGTGTGAGGAGCCCATAAATAGCAGGGCCTCAGTCTTCTGGGCTCTCAAAGCTCTGGAGGACGAAGGAGGAGAAAGAAGAGGCTCTCCCTGGACCCGAGAGAGGAACACCATGGTTCCTGCTACGAGACTGCTGGCTGCCTGCTGTGAGTACCAAGAGAACAGACACTCATCCATGGGGCCCCTCTGTCTGCACACACACTTTCAGATCGACTCTGAATCGAGATTGAGGATTATTATATGTTCAAAAGTAGAAGTATAATGCCTTTATTGTCATTGCACAAGTACAACTAAACGGTGTCATAATCCTCATGGTGCACTCTTTCACACAAGAGCAGTTAATATTGTGAATATTTTTAAATGTAAAGAAACTATTTCAAGTATTAATGTAAAAACTAAACAAACTGTATAGATTTAAAGTTTGCTGTAACCGGTGTCGGTTTTAAGATGAGATTATGAACATAAGGAGGGCCGCACACGGAACATCTTTATTAACGCAAGGTGCTCGCCAACAGGGAGTAATATATATAATATATTATAAATAGAAATAACTAATAATAATTCAACCTTTTTTCAATTCAACATTTTTTGTTTTTATTCGTTTTTTTCTTCTACGTTTGGGAATATTGAGCTTTGCGATATGTAATAAAACGATGTTACTTAAATTATAACCTTCATAATTAGACCCATTAGGTCACATTTTATGATCCTGTGCCAAATACAAATGCTAACAAGCTATTTTATTTTTCAACCTACAAGCCGATGCTTGGAAAGCCCCTAACAACACCCAGATGGCCTCATGACATCTGTAGCATCGCATCTCACAACTCTGAGTCAATGTGATTATCACACTATTCAAAATTTAACTTATGATGAGCATGTGCATTTGTCTTGTTACACTTCACTATATTTGTATTGCATTATAAACTACTGTATTATAGTTAGCATTGTATATATAGCAGCATTGTGTGTGTTCCTCTCTTTTCGTTATGTTCCAGACCACATATACCTATTTCATATACCAGTTATCATATAATAATTATCCTGATACCTGAGAAATTAATTTGTGAATATATGAACTATAAGTAAGCCTACACTTGCAAGTAAAGGTAAATAGTCAATCGTCAAATAGTAGATGATTGCTTTCATTACCATTTCATTGTTATTATTACTGTAATGTCTTGTTTTCCTTCTCCCTCACCTGTCTCCAGTGCTGGCTACTGCTTGGTATTTCACTGCTACAGGTACTTACAGTACTACTGCAGTCCTACAGTAAAAAATTAAGAAAATATTACGCAAAAAAAATAAATGTTAATTTACCTGAATAAATAAATAACGGTCAAATAAATTATTTATTGTATAATAATAATCATGATAATATCCTCACAGAATCAGAACATTATGAAAAAGGCTGTAGGTGTCTTTGTAGGACTGATGTAGTGTGTGTGTGTGTGTGTGTGTGTGTGCGTGTGTGTGTTTTATCATCGTCGTCACAGAGGGAGTGGTCCTCTACACCTGCCATAACGACACCGCTGAACTGGAATGTGGTAGGAGCACACACACACACACACACACACACACACACACACACACACACACACACACACACACACACACCACACACACACACACACACACACACACACACACACACACACACATACACACACACACATACCACAGCACACCACACATACACATACACATACAGACACACACACACACACGCACGCACACACACACACACACACACACACACACACACACACACACACACACACACACATACCACAGCACACACACATACACATACACATACACACACAAACGTCACACACAAACGTCACACACGCACACAAAGATACTCTGCATGAATATGTTCCAAATCATTTACTTTAGAGACAGATTAACTCTGCCGAACCAAACTAACTAACTAGACACTAACTACCGTAACCCCCCCCCCCCCCCCAGAGGTGGGCAGTAAGATCCAGCTGCACCACATCCTGTACAAGGTGGGCGTGGGCACCAGGTGTGGGGAGGGGAAGCGCCACCCGGAGGACGGACCTGGGATCTTCTGCACCTTCCCCTGGGCAGAGATGGTGGTGGAGGACCTGTGAGGACACACACACACACACACACACACACACACACACACACACACACACACACACACACACACACACACACACAATGCACAATGCACAGACACAACTCACAGACAGTACATAATCATGATGTTGAGTTACTACACTGTGTGTGCATCACGTGTGTTTGTGTGTGTTTGTGTGTGTATGATGTGTGTGTGAGACACGTGTGTGTAAGATACATGTGACTTCTGTGTGTGTGTGTGTATGGGAGAGACACGTGTGTGGGTGTGTGTGTGTATGACACGTGTGTGTGTTTGTGTGTGTGTGTGTGTTTGTGTGCGTGTGTGCGAGAGACACGTGTGTGTGTGTGTATGACACGTGTGTGTGTGTGTGTGTGTGTGTGTGTGCGGGAGAGACGTGTTAGTGTGTGTGTGTGAGACACATGTGTGTGTGACATGTGTGTATGTGTGTGTGTGTGTGAGCAGGTGCGGTAACAAGAAGTCGTGTGAGGTGCCTGTGACGGAGCGTGTGTTTGGGGAGTACCCCTGCAAGGAGGAGACCAGGTACCTGGAGGTCTCCTACGACTGCTCCCTCCCCCCGGGCCCTCAGGAACCTTGTGAGCACGTTTTACTATATCTCATTCTATTACGAGAAATGTATAGTTTTATAAAGTCATGCATAGACTCACTATGGGTTCTGAATCGGCAGCCCAAAAACGACACTTTATTAGACACCACAAAAGAACATATATATATCGGCTACCCACTATTGTAATATTTTAATGGAGAACCAAATGCAGCTTGTACTGGTATTGGTTTGTGTTGTAAAGGACTCCCTCTAGTTGTTAAACACACGCTATTGCACGCATAACCTCTGGCTGGATATGGATACCTGACGAGCTGATTAAGCGACACACCTGTCCTCCTTCGCTCGTTGAGTCTGAACTGAAGGCCGGAAGTCCTGTTCCCCCCGAATGGCAACACCTGAAAGTGTTTTTTTAAAGGCAGGGTCAGGGGTTTAGTCACACCCCCCTTATAGGTCTGCAGACAGCTTGAACCACCCACACCTCTAGATAATAATAACAATAAACTTTATTTATAGAGGACTGTAGAGCAACGTTATGTCACTTGACACAATTGTTATTAACTTCTAAGATTACAATAAATTAGGAACGCAATAGCTCAGAGTTTCAGACATGCCATAAAGACATTCCATGTAGATAATAGATCAAATAGTAGATAAAAATAATAAAATAAATTATATTCTTGCTTGCATTTCTATTTCTATAATTACGCCCGTGCAAAAACCGACGTGCTATCACTGAAATCCCCAACCCAGGCCTAACAAATCTCTACAGTTAAACATCACAGTAAATGTTTACTGCTTTTCCCTCGACAGGACAAGTGAGATGTCTGGCAAGATGTACGACTTTGTGACTGGAAGGACCAAGCTTCTGGTCTGCGACCCAGACCCACCGCGATGAAGCACCGTCCAGCCTACATCTTCTTCATTAGTCTATAGATTGCATAATGTAAGCTTTTAAAGTGTAAAACACCTTTTGGTAAACCAAAAGTTCTCTCTTCTGTCAAATAAATGATGAATAAAATAAATGATTGACCAACATGTGTGTGTGTGTGTGTGTGTGTGTGTGTGTGTGTGTGTGTGTGTGTGTGTGTGTGTGTGTGTGTTTGTGTGTGTGTGTGTGTTTGTGTGTGCATGTGTGCATGTTTCCCACGAGAGGTGAGGACATGCCGATTGCTACCATAAAGAAAATACATTTAACTCAACCGTTTCCTTCATGGTAAATTTACCAAATAATATCAGCTATTAATTATTAATTCGATTAATAATTAATAAACATGCATTTGTTTGTATGCTGTTTTGTTGGAGAGGCCTATATCAGATAGCAGATACCTACCGACTACTCTCTGGTAAAAGCAACTCAAAAGTAATAGCCTAAGACTAAGTGGTATAACACAATTTTGGGGGGGGAGGCGTCACAGAGCCTGGGCCGGAAACCAGAAACTGAAAGGGGCGGGTTTACACCCTGTTTTGTTTAGACGTTCTACCGAAGAGGTAAGAGGAACTCTGTCCACGAGTGGATGAAGCAGAAGGGGGTTGTATATTTCTACATTGGCGTGTCTACACAGTGTTGATTTTAAATATTTACACTTTTTCTGAGAACGTAAGTGTTGGACAGGATGTTTTAGCTTGTAACTAAAAACACATTAAAACCAGAATACAAACGTTTCACTATTGGAGTTGCCATGGTGTGTTCTGTTACTCTATGGTCACACAGAGTCCGTCAGCAAATGTTTAAGTCCCGCCTACAATTCGCTGATTGGCTCAGTGATAATTAATTAACCAATAATACCAGACCTTGAATGTCAGAACAATTAAAAGATTCAATGGCCTCAACAAGGCCAATCCAAGCCGTAATCTTACATTAGTGATTTAGCTATTTTTTAGCTGAAGATTATTATATATATATTTTCCCGTTTACCTCCTCCCACGGACTACCTGCACTAGCTTTACAAACCACTAGTTTGGCAAAAGTGTTGTTTTGTAAGTTAAATTAGATGTATATAACCTGTGTGTATGTATATAACCAGATATTATTTATCGTCAAAAACACATGACACATGACATCTTCATGATCTCCATACACACACACACACACACACACACACACACACACACACACACACACACACACACACACACACACACAAACCTGGGCAGTTAACTAATTAATTCATTAATCAATATATTTATAATCAACCAATTAAAATTCGATTTCGGTAGGAGGTTTGCATAATCACACATTGCCATACAGTACGTGGTTCAGAACAAAGTACCATATGTATATTTTACGTTCTTTTTCACGAGGATCTGGTTTACACACTTTGATATAAAGTAATTTAAACTTTTATTTGACAGGCTTTGGTATATAGTCATTTTTACTTACTTTTACAGCCTATGCTCGACTGTAAAAAACTGTAAAAATGTCTATATGCTATAGACTAAAGTATATAGTATATCTTTTTTTACAGTATGTTATAGAGTCATTTTAACTTTTTCCCCCAACAGTATTCCCATTGGACAAAGGGATTATAAATCCAGGGTTTTGGCTCCTCCTCATGGATGAGTTTCTACCGTGAGGCTCCGTAGTGTAAAATAGGTTAGATCACTCCGAACACGTTTCTATATCTTGCGCGATGCATGGAAAATGTAGAGATATATAGTTATATATATATAGATATATATATATCTACTATACTTTTATCAGCACGTAGAGGCTACTGATGAAAATGAACAACGATACTACAATACGCGCAGTATTATTTCAGGGGAGTTACGCGTTTGTTTTTTTGCACACTTTGAGAAAGACACCATTCTCTGGCGTGCAACGTCAAAGGCTGGGATAGTTTTGTGATTTCAAAACATTTTTACATTTTGGAGCCTGTGGAGGACTCGTTGTTTTTTTTTCCACGACCTTCTTCTCCAGGAGCGACTAAAGTGAAGTTGTGCGCTGCGGGAGGGCAGCGGTTTATCCAAAAGACCTCCGAGATACTGAGCTGATGCTGAGCGAAACCTGAATGGACTTTATGTTACATCACTTCAATGGAAAGGTTAGTCGGCTTCACGGGAGGATCATCTAACCCCAGCAGCAGCAGCATATGGTGTGGGTGCTGGGTTATTGTTATAAAGGCCTGTGTATCAATGTGTGAAAGAGGGGTTGGATGTTTAATGTAGTTATTGCTAGTTTACTCTGGGGATGACTATTACTGCTCTTGGTCGGAAGGTCCTTCAACCAACTCAATGTGTTTTGATTAGACTTGAGAATTTCTAACTACATCCTTATTCACAAAAGTAACCCAAATGTATGGAAGACGCTTTCCATCTCTGTGTAGACGCAGTTCCTTTGCGACCCACGGCTGTCTAATGACGCCTACTGTGTTCCTGGGTCATAAAGTGATCCCATTCAAAGGAGTATAATACAGGCTACACTTCCCATCGCTGTTGTACATACTTTCCGGGTTCAGGATGGGATTTTTCAGATTGCAGATTTGCTGTTTAAAGTCCACACCATAATGTTGCATAAAACAGGACGATACGATGAATAGCAGTAATAGCAATAATCAGAACTTTTATGATTCTGTGTTCAAATGTTCTATCACCAGCCTATACAGATCAAATTGACTTTATTTATCTTTTCTTTATTATTTTTTCTCTTTTCTTTCTTGCTCAGACAGTGTTGTGATAGTATTCCGCCATCCAACACAATTACTGCAGAGGCCAACTCAGTGTGCCTTGGTAATGGACCCTGAAGGGATGTGGAAGTGTTGGCCTACGGAGGCCTGTTTCCATTGTAGGATAGGATATATGTCAGCAGGCCCTGTCAGCTTCATGGACCAAATGTATACCCCCATAGTGTCCCCTATAAGAAACCTGCGGTTGGACAGACGCATTGTGTTTTTTGGGCCACTCAGAATGCACAAGCCCTTAAAGTGACAGTGCAATTGTGTGTATTATGATGTGATCTGTGTTTTTTTTCCCGGTGTGTAACAGATTCCTTAATGGATGCTTTTAACCCCATTTTTGGCTTCTATTACATGGCATGACGGCATTAGGGTCAGAGAGAGCTGTTATCATTCCAGGACTGTTGACTCAAACTCACAGGGCTATGAAAGAACCTCACTTGACATTACTGTGTGAGTTCTTGGTAACTTACATACTTGTACAGGTACAGGATTGGCCAGCGCTTGTTTATTAGCTTTTGCTTTTGCTTATTAGCTTGTCTTATCTTCAAAAGGCTTCACTATTTGTAATGGACCCTGTTTGATGTATTTATTGTGTCAAATCGTATTGCCAAACATATTGAACTTATACCTGATCACTGGTTCTGCTCCTGGAGGTTTGTTAGGAAGAAAAAGCACTTATGACTTTTGGTGACTAGTAGTTCTTATGCCTACCTATGTTGATGTATTCACTTTGGACAACTCATTTCCTAAATGACTGTAATATTATATCATTATTATATCAGAACCTTTATTGACAGGACTGGTTGAAGTTCGACAACTGATTTCAATGGACAGCAACAGTCCATTTATTGTCCTTAGTTAATCTAAAAACATAGATTAAAAGCCGTACAAAAATATATTAAAGCCTATTTTGAACAAAAGGTTTCTCTGCTCTGGTTGGAGCATTTTATAGGGTTCAATCAATACATTTTTGGGTAATCGATGATTTAACGAAGCAGTTCCATAATACCACGTGTCACCCACTTCCCATCCCTTGACCTATAAATACAGTCCACATCCTGGAATTCGTCGGGTCGTCTATAACACGCGACACGCTGGAAGCCTTGGCTATTGTGGTGTTTGGGACCAAGCTGTTTGGGACGCTCACAAGACAATGATGGGCGTGTCTTTTTCACGTGTTGAAATAGTTCTGTGGTCACTGGTCCTGTTGCCAAGCCTGGAATCAAACACGCACGTCCAACATCTGTACCAAGACTGTAGAGGCATTTCTTGGCTCCCTGTTTCAGCCTTAAAGAGATTCTCTCCACTGTGTATTCTCGATGCAGCAGGTCAATCGTCCGTCTGGGTTTTCCTCCAAGTTCCTCCTCCGAGTCTTTCACGCAAAGGCTAAACAAAACGTAATGAGAATATCGTTTTTCTCTGAACTAGTCTGTGTTCTGTGGAGTCAGTCTCCCTGTGTTGGACTGTTTAGCTGTTCTAAACAGTAACCTACCACCCTGATGTGTGTGGACACACAGGTTAAACACTTCAACTGCATTTCCTTACAAGCCCCCAAGAACAGAACCAGTGCAGCTAAAAGTTGACACAATAAGTACATCATCCTTGTCCTTCCATTGAGCAATGTGCATTCACCGTCTAGTGTGCTAAGAATTCAGAGTCTTGATATGTAGAAGTATAGGGCGTAGTAAAAGCTGATGTGTTTTGGGGTTGTGAGATGGAATTGTTGGTTATAAGCTGCTTATGCAAATAAGCATCTGCTAGTTTTCATGTTAGCAATTTTCAAGATGAATACTATAATCAAATGTGTGTGTGTTCTACAATAACAGGTCAGTATTGGCAGTAATTTGACTTAAGTTCAATTGAGTTACAAGCAGATATTAACATTGTAATCCAATGACCGAACTGTTCACAATTCCAAATGCAAAATCGCCACACTTTAAGAAGGTGAAACTATTTATGAAAGGTAGTCATCTAGTAAATATGATCCAAAAACCAATAACTGGTTTCCTGTCCAGTTCAACCTCCGTTGAACAATCTTTAACCACATTAAGGTAAACAGTTGACCAACAATTGGATATATAAGTACGACATAATCCTAATAATAATCAACCTTATCCTTATCCAGAATTTGCAATTCAACCGATTTCACACATCTGTCAGTTATCGTACAGCAGCTTACAGTGAATACTTGTACAACATAAAACTACAAAAACATGTTTCTATCTACAGTAGACCTTCCTCCACCACCACGATGACGTGGTGTTTATCTTCCTGTCCCTCGCCATGTGGTACCAAGAGAGAGACACGCTGAAACGCCAGGGCTTCGCTAATCTTTGACCATATGGGTCCCGGGAGGGAATTAGGGTAGTGGGGGAGGAGCATGGGGAGTGAATGGGAAGCAGGGGGGAGGGAGAGAGGGGGAGGCAATGGTGTTGACTGGCGAGTGGGTTTATATGGCACATATAGGTCAGCTGGGGGAAGAGAGAGAGAACAAAGCAGGTTAAACAAATGCATGGCCTAGAATGTGAGGGACACCGTCGGAGGATGGCCTCCCCTCATGTTTGGCTGCGTTGGACTTCTCGGAGAGTACCCTAAAGGGCCTACGACACCAGCTCCGGCTCACTCGCTCGCTTGCTCCTCGAGTCACATCTGGCTAACATCAGCAGAAACTAAAACCAATTGTACTTGTGTTTGAAGCGTTTCCTACATCTGAAGGAGTGAAGCCGAGCTGAAGTATAATTTGAGGTTGAAAATGGAAGCCACCCGTATTTGTGTGCTGGATGGGATCTTTTTTTAGAGTATTTTGGTTAAAAGTTTCAAAGTTTCTTATGCTCAAATAAGTACTAGTATAATGGTACTATTATAATGTGTTGCATTAAGCACCCAGAGGATTTGGCGGTTGTGTGGTTGTAGGTGAAGTGAAGTAGGTGAACATCAGATTACTTTAAGCAGTGCTTTTGTTGCAGCAGTTAAAGGGGTGACAGCAGTGTTTATATAGAATAGCCTGCATACAGCAAATCCCTGGGATTATAGGGAATGGCCTGTGTGTGCCTTCAATCCATATCACTTTAGGCTGGATGTTATTGTTTTTTCTTGTCATTGTCCCATGAAAGAGTTTAATCTGCGTGTCCGCACACAAACCCTCGTCCACCAGCATGCTGTTACTGGATTTAGCTTTACTCATCAGGGTGGTACGGTACTCTTTACAATGGTTAAACAGTACAACACACTGAGACTGACTACACAGAACATATACTAGTTTAGAGAAAAACTAGTTTTACAATTTCTTCACTACATTTCATCAAAGTATGTTTTTAAAAATGTTATACCTATTATAAAGATGCTTCCTATTCCTCCTGGTCGGTTCTGAACGTCAACATGGACTCCAGTAATATCCAATAAAACAACGCATTATAAGACATAAAAATAAATCTTCAATGTTTTGAATAACCTTAGCAAAGAGGTGCAACATTAAACATCACATAAATGTACAGCCCAGAATACAATACAATACATTTTGTTTAAGACAAGATAACACTTTATTAATCCAGGTGTGAAACACGTGTGTCACGGCCAAGTTACACTTTTAACCTCAGATTCACAGAGTCTAAATGTTGTAAATTGTAAATTGGTTGGAAGATTCACGTTGCTGTGAATGCTGTGAATGCAGGAGGTGAATGTTCTCGGTGGACTGCTCCTATGTGTAATCATCTTTCACAAAGATGTGAACCTGGGTTTTGGACTTGAATCGTGCTGGCGGTGATGACTCACACACAGACTCAGACTCAGACTCAACAGTTCGGAACTCTGTTTAGGTCCGGATGTTGTGCTCAGGGGCCTTCATACCGAGAAAACCAACCTGTGTAAACAACCGTGTAACAAGTGCTAGTGTTAGTGTTAGTCATTTTCCACACAAAAGAGACGCCCGCATTGCCCCTTAGCAAACCAAAACAATCCACACTTTCTATGTTTCTGAAGCTCACCGCCTTTGAGATGATGATGAAAGTGGTGTCAAATCGGAACGTACTTCCTTTGAACTCAAACCCCTCACCTTCAACACTGATGCACACAAAATAGACAAGAAGACTAGAAGAACATCCAAACAACAACACACGGCTAAGGATGCCATAGCATCAGCTGTTTGAGGTGGTTTATAATGTTGATATATTACTGACATATAGAATACCAATGAGTGATGATGTTCTTCAGTCATAGTCATATATTAACGATTTACGTAAGTCATGCAGCAGTTTTGATTATGTCTGAGTGTAATTTAAACTATTATTGAAGGTTGTTTACGATGGTCAGGGGACCGTAATAACAGTTAATAAAACATTGAAGGTCAAATTAAATTTTAGAGAGGAGAGATGAACCCAATGAAACATTGGGTTCAATGTGTGAATATGGGTCTTTTTTCTCCCAAATGAAAGACCAATCAACACATTTTCTAATTCAATCAGGTTCTGTTGGGTTGCAAAAGAGTATTTGTGTGTCAATGAGGTTTCTACTATTGGAAGAACTCCTTGCTCTCTCTACATCACACACCTCTGGGACAAGTCACCTTGGGGATACGTTGTGTGAAATGTTGTGTGTGGGTGTGTGGACCATTGGCATTTTCTTTTTAATACATTGCAAATGTTTACATTCTAGTGTTGACTCTGACTCTATGAATTATAATCCGAAAGAGCAAGTAACCAAAAAACTTAGCTACAAATCAAGTCAATTCATGCCAACTTTATTTATTTGTATAGTCCTTAATCACAGTTACAGTCTCACAGCATTTTCACAGTCCACACCCTCAAACCCAGAGAGAAAAACTCCTCCAAACCCAGAGGGAGGAACCCTGAGAAGGACCACAGACCTCCTCCTTCCAGGGATGGGGAGGAGTGTGATGGCTGCCATCATGGCCATCATAACATAGATGTGGATTACTCTGTGTGTGGATTGCATTGCTGATTCCCAAAAATGACCATGCATTTGTAATCAGTCGCTGACTTCCAAAAGTAATTCGACCTAACCGCACACACACACACGCATACACACGCATGCACACACACACACACACACACACACGCACACACACACACACACACACACACACACACACACACACACACACACACACACACACACACACACACACACACACACACACACACACACACACACACACACACACACACACACACACACACACACACACACACACACACACACACACACACACACACACACACACACACACACACACATACGCACACACACACACACACACACACAAACACACACAGTTATTTGGTGTCCCCTCATTAAGAGCACCATCATTTCCATCCAAAAAGGCCTGGTCTGTAGCCGGAGCGTGTCAGTACTGCTCTCTGATCAGAGAGCCGGTGCACTATCTCTATCGCACTACACACGACAACACACTCTGAACCGAGGCATTAGCTACGCTTAAATAAATGGTTAGATAAATGTTGTTTTGGTTACCCAATCCCAAGACTAAAGGCTCTTTTTAAAGGCGAGCTGTGCCACTGCTCTCCGCATGTGAAAGCGTACAGGAATAGCCGAGACAGATGAGACCACAATGCCCAGCGCTAGATAGTAATTTCACTGCGGTCCTATGGAACCCTGCTTTTTTTCTCTTCTATATCTGCCAGAAATGTGGTCGCAGTGGATTTTTACCAAACACTGAAACAGGAATGTATATATATATATTAGTATATATATTAAAACTACACAAATGCTAAATGTGTTTCATGTTCTCACATTTGACAAGGGCTTATGTGTGTATCCAGGTACTGATATAGGCACCATCATGCTAAATGGATAGCATTTATATTTTCTAGTTGAATATTACAAAATATGACATAGTGGCGATGAAAGTATGTAAGTGTATAATACCCATACTATTCATCGTATTAGTGTAAAACATTATACAACAAAGCCATGTCAAGATATTTTTCTGTTACCAGGGGCCATGCTATGCGATGCTATGCTTTTTTTGTTATCTGAAAAACAAACCCTGTTGTCCATCATAGAGATAGAAATAGATAGAATATCTCATTCTAACCTAGTGTGTGCTGCAGATGGCTGCAGGCGCTTTATTCCTGCCGGGATTCTGTTACAGACAAGACCCGACGTGGAAAAACTGTCCAGCAGCCACTTTTTATTTTTAAAAACAATATATTTGAGAACCCTATTTTGTCCTGCTCAAGTCAATACAGTGATATTTTGTTTTAAACTGATGTCTACTAGTGACAGAGGGTTTGCTGTAACACTTTTGGTCGTGACGCAAACCGGCCTGATCCGGGCCTTCAGGAACCACATCTTTCCTCTTGGAATGGTGGATCTAGATACGTGGCTTTGCTCCAACCAGCCGGTATAAACTGGGTCTGGTTTATTGGACTTATATCAATAAAACAACAAGACAAACGCATGTCTAGCATACAGATGTTGTGGACCGTGTGATTTAATGCCATTTTTTGTTCTTCTGAAACTCCTACTATGTGTGCAGAGAAAGGAATATTTCATTAAAACCTTTTGTTTTTTGTTTTTGCGTTCTTCCCGTTAGGTGACGGGCGAGACCTCAGGAGCGTCTGAGTCTCTGTGTGAGGAAGACAGCCGAAGGCACACACAGATCCTGGCTGCTCTTCCCACTTTTTCCATCCAGACCGATTCATAATTCTCCTCGCCAAGAGGATTGCGGTCTCCGGTTACTCTACAATTGATCCAGCAGACTGCCACACACACACACACACACACACACACACACACACACACACACACACACACACACACACACACACACACATTAAGCTCCTCCTCTTTCGTATGTGGATGATGTCATGGTCCGTAGGGGCCTGTGATGATGCCGACCTTCCGGCTGGGGTCCTCGGGGGTCCCCTCCTGTAGGCCCTTCAGACATGGAGACCACGTCGCTGACTCCCGCACACGCGGCTCCACTGCGTCGGTTCCTGGATCTACCTCCACCGCCAGCATCTTGAGTTTCGTCCCCGCTGGGTCTGGCCCTTGGCCCCAGGCTGGGTGTCGTCCGTAAAAAGGACAGCACCCCCCCCCCCCCCCCCTACTCCTTCTGGCCCCCCAGGGTGCCGGATGGCCGCCGACACAACCGGCCAGGATGCCCATCACTCAGGAAAATGCTGTAAGCCATCTCCCGCTCCTCGTGGACTGGCTCGGGGGCCAGCACAGAACCCGGGCCCCGGGAGACCAAAACCACACCGCTGACCGGACCCAGGATGGCTGCACTTCAACGGTATTGTTTAGTATTTTACTACAGTAGGGTCTGACTTGACCTGACCCACGTTACGGCAGGAGGAGACGGAGCATGTTGAATGAATGACCCTTTTAAGGACAAATATGACTTTGAGGATCACAACTCTAAAGATGATAAAGGTAAGGGTAGATGATCCCAGTGTGGTATGACAGTTTCCTGCAATAGTTCAACAAAATAAACACAGAGAATCACTTTAATACTTATTTTATTGAATCAATGAGATTACCACAAGGAAAGACAAGCCCAAATAAAGGTTGCCATGTTTTATTGAATCTTGACTCAGTAAACGTTCCACACAGCACTCACAACAATGACTATTTCATCAACTTACTGACCTTGAGCTGCGCCACTATCCACTAACCATTATCGACCAGATTTGCTTCTGCACTTGTAACCGCTGACCATGACAGATGTGTCTGATCTTGTACCAGGGTGGTGTCTTCTTCTTCTTATGTCCCCAGCAGTTTGCTCTGAGTATTCACTTCTCCTACTATGACTCTTCTTCTTCTTCTTCTTCTTTCCAGGATCCGGACAACACAGGGGACATGTCCCTCTGCCTGGCCGCCATCCACAAGTTGGTGGCGTATATCCAGCTCAACTTCGTGGACGCCGAGGAGGGGGAGACGGCGGCGCCCTCTGACCCTCCCGAGGGGCTGGACGCGGAGGTGCGGGCCGTGTGCCTGACCAGGGCCGAGCGGGACCCGGCCGAGTTCGGCCTCAGCTTCGGGAACATCCCCATCTTCGGGGACCCCGAGGGAGGGCAGAAGACGGGCCGCAGCCGGCGGAGCAGGAGGAAGAAGGGCGACCGGGGGCCCGTGCTCGAGGTGGGCTGCATCTGGGTGACGGAGGTGAGGAAGAGGAGCCCGGCGGCCAGCTGCGGGAGGATCAAGCTGCGAGACGAGCTGCTGTCGCTCAACGGGCAGCTGATGGTGGGCGTGGACGTCAGCGGGGCGAGGTATGTAGCAGCTCTACGCCATGCCAGAGGCGGCACGCTTTACAGCCGTTTCACACCAGGTCGCTGGTTCCATCCCCCGGCTCCTCCTAGCCTAGTGTGGAGGTGCCCCTGAGGTGTCCCTGAGCAAGACACCCTAACCCTAACTGCTCCTGACTGGCTGGCTGCCATCGGTGTATGAATGGGTGAATGTGAGCCATAACTTGTGAAGCTGGTTGTCTATACCCTGATATGAATACCTGGTCAGTCATTATATCATATTTATAACCTATTTTACTGTCAAAGCAGTAGACACATGCACCACGGGCAATCATCAAATCAAACCACATTTTGTCATCCAAGTTTTACTTGGATGGGAAATTACTTGAATACTTCAGATTTCCAGAGACTTGGAAGGGGACACGGATGAGTCA
Source organism: Muraenolepis orangiensis (assembly GCA_027704905.1). Classification (NCBI taxonomy): domain Eukaryota; kingdom Metazoa; phylum Chordata; class Actinopteri; order Gadiformes; family Muraenolepididae; genus Muraenolepis; species Muraenolepis orangiensis. The sequence continues at coordinate 8,921,961 of CM051017.1, read as the reverse complement.
CGTTTGACGATCTTCTCTCTTAAATTTCCCTCTTTCTCAATCTGTCTGTGAGGAGAAAACTGTGAATACTTTTCCACGGTGGGCGTTGTGTCTGGGAGATAGGAGACTTGTTTGGAGGGAAATTTAACTAGTGAACGCTTTGCATGGTGTGCCCCTACAGTCTACTCATATGGGGTTGTCCTGGTGAATATTTGGTGTGTTTTTGTTCCCTAGGTTGTAGTTAACGGTCCCATTTACGGTCATATTGTTGCTGGACAGGAAATAGAAGAAAGGAAGGATTATGAGCATCTGAATGAAGTTAAAGAAAGAGGGAGTCAAGGTTTATTGGAGAAGAATTGAACCTAAATGTAAATTTTATACCAACATCCATACTTAAATCCATCGACAAAAATCCATCGTCAGTCGAGCGTGTGGCAATGAAGGCATCTCTCACCTTAGTCTCCCGCCGATCTGAAAAACAGTTTAGTTTAGTCGCCAAATTCGATCCTTGTTGTGGAAAGGCTTCAGAGTACGATCGGATCCCCCGAAGGACAGCCAGCATCTTTCAGTTCATAACTCAGCTGTACCTCGTTGTTACGCAACCATATGACCAAACCCGTTTGTTATTCCTCAACATGATTGACATGTGGAAAATATGTTTATGACCAGAATTGCACACCACACAAGAACACCACACACAGCGTTGTATGGTACACCTGTGGAAGGAATTGACCTTTACTATGTGTACTATACTGGTATCTACGGCTTGGCAATATATCAATATTATGTTGATATTGTAATATGAGATTTTGTCTCAGATTTTGGATATCTTAATATTGGGAGTGTTTTAAAGGCTGCATTACATTAAAGTGATATCATCCACATATCCACATTACTGATGATTATTATAACATCTCAATATTTCGTGAAAGCACCAGTCAAACCTGTAATATTGTCGCACCATCGAAATATGGAGTTATTGGTCAAAGGTATCGTGATATCAGATTTTCTCCATATGGCCCAGCCCTACTGGTATCTTCAGACCACTTCTGTCGGGCTGCAGACCAGGGGGGCTATTCACCACTTTGTCGGATCGGATCAGTGGGTTTATGGTCTTAACCTTAATTTGACATCATGTTCAACAAATATTAATATTGAACGGTGTCATTTTGGTTTTGTAGGCAAAACAAAGCAACATACATAAACAGTGTTGAGAGGATAAGGGGGGGGGGGGTCCCCACGTTAGATCTGAGACCCTTCAACGTGTTCTACCCAACACCACTTATCCGACGGGGAAAGATGTTCTTTTTGGGGACTTGGGGATCCCCCAAGTCCCGTCCCCCCCCCCTGTAATCCCACCGATTGGCTCTGGGATTAATGGGGGGACAAGCTGGATTTACCGTCTGAGGACCGAGACACACACTATTGGTGGACGTTTCCTTGTAGTTCAAGAGAAAAGAGGCAAACAGTAACTGTGTTCCAAGGCCCGTTGTAGAACCTGAAATAGCTATTATTATTATTATCAAAGATTTTCTATTTCTTGTTAGTTGTTTGTATTAACAAATGAATTAACAAATTGAACTAAATCAATATATTTAGTTTCACGTCTATAATATAAAACCAGATTGCTCCGGTCAGAGATAACTATGTGGAGTTTATGTCCATTCCCATACATTGAATCAACCTTTAACAATACGATTGTTTGAAGGAATCCAAATACAAAAAGGTGTGTGTTCGACTGCCAGTCGAAAGGTTGACTGCTGACTTCAATCCTCAATGTCCGCAGCCTACCTGCAAGCATCCTGCGAGATGCATTAACCTACCTGTCTCTCAGAAAGTAACACAAACTAAAGGTTTCTCCGAAGATAACACCAGTTAAAATCCTGATAAGTCTGAAAAAGTAGCATTCCAATTCACTGCTTTGAGTTTGACATTTTTGTTATCAAAATCAAAGCCAATTACATAATATGTTTGTTGTGAATACTTATTTATTTATGACTACAGGCAATGGAGCTTATAGGTCAAATACAGGACATCTGTTGATTTAATTTAGGAGCAGTAATTGAAGACCACTGCTTTGATTTGCACAAAATACAGTATTCATTGAGTTTTAAATAAGAGCTTCAAATGTATCTCAGCTACAAAAACTGTTCACTGGATAGTCGAAAACTAAAAACCATTTTGACCTTTCTTCTCCATAAAATGATGTGCTCATGTGCAATATCTTTCTTTATGTCTGACTTGCATGCATTTAATTGAAAATGCGTGGTAGGAATTTGGTCTGTTCTACATACAAATGTCACATTATACAGTTTTCTATCAACGACCATCCAACCAGATCCGCTGTGTTGTGGTCTGATTTATAAACAGTTCATACAAACCGCCACTATGGGGCAGCATTTGTCGCAGAATAAAATCGCCCAAGTCCGTCGATACCCAAAGTGTTGTTCTTCTCAAGGATTACTTTTCTTTTCCCTCTCTGTGTGACATTAAAATCGGCCTAATGTGCGCATAGTTCGCTCACCTCAACGAAACAGCTTAAGAAAATGTAAATAAGTGGTTTGGGGGGCAAAGCCTTAAAGTCTTAAACACCTCAACTAATGAAGACAAGACGTTTTGAGACTCCAGTCTCGACTGATAAAATAGGGCACTACTTTGGTGATATTGGAGGTGAAAGTAAAGCGCTACTGTTTTTCTTTCCAAATAACCGGTGGGTCCGCAGACAAACATTACTGCGCGCATCACCATTGCGCCCTCTCATTATAGCGCGTTATGCTCGACAGACGACATCACGACACATGGTGTGTTCATCACGACCCCCTGCCGTTCACAACCTGCTTTTACTTGTCTTCTTTTTTGGAGACATCCGAGGATTTCCCGGAGAGACGCAGTCTCTCCACACGGGCAGGGAGGGAAGCGAAGCGCGCAGTTTAGTTCGGGCTTCCCCTGGTGTCCGTGGCGTTGGAGTGTGGATACAATGCGCCTGTGATTAATGAAGTGGTTGGTGGTTCAACTCGTGGATTTGGGAGGATTCGGCTAAAGGCAGATTAACGCATATATGTCTACATCGCATATCTGACCGGGACATTGGATCTGTGGGGATTAATGAATACTCCAGGTAGGTGCAGCGCTCACCCTGGGTTGTGCGCTGTCATGATATTATGACGACTGTCACGTTAGCTTTATGACTGTAATGTAGCTGTATTTCTGACGATCTAACAGAAAGTGGTTGCACTTGTTGTCAGGTTACCTTTCTCCACAGGTCCCTTTGAAAAAGTGATTACTGATTAGATTGAGAGCGCAATAGGCCAACGGAGTTGACGACACAACATAGAGATACGTTATATGCTGATCTGTGTATGCTTTGTAAGGTGGTTCAACGTTACAGTATTTACTTCTTGGGTCTACGCCTACCATGCATTCAATATGTGCGGGAGTTCTGTCAACATGTTTAGACTAGACTAACCAAAACCAAAGCAGTGGGTGACATGCTGCCATGGCCCTATAATACGATCTCTTGTGTGGTTCTTCGCTATGACCACTAAACAGCAGAGTGAAATGTATTGAAATGTATTGATATCACTACCTGGTAGGAAGAGAAAGCGGTACTGACAAAACTAGGTAAATCCTTTCTTAACAGGTTGCAGCACACAGTGTAACACTAATAATGAGTGTGAAAAGTTGTGGTGCTTGGACACCAAAAAAAAGGACACACTGCTGAAATAGGATCTATACTTCTATAGATCTATAGATTCAAGATAAAAAATATTGATTTGCCATATGCCATATATTAGTACAATGGAATGCTTACTCCTTGTTCCTGCCCGCAGTAATAATTTTCTACATTTAACACTATATGCACTATGTATTATACTTATACTACAACACTGTACTATGGCAATACTGTACACAATAAAACTAACAAGTGACTAAGGTGACTGATGATATATACATGAGTTGAATTGTGCAAAAAGCATTTAAAATAAAGTGCCAGTAGTGCAGAAGCATCATCAATACAGTGCATTAAGTGTAATGAGTCCAGAGAGTATGATATTGTTTAATAGTGTAATTATGTAGTAGTATGGATGACAATGTTACGATAGTGGCGGCACTCCTAGCAGTTCAGTAGGTGCTCTGCCTGTGAATAAAAACTGTCCTTGAACCTAGTAGTCCTTGTACGGATGCTGCGGAACCGGCGACCGGGCCGTAGGGGGGAAAAGAGATAGTGACTAGGGTGGTTGGGGTGATGGAGATGGCCTTATTCCGACATCTGGTCCTTAAGATCTCCTCAATGCGTGGAAGTGCAAACCTGATATTTTCTGCCGTACTCACGACCCTCTGGATGGCTTTCTTGTACTGCGCAGTGGTGTTGCTGTACCACACAGTGACGCCAGGACGCTCTCTACAGTGCCACGGTAGAGGTTTACCAGCCACCGTTAGCCTATGCTGCCCGCTAGTGTGCTTTCTTCAGCATAACCTCCATGTCCATGCCAGGTTGTCTAAGATCTGTAGTCCAAGGAAACGGAAGCAGCTGACGATTTCCACTGGCGTCCTGTCCAGGCTGATGGTGGAGTGGGTACCCCGGTGGCTCCTGAAGTCCACGATGTGCTCTTAAGTCTTGCTGACATTCAGTGCGAGGCTGTTGTCCTCGCACCATCACGTCAGCCGGACCACCTCTGTACTCCGGCTCGTCGCCGTCGCTTATCAGGCCGATGACTGTGGTGTCATCTGCAAACTTGATAATCTGATTGTTGCTGTGTGTGACATAAGTCATGTGTGTACAGCGAGTACAGCCGGGGACTAAGTCAGCAGGCTTGGGGTGCTCTGGTGTTGAGGACCAGAGTAGAAGTGTTGTTTCCAACCTTCACCACTTGAGGCCTGCCCGTCAGGAAGTAATCCAGTTACAGATGGGGCCGCCCAGACCTAGGTCCCTCAGTTTCAGGACCAGCTTGATGGTGTTGAATGCCGAGCTGTAGTCAATGAACAACAGTCTGACGTAGGTGTCCCTCCTGTCTAGGTGCTCGAGGGCCGTGTGTAGTGCCAGGGAGATGGCGTCGTCTACAGACCTGTTTGGTCTGTATGCAAACTGGGTCTCGGGAGTCGAGGATGGAAACGTTAATGTGTGACATGACTTTAAGTTTATCCAGGCACTTCATGGCTATAGATAGAAACCGGAATCTTTACTCAATTAGCATATCTTACTGAGAAGACTTTCATCTTCTCTTTGTTATATATAGCCATATTCATACCGACGTTGCAAATTAAATCTATAGACCTTTTTGCTATTTAAAACATTTCCGAAGAGGGTTAGGGTATGTCTCACACACATACTGTACGGTACTGTACATGTGGCCTAGTGTGTGTTTCATTAACATAATTGAAACACAATTATGATGACCATAGGAAGAACTTTATTATCACCTCTCTGCAGCCATAGGATCTAACACAGTGACAGAAGGAATGTGGAGTCAATATTTAGCGCTCTGTTTCCCCCTATCAAGCTGCCACTCTCTTCCCGGGGATCAGCTCTAAATTATATTTACATTTCTCCATAATTGCACACACATTTATCAGCTTCAACATCAGAACACCGACATGGGCAAGAAACAGGGTCTTAGTTACACACACACACACACACACACACACACACACGCACGCACGCGCGCGCATGCACGCGCACAAGTGAAAATCCACAAAGGATTATGTTACCCAGTGCTGCCCTTCTCTCGTCTGGTTGACGAGCTGCAGGGCAGCTGGTGAACTATGCGACTCAGCTGGACCTGCACTGCTGGTCTAACGGATGGGCTTGTGCCTCCACTCTGCCTGCTGCTGTGACGCTGCTCTCGGCTCGCACAAACGGACGCCCAAAGCTTTTTTTCCCGTACTACTTACTTGCTGACCCCTAACCCCTGCCTGCATATTATGGACATGGCCAAAAGAAAACCACACCATAGATGCGCAGCGGATGGCTAGCCTTTATCACCCCGATACATCTTTATTATCAACAATAGACAAGGCACATCCACAAATAACTCCTTATCTGACAGCTAGTGGGACCATATATTTTATTTAGTTTTATTACCTCAGCCGTCGAAGATGGACCGGGGGTTATGTTTTCGCCGGTTTCTTAGTTTGTCTGTCTGTCTGTCTGTCTGTAAGCAAGATAACTCAAAACAAAAAGTTATGTATGGAATTGGACAAAACCTGGCGGTTAGATTACGTATGGGCCAAGGAAAGTTCATTACATTTAGTTGGCACAGATCTGGATCCGAATCCGGATCCAGGGGATTTTTTGGTGTGGCGGAGGTATGTGCTGTACTGAGTGCCCTCTAGTTTTATATGTACCATATTAATCTAAACATGTGAATTTATTTCTCAATTCCTGATGTGTGTGTGCTACTTTGAGGACCCCCGAGCTGGAGAGTTGAGGTCTGCCTGCGTTCAAATCAGGGGCCCCCAGGAGACCATCCCCCAGTGAGTTGTGGTGGGCACCGCTTCCTCTGTCTGCCCCCTTTTGCTTATTTAAAAAGAAAGTGCTGAGCCAAGTACTTCCAGCAGACCAAAGTAGTTCCACCTCACCGAGGAATGTGTTTACCGCCGGCTTGAAGCACACAGAAACGCTTGGTTCTGATTCTGATGAACCTTCCATCGATCCAGCAGAACATGACTTGGTGACTTATCATCTCCGACCGGAATAAACGGTGTGGCCGACCGTCCGCCTCGTCGTGGTTTCTCTGGTGTTGGTCCTGATAACATTCTCGTTGGTAATGTTGTTGTTAATTTGTTTAATAAACAATATACAAAGGCAGATGTTTTTAAATGTCCGCTGTGAAGCGCTGCTGTTGCGGCTTCTATTGCTCCTTGTCTGGGTACAGCGGTGGACGACATCGCTGTGGCGTTGCCACGCTGGAGTTTGATAGGAAACAGGAAGTGTCCACTCATGCGACACCTTCCTAGAGACGCGCCCCATGCTTAGCCTTAGTGGAGACCAACGGATGCAGCATTCAGACAGCGTGTTACAGGAGGCGGTGCTCAATTCAGCCTTTTCCCTGTCACCCTTTGTCCTTACACATTCATCCCATTGAGTTCAACAAGCGTTAGTTTAGATTCGATTCGATTTCTTTTTAATTTATTGTCATTGCACAGCACAAATACAGTACAGCTAAAATAATTTGGCATCTAACTAAATATACAATGTACAGTGGTTACATAGGATGTAAAAAATATAAGGTATAAAATAACTTATAGAGTAGGTATGAGATATAGGTATATATATATATATATATATATATATATATATATATATATATATACAGGTAAGTATACAAGTATCAACAGGTAGTGAGCAGGGGTAGACTTCTAAAGATGTCAGGTGTCAAAAGAGGTCATGGCTGTGAAACGACACTCATGTGAACATGTGATATCATGTGATCTATAGTCTTACTAGTCTCTTACTCCAGCGATCTATAGGTTACCCAAGCATGTCTTAACCCATCTCTGCATGTGTGTGTGTGTGTGTGCGTGCATGCATGTGTGTGCGTGCATGCATGTGTGTGTGTGTGTGTGCGTGTGTGTGTGCCCGTGCCTAGTAGTGCCCAATAGACAATCAGACTGAAACACACAATGCCACTACATGTGGTCTATGTGGTGTGTTGTGTGTGTGTGTGTGTGTGTGTGTGCGTGCGTGTCTGTGTTTGTGTCTGTGTGTGTCTGCATGTCTGTGTGCGTGTGTGTATCTGTCTGTGTGTGTCTGCATGTGTATGTGTGTGTGTGTCTGTGTGTGTGTGTGTGTCTGCATGTCTGTGTGTGTGTCTGTGTGTGTGTGTGGGTCTGCATGTCTGTGTGTGTGTGTGTGTGTGTGTGTGTGTGTGTGTGTAAACCAACACCCATTTCCTCTAATCCAGCGGTTTGACTGGTGCTCCTTCCTGATTGGTCTTCCGGTGAAAGTGACACTCCGGTGAGCATGTCGAGACATCACCTGGCGGCTGAGCGCCTGACTCATCCCAGGCTTTACCTGTTTGACCTTCTCTCTTCCTCCTGGAGCGGGTTGAGAGCAGCGCTCAGAACCACGGGACTACAACCAAGCCATGAACGAACGAGGCCACTCTAAAGAAGTCATTCCATTGTCACATTTTTAGAAATACAATCACGAAAATCTTGAAATAAATATTTTATACTATGGTATTCCACGAGTCCCTGGCAAAAGAACAACATTTAGAGCATACGATGAAAATGTTTCTAAAAGGGATGATGAGAACATGAATTCTGCCAGTGGAGAGCCATTGTAGTTGGCTGATATTTATCGCAGTACGTCTATGACGGTGTGAATACATATTATTATCTTCAATGACAGGGAGACGAGCCTTGGACATGTTCTGGAATGTTTTGAATGCTTTCTATTTATCCACGTATTTTTTTTATCAGTACGGCTGGTTGAACATCCAGATGTTTGTGCGTGCTTGTTGTTGCCCGGGTGCATGATGTCACATGGCTTTGGCGGTGTGTTGTGTAATCACTGGCAATGACAACAGTAGTGTCATGGTAATAATAATAATAATAATAATTATAATATATAGTGATGACACAATATCCCTTCAATAGTCATGTGTTACTATTCAGGTAATCTCAGATGTTATAGCAGAACTTCTGACCCAGCCGTCCTACTGTGTTATAACAGAACATCTTATCCAACAGTCCTACTGTGTTATAGGAGAACCTCTGACCCATCAGTCCTACTGTGTTATCGGAGATCTTCTGATCCAGCAGTCTAACTATATTACAGCAGTACTTCCAACTGTGTTATAGTAGAACTTCAGAGTCTGGCCCGGAAACCAAAAACTTCAAGGGGCGGACCCTGTTTCCTGTTTTGTTTCGGAGATATTATACCAAAGAAAACAGATTTGTGCAAATGGATGAGGCTTTTAGAGTATTCCTACAGTGGCCGGTCTACACGTGTGGTTCTACAGTTTACTACAGCTGGCTGAGTTTGTGTTTGTCGGTTATGCGCTTACTGAACCCCAGCCTCCAGCGACACGACTGGTAATGAATCTAAAGTCTGATTTGTGAGACTTTTCCAGTTGTATTCATGTATTAACACGACAACAACTTGTAATTGTAATTGTGTAATTGTAATTGTACGTGTTATAGTTTGGACGCGGATGTGGGGCTCGTCAGCCTAGTCAAGCTCTGGATAAAATGCCCCATTTTACGAAACAATACGAAAAGTTTAACCTAGGATTATTTCTCAATCCACAGACAAACATGGTGGCCTCGCTGTTGACATTGCTACACACATCTTCATTTACAGCAGATTTCTCAAACAAAACCAACACTGTGTTTGTGGGCGAGACATTCAGCAGTAGCAGCGACTTGCTCGCTGTGTTTCCAAATACCTCACAGGACAATAATCACTTCAAACCGGCCACCGATTCAGAGAAGATGGGCTGTAAGGATGGTGAAACATTCCTGTGTGATGATATCTACACAGAACGTTGCTAAGTCATTCAGCGGATTGCAGACCACAAGGGCATAGTGGCCTCTTCCATAGGGGCACTCGGCATGTGTGTGTTTCCAACGCCCAAAGCTTTGGAGTTTTCAGCAGATTGGCTAAAAATAAGTGTTTTACAAACGTGTGCGTGTGCGTGTGTGTGTGTGTGTGTGTGTGTGTGTGTGTGTGTCTCTAGCCTATTATTAGGCACTCACCCATCCTTTAGTTTCAGGAGCTCTGTTATTTTCTGACATCAAAACAAATGGATGACAGCAAAAGTAAAAAGACACCAAGTCTGGAACAGACTTGGTGTCTTTTTACGACACATTGATTTTGGATTTTGACTACAAACAAAAACTACAAAATGTAAAACTCCCTTAGTGATTGTTTCTTTTTATGAAGGACAAAAAACTCTTTAGGTGTTTAGGCGACATTTCAATTCTGTATTTTTCGAGAACCATACCTATACACCATATACAGCCATTTACACTATACCTTAAATATGTTTAACTGTCAGCCGTGCACATGTGGTTGACTTCAGTGGTTCCAAACTGTGTGTTTCAGACTCTTTGTCTGCGTCCAGTTAGAGGGTGTAAGCAAATGCTTTGTTGTTGTTAGGATGGTTGCATTAGTGCTGTCAAATCACAAGCCAGGACACTGAATAGCTGACGTGTTGACAGAGACAGAGAGAGACACACAGAGAAAAGGGAGAGAGAGAGAGAGAGAGAGAGAGAGAGAGAGAGAGAGAGAGAGAGAGAGAGAGAGAGAGAGAGAGAGAGAGAGAGAGAGAGAGAGAGAGAGAGAGAGAGAGAGAGGGAACGAGGCAGAGACACCCAGAGAGAGAGACAGACAGGCACCAGAGTGGATGTAGAAGCCCCTTCCAGGAGGAAAAGCTTGTGCTTGATCTTTAATAGGTTTCTTGTCCTGAAGCAGAGTTCAAGGTCTGTCAGTTCTCTCTTTTGATTTACGTTTACTTTTGGTTTTGACCTTCACTTTAACTTCCTTTGGTCATTATGTCCATTTATGTCCACGAGGTCCACTTTGTAAATAACTTGCTCAACACAAGTGCTGTTCTCCGGGAGGTTTTATGTTTTTGGAATCCGAAAGCAGATCAAATCATAGAGTGATTATGTTTTTTTGGAATGTGGTAGTTATAACCACACATCGTATCGGTTGTGAAAACATAATTTTAGCAGAGCTGAAATTGTACATTACTGATAATGTATGTACATTATAATAGAATATATTGTGTCACGAGAAGGTGCTCCTCTGCTGTCTGTCTCCTCTCGGGCATTTGTTTATATATTACTAAGGCGTGTGAAGCAGCCATGTGACAGCTGACATGATGTGTTATGGGAGGGTTATGTTATCACTTGAATGTCCAATGGCGTTCAAAGCATGAATTACTGATGATACAAAACCCATTTCAAGTCACACACACATCATATTTGACATATTTCACATCAGGAATTGAGAGACAAATTTATATGTTTAGATTCATATAATATATATAAAACTAGAGGACACTCAACAATAAGACCAGATTCGGATCCAGATCTGTGCCAAAATCTTATTAACTGTTTCTTGGCCCATAAGTAATCTAACCAAGTCAAGTCAAGTCAAGTCAAGTCAAGTCAAGTCAAGTCAAGTTTATTTATTAACCACCAAGTTGTGTCCAATTCCTTACCTTACCTTTTGAGTTATCTTTCTAACATTCAAACAAACAAACAGGCAGCCAGACAGACAAACCAATGGGTAAAAATATAACATCTGTCCATCTTCGATAGCGGTGGTAAAAATGATCAATTGGGAGAAAACCACTGAAAAACAAGGATTTGAAAATGTTCACAGCTTTTTTGACTGGAGCTGCCGATAGACATTGGTGCTGCTGGTTGTATGGGACCACTTATAACTCTCTCTCTCTCTGTTCTCCCCTCAGCTACCTGGCCGACCAGTGCTGGAATGGCGGCTGCATCTACCTGATCATGCTACGGCGAATCAAACGGAAGGCCCCTCCTCCTCCTTCCCCTCTGCCTGGCGATGGCCACGCCAACGGGACGTCCGGCACGGTGGGCGGCGATCACGCCGGTGGCGGCGGCCGTACCGATGAACGGCGGGCGGGCGACCGCGCCTTCGAGCTGCCCGGCAGTCCCGCGCAAAATGGCAAGCGGACACGCAAGTTCGGCGTGGTGTCCCGCTTGTCCTTCAACAGAGACAGCAAGGACAAGGACAGCAAGGACAAGGACAAGGACAGCAAGGACACCCGGGTCTCTGAGGTGGAGAGCGGCGACCTTGGTTCTGGCTCCGCGGCTCCCGTGGGCCGCGGCTTCCCGGATAAGGACGGCGATGAGGACGCCCCTTCGGAAGACGGGACCGGGGACAAACGACCCGGAGCTGCCGACACGTTACCTCATGTCAACGACGACCCCGGTCGTCTCCAGAACGGAGGGACCGCCGCCTCGCCAACCGCCTCTCGACTTCTGGAGCGCAAGGCCGATTCCCTGAGCAGCGAGCCATCTGGACAGGTAGGTCTACGGTCCACAAGGACAGGTGTGACGTGTGTTTTTTTTCCCTGGAGAGTCGTGTCGTGTTAGAGTGACCCATGTGACTCTCTTGTATTTACCTTCGGACCTCAGAATCACTTTGAAAAAGACCAACCGAAAGGACTTCAAACCATATGATCAGTTGTTGTGGAAAGGCGCCATTTAAAAAACAAATTCAAGTGGGTCTTGGAAAGCATTCAGTTATTGTAACTTTAATAAACTATGTGTCTCTACAAATTCATTATGCATAATAGGATCATCATTTTTGGTGATTAATATTCCCATTGAATTGATTTATAATGAAATACTGACACTTTTGATTGATAATGAAACACTTTTTGAATTATTTTGGGTTAGGCATTGTGGTTGTTATATATAGCTATTTGTTTGTGTGTAAAACACAAGACAAGCTGTCAAAAATAAATTAACTTTTAAGGGCCTTCAAGGTTTGTCAAGCCAGGTAAAATTAACGGATTAGGGATGTTTTTAAACCCCATTTGACAGTCGCTGGCCAATTTTGGGCAGAATGTGAGCCTTAACGCAGTGTGTGTGTGTGGGTGGGGGGTGAGGTGACGATGCCTGATTTATGGTCCAAGTGAACTACGGCTGACATCAGGCCGTGTAACACAGGAGTGAGGCTCTAGGGTATCATGGTGTGATGTTCAGTGATCATCATACAAGTCAAAGTTCAACAGAGTTTACTTTAATGTTGCTTTTAGTTTGTTTTTATGTCATCACATGAAAGAGAACGGTCAGTTCTAAACCCCACTCCCTTCAAATAATTCACAACTCGGTTTTTTTTTCTTCGCCTTGTTTCATTGGTGTAGCATTAAAACCAATGAGGCCAAACAACTATAAGACATTTGAGTTCAAGGGAAATAAATATATTGCTTTATTGTTAATTGCAGCCCGAGGCTAATGTATCTCACACAAGCGCACACACACACACACACACACTCACGCACACACACACACACACACATACACCCACGCACACACATACACACACGCACACACACACACATACACACACGCACACACACACACACACACACACACAAACACACATCCACGTGTGCATGGGACATTAGAGATGTATCAAGTGTTATCTCTCTATTCATGACGACATGAATTAGTTTGACTTGGATATAACAGGATATGGGATATAATAGCACAGCCAACATCTGACTGTCTATTTGGACAGGAAGCATTGTGTGTGTAGAAGTGTCGTTTCAAGCAGTATTTGAAACAGTGATCTGCTGCACAATGCGGTAGATAGACAATGTGATTACAATGGTCTCTTAAGTCATTATTTGAAACAATGTTAGCTGACAAATCGCTGCTTCTGGTTCACAAAATGCCTTGAGTGTGAAACCCGAGCTCTACATTTTCCCTCTATAAATTGACTGAGAAGGTTTGAATGAACTTGTCCTCGCTGACCCGTGAAGGAGGTTAGGCGTTCTCACTCCTCCAGAAACCTCCCTCCTCCAGGTTTCTCCTCGAGCACTGAGCCCTGCTGGGTCTTTCCTGTAATCGAATACTTTTGATGTGGATCTATTAGCATCACAAAGCGGTCGGCCACTCCTTCTGTCCAGTTAGGAGCTGTTGTGGCCAGAGAGAGCTCATTCATTCATTGTGGATATCTTTTAGATGCATTGGAAATATATATTTTTTGTTACTCTGATGTAAATCTGTACACACACACATACACAGGAAATAATATGTGTGCGTTCATAATGTATGAATAATGTAAGTGAATCAGGGGTGATATTAGGTCCAACCTAAAATCCTACAAAACCAGTCACCACTTATTAGCATTCATGGCTTAAAAAAGGATGTTGTTTTGTTTGTAACAACATGCACGGTTACAACCAACCTTTTGTGGGTTTGCGTAAATCAGTGCTACTAAAGCCACACCTCCCTGCACAATATAAATAAATAAAAGTTCAACAAAAACAGTCTATTATAGTGTACATAGCAAAAGATCAACCCAAGCTAATCTTTTCCTCTCTAGCCTCTGATGAAATGATCGTTAATTTATGTTTCCAACATCAAAGACACCTTTCGTCAGTGTCCGGAAAATAAAGTCTCTATAAAGTTTCATTGCACTTTTCTTGTGTCGCTGTTGTCGTCATGGTGTTCCCCTGGCAGCCCAGGGAGGGGAGCCACATCTGGAAGATGCACATGGTGAAGAGCCAGGAGGGCCTGGGGATCCAGATCACCGGCGGCCGGGGCTCCAGACGCTCCCCACACGGCATCGTCATCGCCCACGTGGAGGATGCTGGCGCCATACAGAGGTACCGCAGACACTCTGACCTGAACCCTGACCTCTCAGGCTCTCTGCTGGAACAAGAGAAGCCCGTTCACCTGCATTTGCACAATTGATGTCCTGTACTATACAATAACATCAGTATCAAGACACATAGAGACACAAGAGCTGGGTTAGTGTCTACCCATGTGTGTGCTTTGTATGAGTAGACCCACATCTTCTCTTTAATTTTGATAGTATATGCATATTATTGTTGTTGCAGATCACACAGACTCAAGTAGTTTGTGTTTGGAAGCACTACCCTGACCCTTCCTCTATTGTTTGCTCTATTGTTTACTTGTTAGCCCTGGCCTATTGTTAGCCAATTGTTAACTCAATTGTTAGCTCTATTGTTAGCCAACTTATTGTACTTTTACCTCAGCACTGGTTCTGTTCTTGGAGGCTTGTTTTGGAAGGACGTATAACTTATTAAGCACTTATGACTTCTGGTGACCAGGAGTTCTCTTGCCCACCGATGTTGAATGACCTTATTGTAAGTGGCTTTGGACAAAAGCAACTGCTTAAATTAATGTAATGTCATGTAGTGTAATTTAATGTAATGTAATGTTAATGTCATGCAATGTTTGTGTTGTCAGGGACGGTCGGCTGCGTGTCGGTGATGAGCTGTTGATGATAAATGGCCAGTCCTTGGTTGGCCTCTCTCACCAGGAGGCTGTGGCTGTGCTCCGCTCTGCAGCCGGCCTCGTACAGCTTGTGGTAGCCAGCAGGGTGGGCACACACACACACACACACACACACACACACACACACACACACACACACAACATCTCACAAGCAGGACCTTAACCCTGTTAAACCTATCCTCTTTCTCGTCCACCGGTTGAGCTTACTCAGACCTTTGTAAGACCAGACCACATATCAGATCACAGACCACACCACAGATTGCAGATTGCAGATCATAGATCACAGATTTATAAACCTATCCACTTTCTTGTCCACCGGTTGAGCTTACTCAGACCTTTGTAAGATCAGACTACATATCAGATCACAGACCAGACCACAGACCAGACCACAGACCAGACCGCAGACCAGACCACAGACCAGACCACAGACCAGACACAGACCAGACCACAGACCAGCACGACAGACCACAGACCAGACCGCAGACCAGACCACAGACCAGACCACAGACCAGACCACAGACCAGAACACAGACCAGAACACAGATCACAGATCACAGATATCAGACCACATATATCAGACTACAGACCACAGACCAGACCATAGACCATAGACCACAGACCACAGACCACAGACCAGACCACATACTAAAAACTTTGTTGCTCTTGCACCATCTTTAGTTTACCATTTATTTGCCAGTAAAAACACTCAACTCAGCCAGGAAGTGTGAAAGCTATAGCAGTTATACAAATAATTATGTGTACACGCTCTGTTATATATGGTATGCGAGTGACGTCACAACTTATCAACAGCACATAGCAGCAGCAGCATATAGGCCTATATATATATATATATATATATATATATATACATACTGTATGAATACACACACACACACACACACACACACACACACACACACACACACACACACACACACACACACACACACACACACACACACACACACACACACACACACACACACAGGGCTATATTTTTATAAGGCTATTGATCACTCTAATCTACTATCCTTTTCAGTGCATGTAGTGCTTTATAGATAGATAGTTCTGTCTCTAAACTAGTTCAGTGTTTCCCCACATCACAGATGTGGGGAAGCTTGGTCCAGAAGAGAGCTGTTCCTCTCTTCATCCTCTGTTCCCCTGCTCTGCCGGTCCCCGTGGACCAGCTGAAAAATTGAAGAGGCTGCGTCTTAAAGGGGAGAGGAGGGAGGATGGGACGCAACTTTCACAACATGGATAAAAATACCCACGGTGCCTCTCTGTGTCTGGGGATGTGTAAAACGATAGCTGGCTGTTGGAAGCAAATATTCACAACCAAAATTTCTCCCAAATGTTGACAGTTATCGGCAATGAGTTCCAACCCCTAAACCAGGCCAACCTAACAAGAAGACACGGCACGTTTTATTATATTTACATTTTTAAATCTTATTAAAAACACACACACACACACCCCACCACACACACACACATACCATCACACACACACTTATACCATCACACACACACGCACTCACTCACACACACACACACACACACACACACACACACACACACACACACACACACACACACACACACACACACACACACACACACACACACACACACACACACACACACACACACACACACACACACACAAACACACACACAAACACCCCATCACACACAAGTACCACCCGTATGGTACTCTGTGTTTCTCGTGTTTCTCATTCTTCTCTCTTCCTTGGGCATCTTCCAGGAGGAGTCCGAGGTGGACTTCCAGCGCTACCCGTCCACCAGCCTCCCGGACCTGCTGAGCACCTGCAGCTCGTCTCCCCAGACCCGCACCCAGACCCAGGCACGGCCCGCAAGCGGTGGTTGCGAGGACAGAGCTGGCCCCTCCCTGTCGGCCCTTTTACCTGTGAGTACAGACCCCTCAGGTCTCCGGTGTTGTGAACCATCTCAGGACAGACCACAGAATCGAACCGGGTAACCATGTGTCACTGTGAATGTGCACGCTAGCGAATATTTGGATTGCTTAGCCGCAGTATGGCTCAGGAGGTCGAGCGGTCGCCCCCCGCCGGTTCGATCCCCCTGGCTCCTCCTGTCCTTGAGCGAGACACCCTAACCGTAGCTCGCTCTCCAGGCAGGTGGGATTCAGTAACCCTCTCCTCCAAATCTAATACTGAAGAAATTTAAGAAAGAATTTCATAGCTGGCTTGACGATTGGGCCGGACCAGCTACTTCCAACGGCTAGCCGTTCATGGAGGATATATACTGTACTGTACTGTTAGCAATTGGATTTAAGACCTTTGTAACAAATTGGTGGGTTTATACATCATATGTTGTGCATCATATGTCATAGCCAGAGGATCAGTCATGGTGGCTTTCCTGTCTGAGGCCAAATGTAGGATGGGAATGTTTTATCTATCTAGTTTCCTGTTGTAGAGCACGTACAAGACGCGCACACACACACACGCGCACACACACACACACACACACACACACACACACACACACACACACACACACACACACACACACACACACACACACACACACACACACACACACACACACACACACACACACACACACACACACACACACACACGCGCACACACACACACACACACACACACACACACACACACACACACACATGGTAGAAGAGCAAAGGAGGGGCATGGATTACCAAGAGATAAACCTAAGGGATGTGGAACAACCTCATAGTTTTGAATTCTTACTTGTTTTGTTCTTCTTTTCCATAACATGTTGATGTCCATGATAGGCCCTTCTCAAAACTGAAATTAAATGGTTTGTATTCATTGCGTTTATTCTGCACAAACCCATATCACTCCATGGAACAGTCGGAGAGAGAGAATTGTTAATTCATGAATAACGCTTTACGTTTTTAATGAATCAAAAGTCTGACGGGAAGGGTACTGAAATGTGTGTAAATGGGGGTGTGTCACCTTCTTTCTCGTCCTCCATCTTGACCATTTGTGTTGCTGTGGGGGCCGGATTCTGTGGACGTCATCATCTCCTATTGGAGCCGATGAGAGAGGTGTCGTTTATGCTGTTGTGGATTTGATTTGAAGTCAGAGCCCGTGGGGTTTCCAGAACAACTAACGATGTATTTCTGGCAACTAAGCAGCTGCACTTGATTAAGTGCTTATCAAAAGGCCACTTGACAAGACAGCCTCCCTGGAGGGTGGATTCAAGGATGTCTTGTTCTGTCCTTCATGTCCTTCAAATATAATGTATCTAACCAACCACCATTAGGTTTCCTTTCTACAAAACATCCTGTTTTGTAGAAGGAAACCTAATGATGGTTCAACAGTAGAAAGGTGGCATCCGTTACAGTCTGTACATGGTCGAAGTGTCTTTTTCAAGGCAAAATACAATTTTATTGTCAGTATTATCAAACGAAAACTAATTTCTTTCATTTTTCCGTGTTCGGCGTAAAAAAGCATTGGATATGACAAGCAAACATGGTCAATCAACTGTGACGTTCAATCGTTTTATCTGGTCTTGTTTTGTCCAGGCGGACCCGGAGAAGCCTGAAGAGCAACGTGGGGGGGAGTCTCCCAAAGCATGCGGACGAAGCGCCTCACCCATGAAGTTCTGTGGCTGGTCCCAAGGTAACACACACACACACACACACACACACACACACACACACACACACACACACACACACACACACACACACACACACACACACACACACACACACACAGTGGGTCTATTCCCTAATGACCCTTCATTGTGTCATTATGCCATGGTTCCAATGGCGCCAATGTTCTTTGTAGCGGTCATGTCCCGTGTGGTCATGGAGTGATGCAGCACAATCTCTATATTCTCCCTAGTTCTTATATGAAGAAATATAAAGAGGGTTTCGTTTATTTAAAAAAAGGCTTTAAATTAAAGGGTTTATATTTCGGCATTTCAGACCGTAGATGTTCACCTTGTGTGACCCCAAAAGTGTCCCCAAAAGCCTTGAAATAGATGGCAGTAATTTAGCTATTTAGTAAGGTTTTAGTTTCTGTCTCACGCCATCAACTTGCCGCTACAATGTGTTCCACAAATTCTCACAAAACGCTTCTTTGTACGTCGACAACAATCAGTGTCCAAAGAGCGATGTCTTCGTTCACGGGGAAAAGAAAGAAACTGTTCTTCTCAGGAATGTCTTGGTGAAAAGAGTTTGAATGAAACGTTTTCCAGTTACGTTTGTTTGTAATTGTAGCAGACAATGCTGCCACAAGCCATTAAAATGGCTTCTTTAGGGGACCTCACGATGACAAGGACTCAGGGTGATGAGGAATCAGAGTTTGTAGTTGTAAGACAGCAGAGCAGATGGTCCATTCTAGCGCTCCTCCTGAGTGTGTGTTCTGGTGGCTGGTTCTACCTGTGTTCCTTGATTACCGAGGACCCACAGGTGTGCAGCCTCACCAGCCCCACCAGCCCCGGACTCTTATCAGTCTGACTGGGGCCAGGTGAGGCTGCTTCAACCAGACTCTAATCAGTCTGACTGGGGCCAGGTGAGGCTGCTTCAACCAGACTCTAATCAGCTTGGCTGGGGCCAGGTGAGGCTGCTTCAACAAGACTCAAATCGGTCTGACTCGGGCCACCAGACACCAACCACACACATACTCCACAGTAATGTTTACAATCCATTTTTTGAACGGCGAAGGAGGTGGGACCCGGCTGGAGTCGGTGGGCGAGGACGATGAGCTGATGGTGGGGAACGCCGACGCTGACCCGGCCTGTGGCTCGGCGGAGACGCGTGGACGCGGCCAGAGGAAACACTCACTACCCCAGCAGCTGGACGCCACGGGGACCCGGCAGGTCAGCCCCATCCGCTCCCAGGCCTCCTTTGGTCCTCGGCCCACTGTCGTTTGTCTTTTGCTCCTCATATACATATATCCCTATATATATATATATATATATATATATATATTGGGAGAGGGAGATGGTGGACGGAGGGGCAGCATAAGTAAGCAGGCGGGTTAGCAGAGAGCAGATGGGCAGGCATCAGGCAGACAGGCTGGCTGAGAACCTGAAGCACAGGAGACAAGCAGGCGTCAAATCGAGTTGCAAACGCGAGGAAACTTAACATTAAGAGAATATCAAATAGCAGCATGAGCCGCAGAGTAGCTACCACAACAAGGTGGCGAGTGAAGTGGGAGCAAAGTTGATATACTGGAGAGGCCGCGAACTGTACTCACTATTACCGTCAGGCAGGCGATACCGCAGTATCAAGTGCCGTACAAATAGGCTTAGAGATAGCTTCCACAGTCAGGCCATCAGGCTGCTGAACAAGGGCGTATAACATATAATAATGTATATTTTATTACATTGATTTATATATACATATTGCTCTTTTCTGTGCTGATTTTTGCATTTTATAAATTGCATTTTTATTTTTTATTTCAAATTTTTTACTTTATTCTATTTTTATCTATTTTTATCTTATTTTATAACTGCTGTCTGTCGTCGGGTATTGCACACAAGATTTTCACATCACTGCTTTATACTTGTGTAAACTGTGAAGTGACAATAAACTTGACTTGACTTTACTTGACTTGAGGTGATGGATGAGTGAAAGGTGTGTAGGATCAGGTGACAGGACAGGAACACACACACACACACACACACACACACACACACACACACACACACACACACACACACACACACACACACACACACACACACACACACACACAACAGAGACAAACCGGGGGATATGGAACACAGGAGGAATGGGGAACATAGAACAGAAGGAGAGGGACACACAGTGACCAACAGTCCCTTAGAGTCTTAATCTCTCTGAATATAATTTGTATTTTATCGTTTCTACCTTGCTGTTAGTGTTTCAATATGGAAAACTGTCCTTATAAACACTTCTTAGGTGTCTTAACAACTTCAAAGTGCTTTGTGTCAAAGCGACAGAAATGGCTAAATTCTAAGTACATTTCTTGTCTTATCTATGCTTTGACTCGTTTGTTTGCCTTATATCCCGTTGTGCCGTTTGTTTTGTTCACAGGAATATCAAATAGTCAAGAAATCGGCCCGTTCGCTGAGCACGGTTCAAGTGGAGTCACCATGGCGACTGGCCCAGCCGTCTATTATCTCCAACATTGTCTTGATGAAAGGACAGGGCAAGGTGAGCAGCGACTCTGGAGTGGTCCTCCCTGGACCCTCCTCTCTGTCTTTGGTGGGTTCTGTGGGCTCCTCACCTTTCTTTCCTTTGTCTTTTCGTTTTCTGAACATGGTTCTTCTCCTCGGCTAATAGTCACAAGGGTGCTCCCAAATCGGTTGCTTAAATCTTGGTTCTTTTTTTTATTATCTTTGTTGGTGTTTTTATTTTTTATCATCCAGTTTAGTTGGAGTTGAATCATCAATCATGGCAATGACTCTCCTGTTAGTACTGCCCATGTACTGTACTGCCTGTTCCCATGCTCATAACTGTGTACTTCTGCAAATCCGCTAGGTCTCTATGAATCCACTAGCTCTCTTTGAATCCACTAGGTCTCTATTAATCCACTAGGTATCTATTAATCCACTAGGTATCTATGTATCCACTTGGTCTCTAAGAATCCACTAGCTACAGTATCTATGAATCCACTAGGTATCTATGAATCCACCACTAGGTATCTATGAGTCCACCGCTAGGTATCTATGAGTCCACTAGGTATCTATGAATCCACTAGGTATCTATGAATCCACTACGTATCTATGATTCCACTAGCTACAGTATCTATGAATCCACTAGGTCTCTATGGGTCCACTAGGTATCTATGAATCCACTAGGTATCTATGAATCCACCACTAGGTATCTATGAGTCCACTAGGTATCTATGAATCCACCACTAGGTATCTATGAGTCCACTAGGTCTCTATGAATCCACTAGGTATCTATGAATCCACTAGGTCTCTATGAATCCACTAGGTATCTATGAATCCACTAGGTCTCTATGAATCCACTAGGTATCTATGAATCCACTAGGTCTCTATGAATCCACTAGGTATCTATGAATACACTAGGTCTCTATGAATCCACTAGGTATCTATGAGTCCACTAGGTCTCTATGAGTCCATAGATAGACACACACACAGCTGTCCAGTACGGAGACATAGGATCGGAACGTTTTCAAATGTGTTTTAGTAGTTTGTTCAGAAGAGGGTTTTTTAAAGATATTTATCCTTAAGAAATATATATATATAACTCCTTAAATGTTTATGTTTGAAAAGTCAAAGTTAAAAGTCAAAGCTGCAGGACAATTTCACCCGCTAGACCCGGACCAGCACTGTCCACCCTCTCCTCCCCTACACACCCTGCTCTCCCGCCCTACGCCCCCACGCTCCCCTGCCTCCACCAGCTCCAGCCTGTCCTGGTCAGCCGTTTACATCCCATCTCTTCCCGCTGTCCAAAGGAAGCCCAAATCAAAAGCCCAACCCTCCTGCTTCTAAACAACAAACCTTGAATCCCTGTTTGTAGCTCAAAGCTTCTATTGTGCGTCTGCATAAATAATATTAATTTCATGCACCAAAACAAAATCTTTGAAAGGTTTCAATCTTGGTTAGCTGTGATTAGATTAGACTCCACTTTGTTGTCATTGCAAGCACTAGAAAACAAAAAAGCATCGAATCAGTACGAATAGTAAATACATAAAGTAGTTTGCCGATATAATATTAATATCCCCAGTAGAGCAACGCGGCCTCCTTGAGCTGCTGACATGGGGAGTGTTTTATTAATTATTTATTAATTCAATTAAATCGGTTTACTAAATGCATCTACAAAGCTTCATGCTCAGAGTAACGTCGCCCCCTGCTGGCCACTGAGTGTCAAGACAAACCTATGACAGGAAGGCAGCAAAGCCCTATGTCAATAAAGTCACCATTTATAGTGGCCATTTTCTGCATATACTTAGTAGGTTTATACAGTATAGTATAAGTATATCATGAATTAATGAATGAATGTTTGTTTTTTACGTTTTATCTTCTCATCTTTATCTTCTCGTCTTCTTCTAATCTATGATATCTTCACCATATGTTCCATTTGTGTTTATTGATTGCTATCCTCCTCTTAATAATAATAAGTGCCTCCATTAATAATAAGTGCCTCCATTGATCCACACTTTAATTAATTTGAGAATTTCAAGAGCTCTGTTAGCCTTAATAAAGTCTAATGAAGGTCTGGTTCCCAAACATTACCGTTAATAAACAATGTCCATTCTAACGCTCCTTCATCCATCCTAACCCTAACCCTAACCCTAACCTCTCTCTCTCTCTCTCTCTCTCTCTCTCTCTCTCTCTCTCTCTCTCTCTCTCTCTCTCTCTCTCTCTCTCTCTCTCTCTCTCTCTCTCTCTCTCTCTCTCTCTCTCTCTCTCTCTCTCTCTCTCCAGGGGCTGGGCTTCATCCATCCATCCTAACTCTCTCCTCTCTCTTTCTTCAGGGGCTGGGCTTCAGTATCGTCGGAGGTCAGGACTCTGCACGAGGTCGGATGGGCATCTTTGTCAAGACAATTTTTCCTAATGGAGCTGCTGCCGCTGATGGTCGTCTCAAGGAAGGTGATGACCTCATATCTAATAGGCCTGCGATTGGTCCGTTCAACGATTGGTCCGTTCAATGATAAGTCCATTCAACTATTGGTCTATTCAGCGATTATTTAGATAGAGAGAAACTTAATTAATCACTTAATTAAAGTCATATATGAGGTACAAATTCATATTACATACATTTGTAATCAAATAAATCAAATAAAAATAAGTCCAGCCTACACGTACACACACACACACACGCACACACACGCACCCACACACTCAAGCACGCACGCACGTACACCAGCTGGTGATAAGTGGTGACGTCACTCTGCCATTAGCTGGGTTTTTGTGAAACAGCCACTGGACGATATTACATTACATTACATTACAGTCATTTAGCACTGACGCTTTTATCCAAAGCAACTTACAATAGTGTGTTTCAACAAAGGAAGGTCTCCAATAACTGAACCAGTGCTCATGTAGAAGTACAATAATTCAGGCAAAAGTGTAAGGGAAA
The DNA here is from genome assembly GCA_027704905.1 of Muraenolepis orangiensis. Classification (NCBI taxonomy): domain Eukaryota; kingdom Metazoa; phylum Chordata; class Actinopteri; order Gadiformes; family Muraenolepididae; genus Muraenolepis; species Muraenolepis orangiensis. The sequence goes on along the minus strand of CM051017.1, from coordinate 8,897,927 downwards.
AGTACAATAAGTTGGCAAACAATATACAACAATATCTAGAACAATATCTACCTAGCTATAATATGTAATCTACTTAGATAATTGACTTAGCGCTATGAGGAAGGATCCGGGAAGTGTGTCCTGAAGAGATGGGTTTTCAGCCTGCGGCGGAAGATGGGCAGTGACTCTGCAGTCGTGATCTCCGTGGGGAGTTCGTTCCACCAAATTGGGGCCACAGGACAGAGAAGAGCCGTGACCGCGTAGATCGGCCACAAGGGCCCCTAAGTGAGGGGACAAGCAGACGGCCTGAAGAAGCCGAGCAAAGTGGACGGGTTGGGATGTAGAGTCCAAAGGAGGGTAGATGTGTGGGAGTACTTGGGGCGGTTGAACACCAGACGAGCTGCATCTTTCTGAATGAGCTCCAGGGGCCTGATTGCAAATGCCGGGGCGCCAGCAAGGAGGGAGTTGCAGTAGTCCAGCCGGGAGATGACAAGAGCCTGGATGAGCACCTGCCCAGCCTTTTCAGTGAGAAAAGGCTGAATCCTCCTGATGTTGTAGAGGAGGAATCTGCAGGAGCGTGTCACCGATGCAATGTTTGCTGAGAACGACAGTTGGTCGTCCAGGGTCACACCCAGATTCCTTGCGGTCCGAGTAGGTGTCACCACAGCATCATCAATGGTGACAGCCAGGTCTCGGTGCGGACATATCATATCATTATGTAAATTATTCATAATATACAAATATATAGTATTATTATTATTATAGATTTTTTGTTACATTAACTGACAAAGAATCAGTTGCAGGCCATGTTAAACTGCATTAAAAGAACAATCAAAACATTATCGGCACTTTCACACTGTCGTCTTCTCCCCATGTGTACTCTTGTAGGAGATGAGATTCTTGAAGTGAATGGGGATTCTCTTCAAGGTCTTACACACCAGCAAGCCATCCAGACCTTCAAGGTGAACGAATGTAGCACAATATTTAGCACACTTCTTTGACTATGGTTTCTGTTCTGCTACATGGATGAGGATTTGTATTTCAAATCTGTCAGGCCTCTGACTCCAGAGCTGTTATTATTGTGACATGCCATCATCCACATTTGTATTGCATTGTTTATTTATGTATTTGTTTATTCATTTACGTATTATTATTATTATTATTAATATTTTCTTGAAGTTGATAAAAAATGGAATTATGTTTAATAATAATTTTGTGAAAAGAGATACACTTTCACAGACACATTCCTGATATGAGCCATTTTCCCTTTGAACCAGGCTAGTGGCCAGTTTGAACTGAAAGTTCACATTCCAAACTGTTTAACAATTTAGTTCAAAGTTCAAATTTTTAACTGTTAAACGTTAAGGTTAAGTTGAATGTCAATGTTCTGAGCTCTAGATCCCGGCGTTTCCGGGAAAAAAAAAATATATTGTTTTTATTTTCCGAACGTCGAACGTTAACGTGTCATGCGCTGACAGACTTTTCCCTCCCCCTTCCCACCGCAGCATCTGAAGCGCGGGGTGGTGACCCTGACCGTGAGGACGCGCCTGCGGAGTCCCAGCCTGACGCCGTGCCCCACCCCCACACTCCTCAGCCGCTCCAGCTCCCCCAACTCCAACACCAGCGGAGGGACGTCCACACCCGCCCCCCCGGGGTGCGAGGAGGCCGAGGGCCGCAGGGCTCCGGGCCCCGGCCCCAAGGACCGCATCGTCATGGAGGTCACGCTCAACAAAGGTCGGTCTGTGTTTCTTACGGCTAGATAACCCTGAGTCAAACCAACATAAGAGAGACAGGCAACACAGTAGGATGCAAAAGGAACTCTCACATGTTTTTAAAGTAATTGAAGTGTCTGTGCCATGTGTGTGGTATATGTGAGAGAGGACGTGTAGGCGTCAGTGTCGTGAATGTGAAAAACTGGGATAATGGAAATTTTAAAGAGCAAGCACACGGTCTGAAACCATGGACCCGTGGAATGTTCCAGGCTGCAAAGCAAAAAACATCCAATAGCACATGCAGCCATGGGTGGGAACAGACTCTACGCTCATAACAAGCCTCCATCAGGTGTGCCACATTCTCTTGATTACACCTGGGGAGGTGTCACAAACAAGGACAATGTGTTGACGAGTTTGAATGGCTGTCAATCATTCGGTGTGCATCCATGTGTATTTAGCTTTTTGTATAGTACTATTAAGTTATGCAAGTTTCCCACAAAGCGTGAGAAACATTGAGTCAAATGTGTGACTGCTTGACGGTCAATGTAACATCCCTATGTAGTTGACGCTCTTCACATCAACATTTGATGTGACTGATGACAACTTGAAACTCCGCTTTGAAATCTAGAAAGCGGATAGATATGTAGATATGTAGGTACGAGTGTGAGCTCTAAAAAGTGTATCCACTAGAATATTTGTTTTTGGTCGTGTGCTTGAAAGGTGATCGTACCTAGATCGTAGCCTTAGTCATTTTCTCTCACTATTTTCTAATTGAGACCTCAATCAAATTCAAATGTTTTAAAATGTGAAAGAATATATAGTACAGCTTTTGTTTTCTTGTTTATTTCCAGAGCCTGGAGTAGGCCTTGGCATTGGAGCATGCTGCCTGACCTTAGAGCACTCAGCTCCTGGTATTTACATCCACAGTCTGGCACCGGGTTCTGTGGCCAAAATGGACAGCCGGCTTAGGTAGGGTCTCCTGGGTCTACAATGTTAAAAAATGCCAAACACTCACGTCAAAGCATTTAAACATACTTCCAAAATGACTGACTCTCTAGAGCAGTGGTTCCCAAACTCTTTAAGATCTTGTGCCCCCTCAAACATTGACCCTCCTGCTGTGTACCCCCTCTACTTCTCATGTGATGTTACATATAGAGTATTATTAGTATATATATATTAGTGTAACTATTTAACTCTTTATTCAGTCTCATAGAAAGCCCTATCAGTGTGCGCACCTCTGGGGGTACACATACCCCACTTTGGGAATAGCCGCTCTAGAGATCAACACACAGCTCCCGACACAAAGCACTGCTCACCTCTTCTCTTTGCTCTCTCCTCTTTCTGTTGTGTTTCCTTCTCCCATTCTTTCACTCCCTGTTTTTCCTCTTTTTTTTGTTGCTGTCTGTCTACTTTGCTTGTTTTACATTACATTAGATAACAGTCATTTAGCAGACACTTTTGTCCAAAGTGACTTACAATAAGGTCATTCAACATAGGTAGGCAAGATAACTCACCAGAAGTGCATTTCCTTCCTAACAAGCCTCCATGAGCAGTGCTGAGGTAAAAGTACAATAAGTTTGCTCCCCCGATTTTACACAATAAGTACAAACAGGGGCGACGATGACAAATAGTGATGCCAGTAGACACACAGAGCTAAAAAGTAAAAGCTTATAAACAAGCACTGACAAACAAGAAATAGAGCCAACAAGATGCAAGTGCTAAGCGGAAGGGCCAGGGTAATTCTTCCTTGGCACGGTGACGCATTTGGTTTCCGTCAACGGATTTAATACGGAGTGACAATGTGACGACTTGACGATTTGTTTCCCTTGGTGTGTGTGTGTGTGGTGTTTTTTTCTCTCCTGTTGTGCAAGTAGAATATGTACAGTTTAATAACAGTTTTCAAAGAGAATGTCAAGTTATTCTTATCCATAACAAGCTGTTGTGTCTATGTGTGACACCCCTCCCTGTAGTCGTGGAGACCAGATACTGGAGGTGGAGTCTGTTAGCCTCCGCCACGTAGCACTAAGCGAGGCCTACGCCGTCCTTAGTGAGTGCGGCCCCGGGGCCATCGGCCTCATCATCAGCAGACACCCCAACCCCAAGGTACGAGGCGCGCTTTGCCGCGCTTTGCCTCTTTCTCAGTCGCTAATGTCACACTATCTTTAGCTGTGCGTGTGCGTCTATTGAGATAGTGAAGACTTTCTAGAAAAGCTAAATATGTTAGAAATGCAGATACATATGGTTTTACTTGCCGAGCTTTGACCTCATCTACACGAATGAACTACATTCTACAGGCCAGTAGCACAGTAACACTTACAGTAATGTTTCCAACAATTTACGTCTCGCTGTTCTCATTGTGTCACTTTGGGCACCCCTTGATGCCTCGTGGAACTCATAAACCAAACCACAGCAGAACTCTCCCGTACTCAACTCCCATATGACAGCATTTCTGGTCTGTGTCGGTGTAGGTGTCGGAGCAGGAGATGGACCAGACTATCGCTCGCTCTACCCATCGGGACGGCACCAGCAAGGACGGTCACTCTGGTCACACCTTAGGTCTGTGTTTTTATCCTCAGTTTTTTTGCTATTTTTAGTAACAGGATTAAAATTCCACTTTCCACTCTTTCCCACCGAGACATTGATTGCACTCCTAAGTTGAATTACATTTATTATAATATTTATTTTTTGTGCGGTTTGTTCTTATTATTTTTGCTTTTACTTTCAAACGCTCATATTTCAGCATTTTACTGAAATCGTTGGTACCTCTGCGCCTATAGGGGGCGCTATAATTTGCTGTCAGAGTCAAATGATCAGCCCTGCCCCCAGCTGGACTACAACTTCTGAAATGTTGTATGTTGGCCTTATTTCACATGCTGAACATTTTTGCTTCATGAACCAATAAGGTCCTTCTGGATAGATTTCTTTGGACAGTGAAAGTTTCCGGGAAAATGTTAAATTCTAAAGAACCATGAACCCAAATGACAACACATTTTGGATATATGCTCTATGGCTGTGTCTGATCTAAGAACCAAAGGAATTGAACAAATAATGTAAAGTGGTTAAAGAGTTGTGGGGAATTGAAATTATTGTCTCGCGGTTGCTGGGATGGCACTGGGATAGGGGTGCATGTTTGGCGTGTGTGTGTTTGGCGGTACATGGGGTGAAAACCTATTGAAGTACAATTAAATCATTTTTGCCACATGTTTTTCACTGGTGGTGTGAGAAACCTCTCCATTATGCTATTAATTGACTGTCAACAATTCATTCAGAAATAGTTAATTCAAAAACCTAAAATCATTATACATACATATATTTAATTAATTTTACGTTGTGGGAAATTAGTTTCTCTTTCTGGGAAATGAGTTTCTCTGTGCCTCCCTTGAAACCCTCTGGTGCCACGAGAGGCTCGTCTTACACTTTGAAAACCCCTGAGTTAGGGTATACAGCTGTTGTTCTGATCTATGTTTGAAATGTGCAGGTCTGCCCTCCAAAAGTCCCTCCCCGACGGTAAAGGCCAAGCAGAGAGAAGGTTCGCCCAGTCTCAGCTGGACCATGAAGAGGTTTCTGGAACCAGCCAGCAGGGTAAGAACCTCACCTGAAGGTCAAAGATCTCTAGTCCCACAGTGTTAGATCTCTTGAGAATACCATGTCCAAAAGTAGTTTGGAAATATAACAAATTCAACAACTTTTGGTTGTATTTCCAAAACGTTTTTGGTTAGATAAGAAAACTAGTTTGTAAGTTGTCTTTCATTTGAAGAAAAGTTAATAATACCAAATACCCTACATCTTACTCTTTTGGTCCTTTTCCTCAATGGTGTTTTGTAGCAGGGGTCCCTGAGCTCTGAGGCTGAGCTCTCTCAGTACTTTTCCCAGGAAGTGACCAGCCCTTCATCTCTGTCTGCATCCACCACACTGGGGTCTTCTGACTACGATGCACCCCAGCAGAAGAGTTGGAACACCTCAGCAGATCACCCTGCCACTCAACCACATGGTAATGTTCTGTCCAACGCCATCCAACAATATAACAACTAACCTCATAACTATAATGCATAACATCTTATGATAGGTTGGCTAAGAAAGGGAAAAAAGGTGATTCATTAAAAAATGTAAATGTGAAAATAAACAAAGTACACATTTTAATGTTTGATTGGATGTTTGACTTGCTGTATTATATTTATATTTAAACAGAAGCCGAGAGTGGTCCCGGGTATCAGACCTCAGACAAGACCAGCAGCCCTGCTGTAACAAACCACCACGCAGATGTAAAGCATCAACAGAGTCTAACCGGCAGCCCCTCTTCAGTAAGGAGCCCTCTCCTTCGCCAGCGCCGCATAATCTGCTACGAGGATGAACACAGCGATGATGACCACGACGATGATGACCACACAGAAGACACTGAAGGTGCGCTGCTGCCGTGCAGGACGACCAGCATACGGACTGCGGACGCTAGCTTCTCCCGTGCATCCCAGGCACCTGAGAACCACTCTGAGATTGTTACTGCGACGTCATTCGTAGAGGTGGGTGAGGACAGCCAGGACAGTGGAGATCTGCGACGGCTTCGGAGGAGTTCACGTTCAGAGGTCTCCACGCCATTCTACAGTAGCTCCCTGGAGTCCGAGTACAGTGTCGCTGTGACCTCCGGTTTGGAGTCCCCCTTCATACCTATACGCTGTCCCTTTGACCTCGAAGCATGCAGAACGGCTGACCTTGGCTTTGTGTCGGGTAAGCTGGATGTAAAGAAAGACGCTCCAATCAGCCGGGACGGTGGACAGCTGGAGTCCAAGCGGTCCCCGAAGCTGGAGCACAAAGCAGTGATGCGTGTCAAGAGCATGATGAGCATCGAGACGCCCAAAAATAGCCAGCCACCAAAACTCAAAGGAAGCGAGGATCCTCCTCTGGCTTCGCCAATTCCCCAATCCCAAGATGCACCATTGGGTGGAGCGCTGGCAAGGACATGGCCTTTGCTGCAATACTGCAAGAGAGAGGAGGGTGGCGAACTGGCCGGCGTGTGTACGATTGACAAGGTAGTCCTGAGGAAGAGCAAGGAGGAATCCTTTGGCCTCGATCTTGAGATCAAGTCGTCCCCTCTGAAGGTGATCATCACTGCATTAAGACCAGGAGGGGCCGCTGAACGGGTATGTCTTTACTTTTGCCACTTTCAATTCATTCAATGACAATTCTTCAAGGGGTCATTCAGTGGCAAACCTAACACCAACCGTTTGTGAATCTTATAGATGATCCAGAGCCTTGTCGACTATGTTTTTGTTTTTAGCAAAACATTTTATGCTTAAAATCTAAAATGCCTTGCAGGTTTGAGAAATATAACCATCTACTTCAAAATGGTCAATTGTCTGATGGGATCATCACAACGTTTCTACAGTTCCTTGTGTTGGTGAATAATCGTTTTATGATGATTGTCTTTAATATGGTAAATTCTGTCATCCGTTCAGGAATCCAATGGTAAAATGAGCGTTGGAGATGAGATAGTCGTGATTGCGGACTTGCAGGTCTGTGCCGCAAGCTACCAGGAGATATGTGAGCTCATGCGTAACCTTCCTGAAACGCTCTTCTTGGAAATCAAGAGACCCGTATCAGGTATGAATCTAGAAGACATCTCTGACCCTGGGAAGGTCTGGTGATTTTAGGTCTCACAGGTATTTTAGGTCCCATTTACATGCAGCCCTGGCATCATAGAAATGTGGCTCATCTTTGAGACATTTTATATCTTGTCGCAAGAGAATTAATTAGTTATGCACAACATTTTAAGATTTTCCTAATTTGGCTATCAAACTACTAATATCCAAAAAAAATTATCAACCAAAATGTGTTTTGGCATAATAACTGATGTGAACTATTTTGAGAATTGACTAGACATGAAGCAAATAGAGCAGTTTGTCTTACCCCACTCATGCTGCCCTAACAAGTAGGACCACACTTTGTTGCCAGTAGTAGTAGTAGTAGGAAGGAAAGGAAAGCAGCGGCTTTTGTGTCCATGGTTACTATCTTCATTTTGACCTCAGTAGTCAATGGTAGATTACCCTTGTTGCTTTACACACCATCTAGTGCCTAGTATATTAGGTACCTTTATGTAGTTAGCACAATAGAACAAAGTAGCAACCCCTTTGACTATTTAGATATAACTACTATTAGCAACTCTTAAGCAAGCATTCCTAGATAAAATATATAATATATGATGTGTCTATTGGTGATCCATTCCATCCAATCCATTCCGGATTGGTATGTTTCATTGCTGTGGCTAAACTTGTTTTCTGTACTGTACAGACGTCACAAAGACACAGTTTAAAGTCTGTTAAATTGCATTGAACAAAGTATAATATTGGTTGCTCCTATGAATAACTGAAAATGATTTTGCAACATCCCTATACAGAGAAATCAGACCACACAAATTCTGACCATACTTAAAATACTAATTTTTGTCAATCATTCTCCACAGCTGTAAACCGGCTTTCAAGTTTGATCATGTTGTCAGGAAGTTGTGATGGAGCCAATAAAGACGAGGTCCTCAGACTCCACCAGAAAGAAGCCGATGGCCAAACAGCAACAGACATGCCAGGAGATTCCCTACCAGAAACTAATCCAAGCTCCATAATACAACCAAATCAAGATTCTCAAATATCAGCCACAAATGCCAACATTATGATAGGTGACTTGGGTACCTCTGATGATACAAGTGCATCCTCTGGCTCCCCTGCCAGATCATCAGGTGATGACCCTGTACCACTCAGGACGGTTGGTGTTCAGGTGCCAACACAGCCCAGTGTGCACCTTTCCAGCCTGGACACAGGAAGCAATAGGGGTTGCCTACAGAATGTAGGGACAAGTTTCTTGAACAGTTACTCCAGAAATTTTGGCCAGTTGAAAGACAACAATGTTCCACCAAATGGCGAAGGATCAGATGATGTGTCTAAACACATGTACAATATCGTGATGGATAGCGATTCAGAAAGTGACTCCAACCCTGACAGCCATTCTGTGGATATAATTGCCAACATTGAAGGATCCCAGGAAATAGACTCTGATGTGGATGAAGTGGACCTTTGTTTTCATAAAACCAGGCAACCTGTTGATCAGATGGACAAGTTAATAAAAGGGGCTTTTTCTCCTCAGAATACTGGCCAAAAGTCTAGTTCATTGGAGGACCCTGACTTCATTTCACTGACAAGCAAAGATGGCCCTGTAATCCTGAAAGACCATCTACCTATTTCCCATGCCTTAGGGGTCTCTTTGCCTGGGATATCTACCCTTTGCCAAGAGTCATACACGTTTTTCACAGATTCAGTTCCAGTGCTTTTGGAGTCTTCAGAGTGCCACATCAATACCTCCTCATGTTCCACAATTGAGACATCCAGTGCTGTGCACCACATTTGTAGCAGTCAGGACCCAACATTAAATAACCAGCAATTCACTGTGTCAAATTTTGAAGAGATGGAGAAGTCACCATCAAATACTGCAATTCCATTGAGCCATGATGAACAGAGAGCAAATCATTTGGCATCTCTAGATTCCCAGACTATGCAATCAGACAAGAGCAGGTCAGACACAACACTGTCAAGTTCGCAGTCAATTGGAGACAATGAAAACAAAGTTCTTCCTAACTTCAGAACTATATCAAATACTCCCACAAGTCCACTGAATCGGGTAACAGAATCAAAATGTATCAACATTTCAGGAAAAGCTAAACCCCAGGAGGAATCTCAAAATAGACCCAACACCAGTGCCCCAAGATTAAAAGGCCTGACAATTAAGAGTAAAAGCAATCACCAGGAGCAACTTGTACTATTACCGACCAGAGCACAAAGCCCCGTCACTATACACAATTCACCCAAACTACAACCCAAAAAAATGGATATAACCAGTAAGTTAAGAGTCACTAAACAATTAGAGATAACCTGTCCTGCGTCTCCCAAATTAAATAGAGGCCAAGCTAGAGGCAAGTCAAGTCTTCCCAGTAGAACCTTAGAGGTAGCACCATTTGAAAATAAGGGAGCAGAGTGTGAACTACAGCAAGGATCTCGAGTATTTGCCAAACCATGTGGCAAACAAGAGACATCTGCAACACAGAGAACATTTATAGAGGTCCGATTGTCATCCACTTCATCTCCTACACCTGCTCAGGCACAAAGCAAACCTTTGACTACAAAGGACTCTAACGTAACTGAAAGAACAGTTTTGCATGACAAAATGAATGGGAGCACAAATGGTAGTGTAGCTCCAATGGTTATATTGCCATGCTCCATCCTTAGGGTGGCAAACTCAAATGGCATTGTTAGTAATGCAGCAGCCAAATCAACAGAGACTACAAATGAGATGCATTCAAGTAATAGTAATTCTAAAGCTTTCAAAACACCAGAGACGGATGAGAGGATTAAGTGCAGTCAATCAAGACTCTATTTAAAAGCAACGGAAAGACAAAGTTTACATACAGACAGTGCATTTCCTGTGGACCCCACTCCCTTCTCAGTCCAACAAAAGATCAAGTCTTTTGAGAATCTAGCTAGTTTTGAAAAGCCAGTAGTAAAAGGCATTGACATTCCTTCTTCTTACGCTTTAAGTTGCAGACCTTCACTTAACCAGAGGTTGTCTGGTTATATGGGTTTAGTTAGTGCTATAGACTGCCGTTCACTAAAGAGGAGTTTGAGTTTGGGTGTGGAGAACGTCAACCTTTCCTCACCTCCCCCTCTATCTCTCACCAAGTCTCGTTCAAGCTTTACGTTGACAAGCGTTGAACTGCCTGTAGACTGCAACACAGCTTCCCAGGACAAAATGATGGACATAGCTCCAAAACCTTCTGATCGCCTCAGCCCAACAACACCACCTGTCATTAGACAGAAGCATGCAAGGACGCACGCCAACCTTTCCCGCTTCAAGATGCGGGAGCTCAGGGCGCTCAGCATGCCTGAACTAGACAAGCTATGCACAGAGGACTTCAGTAGCAATCCAAGTGCAATGCATTTAAAAACTGACCCAGTTATACAGTCTATTGAGTGTACAGAATCCCAAATGGACAATAGCTCTGACCAAACTGCAACAGGGGTGGTTGTTGTAGGAGGTTATCCAAAGGCTGTTAAAGAATCTACTCAGGAACACCCCAGAACAGACCACCACCCAGATTTCAACGGCTGGTCAATTAGGTAAGATGTATCAGACGTTTCAAGTATTTATGTTAAAAATAAAGTTACAACTTTGGACAGTCCTGCCACCAGGTTGGATGTTCAATTTATCTATATCTGAATCGTACAGCAAATGTTTTCCTGAAGTGGTTTCTTGTTACACCCTCTGCAGTCTAAAGGAGTTGGCAAATTCTCCACTGGACCAGAGCAGGCTACAAGCAGTGTTGTCTATGTTGAAGAGTAAATCGGATGTGCTATCCCTGCTCCAAGAAACTAAGGCCCTATCTGAGGTAACTATCTCATTCACAGAGTGGTATATCTACCATTATTTCTAATTAAAACTTAATTATAATACATTTATGACCTCATAAAAGTACTTGACATGGATGTTAACTCTCTACAGGTTAAAGTTGATACATTCTTTGTTGTCCTCATCAAAGAAGAGGGCTCAGGGCTGGGTTTTAGTATTGCTGGTGGAGTGGACCTCGAGCAGAAATCTGTAACGGTAAGGACAAATAGTACTAACAATATCTTTACTATTTTTTAATTTTGCAAATGCTAAATGCAAAGCGCCTTACAGGAAAGTCTGTTTTATATTGAGTATCTGACTCAAATACAATCTCAATATCGCTAAACACAAATTTTCACAATTAATTATATTATTAATTGACCATTTATCAATTTTGTGGTATTAATACGGATACTATTGATTGATTGATTTTTACTGACTCCTGCATGTTATTTTTGGGAAGGTTCATCGGGTGTTCACCAAAGGGACTGCTAGCCTCGAGGGCACCATTCGCAGGGGGGACAGTATACTCTCCATAAACGGCACAAGCTTGGAAGGGACCACCCATGGAGAAGCATTATTCCATCTCCATCAAGCCCGGATGTCCATCCAGACCATAGTTGTCATCTGCAGAGGCCTAAAAAGTGAACACAGTGACTCCCCGTGCCTTGACATCTTTCATCAGCCAAGACAGCTCTCTCTGTGCACCAAGGAGACATCAATGGAGGCTGGAGCAGGTCAGAATAGCATGAGATGTTACAATGTCTAGTATATGCAATGTCAGTATTTTGCTTTTCAAGTTGCACATGCGCTTTTCCTAGTTTCCTAGTAGGAAATGTGAAACTGGGTTAGTTGTTGTGCTGTGTCACGTGAAGCCAAGGGGAATTCTCAGCTTGGCTACTCTATAGAGCGCAGGTAGACTGCATCCTACTAAGTGCTATAGGTCTATACTACGATAAGTGCTATAGGTCCTGCCTGTTATTTCCCCAATCGTCGAACATCAAGTGGAAGATATCTCAAAAAAAGTTCACCACTTACCCATATGAAGGCCTTTGTTGTTTGCTATTATCCAAATTTGTCTGGGCGGTGAAAAGGATTTTTCTTAATTTAAACTTACTTTTAAAAACACTGGATATTTTGTTCTTCGTTTTTTTCAAGGCTGTTAAGTTAACCCTGCATGGAGTATCGTAATGAAACTCTCGTTAAGGTAAAAAGTTGTTGATGTTATTGACAGAATTAGCTAAATATGACAGTTGACAATGTCCCTATGAAATAGATTGATAGATCGATATATTTAAACTGATTTGTATTGTTTTTATTATTATTGATTGCATTGTGGTGAGAGGAATGTCTAAAAAAACCTAAAAAAAGATGAAGAGTGAATGCACCGGCACATTAGGCAAAGAGAGGCGTTAAGAAAATCCAGTGTCTTGCATTCAAGTGTGTCTAATATTTTAAGACTTTTGAAAAAATTCAGTTTCACCTCCCAGACCAATTAGGATTATAGCAAGCAACAAACGCAGTCATATCAGTGAGTTGTGAATTTATTTATTTATATCTTCCACTAGATGTTCAAGTCAAGTAACATCATCACAAATCTCGTAATCAAAAACTATCAATGACTCATTTTTTTTTTAAATTAGGCTTCAATGTTTTAAACTTTTTCCCAAGACTACCAAATGTTATTTAACTGCATTCATTAGATTATATTTTATTAGATTCATATTTATTGTCAGTGTACAGCACAAGTACTGTACAGAGAAAGGAATTTGGCATCTAACCAGAGTGCAAATGTTGCCGTAAAGTGCATGGTAATATATAATGTACAGTTGTTGAATAATATGTAAAAACTACTAAAGTCTACTAAAAAAACTACTACTAAAAACAGGTATAAAAACTATAAAACTCTTGTGTCCTGATCTCACACTGCATGTCTTTCGTTATTTTTGTCAGAAGTTGAAGTAGGTCCTGATGGTGCCCTGAAGGTAGAGCTTCACAAGACCTCTGCTGGCCTGGGCTTCAGTCTGGAGGGGGGAGAGCCTCGGCCCAGGGAGACAGACCGCTGCATGTCAAACGCATTTTTAAAGGTAACCTTCTTTCTCTACCTTTTTTGTTGTATTTCCTTCATCCATCATGAGATTTCTACAACCCCAAATGTGACCTAATTTTCCACAAAATATTACAAATTCCTGATCAATGATGTCAAACTTCTTTGCTGTAATTGAGTTGATGTTGCAGACCGCATTGCGTTTCATTACATGACATTCATTTAGCAGACACTTTTGTCCAAAATGACTTACAATAAATGCATTCAACATAGGTAAACAATAGAGCAAACAATAGAGCTAACAACATGCAAGTGCTAAGAGGAAGGGTCGGGGTCGTGCTTCCTGAAGAGGTGGGTTTTTAGTAGGGCTGCCCCCTATTAGTCGACCAAAGGTTAATCAACCAAAGAGTGATTAGTCGATCATGTTTTCATTGGTTGTTAATCGCAGGAAAAAGAAAATCATTATTATTTTTTTCCGGACTCGCTGATGAAATCAAAAGTTTGGGATTATTTCGAGAAGGTATAAGACAACCCGAAGAAGGTGATATGCAGACTTTGCAGGCAAACATTGGCCTATCATTCAGAGAAACGGGACAACGCATACTCAACAGTGTCGGATCTGGCTGATCCGAAGTAGAAGCTACTGCTCAGAGAGAGGACAGCAGCGGCGCTGAGGACAGTGAGGCCGCACCAAAGAAGCAAAGGGAAAAGCAGCAGGAGATATCAATGCTGATGGCTTCTGGTGAACAGCAACAGACGGACGCTGAGAACAATGAAATTAAGACATTCTTGGAGGACCGAACCAAGGTGGATAAGGGACCACTTGGTGGAAAATAAATGAGGAACACTATCCTAAGCTTGCCAGAGCAGCTAAACGCATCCACTCCATCCCTTCCACATCCACGCCATCGGAGCGCATCTTTTCAAAAGCCGGCGTCATTGTGGGCAAGACAGAGCTCACTTCTCCCGGACAACGTACACAAACTTCTCATATTATGACAAGACTGAGATCGGAAAGGGAAAAACGCGACAGTGAGTCAGGTAAAAGTTAGTAGCCTAGCCTAATAAAACACACCATATATGCCGTAGTGTTTAAGTTAAGTTTTGCGGTATATTTATTACTTTTATTTGCATTCCGACCTAAAAAAACTAAAAACTGAAAGTTTTAATTTCATTTTGAGGCTACTTCTCTGTAGGCCTGTTTATTTTTGCACTGATATTGAAATGTTTAAGTTAGCTTAAGCCTATATTTCTTTATTCGTTTGTTTATTTAATTTATAATTATTTTACATTGTTAAAAGAAACGAAAAATATAGTTTCAATTTCGTTTTTTAACAAAAGACAGTTTTTTCTCATTGTTTGTTTTATAAAGTTATTGTGTTGGTTTAAAATATCATAAGTTGTGTGATGTTTATGTTATATGCTGTGTTGTGTTGAAATAAATTAACTAAATGTTTCCGACACATTCAGAATCATAATTTAATGACTTGCTGGTGTCGTTAAACAGGCGGCTCGTTTCATGCGTGCGCTTTCATGCGCGCCATTAGTCGAACCATTAGTCGACTAATGGCCTTAACTGACAACCATTGGTCGACCAGGAAAATCTTTGGTCGGGGGCAGCCCTAGTTTTTAGCCTGTGGTGGAAGATGGGCAGTGACTCTGCTGTTCTGACAGCGGGAACTTCATTCCACCCCAGTGGGGCCAGGACAGAGAAGAGCCATGACCGTGTATGAACTGTATTCAAGATTCAAGGTTCAAGATTCAAGATTTGTATTTGCCATATGCAACAAGTACAATGGAATGCTTACTCTCCATTTCCTCCCACAGTAGGAATTTTCCAAAACACTCAACAACTAATAAAAATACTGTTCACAATGTGTATGAAGCAGTACTCTTATATTAGGAAATGGCAGACTGTGAGGGTTCCTCCTTTAATGTAAAGCGGTTGGAAACGATCACAGTAGTGTGTCGGAAAACCGACTTTGATGCATCTGTCCAGAATTTTAGACTTTTAGTTCCTTGCAAATGCATCTGTCAACCAGAGTACTTTGTCCACAACAGGAGGTGCTGCAGAGCTATCCCGGGCCATCGATGTCGGTGACGAGGTCCTCGCCATCGATGGCCACCCCCTGGTGGGCCTCATGCACTACGATGCCTGGAACCTCATTAAGGCCGCCAGCAACGGCCCTGTGCACCTTGTCATACGTAAACCAAGGACATCGGTGTGACTTTTCTATGACATGGGAACGTCCTGAACAGGAATTCAAGCGAGGTAACTTGCCGAATATGGACCAACAAGAGCACCCAACTGTCAACTTGAAATATTTTTCATTCTACCTAAAATGAGTACACACTTTGTACTATACTATTCATGGCCAATTTCAGACTTTTTGCCTGTACGTGCTAGAATCGAATTAATATATTGTAATGCATTTTTTTGGCAAATAAAATACAATTACACAGGGGGTATTTATGAAATATGAATCGAGAATTTAAGTCTTCGACACATATATCATATTACACTGCATTATTTAGACGTTATATTTTCCGTTAACATCTTCGGATCGTTGCAGGATTATATAAAGATGTCATGCTGTCTCCTCTCGTTGTCTCCTCTGGTGTTGTTTTGATCCTGAGTTAGTGTGTTTGAGACAGGCCCGGCCACTTCAGGTTGGTCCGGCCACTTCAGGGTTGAACTTCACTTGACCCGTGCAAGAAGGCCAAAGAGATCGCAGCGGCAAAATGTATTGACAAGAAAATGGTCTCGGGGACAGGACTGATCGCCATCCAACGTTATATACTCATTAATTATTTGTAAATAATATATTGTAATTATTTGTTGGCTTCCTTCTAAGTTGTATTTTTTTGTAAAAGGTGTGTATTTAAAATTAGGTGACTTAATGTATTATTATTTTTATTTCACAAGCTTAGTATTCCTTTAAAAAAATATTTGGGTTTTACAATAGAATATAAATGGAATAATAATAAAAAATAAGATTAGAGGTTAAGCTTAAAACATGTTTAGTCATTGGATTCCATTTCTGTATAAAATACATGTATATCTTTTTTACTGAATTAAATTCTTACTGTACATACTTCTTTGACATAAAACATACAACTGCTCTCTTTATTTGTATATTGTGTTGCATCCTACCTGACTCTTTTCAGATTAGCTGACCGCTGCTGCAGGTGTAGGAAGAGAAGGTTCCACTGTTAAGATTACTGTTTGGACCCAAGCGCACGACCCAATAAGAGATGAGTTAAAGATTTTATGTAAATACATAAAGTCATAATACTCCCTAGGTTCCAGTTGTAAAGGGAGGTAGGAACGCAGCAACTGTATTGGAGGCAGTAGGGACGTCAGAGGGACTAGGGCTGTAGTATGGTGGAATGGCGATGGGGTCAGGCAGGCGAGGGTCGTAGAAGGTGGGAAACCCAGAGAAAGACTTTTGTATCTTTTCCTCCTCCACCCGTCGCCAGGATCACATCACCCTTGTCCTCCACAACCTCCACTGGCTCCCA
Source organism: Muraenolepis orangiensis (assembly GCA_027704905.1). Taxonomy (NCBI): domain Eukaryota; kingdom Metazoa; phylum Chordata; class Actinopteri; order Gadiformes; family Muraenolepididae; genus Muraenolepis; species Muraenolepis orangiensis. The sequence continues at coordinate 8,881,247 of CM051017.1, read as the reverse complement.
GTTAAACACAGGATTGACTTCAAAATACTGCTTATCCCCTACAAAGCCCTAAATAACTTGGCCCCTCCCTACCTCTCTGACCTCCTCCACTGTCACGCTCCTTCCTGTTGCCTCAGTCCGCTGACACAACCTGATAGTCCCCAGGACCAACAACAGAATCAGTTGATTCGCCCTCCCTCTGGAACGCCCTCCCTCTGGAACGCCCTCCCCATCCACATCCACCAGGCAACGACCCGATCATCTCAAATTCAAGTTCAAGTTATAAGTATAAGCAATGAGTGAAAATCGTATGTGCAATACCCAACGACAGACAGCAGTTATAAAAAACTGAATAGAATAAAAAGAAGTAAAAAACTACAAAACTGTATAAGTTAAATATATAAAAATGCAAAATATAAAAGGCAATATATCAGCACAGAAAAAGAGCAATATATATATATAAATCAATGTAATAAAATATACATTGTTATATGCTATACACCCTTGTTCAGCAGCCTGATGGCCTGACTGTGGAAGCTGTCTCTGAGTGTATTTGTGCGGCACTTGATACTGCGGTATCGCCTGCCTGGCGGTAAAAGTGAATACGGTTCGTGGCTGGGATGGGCATTGTCTTTTTTGATGCGTTTGGCCTTGGCCACGCACCGCTTGTTGAATATATCCAGGAGGGAGGGAAGCTCACCTCCAACGATATACTGGGCCGTCCGCACCACCCTTTGAATTGCTCTGCGCTCGAGTGTGGTGCAGTTCCCGTACCAGGCTCAGCACGCATCCCTGGGGGGCTGCCGTGTTGAGGGTCAGTGGCTCTGAGGTGGTGCTGCCCATCCTCACCACCTGGCGGCAGTCCGACAGGAGGTCCAGTATCCAGCTGCACGTGGATGGGGGCACGCGTAGACCTTGGTGTCGAGCTTGGCAGGAACTATCGTGTTGAACGCTGAGCTGTAGTCCACAAACAGCATTCGCACATAACAGTTCTTTCCCTCCAGGTGGGAATGGGCAGTGTGGAGAGCCATGGCAATTACGTCGTCCGTGGATCTGTTTTGACGATATGCAAATTGCCATGGGTCCAGCGTGGCAGGTAACACGGAGCAAATTAAGTCCTTGGCCAACCTCTCGAAGCATTTGCTGACAATCGAGGTGAGGGCTACAGGTCTATAGTCGTTCAGGCAGGTTACCTTGGGTTGTTTAGGGACAGGCACGATGGTGGACATCTTGAAGACCGCGGGAACAAAAGCCTGGGACAGGGAGAGGTTGAACTTCATCTTTCAAACAGGCTCTCAAGACCCACCTCTTCAAACTGGTTTTCTCCTGCTAAACACTCTCCCCTCTATCCCATGACTCTAAATGTTCAATTATACTCTTTTTTATTTGAATTGTATGTGTCTTATCTGTCTTATTTTAATATATGTAACTATAAAAATAAGTAATAGGTAATTTTACCCTGTCTGTAAAGACAAAACGTCTATTAAAAGGCACTGGCCTTCTGCAGGGAGTCCCATCTTGGGTGAAAGAAGCAGAGTGGTCCAGTGGAAGAGTGCTGGGCCTTTAACACAGAAGCTGATGGATCTAAAGCATCCTCTGCCACATTCATTTATTTAGAATGATTTATTCCAGAAAATGAATTGCCAACAGTTATAAGGCACTGGCCTTCTAAGATAGGGACTGTTTGTGCGAGTCCCCTCACAAGAGACATATGCATGTACATGTCATACATGCATAGCATGCACTCTACTACTGAGCTACATCCCCTTTCTCCTTAACTTGCTTCTCATCTCTATAACCACAACTTCAAACAGTAACAATTTGGAGATATGGTTGCAGAGACTACATTTTGTGATCTTCTTTGGATATGATGATGAATCTAGTGAACTGACCACATCTTGGAAATGAGCAGCATAAGTCAAATATCTTGGGTTCAAAGGTTAAGCTGTTGTCTTGAAATCCGTTGTCGGCAGGATTGGAACCTGCGCAGGGAGACCCCAATGGATTTCTAGTCCATCGCCTTAACCATTCGGCCACAAAAGAAGGAGTGGGAATGGAGATGGGATTTGAATACATTTGTAGCATTCTCGACACTGACTTTGCATGCACACATCTTAGAGAGGCCATGGATTAAACGCGTGGCCTCATACATGCAAAGCAAGGATCAAGACTGTATTTCGTGGCTCATAGATTCAACTGCTTGCATTTCATTGTATGGAGTAGACGCGTGATCTACTTTGAATAAAATCTAAGCATGAGGCATAGCATCAGCCTTAGCATCAGCCATCCCACATCACATCTTGGAGATAAGTATTAAGTTAAGTATAAGTTATTTTGCAAGGATCAAGACTGAATTTGGTGTCTCATAGGTTCAAAGGATAGGCTGTAGTCGTGCCAAACGTTGTCGGAAGGATTCAAACCTGCTCGGGTAGACCCCAATGGATGTTTAGTCCAGCTTATCCTTTGATCCTCCAACAGCCTCCTAAAAACAATGGTTGGGATGACATTGTGTGATCTACTTTGAATAAAAGGTCAAATTTAGACACTGCTCACTCCTCTTCTCTTCTCCCTCTACACAACGTCCCTTGGTGCTGTTATCCACTCCCATGACTTATCCTACCGCTGCTATGCTGACGACACCCAACTGGTCTTGTCGTTTCCCCCCTCGGACACGCTAGACATGCTCACTCCTTGGAGATCAGGGGATGGGGGCCTCACACATGCAAAGCATCCACTCAAATGTGAAGCTTAGCATTAAGTCCTTTGTATTCAGCAGTCCAGTCAACGCTCTACTCTGATCACAACTTGGAGATGAGCATTAGTCATTATCTGGGAAGTATCAGGAGAGAACTTGGTGTCTCATTCGTTCAAAGGACGGGCAAAGGACAAGCATGACTTGACAAGCATTGTCGGCATAATTAAGACCTTTGAGACCACAATGGATTTCTAAGACATTGCCTTAAACAGCACAACACATGGTCATCACAGTCATGTCTATCAGTCAATCAAACAGTAACAGCTTGCAAACTTCAAGGTTTGGACAACATTGTGTGTTCTTTGAATAAAACTATGGACTTTAGACACATGATGCCCACTTCTTGGAGACAACATTGTGTGATCTACTTTGAATAAAAGGATGCTCTCCAGACAACGTCATCCCTTGATCAATTATTTTGTTATTCGCAGTTTGCATTCATTGGCTTCACTACCGCCACCAGCTCGCTGGAACCGGTTGATCAAGTTCGGGATGATGACGTCTTCAGGGTGGCATCGGAAAATCACAAGTAACACAGCCACGCGCACACAGACAGACAGAAGGTTCTGCTAGCTATTCCCATGCTCCACCGCTGTCAAAGGTTTGCAGATCAAAACAATCTTGGTGATGCCTTGGAACACTGTTCGGTAAATGGATCTGAAAAACTCTTCCATGTTATTTTGCTTCATCCATGCAGCCTCTGACAGGTGAACAGGAATAAACAGAATACCCAGAATGTGAATGTTTATGAAAATATCTGGATGGGGAGGTTGCTTGACTTGGGAACGTCCAGGGGTGCAGCTATCTTATATTATATCGATATAAACCACCCCCCAGGTATTTTTCAAATAGGCTAAAACGCGATAACAGTGATTGCAGTTCTTCTCTTCTCATTCATTGTGGGTGTGAATAGCCGTTCGGTCAAACTCAGTCGTCCTAAAGAAAGTGGACGTAAGTACAAATAATGTGTCAGATCATGGTTTCTTTACTGCGGGTTTCAAACTATATTGATTAATGTAGCCCCTAAGATATTGTCTCCACCAACAAAATCACCTTTAGTCAAAGTTTTTTTGTAAAGATTTACGGAAATTATTCTACTAATATTCCGATGTACTTCATTTGATTAAGGTGGTATTCGGAATCGGTGCATTTTAAGAAAGTTGAATTATTTTTATATTATTTGTTACTATTATATGTGTTCATAACCAGCGACTACGTCGGTTGAGCGCCACCGCGCGGTGCACCAGCGTTCAGAGGGAGGGGGAGGAGGAGAGAGGGGGAGGGAGGGATCCGAGATCAGAATCACAATGCCTTTATTGTCATTGTACAAGTACAACGACATTGTGTAGCAATCCCCATGGCACTTTTCCAAACAATATATCATATTTTACAAACAAAATATACATTCTTTCAAAAACTAAGCTTAACAAAATAAACCGGTTTAAAAAAAAAAGGGGAGTGTGGAGGGAGGGAGGAGGATGGGGAGGGCCACAAAGGTGGACTTTTGAGAAAGACGAAACGTACCAGGAAGTGACCCAAGGGGTAAACGGATCCAGCGGCGGTTTGTCGACTTTCTAAGTGTTTTAAAAGTCTTCAAGTCGACGATCCTCTCGAACGAAGATTCAACTCAAGTCATCTAAATAAAGGAAACTCCGCCGGGAGAATAATGGAAAACGATCCGGTAGGTGACGTGGTAGTGTCGGTGGCTGTGTGTCTCGGAAACCTGTTGACGTAATGATCAACATAAACCAGTCGGTTGTCTTTTAGTTGTGTAAAAGTTGTATTTTTTTTATTTCGTGTGTGTGTGGATGGATGAGACGTGAGACATAACTTGTAAAGCGCTTTGGTTAAAAGCGCCATAGTCCATGCAGTCCAGTCACCTTTTACCATTAACAGGAAGCAGGAAGGAATGGCTATAGATGAGCGGTGTTAATGTCACAGCTACCTGCTTATTATTTCACATTTAAGCCAACAGGCATGAAGCGTTAACGTTAACTTTAGTGTCGTTAAGGTTATACAGGTTGAATGAGGCGCCTCACTCTGTGTTGGATACACATTTAGTTCCTACTAACTTTCTATTAGTTGTTCTTACTCGTACCCAGTGGTTATATTATATACTGTCTATTACAGACCGGTGGGTAAATAAGGGACATACAATGCATATTTCTGTATCCCTTTGCGTTATGTATCCCTTAGTATTGCCGCATAGCGCATTTCCTTATCCATGTTTTTCCGTCGACCCTCCCAAAAAACTCCCTGTTGTTGTATGTGGTCGCGCTCTCCACAGCTGAGCTGTGTGTGGGCCTGGTTTCCAGGCACACACACACACCCCATTGTTACCTGGAGACGGCTGTGTTTATTATGAGAGACTCGGGACACACGCACCAAATTTATCAGATAACCTTGAGTATTGCGTAAAAAAATGCTGGTTGTGCAGGCTTGCGTGTGACACAATAATAATGACCGTTTTTTAGTCTAAGAATGCAAACACACAGGATGTAGGTGGCGGACTCGACGTTGGCCTGTTACTCAACACTTTCCTGTGTTGAGAACACCACCGATCTCTGGGGAATCTGCCTCTCGTATGTCTGTCTTGGGCGTCTTTTGTTGTGCCTGTGTTTCGGTCTACCTGTGTCTCTGTCACCTGTGTTTATTCCCCAGTACCTGTCTTTTCTCACCTGTGTGTCTGTTCACCTGTGAGTGTTTACCTCTGTGTCGGTTGACCTGTATGTATGTTTTCTTGTATGTCTGCTTAGTTGGGTGTCTGTTTACTTGTGCGCCTGTTTACCTGTGTTTCTGTTTAGTTGTGTCTGTTCACCTGTGTGTCTGTTACCTCTAATATTCGGTGGATCATCACTGACTGATTCACGGGCCTTGCATGTGCTGAATGCAGTTGAATTGTTCCTTTTGGCCGAGCAAAATGTTTGCGGCTACATTCTACCCTCCACACTGGAGGAGGAGCCAAACTACCAACAATCGTCTGCTATGTTGTTGCTGCATCCATTATAATCCATCTATTGGTGTAACGTTATTGTGTTCTGACAAGGTGGAAGCGTTTCATTGGATCGCAAACGGACACAGGCCCTGTCCGTGCTTCATTTTCTTTCGCCGCCAGTTTGAGTTGTTTCCTTAAGCCCAAAGCACATATGACCTCATATTTGTAGTGTGACACAAATAACTACAATGATATTGTTTTACCGGATCAGCGCACACGGATCACAAATGTAACGTGGGTGTGGTTTTAATAGGACCCCTTCGCGTGAACATTCAAAAACATTTAGTTTGTCTGTCCCAATTCCTTAATTTCCCTCGGGATTAATAAAGTAATCTGAATCAGAATCTGAATCTGAATGTAGACACGTGCTTTGGGTTTTAATATTTATTTGGCTATACAATATGATTTGGAGCACTCCAGTGCTGCCAAGTAAGATTCAGTTGTTTGCAGTTACTGTAAAAGTTCAAATATAAGCCAGGGCATTTATTTGTCTGTTAACCTGTGGGTCTGTTTACCTGTTCACCTGTCTCTCTTATGCCTGTGTGTCTGTTTAGCAGTCTCTCTTGTACCTGTGTGTCTGTTCATCTGTGTGTCTGTTCACCTGTGTGTCTGTTTACCTGTGTGTCTGTTCACTTGTGTGTCTTTTCACCTGTTTGCCCGTTCACCTGTGTCTTACCTGGCTTTGGCTGTTAAATATGATTTGAAGCAGCATTTCACTGTAAATATCTTATGTTATGTTACACAGTTCAGCCATGTAAGACTAAGTAAGTTACTGTAAAAGTTCCAATATAAGCAAGGGTATCTATTTTTCTGTTTACCTGTCTCTCTTATGCCTTTGTGTCTGTTTACCTGTGCATCTGTTTACTTGTCTGTTCACCTGTGTCTTACCTGTGTGTCTGTTTGCCTGTCTGTTTGTCTCTCTTGCATGTGTCTGTTCACCTGTGTGACTTTTTACCTGTCTCTCTTGCATGTGTCGGTTTACCTGTCTCTCTCTTGCATGAGTCTGTGTGTGTCTGTTCACCTGTCTCTCTTATACCTGTGTGTCAGTTAACCTGTGTCTGTTAAACTGTGTGTCTGTTCACCTGTGTGTCTTACCCATCTCTTACCTGTGTGTCCAGGAACGGGCCAATGGACTGGAGCCTCCCTCGAAGGACAAGGTGCAGGCCTTGCGGGACCAGGTGGATGGGGTGAAAAACATAATGACCGACAACGTAGACCGCATCCTGGCTCGAGGCGAGAGACTGGACGACCTCATGGGCAAGTCCGAGGACTTGCAAGCAGGGGTGAGTGTTACTCCACTATGTATTCTTCTAATCTTCTTCATATGGTTAAGACAATGGGACATTCACGTAGGACCGTAGGAGGGTCCAGTCTACGTAGGAGTAGAATAAGCCAAATTATAATGGCTTAAATTCCTTTAATACATTATTTTAAAAGCAGTGGGAATCCCTGCTTTCTGTAATTGTACTTTTACTGGACCACATTATAATGTAGAATATATCTCCATTTGATGTTTTTGGTATTAGCTTTTACATTATTTTAGCTGTAGGACTGCTGATATCTGTCGTGTTTTCATGTCCTGTTGCATGTGTGCTATTGCTGTAATAAGAGATAAGCTGTACACATGTAATAAGAGATACGTCCGCTGTAATAAGAGATGTGTAAATGTATTCTGGAGGAGAAAAAGGGTGTGGGAAAATAAAAAGCTAACTACAGCTGCTTATATGCTCGGATGTAAAGCATATAGCATCAGAACCATGTGACCTACAATACAGAACCGGGGTTGGGCAGTTAACTCAGCCCAAACTAAAACTAGTGCAAAGTCCAATCTATCCATCTTCTCATCTCTTTGGGCTGTTTGGTGGTCTGTGTGGTATCTTCCCATTCCAGAATAGTCTTTGCTAACGCCCCCTTGCTCTCCCTCTCCTAGGCCCAGAACTTCAAGCAGACGTCTCAGAAGGTGGCCCGCACCTACTGGTGGAAGAACGTTAAGCTGGTTGTTGTCATCGTGGTCGTGGTCCTCATCATCATCCTCATCATCATCTTGTTGTCCACAGGGGTCATCCCTGTGAGCTCCTCCCCACCCCCTTTACCCCCTTTACCCACCACCAAACCGTAAACATGAACACACTCGCACACAGACACACGCCTACATACATGGACTTTCTTGCAGCCATTCACACGTACAGCTTTGCACACATTCCACCTTGGTGATTGGAACATATACTGGTATTCTACAGGGGACCAAAATGGTCAGAATTAGTCTTGTTCTCTCTAGTTTCTGCTCCTCCTACGACTTCGCCACTCATGGAGTTAACTCCACGACCCTAAAGATAGTTTAGAACTGAGAAGAAGAACAAAAGGAATACAACTAGAAATGTGTCGCTGCCATCTTGATGGTGGATAGAGTATCTTCACCAGACAACTAGAAGCTTTAACTGTCCTGTGTGTGTGTGATCTATGTTTTGGATGTTCCTTTGTTACTTTACTACTACTTTGCATGCTTGCAACACTGTAACCACTAGCATTTTGGGCGTTACCAGGTGACCTTTCTGTTAAAACTAATAAGACACCTTTTAGCATAGGTCTTAAACGTAGTGGAACCGTTGGCTTGGCTGTTGACAGGTGGATGTGGGTATGGGAGCTATTTTGTAATCCACTATGTTTTGCTGATTCATGAAAATGGTTGCCAACTGTGCTCTGATGGACTGTAGCAAAACCTTTATGAGTACCGGCAGATTGTTATTGAAATAATTACCATTTCTTATATACAGTATGTGGCCTATGTATATTTCAGATCTAAATAATATGAAACGCCCTGCTATCCGTTTAGGTAAATGTTAAAAACGAAACATAATTGAAATTTTTAATAGTCTTTTAAGATCTCAAGGTAAATCAAAATACTTAAGGTCTCAGACTTCTTAGAACAATCAATAAACAATGGAAACCACATCTTGGTGTGACTATATGTCACAGGAACATTCCAGATCTGTATGTTTGCTTTGTAATTTACCTTTTCTCTCTCCTCACACACACACACACACACACACATTCTGCACCCTGTAGGGTTTACATATACTTGTGTAACTAGGTCAGTGTACACAGCAGGGTCCAGCTCTTCTAATATACTGTGGGCCCGCCTACTGAGAGCTCTCCTAGCCAATCAGCTGAGAGAGATCCCTATGTCCCGCCCCCTAATCGACTGAACCAATAAGCCCACTGTACCTACGTTACGTGTTATTGATATGATGTCTTGGGAAGGGTCAACAAAGCTTTTACCTCTATAGCTATATTCTTTCTGATTCAAATATATATATATATATATATTAATTAATGTTGTTGAAACTGTTACATTCCCTTTTTTGGGCCGTCCAATGTGACTAAAAGATGTAATGTATTTTTTTTTGCTCTTGTGTTTAAGTATTGGGATTGTCTCCTAGGATAAATAACAGTATAGTTTGTACATAATTATTCTCTCCTTGTACATTTGTAACGACCTGCTAACTATTATGTCAATAAATTCAATATACAAAGACAACATTTAATATTAACGGCCTGCCTATGCTTATATGCTTACCCTGTCTCCTTTTTTTTCCGTTTTCTTTTTGTTGTATCTTTTCAATCAAGCTGGAACAATGAAGGAATTTGTGACATGACATGTGATATTAGAGAACTATTAAAAACAAATCTGGAAATGATTTATAAGTCAGAGTTTCATTGATTCAAACACTCAAAAACTATTTTACTTTAGTGCCCAGCTTCCATATGGTAAGAATATAACATATTATTCATAAACGTGTTGATAGGAATAATACACCTTGTTATATGTATTTTTATATTGATATGTGTGGAAAGGTTTTATGTTTCTGTCGTGAGATTTGTATACAGACACTATTTATATAGTATCTGGCCGGTATTTCTAGGGCGTTTCCATTAATGTGCCACTAGATGGCGACAGAGTACAGTGGAGGAAGCTTGTGGAAGGCCGTAAGAGGGTGTTAACGATTATATGTGTTTGTTTAATAGTTTTGTGTAGAAATATAACAAACCAAAGCATGCATTTCACGATCCCAGTATCCTAGCTTTTTGTACTATATACCTATTTTGTAGAACTGAGGACTCAATATAAGCAACACAGCCACGCACACACAGACAGACGGTAAATGGATCTGAAAAACTCTTCCATGTTATTTTGCTTCACCCATGCAGCCTCTGACAGGTGAACAGGAATAAACAGAAACAAATTAGGAATTATGAGCTATAAAAATATCTGGATGGGGAGGTTGCTTGACTTGGGAACGTCCAGGGGTGCGGCTATCTTATATTATATATATCGATATAAACCACCCCCCGCTCTCTCTACATGTCTTCCTCTCTAGTAGAGACGTTCTTGATGTCTAATTCCCCTGAGGTTTTATAAAGGGCTAGTCTAAATAATAAAATACTACAGATTTATCAAGATTGAGCACATTGAGTACAATCTAAGAACTCAGAAAAAAATACGTTGTTTATTATGAGAGCCATTTGAGAAGTCCAATGTAATGTTTTTGTAAGCGTCTTGGGTGTCCAGAAAAGCGCTATATTAAATCGAATGTATTATTTTTATTATTATTATTATTATTATTATTATTATTATTATTATTATTATTATTATTATTATTTTGTAACAAAATCCTATTTTTAAAATAGGCTAAAACGTGTGACATTTTGCGACGTGGATCAGGGCAGTCGGCAGTCGCCATGAGGCGAATGTGTTGAACTCTGAGGTAGGAGGGTAAACAGTGACCTGCGGTCAGGGGAGGCAGTGCCTCCCCTGCCTCCCCTGTCATCATGATATGTAAAAAAACTAATAATGATTAAAAACAAATAAATAAATATTTGTCCACTGATCTGTGATATAAATGTAATTTTTGTATGATTCCAATCATTCCAATCATTTTTATAGTCAATATCGCTGAATTGGTGTATTTTCCTGTTCAAATCCGGGGGAAAGACGCGAAGGGAGGCAGCGCATCCCTCCCAAACTGGGCTGAGTGCACCAATAGATCTCTCTGTATGTCACCAATGGCTGTACACACTTATTATATGTCCTCACGTTCCAGGTCATGTATTTCACCTATGTGTATAACATATCATTTTTGCTGATCTGACATAACGCCGCAGTGAAAAAGCAGGAAGGGAGGCAGCCAGTACCTCTGCCTCACTGGGGAGCGTGTTACAGACCAATGGCATTGTGGGTAATATGCTAGCTAAGAAAGTCAAGTGAAGAAAGCAAGTGCACCGCATCAGTCCGTTTATATCTGACTGAAAAATGATATATATAAGCTAAAACATTTCTCAAAACTTGACTTTCAATCAAAACTGGAAGTGATAAATAATGGAAGACTTTAGACCATTATTTTTTTTATCTTGTCCATTATTTTATATATCTTGTATATAAAATACCGTATTGACCCGAATATATATATATATATATATTTCAGAAAAATCTGAAAAAGAGGGGTCGTCTTATAATCGGGGTTTAGACTTTTCGATGTACCGTAATTGCACATGTAATTGCACAACAACAGATCGCGCCAAACGAGTGTTCCGAGACACCGCGCGACACTTAAAGTACCGTAACTCAAAGTCTTAAAGTAACAGTACATAAAAACAGTTGCCTGGAGAGATAGAAATGGAGAGACACAGCGACCAACTTGAAAAAAGTGGCTCAAAAGTAGGGCAAGTTAATAAACAGGAGAGACAAAGTTACGATGCCAATTTTAAAATAATGGTGATAAACGAAGCAGAGACATCAAACAACTGTCGAGCAGCAAAGAAATATGGTGTAACTGAGTGTAACGTTAGAAGTTGGCCCAACAAGACCGTCTTAGAAATGTGAACAGTCAGAGGAAAGCCTTCCGCGGTCTGCAAAGGGGCCGCTTCCCGGAGGTTGACAGGAGGGTGTTTGAATTTGTGAGCGAAAAACGTAATGAAGGTATGCCAATTACCAGAGCTGTCATACAGCTGAAAGCCTTGGAAATCGCCAAAGAGCTCAACATACCACCCACCGAGTTCAAAGCTAGCATGGGCTGGTGTCGAAGACTGATGTCGCGTAACGGGCTGTCATTGCGACGCAGGACAAGCCTTGCCCAGCGCCTGCCCTCAGACTTCAGAGAGAAGCTACTGTCTTATCAGCGATATGTGATCAAGTTAAGGAAGAAGCAAGAGAACTGTACCTAAAGAGGCAGTGACTGTACCTAAAGAGGCAGTGACTGTACCTAAAGAAGCAGTGACTGTACCTAAAGAGGCAGCCAGCTGGCATTATCGTACTGCCCAGGCAAAGGGCTGGATGGAGACGGAGCTTGTGGTGGACTGGCTCAAGGTGGTGTGGGGCAGACGGCGTGGGGGACTCAGAAAGAAGAGGAACATGTTGATTCTGGATGCTTTCCGTGGAGACTTGACTGAGCCAGTCAAAAAGCAAGTGAAAGAATTGAATGGTGACCTAGTGATCATACGGAATGCGGAATGACAAGCCAGCTGCAGGTGTTGGATGTGGTCGTTAACAAACCATTCAAGGTTAATCTACGCAAGAGATCCACAGAGTGGCTCCTGGCTGCTAATCACGCACTGACACCGTCTGGAAAAATCCAAAAGCCTGCAGTACGTTTGCTCTGTGAATGGATCTTGCAAGCATGGGCTGACGTTTCCCCAGAAAGCATCATTAATGGGTTTAAGAAATGCTGCGTATCAAATGCCATGGATGGCAGCGAGGATGACGTGATGTGGGAGGAGACGGGGGACAGCAGACACCGACGATAGCGGGAGTGAGAGCGAACAACCCAGCGATGTAGAAGACGAGCTGAATGAGAAGACGTGATGTAACCAATAGACTGATGTTCTGACATTTTGCACTGTTTTATTGCACTACTATTTTATTGCACTACCGTTTCATTGCAATCTATCTAGCCTGTTTCAAATAAAATAATTTTCTTTATAAAAAAAATATTTGGTCTTCAAAATTATTTTTTCAAAAAATGAGTCTTGAAAAAGAGGGGTCGTCTTATAATCGGGGTCGTCTTATATTCGGGTCAAAACGGTAAAAAAGTAACATTTGTCTTTTAGTTGCGGACTGTATATACTTTGTATATAATTTGTATTGAATGAGTATGAATTGTGATGGCAAATTAAGAACACACGGAGGGTGCAGAGCGCTCTCTCTGAGCCGCTTTAAATGTAACGTTCTTCTTTGGCCAAATATGTACCTTACCTATGTGTGTGTGTGTGTGTGTGTGTGTGTGTGTGTGTGTGTGTGTGTGTGTGTGTGTAAAGAGTGCTGATATGGGATATGAAACATAACCAGTAGTCAATGTGCAAGCATTGAATCTTTTTTAGTTTTCGTTATTATTATGTTTGTTCATAACCAATATTATTCAAAAATTAAGTGTAATGGAGTAAGTTGTGTGGCCAGTAGGGGGCGTTTTTGTGCTATTTGGTTGCTTGTGATTTGCCGTAGTGCGAGCCTGTTTGACGCTCCGCAGCCACCGTAAGTTATGTTCCGTTTTGTGTTTCAAAGGTAAGGAGGTTTCCCGAGCGCTGTACTACTGCAATGTTAAAATTATTAATATCATTGTGTGTGTAATTATTTGTAGTTAACCCGTCAGGTTTTAAGTGTGTTTATTGGTATGACTGAACCGAATATGTACATTTCATTTTGAAACAACATTAAATGTCTGTCTGGAGCTCTAGCTCCGCCTCTCTGGGCCTCTAGTGACGCTGACAAAACGGCGGACTTTACAGGAAATGACGTTGCCGTAGCAACCACAAACAACTAGTTTACAGACATTTGAATGCTTGTTACTAACAAAATGGAAGTGTATTTCAAAGAAATTGTTGTTCTAGTCTCTTTAAAGACATTTTAATGCTTGTTATTAACAAATGGAAATCTGTTTCAAAGACTTGCTTGTTTTTGACGATCTGAAATCACTTCGTGTTGACGTTATGACAAAACTGTTGAAGGGCTCTCCCCACTTCCCTTGTTTGCAGTGGCGGCTGGCCCATAGGGGGCGATGGGGCGCCGCCCCCCCTAAACCACACGCACAAACATTATTATTAATAATAATAAAAAAAAAAAATATATATATATATAAATTGTCAATATGTGTGTGTTTAAAATATGGAATGCACCCAGAAATATGTGTAAAATTAGATTTTAAAATAATTTGCGCAACATAATATGCTTTTCCTAGTACACATATGCCTAGTACACTGTATGACGATGCTGGGGGGGCTGTAGAGAAATAGCTCCACGGAGGCGGGTCTCTGTAGCAGTTTAGCCAATTGCTGATTCAAGATATAAATGAGTGACATAAAATGTAGCCAATCAGCGTCCTCCAAACGTCTTCAGGGGGGCTGTTTCAGAACAGCCCCCCGGAAGACAATGCTATGAAGCTAGCCACGCTAGGCAGAGTGAACATTGCTACGCAGCTGGACGACGGCCACAGGATTGCCGTGAGGAAGCACAATGAGGAGGTGGACAAAAACACATCCTGTCTAAAAGAATAGACTGTGTGAAGTTCTGTGGTGCCTTTGAGCTGGCCTTGCATGGCCATGATGAAAGTGATGGACAGAAGGGCGACATTTCAATACAAAAAGTAATTGTATATAATGTAATAACAATATGGTAAAAAAAAAATGGTATAGCCCTCCCTGGTGAAAAGTGCACCAGCCACCACTGCTTGTTTGTGATGAACTATGGTTGTGGGGCCTTGCTGACCATCACCCTAACCTACACTGTCAACCCTACCAATCAACTTTCAGAACACACACATATAAAATGTATAGGAAAATATAATTGAATACATGAATAATATATTTCAGCATATGGCAGGGGTGAGAGTGGGTTTGGTAAAGGATATATCCTTAAGGTTGTGATTCGGCCGTAGGGCGAGTGATGCAGTACTACGACATTAGCATGAGTTGTATGTATTGTATTGTACTATTAGTATATGTTCGTCCCAGTACTATGACATTATAATGACAGACTGAGAGCAGAGCTCATGCACTCACTGATAGCAATACAAAGTGATGTGACTATATTGTGCAGAAGGTGACCGAATGAGGAGTTGACATGCATTGTTTATATGTAGGAAAGGATAGGATAGGATATCTTTATTGTCATTGCACAAGTACAACGCGATTCAGTCAGATTCAGTCAGATTCAGTCAGATTCTCCATTTCACAGTAGGCCCAGTGGTACTTGTTGCAGCAAACAGTGCATCTCTCAAAATGACAGAGAGGATCCTGTTCTTCCCGCAGTATTGTCAGATGCATCTGTGCAGGATAAAGAAACGCAAAATACACACCATTTAATATAGACACTCCTGATGCAAAAAGTATTGCAAGGGAATGCAAAGATATCTCAGGGGGAAACAAATCACCATGATCCTTGAATTAGCGTAATCATTAAAGTAATGAGTTCTCATACTACACACAATAACTACACTTGTTAAAAGTTGCCATAGGCATTGTGCAGCGCAACGTTATTCAGGCGCAACGTTTTGGTGGGTGATGGAGAATAAAAAAGAGCTTACGTAACATAGTGTGAAGCCCAAGTATAGCCACAAAGACGTCAAATGGTTAAATTCGCTAACTCTTGCCATACTCATACAAAGTTCAGTTTAGGTTGGGTTACTTACTGACATTACGTTGATTCTTTGACTGCCAACGAGCAAGACCAGTGTCACAAGCTCCAGAGAGGCGGAGCTAGAGCTCCAGAGAGGCGGAGCTAGAGCTCCAGAGAGGGGGAGCTAAAGGTTATGGCTCTGCAGTGAGCACCTTCTCAATGAGGGTCGTTTGCTCTGCCTCAACTACCATTGGAGTCCTGTTCCCTGTCTATCCTCCTGGCCCTGGCCCTCATCAACCCATAACACAATGCAGAGTCATCCGTGGGGCTCGCCGCCTGAGAGACAAGGTTACATAAGCTTAACAAAATATAACCGGTTTAAAAAAAAGGGAGTGTGGAGGGAGGGAGGGAGGGCCAAAGGTGGACGTTTGAGAAAGATGAAACGTACCAGGAAGTGACGCAAAGGGGAAACGTTTCGCCGGTTTGTCGACTTTCTAAGTGTTTTAAAAGTCTTCAAGTCAACGATCCACTCGAACGAAGATTCAACAGTCATCTAATAAAGGAAACTCCGCCGGGAGAATAATGGAAATCGATCCGGTAGGTGACGGGGTAGTGTCGGTGGCTGTGTCTCGGAAACCTGTTGACGTAATTATTAACATAAACTAGTCGGTTGTCTTTTAGTTGTGTAAAACTTGTATTTTTAATTTAGTTATGTATTGGTCCCGGATGGGTGAGACGTGAGGCATAACTTGAAAATGAAGCGTTAACGTTAACTTTAGTGTCGTTAAGGTCATACAGGTTGAATGAGGCGCCTCACTCTGTGTTGGATATAAAATGAGTTCCTAGTTGACTTTCTTCAAGGTCTATATTTGCAACTTTCTATTAGTTGTTCTTACTTGTACCCAGTGGTTATATTATATACTGTCCATAAAAGACCGGTGGGTAAATAAGGGACATAAAACACATATTTCTGTATCGCTTTGCGTTATGGTTAACCTTAGAATTGTTGCATAGTGCATTTCCGCTGACTAATCAACCCTCCCAACAAATGATAGTTATGTTATTATAACTCTATGATTATAGACGTAGCCTTCTAGGCTTATGGCTTATGGCCTTGTCCCGTGCACAAATCGTGTGCACTGACATTTTCAGTAATGTACCAATCCAGTGAAAACAGCACATCCCCAATCAAAAACCCAACTCTGTCATGAAACACGCAAAGCTGTGAACACTACAGTGAACAGAGAAAAGGGCGAGTCTCAACTATTTGACTCACGCCTGAATTTATTAATAGAAAAAGGGTGTTGCCAAGTAGCAATATTGTACGTACGCACTCAACAGGTGAGGTGGAAGAAGAAAAAGAGCCGCATCGACCAGCGCTGCAAATATGCAAAATACGTTCGCTTCCTGCCAGAAAGTGACCAATCAAATGCCCGCCGCCGCCCACTAATTATTTAACTAGTGTGACAAGCCGGCAGGCGACATAGTTGCGAGTAGACCAAGCTAAGATAAGCCAACAAAGCAGATAATATTGCACGCAACATGTCTATCAACTCTTCCGAAAGTCACATGCATATCATCAATAAAGAGTTGGCGGGATATTCCAACGCCGGTTACAAACCTTAACCAGAATACGAATACCCGGTCACTCTTAAACCCGACGAGCCATCGAGACACTTCAGAGTGACAAGGGGGAATATGTTTATGCCAGGGAGCAACGTTACGCATTGTAACAGCTCTGAGCATAAGAACGTATTTCGTCCCTCGCTAGGAGAAGGGGGCAGGGCCCCTGATTCAAACACAGTGACCGATAGAGCCCCTGGTCATGTCCAGCATGTAAAGCGGATAGTAAGAAGCAAGGATAGTAAGAAGCTCGGCACGCTTCCGATCTCACAGAGAGATGGGACTCGATTGTGATCGCACCACTTAGGGAAAGCACCCCACTTCGCTGCGTAAAGAGCAGATGTGGAGGCGCATGTGCCCCTGAATAGTATTGATAACTGCTGCAGACAAACCTTTGTCCTGCAGAATCAACCTCTCAGGAGCCAAACCAACAACCGGCCCGACAGATCGGGTGGGTGGTTAATAGTCCTGTGCGCTTGCGATAGCACGTCTGGCCTGGTCGGACAATAGCGCTGCTAGTTCCGGGAACCATAAGGCTGATCGGCTCTCTGGGGCTACCAAAATGAGCGACAAAATGATGACTCTCCTGTCTGATTCTCTCTAGGATGAATCAGCTGAGACGGAGGAAACGATTACAAAAGCGTCCGCGACCACGATGTGAGCGCCATCACATCCACCCCCAGTGGATGTCTGTTTATAGGCTGCCGCCGACATGCGCTGGCTGTTCTGATCAGAACGCGGGGGCCGCACACCAGGTGCGAGAAATGCGTCAGCACTCTCAGCACCGTGGAAAGCTCCAAAACATTTATGTGTGACAGGGGTTGTCGGCCACTCGTTTCCGAGCGAGTGGCCGGGAGAGACACGTCCCTTCCCAACCCGTCAACGAAGCGTACGTGAAGACCACGACGTATGACGTCGCCCTGCCAAGGGGAATCCCCTCAAGAAGCATCCCCGCGATGTGAACCTTAAGTTTGTGACGCCTGGGATCCAACATTTGGCGAGCAAACCATCGCTGGAGTCTTCCCATGAAGAGCAGACCCAGAGGAACCACCGGGTGGGCAGCCGCCATAAGCCCCAGCAGGTGCATGATAGACAGCGCCATCACTCTTCTGTGAACACAGATATGAGTAAGCCCAGACAGGATGGCACCTCACCGTTTGGTTGAGCGCCTCGCTGTCATAGTCGCTGAGTCCATGGACAGTCCCAGATAGACCAGCTTGACGGCAGGGAAGCAGGGTTTTACAGGATCAGCACACACAGATCACAAATGTAACATGGGTGTGTTTTCAATTGGACCCCACCGCATGAACATTCAAAATAATTGTCTTTTTCTGTCCCAACATAGACGTGTGCTTTGGGTTTTAATATTTATTCAAGGCTTTGGCTATTCAATATGATTTGAAACACCATTCATTGTCTATTCACCTGTGCGCCGGTTCACCTGTGTGTATTACCTGGCTTTTACCTGTCTCTGTTACCTGTTCACCTGTCTCTCTTATGCCTGTGTGTCAGTTAACCTGTGTGTCTATTCACCTGTGTGTCTGTTTACCTGTGTGTCTGTTTACCTGTGCGTCTGTTCACCTGTTTGTATTCACCTGTGCGCCTGTTTGTCTTACCTGGCTTTGGCTATTCAATATGATTTAAAGCAGCATTCCACTATTAATATTGTTACACAGTTCAGCCAAGTATGACTCAGTTGTTCGCTCAGTAACTGTAAAAGTTCCAATATAAGCTAGGGCATCTAGTTGTCTGTTTACCTGTGTGTCTGTTTACCTGTCTCACTTGCATGTTTCTGTTACCTGTTCACCTGTCTCTCTTATGCCTTTGTGTCTGTTCACCTGTGTGTCTGTTCACCTGTTCACCTGTGTGTCTTACCCATCTCTTACCCGTGTGACCAGGAACGGGCCAATGGGCTGGAGCCGCCCTCGCAGGACAAGCAGGATGAACTCACCCTGTCCACCTTGCAGAGACAGGTAGCTGGGGTGAAGGACATAATGATCAGAAACGTAAACAACCTCATGGCTCGAAGCGAGGGACTTGAAGACCTCACGGACAAGTCTAAGCACTTACAGAATGCGGTGAGTGTTACTCCACTTTTGGTTTCTAAAGTTTTGTGAGGGATTGTTATTACTGTACCAAGAGATGTATTCTTATAATCTTCATATGGTTAAGATAATGTGACATTCACGTAGGACCGTAGGAGGGTCCAGTCTTCGTATAAGTAGAATAAGCCAAATTATAATCAGACTTACTTTATTACATTATTACTACATTATTTTAAAGGCAGTGGTTGTTAGAATCCCTGCTTTCTTTCATTCTATTTTTACTGGACCACATTACAATGTAGAAGTTATCTCCATTTGACATCTTTGATATTCCTTTTTACATTATTTTAGCTGTTGGACTGTATCTGTGTATCGTGTTTTTATGTCCTGTTGCATGTGTGCTATTGCTGTAATAAGAGAAAAGCTGTATACATGTAAATAGAGATACGTCCGCTGTAATAAGAGATGTAAGCTGTATTGTGGAGGAGACAGTGAAAAGGGTGTGGAAAAATAAAAAGCAGACTACAGCTGCTTATATGCTCAGATGTAAAGCATATAGCATCAGAACCATGTGACATACAATACAGAACATGGGACTAGACAAACTGAAACTAGTGCAAGGCCCAATCTATCCATCTTCTCATCTCTTTGGGCTGTTTGGTGGTCTGTGTGGTATCTTCCCATTCCAGGATAGTCTTTGCTAACGCCCCCTCGCTCTCCCTCTCCTAGGCCGAGGACTTCAAGCAGACGTCTCAGAAGGTGGCCTGCACCTACTGCTTGAAGAACGTTAAGTTGGTTGTTGTCATCGTGGTCGTCGTCCTCATCCTCATCCTCATCATCATCTTGTTGGCCACAGGGGTCATCCCTGTGAGCTCCCCCCCACCCCCTTTACCCCCTTTACCCACCACCAAACCGTAAACATAAACACACTCGCACACAGACACACGCCTACATACATCCTTCCACCTTGGTGATTGGAACATATACTGGTATTGTACAGGGGACCAAAATGGTCTGAATTAGTCTTGTTCTCTCAAGTTTCTGCCCCACCTCTAGCTTTGCCACTCATGGAGGTAACTCCAAAGGAATACAACTAGAAATGTGTGGCTGCCATCTTGATGTGAGGCGGGTAGTGTATTTTCACCAGACAACCGAGAAAACAAGAAACTGTCCTGCCTGCGAGAGGCAGTTTGAGGGCTTGGATAGCGTCCCACAGCAACCACTTCCTGTTAAAGAGGATGTGTGTGTGTGTGTGTGTGTGTGTGTGTGTGTGTGTGTGTGTGTGTGTGTGTGTGTGAGATCTATGTTTTGGATGTTCCTTTATGTTACTTTACTACTACTTTGGATGCTTGCAATTCTGTAACCACTAGCATTTTGGGCGTTACCAGATGACCTTTCTGTTAAAACTAAATAAGACCTTTTAGCATAGGTCTTAAACGTAGTGGAACCGTTGGCTTGGCTGTTGACGGGTGGATGTGGGTATGGGAGCCATTTTGTAATCCACTATGTTTTGCTGATTCATGAAAATGGTTGCCAACTGTGCTCTGATGGACTGTAGCAAAACCTTTATGAGTACCGGCAGATTGTTTTTGAAATAATTACCATTTCTTATATACAGTATGTGGCCTATGTATATTTCAGATCTAAATAATATGAAACGCCCTGCTATCCGTAAATGTTAAAAACTAAACATAATTAAAAATTGTAATAGTCTTTTAAGACTTCAAGGTAAATAAAAATACTTAAGGTCTCAGACTTCTTAGAACAATCACTTAACAATGGAAACCACATCTTGGTGTGACTATATGTCACAGGAACATTCCAGATCTGTATGTTTGCTTTGTAATTTACCTTTTCTCTCACACACACATACACATTCTGCACCCTGTAGGGTTTACATATACTTGTGTAACTAGGTCAGTGTACACAGCAGGGTCCAGCTCTTCTAATATACTGTGGGCCGCCTGCTGAGAGCTCTCCTAGCCAATCAGCTGAGAGAGATCCCTATGTCCTGCCCCCTAATGGACTTACGTGACCTACTGTTACATTACGTGTTATTGATATGATGTCTTGGGAAGGGTCAACAAAGCTTTTACCTCCAAAGCAGTGGCGGGCCGTGCATTTCACACCTAGGCCTTCAGTGATGTCCTACACAGTCCTACCTGAATTATTCCACCTCTTAATACCATCATTATGACGCCATGGCTCTAGAAACTATACATTTAGACAGAAACGCAGTATAACCGGGCGTTGCATCACCTTAACATAGTCAAGTACAACAGAGTTATATTAATATTTCTGAAGCATTTATAATCAATAAATCCACATTTACAATTAAGAGTGTTAAACTACGAGCGTTAAGATCGCTTGGATACTGTCAAAACTTTAAAATAAAAGGCGCTTTTAAGGGTCTAAGTTTTATTAAGTCCACCAAAAGTATGTGAGCTTTAACAATTTTGTTCACTAAACCAAAGCAGTTTCATTTAAGTAACGGAACGATAAAGACACATCAACTATTCACTGAAAATAAAAGAAAACAAACTAATAATTAGCATTTGTTCACGAGGATATATTTGCGACAGTGGTGAAAGTGTATTCCTAGCTTTGAATGTCCACTTTGATAAAGGTTCAACCAAAACAATTCAATTCTCCTTGAGTACTTTTACTGCACAGCTGAGCCAGTGTGCCACACACATCTCTACATCTCTTGCAGAAGCATCAAACATTTATTTTTTATTTTATATATTTTATATATCAATTATTTTATTATTATTTTTTTAATTATTTTTAATTACATATATATTAATTTGTGAATATTGAATAACGAAATAAAATGACAAAAATATATAAAAATACAATAAATAATAAAAACAAACAAAACCAAAACAACAGATTATTTGAACACAAAATCCACCCTCCTTTCTTTCCTGAAGAAGACTTCAATGACTCTGTTGTCCAGTTGATCTGTGCGTTTCAGTTCCAGCAATGAGTCCTTTTCTATAGACATGGAGGCTAATGCTGAAAGCCCAGTCTGGCCACTAGCATTTCTGGCATAAGTTTGAATTGGCTTTAAGGCGGAGAATGACCGCTGGACAGAAGCAGTGGACACAGGGATAGTCACTGCCACACATGCCAATGTGTGAAGCTGCCCCATGCTCTCACTCCGATTTTTCTGCTTAAGGAAATCAAGGAGATCAGTGGGACTTTTCCCTTCAAAATCAGTCATGGCATACATTTCAGTCAGTTCTGTAGCCGGGACAGATCGAACAGTGTTCCGTGACTCCGTGTTAAGCTGGAGAAGGCTGTTGGCGGGAATTTTTTCCGGTAGGTCTGAAAGTGCTGGGGATCGAGGAGGGAGAGAAACATACATTTTTCGTGGTCTTGAAACCTATTCCGTATCTGGCAAAGAATGTTGTCCAGAATATTGCTGTGGAGTTGTTGGTAGTAGTACGTGGACCTCTGCGTGCGCTCGGACCACTTGAGATGTGCGCTGTGTCCTCGTAGATCTGACTTTAGGGCAACTCTCTTCTCAAAGACTGCATTGACCATTGCATTGACACTGCATTGCCACCGCGTTGGTGCAACATGAGGAAGACGACGCTTGCAAATGTCATCCAGCAGTTGCGTACGCAACAAAATGCTGCAAGACCATTGAGGTTGGCAAAAAAGACCTTGCATTCTTTAAGCTTTGAGGCCCCTTGATTCGCTACTACATTTAGTCGATGTGCATAGCAGTGAATGAATAAGACCATAGGTGCCCTCTCCTTAACTATAGCCTGCACCCTATTTAGTCCAGATGCCATGACCGCTGCGCCATCAAAACACTGTGCCACAACTTTATCCAGACTACATTCATATTCCTCCGTGAAACGGAAAATAAGAGCGACAATGTCATCAGCTCGCTTGCCGCTTGTAACATCTTCAAATGTGACAAACCGCTCCTTGACACCTGTGTCCGTCACATAACGCAGGACACGTGCCAGCTGTGCTACATTACCCACGTCTGCCATCTCGTCCACCATAACAGCGACAAAGGGTGCTTTTTTTAATCTCCATTTTGATCTCTTCTCCCATCACTTCAGCAATAGCGTGAATCAGGTTGTTTTGTATTTTGCCTGACGTCCCAGTAAACACTTTGTTTGTGGACCGGTGGTAATGCAAATCTGTGTTGTTTTCAGCAAGAAAAGAAAGAAGCTCCACGTAGTTTCCTCTGCTTGTGGACTCTGCGCTTTCATCGTGTGCCCTGAATGAAAGTTCCTGTTTACCCAAAAACAGGACACAATCAATCAGTCTTTTCAATATTTCCCTATTTTTGTTCACCCTTTCAGTGTGGAGCTCTGTTCCCTGCACACTTGTTTGTTGAGCTGTAGATCCACTCGGATGTCCCCAAAGGTTTTCAAAAGCACCGTTGCTTGTAAGTGCCCAGCCGTGCTTTGGTGTCTCGTTGCTGCCTTGGTTAAACAACTCAAGTTTGCAAACCCAGTGTGGCTCCAAACACCAAATCGATCAGTTGCAAATAGCATGCATTCCCAGCAGTACAATTTGCAGTGCCTCTCGGAGGCTGTGAGCCAGGGGTACCGCTCGTAGTTAGTGATTTGAAAGTGGACACTGAAAATGCTTTATCTTAAACAACTCTATTTGACTTAAGTGCCCAGCTTCCCCATGGTAAGAATATAACATATTATTCATAAACGTGTTGATAGGAATAATAAACCTTGTTATATGTATTTTTATATTGATATGTGTGGAAAGGTTTTATGTTTCTGTCGTGAGATTTGTATACTGACACCATTTTCTGGCCGGTATTTCTAGGGCGTTTCCATTAATGTGCCACTAGATGGCGACAGAGTACAGTGGAGGAAGCTTGTGAAAGGCCGTAGGAGGGTGTTAACGATTATATGTGTTTGTTTAATAGTTTGGTGTAGAAATATAACAAACCAAAGCATGCATTTCACAATCCCAGTATCCTAGCTTTTTGTACTATATAACTATTTTGTAGAACTGAGGACTCAATATAAGCAACACA
Organism: Muraenolepis orangiensis; assembly: GCA_027704905.1. Taxonomy (NCBI): domain Eukaryota; kingdom Metazoa; phylum Chordata; class Actinopteri; order Gadiformes; family Muraenolepididae; genus Muraenolepis; species Muraenolepis orangiensis. The sequence goes on along the minus strand of CM051017.1, from coordinate 8,857,220 downwards.
GCCACGCACACACAGACAGACAGAAGGTTCTGCTAGCTATTCCCATGCTCCACCGCTGTCAAAGGTTTGCAGATCAAAACAATCTTGGTGATGCCTTGGAACACTGTTCGGTAAATGGATCTGAAAAACTCTTCCATGTTATTTTGCTTCACCCATGCAGCCTCTGACAGCCTCTTGATGTCTAATTCCCCTGAGGTTTTATAAAGGGCTAGTCTAAAAAAGAAAATACTACAGATTTATCAAGATTGAGCACATTACAATCTAAGAGGCTAAACATGATCAGAAAAAAATACGTTGTGTTTATTATAAAAGCCATTTGAGAAGTCAAATGTAATGTTTTTGTAAGCGTCTTGGGTGTCCAGAAAAGCGCTATATTAAATCGAATGTATTATTTTTATTATTAGGGTCTGAGACCTAGGTCGGCGCTTTTGACCCCCGCAACATATGTGAAAACTCACCAAATTTTGCACGCGCGTCAGAAGTGGCGCAACTTTGCGTCAAAAATTGCGTAGGCCACGCCCACTTCCATTTTTAACGTTAACTCCCCAACACTTTAACTTTCACGTGAACGAACGAAACTCGCTACGCATATCTAGGGTGCGGAGACAAACAAAAACCCTCTTGGAGGTGTATAAAATAAAGTACAGGAAGTCGGCCATTTTGAATTTGGCGTCGGAAAAACGCGATTTATCACGTTTTTCGTCCTCCGCACTTTAACAAACTCCTCCTAGGGACTTTATCCGACAGACTCCAAATGTGTCGGGTAGCGTCTCGAGACATGGGCGACCTAAAGTTATCACGGAATTTTTTTCTTTCGCACGCCGTAGCCGTGATTTGGCGCCAAATTTCACGTTCGCTCGATGCTAGGCGATCCCTCGCCATGGAACACGATGATGTCATAACTCAAACTGACATGCTCAGAACGCCACCAAACTTCACACGATGGTTAACACTGAGGCCCTGAACAGCTCTACATCAAATCCGATGTTACTTAATGTGGTGTAACTCCAATGGACACGGTCCCATCGTCCCCCAATCTTCACTTTTATATCACTGGTCCATGCCTCAACAGCTCTACGTGAAATCTGAGATCTCACCATATGCCGTTTCCATGGCAACGCATCCCTCGCCATAAAACACGGTGTCGCTGTAACTCCAATGGACACGGTCCCATCGTCCTCCAATCTTCACTTTTATATCACTGGTCCATGCCTCAACAGCTCTACGTGAAATCTGAGATCTCACCATATGCGTTACTCCGGTCTATACGAGCTCCCCGGTCATTAGAATTACCTGTCTGGTACCTGTCGCTACTCCGACCTACCAGTACCCAGACTCCTCTCGCGTCCCGGACTACTCGCCGGTCTACTACCTGCCGGTACTCCGCGGATCAACCTCCCGGTACCCAGACCCCTGGACTGTCCCTGATCACTCTCTTGTGTTGCGTTTGCTTGAAATAAAGCTATGTTATAGCTCCACTGTGTCTTGGTCTGCGTCCCACCGAACAATCCACTCGTGACAAGAACAACTGAATCCACTGTGATTTCCCCGCGTTTTATACCCGTTTGAACACAGTGACACGTCAGCACACGCTAATAGTTTTCAGGGGTGTTTTACTTGGTCGCTGGTACACGCTCATGCGTTAGTCACACGCTAATTCATGCGTTAGTCACACGTTAGTCACACGCCAGATGTACACGCTCACCCTAGAACGCTCGAAAATTTAACGATTAGAACGTTCATAGAACGCTGACCAGAACGTTATGGTGTGACGGGGCCTTAAGGCGCTGCTCACCGGATCCCTGTGATGCGAATGAAACGTCCGCAAAGTTTCATTCAGGCCTCCGTTAGGTCCAATTGTCCCTCTATTTAACTTCTACCTTCATATTATAATCGGTCCTCCTTGGGTCTCCTCGTTGGCCTCCCACAAACCTCCACCGTCCACTAAATCCAACGCTTGTAAGTCGCCAAATGCCCTAAATGTAAATGTAAATGCATTCCTGTGGGCCAAGCAGCCTCCATGGCGCCCATCCAGTCTTTCCTCTAGTGAAAGGTCCTGTCTTTACGTGAGACTCAACTCTGATCACCTCACGGTTTTGGTCCATTGTAGCGGATGAGACGGGATCACTGGCGGTATCACTGTTTGTGTCTGGGTCTCGTGTCTATGGGGGTTCCGAGGGTTCCCCATTGGTTGAATCCACAAAGAAGGGCGGGACTTGGAAACTGTCAGACCATATTTGGAACACACGCAGGCCTGTGATTGGTGCGCGTCGTCGACGGAGGGCGTCAACAAGTGAGGGTTGCAACAAATGGGATGTTTTTTCCTCTCTTGTATTGGAATTGATTTGTTGATCACTTATTCAAGAATTGCAATTCGAACAAAACAAATACATACGTATGATCTATTTTGCAGTTTGTATTTAGTTTAAATGGATATTGACGTACGGTTATTAAACTGAAGGGTTCTTCCGTACATTTGGAAGGCAATAACGTTGTTAGGCCTACTGAACATAAGTAGAAATCGATATATTCTATAATTGATATATCTATATTATGTCAGGGCATATGAACAAAGTAAACACGGGGCATTTAAGGCCATCTAAATACTGGCCTTTTCATCATATAAGGAGAGAGCAGCCTACTGTGTTGTTCCCAGACATCAATAAATTAGGCTGCTGAAATTTGAGTCACTTATGATTTGGAACTATAATTGAAGCATTACATATCATATCAAGTTATTGTTCATGTTTTCAAACAAATCAACAAATCTTCACATTTCGACATCTATATTCACATATATTACATAGCACAATGTTTGCATATTAATGCGTTGTTGTCTGCTTCAGTTTGCTATGTTTCTAGATGCTCTTCGTCTCATAGACGTTAACCAACTTTTTAAAATCAAACTCCATTCAACCGTAATAATGTTCCAAATCACTTAGAGCCAGCAATCGTTTGGAAAGAAAATGTTCAACAGTCAGTTTTTACATCACAATTTCTTCCGAAAATTCCCTTTTTCTAGTGAAGTTTGGTAAGCGGTAAATAGCGGTAATTCGGGGTAATTCACTCTTTTTGTACTTTTTTCATAGCTCATATAAAAAAACACTCAGAAATGATTGACAAAAACAACGTGTTCACACACATGATGGTTAATATTATCAACCACAAGTTGTTTTGCTGCTGCTGCTCCTGCTGCGCTGCTGCTGCTGCTGCGCTGCTGCTGCTGCGCTGCTGCTGCTGCGCTGCTGCTGCTGCGCTGCTGCTGCTGCGCTGCTGCTGCTGCGCTGCTGCTGCTGCGCTGCTGCTGCTGCGCTGCTGCTGCTGCGCTGCTGCTGCTGGCTCCATTTCATCACATTCTCGTCTGCGGACCTCACGTCATTTTGGCCGCTTGTTGACGTCATGTTCTTTCGGCCGTTTGTTGACGGTAACGTATGTGGCGTTGTGTATGGCGAGGTCACTGGCGCTTTCGCCATGTCCGGGAGGGGCCCTCACTGAGGCGTAGGTCACCTGTATATGTATATATATTTATATATATAGCAGTGGTGAAGCGTCAAGGCCTTCAAGGTACCCTAGAACTCTCAGATGAAAGAATTTTTTTTTTGAATTAATTGTATTAATACAATTTAATACAATTTAATACAATTTTAATACAATTTTAATACAATGAATAAATGAGTATTGTATCTATGTTGTTGATCTGTTATATTACAGTGTTACGTTGATTTATTTGTCTTTCTCGGTCCATGCACGACGCATTTGAGTGGTTGTGTTCGAAAAAAAATGCAACCAATCAGATATTGTTCTGGGTTGCTGGGAAGAATATCCTTCAACCAAAGTACTCCCGCATGCTTTGGCCCTTAGACTGAATGAGAGCGTACGTTTGGACCACCATGCATTGCGCTGCAAGACAAACGGCAGATGGACAAGCGACATCCACCGACGTATATCTAGCACGTATTATTATGAGACAGCAATGGGAATGAGGGAATGATTTCGGACACAGCCACGGTGCTATGCTATATTTTAATAAACAGTGAAATAGACAGCAAGCCTGAATCCATTCACTATAGCCTAATTGTATAAATTATTGTACTTTATAGAGAACATTGTATTACACGACGCTCCCTTACAGACGGTCCTTATTGACGGTCCCTTGTACCAGTGCGCATGCGCAACCAGAACGGAACCAGATATCATTGTAAACACACCCACGTTTCAACCTGCTCAATAATTATTGTCATTTCACGCTGTTTCTTTCTAAGTAAAGTGATCGAACAAATAGAACTCTGTTCTTATTTACTTTACCTATTATTCTTTTTTGTGTTTTGTGTTTTTGTGTGTCATGTGTTACCGGTCTGTTTTGCTAATATTATTTGATTATTATATTATTATTCTAAATAATTCATGCAAAAACTTAAAACCAATTATTTAACCTATTTTACATACTGAGAAATGATTATCTCTATCCTGGTAATTAGTTTCTCTGCGTCTCCTTTAAAACCCTCTGGCGCCCCCCAGGGGAGATGAGCCGCCTCACACTTTGAAAAACCCCTGATCTCAAGGAGCCAGGTTTACCTGCTGTGATGGGTCCACGGTCCTCTGTCCCTCGGTCAGGACAATAGAGGCGTACATTGGACCTCCATCCAGATATCCTTCCGCACCGGTTGGCTGGTTGTGGAGTTAGATGCATTACTGCGCTTGATTCAATGACATTCATGACATTTCGTACAGGGTTTTCAGATGAATCCATGCCATGTCATTCACAAGCCAGGTCATAATTGTATGAATAAATCAATTATGTGTGTGTGTGTGTTTAAAATGAAAGGATGACTTGAAGTCTCACCTGGTCATGACTGGCTCCTGGACCTCTGATTGGCTGGTCGTCGCTGACGGAGGTCAGACCCTGAACCCAATACAGTAACCCAGTCACTCCTCGCCTGTTTTTGGTCTCATGATCCCACAATTTCAGCTCAGAATTCTTCTTCTTACGTTAGTTGTGCATCATTGTTAAACCAGGGGTATCAAAGACAATGACAGAGGACCTTCCTGCAGCAAACACACACACACACACACACACACACACACACACACACACACACACACACACACACACACACACACACACACACACACACACACACACACACACACACACACACACACACACACACCCACACACACACACACTGAATGGTGACAGTCCACAGTTTTGAAACGGCAGGCTCACGCCACCATGCTGCTGGTGTGAGAAACCTCTAAATGTTGCTATTAATTAACTTTAATCAATTCATTCAAAAGTAATTCATTCAAAATCATAAAATAAACTTTTCAATTATTTTTTTAAACCCCCCGTTTTAAGGATGGTCAGGATGATGATAATGTCCCATTGAATGTGTTGACACTGTGATGATGTAGTCGTTTGGTTCATTAGACATTCTGACCCTACAGACAAGACCTCTATGAGACTTTTCAAACCTTAAAACGTTATTTTTGGTTTCATTAAATACAAATATATCATTAAATATCTATAGGTTGTAAGTAACCTCTTGCGACCCCATATTGATATCAGACAAACCCAAGTTCAAACCCTGGAAAACACTGGTTCACACAAACCTCTTATTGGAAGCTATAGTGTAATATATATAACATAGTGTACTTGTTGTAGCATTATTATTAACATAGAACGCCCCCCTACTAACATCGAACCAGAATGTTTTTAATGCAATTTTCCAACGATACAAAGGAACACTACCCCTTAACCTGCCTTAGTTTGAGTTTAGTTTTTGAAACTCACAATGGTGGCGTCCTCTGGGGTCTTGTTTCCTGGTGAAGAAGAAAGCCAGGGTGAATGTTTCCATGGTGATACCGGGTGTGTAGATAGACAGTAGACTGGGGTCAATTCTCACCTCTCCTTCTGCACCAGCAAATGAGGAGAACCAGGGCAACGGTCAGCAAGACCGCCGTGCCTACTGCCACGCCCAGGACCAACGGCCATGTAGCTGCAACACAGAGGGAGTTTCATTCAAGTGAAGGAGTTCTGTCAAGGGCGGCGCCGGAGGCTCAGGGGGAAGAGAGGCGGTCATGTGGTTGAATCCCTGGCTGCTCCTAGTGAAGTGTTGAGGTTCCGGACCTGACCTGACCTCACCCTAACGGGACCCGCGGGCTGTTCCCTTGCATGGTTGACACCGTTGTCGGCATGTGAATGAGTGGGTGAATGTGTGTGAGTGGGTGGACGTCTAAAATTGAACTCAAAACAAAACAAAACATCTTAAAAATGTTAACATAATTTAACTTATGTTTACACTTAAAACTGAACCATGTGGGATGATTTCATTCTACGTTTGAGGGTGAAAACTGTTCGATTGTCAGGTTGCAAACACACTACAAAGTCATATCAGAGTAACGGGGGTGAATGCTTGTGAGTGTGTGAATGTGTGTGAGTGGGTGAATGCGTGTGAGTGGGTGAATGCGTGTGAGTGTGTAATTGCGTGTAAATGCGTGTGATTAGGTGGATGCGTGTGAGTGGGTGAATATGTGTGAGTGGGTGAATGTGTGTGACTGGGTGCATGGGTGTGAGTGGGTGAATGTGTCTGAGTCGGTGAATGTGTGTGAGTGGGTGAATGCGTGAGAGTGGGTGGAAGGTGTGAGTGGATAAAAGCGTGTGAGTGGACGAAAGCATGTGAGTGGGTGAATGCGTGTGAGTGGGTAATTGTGTGTAAATGTGTGTGATTGGGTGAATGCGTGTGAGTGGGTGAATGCATGTGAGTAGGTGAATGTGTGTGAATGGGTGAATGTGTCTGAGTGTGTAAATAAGTGTGACTGGGTAGATGCGTGTGAGAAGGTGAATGTGTGTGAGTGGATGAATGCCTGTGAGTAAAACTCTACCTCTTTTCAACTAAATGATAACAGAATTATATTTACATTTACTTTTAGGGCATTTGGCAGACGCTTTTATCCAAAGCGACTTACAAGGTGGATTATATCTTTATCTAATGCAAACAGTTTTGCAAATAGTTTTGCAGATTTGTTGCAACTTGTTGTGGTTGATAACATCTGTCCCCAGTCCCTCTGTGGCTGTCAACCAGAAGTAGGAAGTGTGATGATCGCCATAGGTGTTACAACACATCAATTCACTCATAACTGATAGACAGAAAGAAAGGTGCAATTTTGAACACAACACAGCCCAACGCAAGTTAGAGAAGACATACCTTTCGTGACTGGGTGCATGGATGTGAGTGAGTGAATGAATGTGAGTCGGTGAATGCGTATAAGTGGATGAATGCGTGTGAGTGGGTGGATGGTGTGAGTGGGTGAAAGCGTGTGAGTGGGTGAATGTGTGTGAGTGGGTAATTGCGTGTAAATGCATGTGATTAGGTGGATGCGTGTGAGTGGGTGAATGTGTGTGAGCAGGTGAATGCTTGTGAGTGGGTGAATGCGGTTGAGTGGGGGAATGCATGTGAGTAGGTGAATGTGTGTGAATGGGTGAATGTGTCTGAGTCGGTGAATGTGTGTGAGTGGGTAGATGCATGTGAGTAGGTGAATGTGTGTGAGTGGATGAATGCCTGTGAGTAGGTGGATGTGTGTGAGTGGGTGAATGCTTGTGAGTGGGTGAATGCAGGTGAGTGGTTGAATGCATGTCAATGGGTGAATATATGTGAGTTGGTGAAAACTTGTCAGTGGGTGAATGCGTGTTATTGGGTGAATGCGTGTGAGTGGGTGAATGTGTGTGAATGGGTAATTGTGTGTAAGTGGGTGGATGCGTTTGAGTGGGTGAATGCGTGTGACTGGGCCAATGTGGTTGAGTGGGAGTATGCATGTGAGTAGGTGAATGTTTGTGAATGGGTGATGGTCTCTTCATGCACAGTTGTAAAACTCTTCCTCTCTTCAACCAAATGATAACAGAATTGAATCTACATCTAATGCAAACTAGTTTTGCAGATTTGTTGCAACTTGTTGTGGTTAATAACGTCCGTCCCCAGTCCCTCTGTGGCTGTCAACCAGAAGCAGGAAGTGTGACGCTCGCTATAGGGGTTACAACACATAACTTTGGACATTTTACGATGTTGATGATTTCTGATAATAAGTCCACACGGTATCACTGATAGACAGACAGAAAGGTTCCATTTGGAACACAACACAGCCCAAAGCAAGTTAGAGAAGACATACCTTTCACTGTGTGGTCGGCTACGGTCGGGTTGGATGTGCTTGTGTTAGTTGTGCCTGTGGCTCCGTGTGGATTAGAAGCAAGGACGGAACAAAGAGAAACACAGAGTTAGTATCTTCATCACTCTTTACAACAAATATGACTGAAGATATCGTTTTGGACAAGATCTTTTTTTATCTTTTATAAGTTTCTGATTAATAACTGAAGTTCATGTCTAAAAGAACTCAGAACAAAACAAACCATCTTCAAATGTTAACATCATTTAGCTCATGTTTACAGTTAAAACTGAACAGGAGGATGATTTCATCATACGTTTGTTTGTGATAGATGTTAGATGGTAGATGATAGATGATGTCAGGTTTCAAACACACGTTCCTTGACCACAAGGACTTCCACTACTAAGTCATATCAGAGTAACAGTGGACATTTTGAAACACGGCTCCGCAAGACAGAAATGAAATACCTTTCGGAACAGTTGTGCTTGGTTTAGACGTGCTTGTGTAAGTTGGGCCTGCTGCTCCTTGTGGATTAAAAAAAACAAAGATAGAGCAAAGGCCAAAAACAAAGACACGTGGAATCAGTACAGTACTAGGGCAACGGTCAGCAAGACTGCTGTGCCTACCGCCACGCCCAGGACTAACGGCCATGTAGCTGCAACACAGAGGGAGTTTCAGTCAAGTGAAGGAGTTCTGTCAAGGGCGGCATGTGGTTGAATCCCTGGCTGCTCCTAGTGAAGTGTTGAGGTTCCTGACCTGACCTCACCCTGACGGGACCTGCGGGCTGTTCCCTTGGGTGGTTGACACCATTGTCGGCATGTGAATGAGTGGGTGAATGCGTGTGAGTTGGTGGATGTGTGTGAGTGGGTGAATGCTTGTGAGTGGGTGAATGCAGGTGAGTGGTTGAATGCATGTCAATGGGTGAATATATGTGAGTTGGTGAAAACTTGTCAGTGGGTGAATGCGTGTTATTGGGTGAATGCGTGTGAGTGGGTGAATGTGTGTGAATGGGTAATTGTGTGTATGTGGGTGGATGCGTTTGAGTGGGTGAATGCGTGTGACTGGGCCAATGTGGTTGAGTGGGAGTATGCATGTGAGTAGGTGAATGTTTGTGAATGGGTGATGGTCTCTTCATGCACAGTTGTAAAACTCTTCCTCTCTTCAACCAAATGATAACAGAATTGAATCTACATCTAATGCAAACTAGTTTTGCAGATTTGTTGCAACTTGTTGTGGTTAATAACGTCCGTCCCCAGTCCCTCTGTGGCTGTCAACCAGAAGCAGGAAGTGTGACGCTCGCTATAGGGGTTACAACACATAACTTTGGACGATTTTACGATGTTGATGATTTCTGATAATAAGTCCACACGGTATCACTGATAGACAGACAGAAAGGTTCCATTTGGAACACAACACAGCCCAAAGCAAGTTAGAGAAGACATACCTTTCACTGTGTGGTCGGCTACGGTCGGGTTGGATGTGCTTGTGTTAGTTGAGCCTGTGGCTCCGTGTGGATTAGAAGCAAGGACGGAACAAAGAGAAACACAGAGTTAGTATCTTCATCACTCTTTACAACAAATATGACTGAAGATATTGTTTTGGACAAGATCTTTTTTTATCTTTTATAAGTTTCTGATTAATAACTGAAGTTCATGTCTAAAAGAACTCAGAACAAAACAAACCATCTTCAAATGTTAACATAATTTAGCTCATGTTTACAGTTAAAACTGAACAGGAGGATGATTTCATCATACGTTTGTTAGTGATAGATGTTAGATGGTAGATGATAGATGATGTCAGGTTTCAAACACACGTTCCTTGACCACAAGGACTTCCACTACTAAGTCATATCAGAGTAACAGTGGACATTTTGAAACACGGCTCCGCAAGACAGAAATGAAATACCTTTCGGAACAGTTGTGCTTGGTTTAGACGTGCTTGTGTAAGTTGGGCCTGCTGCTCCTTGTGGATTAAAAAAAACAAAGATAGAGCAAAGGCCAAAAACAAAGACACGTGGAATCAGTACAGTACTAGGGCAACGGTCAGCAAGACTGCTGTGCCTACCGCCACGCCCAGGACTAACGGCCATGTAGCTGCAACACAGAGGGAGTTTCAGTCAAGTGAAGGAGTTCTGTCAAGGGCGGCATGTGGTTGAATCCCTGGCTGCTCCTAGTGAAGTGTTGAGGTTCCTGACCTGACCTCACCCTGACGGGACCTGCGGGCTGTTCCCTTGGGTGGTTGACACCGTTGTCGGCATGTGAATGAGTGGGTGAATGCGTGTGAGTTGGTGAATGTGTGTGAGTGGGTGAATGCATGTGAGTGGGTGAATGCGTGTGAGTGGGTGCACATCTAAAATTGAACTCGAAACAAAACAAAACATCTTGAAAATGTTAACATAATTGAACTTATGTTTACAGTTAAAACTGAACCATGTGGGATGATTTCATCCTACGTTTGAGGGTGAATACTGTTAGATTTTCAGGTTGAAACACACTACCAAGTCATATCAGAGTAACGGGGGTGAATGCGTGTGAGTGTGTGAATGTGTGTGAGTGGGTGAATGTGTGTGAGGGGGTGAATGCATATGAGTGGGTGAATGTGTGTGAGTGGGTGAATGCGTGTGAGTGGGTGAATGCCTGTGAGTAGGGTGAATGTGTGTTAGTGGGTGGATTTGTGTGAGTGGGTTGATGTGTGTGAGTGGTTGAATGTGTGTCAGTGGTTGAATGCGTCTGACTGGGTGCATGGGTGTGAGTGGGTGAATGCCTGTGAGTGGGTGAATGCATCTGAGTGGGTGAATGCGTGTGACTGGGTGCATGGGTGTGAGTGGGTGAATGCATGTTAGTCGGTGAATCTTCCTCTTTTCAACTAAATTCTAATGCAAACTAGTTTTGCAGATTTGTTGCAACTTGTTGTGGTTAATAACGTCCGTCCCCAGTCCCTCTGTGGCTGTCAACCAGAAGCAGGAAGTGTGACGCTCGCTATAGGGGTTACAACACATAACTTTAGATGATTTTATGATGTTGATGATTTATGATTATAAGTCCACACGGTATCACTGATAGACAGACAGAAAGGTTCCATTTGGAACACAACACAGCCCAAAGCAAGTGAGAGAAGACATACCTTTCACTGTGTGGTCGGCTACGGTCGGGTTGGATGTGCTTGTGTTAGTTGTGCCTGTGGCTCCGTGTGGATTAGAAGCAAGGACGGAACAAAGAGAAACACAGAATTAGTATCTTCATCACTCTTTACCTTTAACAAATATGACAAATGTTTTGGACAAGATCTAGACATCTTTTTTATCTTGCATAAGTTAATAACTAAGATTAATGACTGAAGTTCATGTCTAAAAGTGAACTCAGAACAAAACAAACCATCTTCAAATGTTAACATAATTGATGTTTACAGTTCAAACTGAACAATGTAGGATGATTTGAGTTTGTTGGTGATAGATGTTAGATCGTCAGGTTTTAAACACACGTTCCTTGACCACTAGGACTTCCACTACCAAGTCATATCAGAGTAACAGTGGATTGATAAAGACCACATTTTGAAACACGGCTCCACAAGACAGAAATGAAATACCTTTCGGTACAGTTGTGCTTGGTTTAGACGTGCTTGTGTAAGTTGTGCCTCCTGCTCCGTGTGGATTAAAACCAAGGACAGAGCAAAGGCCAAAACAAAGACACGTGGAATCAGTACAGTACTGTAACAACTTGTGATCTTTATCACATCTTTAGCACAAGTCTGGAGAGAAGCTGGAGGGAGACGAGCCAGAGGAAGACAAGGTTTCCAGTACTGTGTTGTGAGATTCATTATAGCACTAAATATTAGGCTGTGACACTGCTGGGGTGAGAAAACTCTCCATTTTGATATTAATTTACGCTTATCAATTCATTAAAATGAGTTTGTTCAAAAACATAAAACCAATTGTCTAACTTATTTGACATTCTGGGAAATGAGTTTCTCTGTTCCCCCTTGAAACCCTGTGGGACCAGGTGAGTCCAGCACCCGGGAGGACCAGGCGACAAATCACTGTCTCTTTCTGTGTGTTCCAGATACCGATTTACAACCACAGTCATGAGTGTGACCAACTGAGAAGCAGCAGGCCCCCGCAAACACCACCCATGTCTTAGCCTTGGTTTATGGAGGCCCCTACGGGCAGAACATGTTCATGGGGACGGGACAATCAAATGAGAACCTTGGCTGGGGCAACGTTTACATTTACGCCTGGAGATCACCTTAAGGGACCCTCACACGCAGGCTATTGGTTTTTAAGATTGAAATATAGTAATACTTTTTTACGCTTGTTTTTAAGATTTTAATATATTAATACTTTTTTACAAAAAAATTTAAGATTTAAATATATTTATACTTTTTTACAAAAAAAATTAAGATTGAAATATAGTAATACTTTTTTACGCTTGTTTTTAAGATTTTAATATATTAATACTTTTTTACAAATAAATTTAAGATTGAAATTTATTTATACTTTTTTACAAAAAAAATTAAGATTGAAATATAGTAATACTTTTTACAATTTTTTTAAGATTGAAATATAGTAATACTTTTGGGTACTTTGGTACTTTTAGGTACATAGATTAAAATATAAATACTTACTTAAGTTAAATTGTAGGTCATACTGTGCCCAATCGTTGTATTCTGATGATGGGTACGGTCTGCAGGTGTAACCACCTTCATCTTTCTTACCCATCTTCTTTATGACCAGAGAACACTCCTCTGTAACACATAGTCTCTTCACAAAGTCATTGGTAACTTTCCCTCTATCAACCAATGTTTCCATCACATTCTTAATTAACCTCCAGTCAACTGAGGAACAGTCATGAGCCCCATCACACGGTAGAGAGACACAACCTCCAGCTCTGACCTCTGTTGTTGTTCCTGCATACTTAGAGTAAGGTACTTTGTGACATTCCTCTTTGTTTTTAAGTGTATCTGTGAGAAAGAGAGCGTTCAGCTATGTAATGGGTAACACTTTACAATAAGGGTACATGAATTAGCATTCGTATATTTAAAGTGGTTCTTACCTTTGCATGACTTGGAACTGGACATATCTATGTATCTATCTATCTATCTATCTATCTATCTATCTATCTATCTATCTATCTATCTATCTATCTATCTATCTATCTATCTATCTATCTATCTATCTATCTATCTATCTATCTATCTATCTATCTATCTATCTATCTATTTGTCTGTCTGTCTGTCTGTCTCTAACTTTATGTCTGTGTGTCTGCCTCCATATATGTATCTGTCTGTCGGACTGTCGTCTGTCTCTATATATGTATCTGTCAGTCAGTCTGTCTGTCTGTCTCTATATATGTATCTGTCTGTCTGTCTCTATATATGTATCTGTCTGTCTGTCTCTATATATGTATCTGTCTGTCTGTCTCTATATATGTATCTGTCTGTCTGGTAACTCCAACTACTGCTCACTGAGGAGAGAAGGCTTCTTTCAGAGAGAACTCTCTCACTTCCTCAAACCTGTACTGTCCTCGCTTTTCACACAAGATCTTATCTGGTAGACACACACACACACACACACACACACACACACACACACACACACACACACACACACACACACACACACACACACACACACACACACACACACACACACACACACACACACACACACACACACACACACACACACACACACAGTCCATTAGATGGACATATTTGGGCATATCAAAACATTTCCTAGTTGTTGATGTCATCAGTGATCAGTGAAATACAGACGCTTAATGTAAAATCATTTAAGAGAGTTGTTTCTTGCCCTGAGGGGGGCTAGGGGTTTGAGGGGTGTTGTAAACATGTGGCCTGTGAAGCCCTTAGAGATTGGAACTGGGATTAAGGACTATACAAATACAATTGACTTGACTTGACTTGACTGGCTTTCCACTTTAAAGGTGAGGTGATGGGCTGGATAAATAACATATACAGTAACGGACTAACTGACTATGAAAGTGTCCATCCATACAGACTGACTTTAGTGAATGAGAATGATAAGTTCTACATATTTACTCAATTAAAATGTCTAAACTAGAAAGTTCCTCAGACGGCAGCAGTCATCTGAACATGATATAGGTATAACTGAAGCTACGACTCAAGTCACTAGAGGCTGCTCATAGGAGTTGTTCTAACTGTTATTCTCTGGTCATGTAGCACCAGTTCTCTAGGGCTGTTGTTCTAACTGTTGTTCTCTGGTCATGTAGCACCAGTTCTCTAGGGCTGTTGTTCTAACTGTTGTTCTCTGGTCATGTAGCACCAGTTCTCTAGGGCTGTTGTTCTAACTGTTGTTCTCTGGTCATGTAGCACCAGTTCTCTAGGGCTGTAGTTCTAACTGTTGTTCTCTGGTCATGTAGCACCAGTTCTCTAGGGCTGTAGTTCTAACTGTTGTTCTCTGGTCATGTAGCCCCAGTTCTCTCTATTTGTTTCATAGACAGCCCTGTTTTATGGCCCTTCTTTCAAGCAGAAACATATACTTTCATTAAGTTTTTCATGAATAAATAAATACATAATGCGACAGGGTGAATGGTTTTGTATTATTGTCTTTTTTTATTTTTAATGTATAGACAAGAATGGGACTCGGGTAGGAGGAAAACTATTTATTTTTTAATATATATTTATTGGACAATTCAAATAACCAAAACATCTTTTGGATATATAAACATCTTAAATGTGTACATACATAGAAGAACAGAGAGTATGGTATTATGCAAAACAGGAAGAAAATGGTAAAAACCCAAAAGCATGAACTGTAACATAACTAGAAGTAAGTCTATCAATGGAATCATGAAGGTCATTACAAGGACTAACAATTACATGAATTAATCTCACTGAATAAGGTACGATCTCTTGTTGATTGTTCCGTTGATCTTGTTTCATATATTCTATGTTTGTTCTGTAGCGCCCTCTCAAGGACCAAACATGAACTGATTTTAAAAGCATGTTTCCCATCATTTACATTTAGAGCACGCGTATTGTCTGGTGAACGCTGTATTAATAACTACATCATAGCTTACACTGTGTTCACTATTGAGTGTAGGCCTAGGCCTACTGCTGGCTGCCTTTAAGCAATACAAAGGAACACTAAGTTGGTTGCATTGCATCTGAACGCCACACAACAACAAGCTAGCTCTGACCACGTCAACCTGCTGTCATCGTGCGGCCTCCACGCGTTTGTCATTTCACCAGTCGGTGGACGGAGACTAAATGGACGCCGGCGTCCGCCGTGTCCCTAACACATGTGGGAGGGCCCCTGGTGTTTCCTACACATGTGGGACGGCCCCTGGTGTTCTCGTAGATGTCCGCTTGGCCGGATTCTCCGGGGCCGACTTGGTCCTGAAGCGGTGGAAAACACAAATTAAACATGAGACGTATGACAAAACAATCACCTTTCTATCAGCAGTTGCACAAACCATGACAAGTTGATGCATTCTTTGGTTTTGAGTCCTAGAAGGCTTCCCGTCCCAACAAACCAATGTGAGGGGTATTCTCATAGGCTGTGTCCAAAATCGTTCCCTCATTCCCTACTCCTTTCTGCCTACATAGGGATTTCAATGAAGGACACTATATAGTGAAATCCTTCCCTCATTCCCTTCTTCCTACTCCCTCTCTAGTAGTTCAATGTAGAGGACTATATAGTGAAATCCTTCCCTCATTCCCTACTTCCTACTCCCTCTCTAGTAGTTTAATGTAGTTTCAGCGCTATGCATGATCGGATATATGCTCAGTTCGTGACCATCGGTTGAATGCTGTTTCCATGGTGATATAGAGGTGGGGTTGGGGTAGATGTAAACGTGGTCAAACAGGTCAAAGTAAAGTGAACTTTATTAGCCACACCCTTAATCACAGTTGCAGTCTCAAGGGGCTTCACAGGCCCCTCCCCCATAGGCCTGAACTTTAGGACCAGGACAGTGGTGCAGATTGCAGCGCGACTAAACAGTAATCAGACAGACAGAGGCTAACAAGATGGCGTTCGGCGGTCTCTCCTCACCTCTCGTCCTCCACCAGCCAACGAGGCGGAGCAGAACCACCAGGGTGAGGATGAAGAAGCCCAGCAGCACCGCCACATGCAGCAGGAGCCCAGGTCCCCACGTCACCGCTGCAAGACCAGTCACAACATCTCCTGATTGTGAAGTGTGTTGAGGTCAGGCCACGGGTTAGAAAAGCACTTTATTCACTCACAGTCCATTCACCCATTTGTTAACAACCTACAGGGTATCTGTCTGGAACCACAGAAAACTAGAGGTTCCCCCTCAGTAGAGCGCATATACCTCCGCCCCACCAAATTGACAAACTGAGTGAGTACTGAATGGGTGCGAGTGGATGAATGCGTGTGAGTGGGTGGATGTGTGTGAGTGGGTGGATGCGTGTGAGTGGGTGGATGTGTGTGAGTGGGTGGATGCGTGTGAGTAGGTGGATGCGTGTGAGTGGATGAATGCGTGTGAGTGGGTGGATGAATGCGTGTGAGTGGGTGGATGCGTGTGAGTGGGTGGATGAATGCGTGTGAGTGGGTGAATGCGTGTGAGTGGGTGAATGCGTGTGACTGGGCCAATGTGGTTGAGTGGGAGTATGCATGTGAGTAGGTGAATGTTTGTGAATGGGTGATGGTCTCTTCATGCACAGTTGTAAAACTCTTCCTCTCTTCAACCAAATGATAACAGAATTGAATCTACATCTAATGCAAACTAGTTTTGCAGATTTGTTGCAACTTGTTGTGGTTGATAACGTCCGTCCCCAGTCCCTCTGTGGCTGTCAACCAGAAGCAGGAAGTGTGACGCTCGCTATAGGGGTTACAACACATAACTTTGGACGATTTTACGATGTTGATGATTTCTGATAATAAGTCCACACGGTATAACTGATAGACAGACAGAAAGGTTCCATTTGGAACACAACACAGCCCAAAGCAAGTTAGAGAAGACATACCTTTCACTGTGTGGTCGGCTACGGTCGGGTTGGATGTGCTTGTGTTAGTTGTGCCTGTGGCTCCGTGTGGATTAGAAGCAAGGACGGAACAAAGAGAAACACAGAATTAGTATCTTCATCACTCTTTACCTTTAACAAATATGACATCGTTTTGGACAAGATCTAGACATCTTTTTTATCTTGCATAAGTTAATAACTAAGATTAATGACTGAAGTTCATGTCTAAAAGTGAACTCAGAACAAAACAAACCATCTTCAAATGTTAACATAATTGATGTTTACAGTTAAAACTGAACAATGTAGGATGATTTGAGTTTGTTGGTGATAGATGTTAGATCGTCAGGTTTTAAACACACGTTCCTTGACCACTAGGACTTCCACTACCAAGTCATATCAGAGTAACAGTGGATTGATAAAGACCACATTTTGAAACACGGCTCCACAAGACAGAAATGAAATACCTTTCGGTACAGTTGTGCTTGGTTTAGACGTGCTTGTGTAAGTTGTGCCTCCTGCTCCGTGTGGATTAAAACCAAGGACAGAGCAAAGGCCAAAACAAAGACACGTGGAATCAGTACAGTACTGTAACAACTTGTGATCTTTATCACATCTTTAGCACAAGTCTGGAGAGAAGCTGGAGGGAGACGAGCCAGAGGAAGACAAGGTTTCCAGTACTGTGTTGTGAGATTCATTATAGCACTAAATATTAGGCTGTGACACTGCTGGGGTGAGAAAACTCTCCATTTTGATATTAATTTACGCTTATCAATTCATTAAAATGAGTTTGTTCAAAAACATAAAACCAATTGTCTAACTTATTTGACATTCTGGGAAATGAGTTTCTCTGTTCCCCCTTGAAACCCTGTGGGACCAGGTGAGTCCAGCACCCGGGAGGACCAGGCGACAAATCACTGTCTCTTTCTGTGTGTTCCAGATACCGATTTACAACCACAGTCATGAGTGTGACCAACTGAGAAGCAGCAGGCCCCCGCAAACACCACCCATGTCTTAGCCTTGGTTTATGGAGGCCCCTACGGGCAGAACATGTTCATGGGGACGGGACAATCAAATGAGAACCTTGGCTGGGGCAACGTTTACATTTACGCCTGGAGATCACCTTAAGGGACCCTCACACGCAGGCTATTGGTTTTTAAGATTGAAATATAGTAATACTTTTTTACGCTTGTTTTTAAGATTTTAATATATTAATACTTTTTTACCAAAAAATTTAAGATTTAAATATATTTATACTTTTTTACAAAAAAAATTAAGATTGAAATATAGTAATACTTTTTTACGCTTGTTTTTAAGATTTTAATATATTAATACTTTTTTACAAATAAATTTAAGATTGAAATTTATTTATACTTTTTTACAAAAAAAATTAAGATTGAAATATAGTAATACTTTTTACAATTTTTTTAAGATTGAAATATAGTAATACTTTTGGGTACTTTGGTACTTTTAGGTACATAGATTAAAATATAAATACTTACTTAAGTTAAATTGTAGGTCATACTGTGCCCAATCGTTGTATTCTGATGATGGGTACGGTCT
Organism: Muraenolepis orangiensis; assembly: GCA_027704905.1. Lineage (NCBI taxonomy): Eukaryota > Metazoa > Chordata > Actinopteri > Gadiformes > Muraenolepididae > Muraenolepis > Muraenolepis orangiensis. The sequence goes on along the minus strand of CM051017.1, from coordinate 8,838,539 downwards.
GCAGGTGTAACCACCTTCATCTTTCTTACCCATCTTCTTTATGACCAGAGAACACTCCTCTGTAACACATAGTCTCTTCACAAAGTCATTGGTAACTTTCCCTCTATCAACCAATGTTTCCATCACATTCTTAATTAACATCCAGTCAACTGAGGAACAGTCATGAGCCCCATCACACGGTAGAGAGACACAACCTCCAGCTCTGACCTCTGTTGTTGTTCCTGCATACTTAGAGTAAGGTACTTTGTGACATTCCTCTTTGTTTTTAAGTGTATCTGTGAGAAAGAGAGCATTCAGCTATGTAATGGGTAACACTTTACAATAAGGGTACATGAATTAGCATTAGTATATTTAAAGTGGTTCTTACCTTTGCATGACTTGGAACTGGACATATCTATGTATCTATGTATCTATGTATCGATCTATCTATGTATCTATCTATGTATCTATCTATCTATGTATCTATGTATCTATCTATCTATCTATCTATCTATCTATCTATCTATCTATCTATCTATCTATCTATCTATCTATCTATCTATCTATCTATCTATCTATCTATCTATCTATCTATCTATCTATCTATCTATCTATCTATCTATCTATCTGTCTGTCTGTCTGTCTGTCTCTAACTTTATGTCTGTGTGTCTGTCTCTATATATGTATCTGTCAGTCAGTCTGTCTGTCTGTCTCTATATATGTATCTGTCTGTCTGTCTCTATATATGTATCTCTCTGTCTGTCTCTATATATGTATCTGTCTGTCTGTCTCTATATATGTATCTGTCTGTCTGGTAACTCCAACTACTGCTCACTGAGGAGAGAAGGCTTCTTTCAGAGAGAACTCTCTCACTTCCTCAAACCTGTACTGTCCTCGCTTTTCACACAAGATCTTATCTGGTAGACACACACACACACACACACACACACACACACACACACACACACACACACACACACACACACACACACACACACACACACACACACACACACACACACACACACACACAGTCCATTAGATGAAATCAAAACATTTCCTAGTTGTTGATGTCATCAGTGATCAGTGAAATACAGACGCTTAATGTAAAATCATTTAAGAGAGTTGTTTCTTGCCCTGAGGGGGCTAGGGGTTTGAGGGGTGTTGTAAACATGTGGCCTGTGAAGCCCTTTAAGACTGGAACTGGGATTAAGGACTATACAAATACAATTGACTTGACTGGCTTTCCACTTTAAAGGTGAGGTGATGGGCTGGATAAATAACATATACAGTAACGGACTAACTGACTATGAAAGTGTCCATCCATACAGACTGACTTTAGTGAATGAGAATGATAAGTTCTAGATATTTACTCAATTAAAATGTCTAAACTAGAAAGTTCCTCAGACGGCAGCAGTCATCTGAACATGATATAGCTATAACTGAAGCTACGACTCAAGTCACTAGAGGCTGCTCATAGGAGTTGTTCCAACTGTTGTTCTCTGGTCATGTAGCACCAGTTCTCTAGGGCTGTTCTAACTGTTGTTCTCTGGTCATGTAGCACCAGTTCTCTAGGGCTGTTGTTCTAACTGTTGTTCTCTGGTCATGTCGCACCAGTTCTCTAGGGCTGTTATTCTAACTGTTGTTCTCTGGTCATGTAGCACCAGTTCTCTCTATTTGTTTCATAGACAGCCCTGTTTTATGGCCCTTCTTTCCAGCAGAAACATATACTTTCATTAAGTTTTTCATGAATAAATAAATACATAATGCGACAGGGTGAATGGTTTTGTATTATTGTCTTTTTTTATTTTTAATGTATAGACAAGAATGGGAATTTTTTTTTAATATATATTTATTGGACAATTCAAATAACCAAAACATCTTTTGGATATATAAACATCTTAAATGTGTACATACATAGAAGAACAGAGAGTATGGTATTAGGCAAAACAGGAAGAAAATGGTAAAAACCCAAAAGCATGAACTGTAACATAACTAGAAGTAAGTCTATCAATGGAATCATGAAGGTCATTACAAGGACTAACAATTACATGAATTAATCTCACTGAATAAGGTACGATCTCTTGTTGATTGTTCCGTTGATCTTGTTTCATATATTCTATGTTTGTTCTGTAGCGCCCTCTCAAGGACCAAACATGAACTGATTTTAAAAGCATGTTTCCCATCATTTACATTCAGAGCACGCGTATTGTCTGGTGAACGCTGTATTAATAACTACATCATAGCTTACACTGTGTTCACTATTGAGTGTAGGCCTAGGCCTACTGCTGGCTGCCTTTAAGCAATACAAAGGAACACTAAGTTGGTTGCATTGCATCTGAACGCCACACAACAACAAGCTAGCTCTGACCACGTCAACCTGCTGTCATCGTGCGGCCTCCACGCGTTTGTCATTTCACCAGTCGGTGGACGGAGACTAAATGGACGCCGGCGTCCGCCGTGTCCCTAACACATGTGGGAGGGCCCCTGGTGTTTCCTACACATGTGGGACGGCCCCTGGTGTTCTCGTAGATGTCTGCTTGGCCGGATTCTCCGGGACCGACTTGGTCCTGAAGCGGTGGAAAACACAATTAAACATGAGACGTATGACAAAACAATCAGCTTTCTATCAGCAGTTGCACAAACCATGACAAGTTGATGCATTCTTTGGTTTTGAGTCCTAGAAGGCTTCCCGTCCCAACAAACCAATGTGAGGGGTATTCTCATAGGCTGTGTCCAAAATCGTTCCCTCATTCCCTACTCCTTTCTGCCTACATAGGGATTTCAATGAAGGACACTATATAGTGAAATCCTTCCCTCATTCCCTTCTTCCTACTCCCTCTCTAGTAGTTCAATGTAGAGGACTATATAGTGAAATCCTTCCCTCATTCCCTACTTCCTACTCCCTCTCTAGTAGTTCAATGTATAGGACTATATAGTGAAATCCTTCCCTCATTCCCTTCTTCCTACTCCCTCTCTAGTAGTTCAATGTAGAGGACTATATAGTGAAATCCTTCCCTCATTCCCTACTTCCTACTCCCTCTCTAGTAGTTTAATGTAGTTTCAGCGCTATGCATGATCGGATATATGCTCAATTCGTGACCATCGGTTGAATGCTACTTTTTTTACAATGCATTGTGGGATACGATGAGTGCACTTTATCGGGTATATTAATTCTCAATATGCATTCGGACAGCACTACACAATTGTAAACTCACTATAGTGCACTATACATATACTACTCACTATCTAGTGCACTAGATAGTGAGTAGGGAGTGGTTTAGGACACAGCCATTGGGCCCAGCGGGAGGGACTGGCGTTGTGTGGACATGCGGTGGTGGAGTCACGTGAAGGCAGAAGGTTTACCTGTGCTGAGCCTACTGGCCCCTGCTCACCCCACTGGACCACAGAGGGGCCCCCGGGAGCCTCGTCCAGGTCCTGGTCCACGGTGTACTGCTGGAACACGTTCACATAAGATAAGTTAAGCACTTTATTTGTCCCAAAGAACATTGAAATACAAATATAGCTGCAAAAAAAAAGTGTATATATCTACACAATAACATTATTGCTCACATCCACTCTTAGTCAATACAATCACAGAGTTACTCCTGCTCACATACACAACAATTAGCATGTCACAATGGCTATTCACCCTGCCTCCACTAGGGGGCAGCGTCAACCAGCATTTACATTTCCCCCACACCTGCAGTGCATGATAATTAACCGGCCTATTTAAGTCGACCCTGCACACTCATACTTTGCAAGAGTGTTCCCGATGACACAGACTCTCCAGTGTACCCCGACTGAGTCCTGTTGCCGACCCTGCCTGCCCTGGACCTGCCCGCCCTGTCTGGTTCCTGATCTACCGCCCGTCCCTGACTACGCTTCTGCCTGTCCCTGCGTGGTTCGTCCACCCAGCCCCGGTTCTGATCACCTGCCTGTCCCTGACTACGTCTCTGCCTATCCCGGTCTGTGTGATATTTATCGCAATAAATACCACTATCTGCCTTTGGTGTCTGTGTGCAGCATTTGGGTCCAAACCTAACCCGTGACATAGCAAGAACACGTCTAAGAGATAACTAACCGCTGAACCCCACTTGTCCATTTGTTTACATAAGAGGACTCCCTCTAGTGCAGGGGTGCCTGCTGCCCATTTAGAAGTGGCCAGTGGCAAATAAAAAAAATGAAATGGTTTGCATTCTTCAGTCCAAGGCGCGGCATCACCTAACCCTAACCCTGCTTCCATTGAGTGAAAAGCTGTTTCTATCCTAGGTGAGTTAAACATGTATTCTCTACACTATGGAGCAACACAGTAAACAGACAACAGACATCCAGTCCCCCGGATCACCAATACAACCCAATACTCCTGGTCGTCCTCTGGGGTCTTTAAACTCACGATGCACTCTTCAGCTGCCATCTTGTTTCCTGGTGAAGGGGAAAAGTGTTTCCATGGTGATATAGAGGTGGGGTTGGGGTAGATGTAAACGTAGTCAAACAGGTCAAAGTAAAGTGAACTTTATTAGCCACACCCTTAATCACAGTTGCAGTCTCAAGGGGCTTCACAGGCCCCTCCCCCAAAGGCCTGAACTTTAGGACCAGGACAGTGGTGCAGATTGCAGCGCGACTAAACAGTAATCAGACAGACAGAGGCTAACAAGATGGCGTTCGGCGGTCTCTCCTCACCTCTCGTCCTCCACCAGCCAACGAGGCGGAGCAGAACCACCAGGGTGAGGATGAAGAAGCCCAGCAGCACCGCCACATGCAGCAGGAGCCCAGGTCCCCACGTCACCGCTGCAAGACCAGTCACAACATCTCCTGATTGTGAAGTGTGTTGAGGTCAGGCCACGGGTTAGAAAAGCACTTTATTCACTCACAGTCCATTCACCCATTTGTTAACAACCTACAGGGTATCTGTCTGGAACCACAGAAAACTAGAGGTTCCCCCTCAGTAGAGCGCATATACCTCCGCCCCACCAAATTGACAAACTGAGTGAGTACTGAATGGGTGCGAGTGGATGAATGCGTGTGAGTGGGTGGATGTGTGTGAGTGGGTGGATGCGTGTGAGTGGGTGGATGCGTGTGAGTGGGTGGATGCGTGTGAGTAGGTGGATGCGTGTGAGTGGATGAATGCGTGTGAGTGGGTGGATGAATGCGTGTGAGTGGGTGGATGCGTGTGAGTGGGTGGATGAATGCGTGTGAGTGGGTGAATGCGTGTGAGTGGGTGAATGCGTGTGACTGGGCCAATGTGGTTGAGTGGGAGTATGCATGTGAGTAGGTGAATGTTTGTGAATGGGTGATGGTCTCTTCATGCACAGTTGTAAAACTCTTCCTCTCTTCAACCAAATGATAACAGAATTGAATCTACATCTAATGCAAACTAGTTTTGCAGATTTGTTGCAACTTCTTGTGGTTGATAACGTCCGTCCCCAGTCCCTCTGTGGCTGTCAACCAGAAGCAGGAAGTGTGACGCTCGCTATAGGGGTTACAACACATAACTTTGGACGATTTTACGATGTTGATGATTTCTGATAATAAGTCCACACGGTATAACTGATAGACAGACAGAAAGGTTCCATTTGGAACACAACACAGCCCAAAGCAAGTTAGAGAAGACATACCTTTCACTGTGTGGTCGGCTACGGTCGGGTTGGATGTGCTTGTGTTAGTTGTGCCTGTGGCTCCGTGTGGATTAGAAGCAAGGACGGAACAAAGAGAAACACAGAATTAGTATCTTCATCACTCTTTACCTTTAACAAATATGACATCGTTTTGGACAAGATCTAGACATCTTTTTTATCTTGCATAAGTTAATAACTAAGATTAATGACTGAAGTTCATGTCTAAAAGTGAACTCAGAACAAAACAAACCATCTTCAAATGTTAACATAATTGATGTTTACAGTTAAAACTGAACAATGTAGGATGATTTGAGTTTGTTGGTGATAGATGTTAGATCGTCAGGTTTTAAACACACGTTCCTTGACCACTAGGACTTCCACTACCAAGTCATATCAGAGTAACAGTGGATTGATAAAGACCACATTTTGAAACACGGCTCCACAAGACAGAAATTAAATACCTTTCGGTACAGTTGTGCTTGGTTTAGACGTGCTTGTGTAAGTTGTGCCTCCTGCTCCGTGTGGATTAAAACCAAGGACAGAGCAAAGGCCAAAACAAAGACACGTGGAATCAGTACAGTACTGTAACAACTTGTGATCTTTATCACATCTTTAGCACAAGTCTGGAGAGAAGCTGGAGGGAGACGAGCCAGAGGAAGACAAGGTTTCCAGTACTGTGTTGTGAGATTCATTATAGCACTAAATATTAGGCTGTGACACTGCTGGGGTGAGAAAACTCTCCATTTTGATATTAATTGACGCTTATCAATTCATTAAAATGTGTTTGTTCAAAAACATAAAACCAATTGTCTAACTTATTTGACATTCTGGGAAATGAGTTTCTCTGTTCCCCCTTGAAACCCTGTGGGACCAGGTGAGTCCAGCACCCGGGAGGACCAGGCGACAAATCACTGTCTCTTTCTGTGTGTTCCAGATACCGATTTACAACCACAGTCATGAGTGTGACCAACTGAGAAGCAGCAGGCCCCCGCAAACACCACCCATGTCTTAGCCTTGGTTTATGGAGGCCCCTACGGGCAGAACATGGGGACGGGACAATCAAATGAGAACCTTGGCTGGGGCAACGTTTACATTTACGCCTGGAGATCACCTTAAGGGACCCTCACACGCAGGCTATTGGTTTTTAAGATTGAAATATAGTAATACTTTTTTACGCTTGTTTTTAAGATTTTAATATATTAATACTTTTTTACCAAAAAATTTAAGATTGAAATATATTTATACTTTTTTACAAAAAAAATTAAGATTGAAATATAGTAATACTTTTTTACGCTTGTTTTTAAGATTTTAATATATTAATACTTTTTTACAAAAAAATTTAAGATTGAAATATATTTATACTTTTTTACAAAAAAAATTAAGATTGAAATATATAATACTTTTTACAATTTTTTTAAGATTGAAATATAGTAATACTTTTGGGTTCAATGGTTTGAACCCCAAACTGTACTTTTAGGTACATAGATTAAAATATAAATACTTACTTAAGTTAAATTGTAGGTCATACTGTGCCCAATCGTTGTATTCTGATGATGGGTACGGTCTGCAGGTGTAACCACCTTCATCTTTCTTACCCATCTTCTTTATGACCAGAGAACACTCCTCTGTAACACATAGTCTCTTCACAAAGTCATTGGTAACTTTCCCTCTATCAACCAATGTTTCCATCACATTCTTAATTAACATCCAGTCAACTGAGGAACAGTCATGAGCCCCATCACACGGTAGAGAGACACAACCTCCAGCTCTGACCTCTGTTGTTGTTCCTGCATACTTAGAGTAAGGTACTTTGTGACATTCCTCTTTGTTTTTAAGTGTATCTGTGAGAAAGAGAGCATTCAGCTATGTAATGGGTAACACTTTACAATAAGGGTACATGAATTAGCATTAGTATATTTAAAGTGGTTCTTACCTTTGCATGACTTGGAACTGGACATATCTATGTATCTATGTATCTATGTATCGATCTATCTATGTATCTATCTATGTATCTATCTATCTATCTATGTATCTATCTATCTATCTATGTATCTATCTATCTATCTATCTATCTATCTATCTATCTATCTATCTATCTATCTATCTATCTATCTATCTATCTATCTATCTATCTATCTATCTATCTATCTATCTATCTATCTGTCTGTCTGTCTCTAACTTTATGTCTGTGTGTCTGTCTCTATATATGTATCTGTCAGTCAGTCTGTCTGTCTGTCTCTATATATGTATCTGTCTGTCTGTCTCTATATATGTATCTCTCTGTCTGTCTCTATATATGTATCTGTCTGTCTGTCTCTATATATGTATCTGTCTGTCTGGTAACTCCAACTACTGCTCACTGAGGAGAGAAGGCTTCTTTCAGAGAGAACTCTCTCACTTCCTCAAACCTGTACTGTCCTCGCTTTTCACACAAGATCTTATCTGGTAGACACACACACACACACACACACACACACACACACACACACACACACACACACACACACACACACACACACACACACACACACACACACACACACACACACACACACACACACACACAGTCCATTAGATGAAATCAAAACATTTCCTAGTTGTTGATGTCATCAGTGATCAGTGAAATACAGACGCTTAATGTAAAATCATTTAAGAGAGTTGTTTCTTGCCCTGAGGGGGCTAGGGGTTTGAGGGGTGTTGTAAACATGTGGCCTGTGAAGCCCTTTAAGACTGGAACTGGGATTAAGGACTATACAAATACAATTGACTTGACTGGCTTTCCACTTTAAAGGTGAGGTGATGGGCTGGATAAATAACATATACAGTAACGGACTAACTGACTATGAAAGTGTCCATCCATACAGACTGACTTTAGTGAATGAGAATGATAAGTTCTAGATATTTACTCAATTAAAATGTCTAAACTAGAAAGTTCCTCAGACGGCAGCAGTCATCTGAACATGATATAGCTATAACTGAAGCTACGACTCAAGTCACTAGAGGCTGCTCATAGGAGTTGTTCCAACTGTTGTTCTCTGGTCATGTAGCACCAGTTCTCTAGGGCTGTTCTAACTGTTGTTCTCTGGTCATGTAGCACCAGTTCTCTAGGGCTGTTGTTCTAACTGTTGTTCTCTGGTCATGTTGCACCAGTTCTCTAGGGCTGTTATTCTAACTGTTGTTCTCTGGTCATGTAGCACCAGTTCTCTCTATTTGTTTCATAGACAGCCCTGTTTTATGGCCCTTCTTTCCAGCAGAAACATATACTTTCATTAAGTTTTTCATGAATAAATAAATACATAATGCGACAGGGTGAATGGTTTTGTATTATTGTCTTTTTTTATTTTTAATGTATAGACAAGAATGGGAATTTTTTTTTAATATATATTTATTGGACAATTCAAATAACCAAAACATCTTTTGGATATATAAACATCTTAAATGTGTACATACATAGAAGAACAGAGAGTATGGTATTAGGCAAAACAGGAAGAAAATGGTAAAAACCCAAAAGCATGAACTGTAACATAACTAGAAGTAAGTCTATCAATGGAATCATGAAGGTCATTACAAGGACTAACAATTACATGAATTAATCTCACTGAATAAGGTACGATCTCTTGTTGATTGTTCCGTTGATCTTGTTTCATATATTCTATGTTTGTTCTGTAGCGCCCTCTCAAGGACCAAACATGAACTGATTTTAAAAGCATGTTTCCCATCATTTACATTCAGAGCACGCGTATTGTCTGGTGAACGCTGTATTAATAACTACATCATAGCTTACACTGTGTTCACTATTGAGTGTAGGCCTAGGCCTACTGCTGGCTGCCTTTAAGCAATACAAAGGAACACTAAGTTGGTTGCATTGCATCTGAACGCCACACAACAACAAGCTAGCTCTGACCACGTCAACCTGCTGTCATCGTGCGGCCTCCACGCGTTTGTCATTTCACCAGTCGGTGGACGGAGACTAAATGGACGCCGGCGTCCGCCGTGTCCCTAACACATGTGGGAGGGCCCCTGGTGTTTCCTACACATGTGGGACGGCCCCTGGTGTTCTCGTAGATGTCCGCTTGGCCGGATTCTCCGGGGCCGACTTGGTCCTGAAGCGGTGGAAAACACAAATTAAACATGAGACGTATGACAAAACAATCACCTTTCTATCAGCAGTTGCACAAACCATGACAAGTTGATGCATTCTTTGGTTTTGAGTCCTAGAAGGCTTCCCGTCCCAACAAACCAATGTGAGGGGTATTCTCATAGGCTGTGTCCAAAATCGTTCCCTCATTCCCTACTCCTTTCTGCCTACATAGGGATTTCAATGAAGGACACTATATAGTGAAATCCTTCCCTCATTTCCTTCTTCCTACTCCCTCTCTAGTAGTTCAATGTAGAGGACTATATAGTGAAATCCTTCCCTCATTCCCTACTTCCTACTCCCTCTCTAGTAGTTCAATGTATAGGACTATATAGTGAAATCCTTCCCTCATTCCCTACTTCCTACTCCCTCTCTAGTAGTTCAATGTAGAGGACTATATAGTGAAATCCTTCCCTCATTCCCTACTTCCTTCTCCCTCTCTACTAGTTTAATGTAGTTTCAGCGCTATGCATGATCGGATATATGCTCGGTTAGTGACCATCGGTTGTACGCTACTTTTCACGATGCATTGTGAGATACGATGAGTGCACTATATCGGGTATAATTATTCTCACTATAAATTTGGACAGCACTACACAATTGCGAACTCACTATAGTGCATTAAACATATACTATTGACTATCTAGTGCACTAGATAGTGAGTAGGGAGTGGTTTAGGACACAGCCATTGGGCCCAGCGGAAGGGACTGGCGTTGTGTGGACATGCGGTGGTGGAGTCACGTGAAGGCAGAAGGTTTACCTGTGCTGAGCCTACTGGCCCCTGCTCACCCCACTGGACCACAGAGGGGCCCCCGGGAGCCTTGTCCAGGTCCAAAACACAGCGTTTAGGCGATATAGTGAACTTTTTTAGCACCGCCCTTAATCACAGTTACAGTCTCAAGGGGCTTCACAGGCCCCTCCCCCCCGAGGCCTGAACTTTAGGACCAGGACACACTCCTCATAACAGGCACTATATGTATTGGAAATGGCGTCTAAATGCTGCCTGGGAGGAGAAACAGAATGCAGAGCAGCAGCTGCTAAAGAACCCATCAGCTTGTCATGTCAGTGGAAAGCCAGCCCTCTACAAGTCTACCTTCCCCCTAGTCCATATGAGGCCATTCAAGAAAGCATTTAAAATAAAAAGTAAATATATTGTTTATATATATTGTTTTTATGATTGAAGTCTGTACTGTACACTGATCACTGATGACATCAACAACTAGGAAAGGTTATGATATGCCCAAATATGTCCATCTAATGGACCGTGTGTGTGTGTGTGTGTGTGTGTGTGTGTGTGTGTGTGTGTGTGTCTACCAGATATTCTCTTGTGTGAAGAGTACATGTTGAAGAAGTGAGAGTGCTCTCTGTAAGAAGCCTTGCTCTCCACATTTAGATGTTAAGCAAACTAAATGAGAAGCACTCCACACATTATTATTATAATTAGGGTCTGAGACCTAGGCCACACAAAACAGGGAAAAAGACCAGCAAAAGCCCATTAAAAGCCTAAATCATGACAGTTGGTAGCCCACGCGAACCTAGTCACATGGGCGCTTGCCATGTGACTAGGTTCGCAACAATCTTCACTTTTATATCACTGGTCCATGCCTCAACAGCTCTACGTGAAATCTGAGATCTCACCATAAGCCGTTTCCACGCATCCCTCGCCAAAAAACCCGGTGTCGCTGTAACTCCAATGGACACGGTCCCATCGTCCCCCAATCTTCACTTTTATATCACTGGTCCATGCCTCAACAGCTCTATGTGAAATCTGAGATGATTGGCGCCAAATTTCGCGTTCGCTCGATGCTAGGCGATCCCTCGCCATGGAACACGATGATGTCATAACTCAGACCCGCTCAACGCTGCTTGCAGCTTTAATTATTATTATTATTATTATTATTATTAATATTATTATTTTGTAACAAAATCCTATTTTTAAAATAGGCTAAAACATGTGACATTTTGCGACGTGGATCAGGGCAGTCGGCAGTCGCCATGAGGCGAATGTGTTGAACTCTGAGGTAGGAGGGTAAACAGTGACGTGCGGTCAGGGGAGGCAGGGGAGGCAGTGCCTCCCCTGCCTCCCCTGTCATCATGATATGTAAAAAAACGAATAATGATTAAAAACAAATAAATAAATATTTGTCCATATTTGTGATAGAAATGTAATTTTTGTATGATTCCAATCATTCCAATCATTTTTATAGTCAATATCGCTGAATTGGTGTATTTTCCTGTTCAAATCCGGGGGAAAGACGCGAAGGGAGGCAGCGATGAGCTGAGCCTCCTCTCGGATTGATTAATCCCTCCCAAACTGGGCTGAGTGCACCAATAGGTCTCTCTGTATGTCACCAATGGCTGTACACACTTATTATTTGTCCTCACGTTCCATAGTCTAGGTCATGTATTTCACCTCATTTCATGTGTATATCATATTATTCTTGCTGATCTGACATAACACCGCAGTGAAAAAGCAGGAAGGGAGGCAGCCAGCACCTCTGCCTCACTTTGAGGTGTTACAGACCAATGGCATTGTGGGTAATATGCTAGCTAAGAAAATCAAGTAGAGAAAGGCAAGTGCACCGCATCAGTCCGTTTATATCTGACTGAAAAAGTATATATATAAGCTAAAACATTTCTCAAAACTTGACTTTCAATCAAAACTGGAAGTGATAAATAATGGAAGACTTCCATTATTTTAGTTGCGGACTGTATATACTTTGTATATAATTTGTATTGGATGAGTAGGAATTGTGATGGCAAATTAAGAACACACGGAGGGTGCAGAGCGCTCTCTCTGAGCCGCTTTAAATGTAACGTTCTTCTTTGGCCAAATATGTACCTTACCTATGTGTGTGTGTGTGTAGTGCTGATATGGGATATGAAACATAGGGAGAGAGGAGAGAGGGGAGGGAGGGATCCCAGATCAGAATCACAATGCCTTTATTGTCATTGTACAAGTACAACGACATTGTGTAGCAATCCCCATGACACTTTTACAAACAATACATTAAAAATATACATTAAAAACAAACAATACATTAAAAACAAAATATACATTATTTCAAAAACTAAGTGTAAGGGAGTAAATTGTGTGGCCAGTAGGGGGCGTTCATGTGCTATTTGGTTGCTTGTGATTTGCCGTAGTGCGAGCCTGTTTGACGCTCCGCAGCCACCGTAAGTTATGTTCCGTTTTGTGTTTCAAAGGTAAGGAGGTTTCCCGAGCGCTGTACTACTGCAATGTTTAAATTATTAATATCATTGTGTGTGTAATTATTTGTAGTTAACCCGTCAGCTTTTAAGTGTGTTTATTGGTATGACTGAACCGCTACGTTAATGCTACGTGTGTTTGAGCTACGGGCGTTGCACGTGGCATCGCTAACCAGAGGTTAGCAATAAATGTAAGTGGTGCTCACTGCAGAGCCATAACCTCTAGCTCCCCCTCTCTGGAGCTCTAGCTCCCCCTGTCTGGAGCTCTAGCTCCCCGCCTCTTTGCTCTAGCTCCCCCTCTCTGGAGCTCTAGCTCCCCGCCTCTTTGCTCTAGCTCCCCCTCTCTGGAGCTCTAGCTCCCCGCCTCTTTGCTCTAGCTCCCCCTCTCTGGAGCTCTAGCTCCCCGCCTCTGCTCTAGCTCCCCCTGTCTGGAGCTCTAGCTCCCCGCCTCTTTGCTCTAGCTCCCCCTCTCTGGAGCTCTAGCTCCCCGCCTCTTTGCTCTAGCTCCCCCTCTCTGGAGCTCTAGCTCCCCTCCTCTTTGCTCTAGCTCCCCCTCTCTGGAACTCTAGCTCCCCGCCTCTTTGCTCTAGCTCCCCCTCTCTGGAGCTCTAGCTCCCCGCCTCTTTGCTCTAGCTCCCCCTGTCTGGAGCTCTAGCTCCGCCTCTCTGGGCCTCTAGTGACGCTGACAAAACGGTGGACTTTACAGGAAATGATGTTGCCGTAGCAACCACAAACAACTAGTTTAAAGACATTTGAATGGTTGTTATTAACGAAATGGGAGTGTATTTCAAAGAAATTGTTATTGTAGTCTATTTAAAGACATTTTAATGCTTGTTATTAACAAATGGAAATCTGTTTCAAAGACATTTAATGCTTGTTTTTGACGATCTGAAATCACTTTGTGTTGACCTGTTGACGGTATGACAAAACTGCTGAAGGGCTTTTTTTGTGATGAACTCTGGTTGTGGGGCCTTGCTGACCATCACCCTAACCCTTCACTGTCAACCCAACCAATCAACTCTCAGAACACACACATATAAAATGTATAGGAAAATATTATTTAATACATGAATAATATTTCAGCATATGGCCGGGGTGAGAGTGGGTTTGGTAAAGGATATATCCTTAAGGTTGTGATTCGCCCGTAGGGCGAGTGATGCAGTACTACGACATTAGCATGAGTTGTATGTATTGTATTGTACTATTAGTATATGCTCGTACCAGTACTATGACATTATAATGACAGACTGATAGCAGAGCTCATGCACTCACTGATAGCAATACAAAGTGATGTGACTATATTGTGCAGAAGGTGACCGAATGTGACATGCATTGTTTATATGTAGGAAAGGATAGGATAGGATATCTTTATTGTCATTGCACAAGCACAACGCAATTCAGTCAGATTCAGTCAGATTCTCCATTTCACAGTAGGCCCAGTGGTACTTGTTGCAGCAAACAGTGTATCTCTCAAAATGACAGAGAGGATCCTGTTCTTCCCGCAGTATTGTCAGATGCATCTGTGCAGGATAAAGAAACGCAAAATACACACCATTTAATATAGACACTCCTGATGCAAAAAGTATTGCAAGGGAATGCAAAGATATCTCAGGGGGAAACAAATCACCATGATCCTCCTGGCCCTGGTACACATCAACCCATAACACAACGCAGAGTCATCGCAGGGGCTCGCCACCTGAGAGACTTACGTAAGGTTACGTAAGCTTAACAAAATAAAACCGGTTTAAAAAAAAGGGAGTGTGGAGGGAGGGAGGGCCAAAGGTGGATGTTTGAGAAAGATGAAACGTACCAGGTACCCAAAGGGGAAACGTTTTGCCGGTTTGTCGACTTTCTAAGTGTTTTAAAAGTCTTCAAGTCAACGATCCACTCGAACGAAGATTCAACAGTCATCTAATAAAGGGACTCCGCCGGGAGAATAATGGAAATCGAATGACGTGGTAGTGTCGGTGGCTGTGTGTCTCGGAAACCTGTTGACGTAATTATTAACATAAACTAGTCGGTTGTCTTTTAGTTGTGTAAAACTTGTATTTTTAATTTAGTTATGTATTGGTCCCGGATGGGTGAGACGTGAGGCATAACTTGAAAATAAAGCGTTAACGTTAACTTTAGTGTCGTTAAGGTCATACAGGTTGAATGAGGCGCCTCACTCTGTGTTGGATATAAAATTAGTTCCTAGTTGACTTTCTTCAAGGTCTATATTTGCAACTTTATATTTGTTGTTCTTACTCGTACCCAGTGGTTATATTATATACTGTCCATAAAAGGCCGCTGGGTAAATAAGGGACATAAAACACATATTTCTGTATCGCTTTGCGTTATGGTTAACCTTAGAATTGTTGCATAGTGCATTTCCGCTGACTAATCAACCCTCCCAACAAATGATAGTTATGTTATTATAACTCTATGATTATAGACGTAGCCTTCTAGGCTTATGGCTTATGGCCTTGTCCCGTGCACAAATCGTGTGCACTGACATTTTCAGTAATGTACCAATCCAGTGAAAACAGCACATCCCCAATCCAAAACCCAACTCTGTCATGAAACACGCAAAGCTGTGAACACTACAGTGAACAGAGAAAAGGGCGAGTCTCAACTATTTGACTCACGCCTGAATTTATTAATAGAAAAAGGGTGTTGCCAAGTAGCAATATTCTACGTACGCACTCAACAAGTGAGGCGGAAGAAGAAAAAGAGCCACGTCGACCAGCGCTGCAAATATGCAAAATACGTTCGCTTCCTGCCAGAAAGTGACCAATCAAATAACCGCCACCGCCCACTAATTATTTAACTAGTGTGACAAGCCGGCAGGCGACATAGTTGCGAGTAGACTATAAGCCAACAAAGCAGATAATATTGCACGCAACATGTCTATCAACTCTTCCGAAAGTCACATGCATATCATCAATAAAGAGTTGGCGGGATATTCCAACGCCGGTTACAAACCTTAACCAGAATACGAATACCCGGTCACTCTTAAACCCGACGAGCCATCGAGACACTTCAGAGTGACAAGGGGGAATATGTTTATGCCAGGGAGCAACGTTACGCATTGTAACAGCTCTGAGCATAAGAACGTATTTCGTCCCTCGCTAGGAGAAGGGGGCAGGGCCCCTGATTCAAACACAGTGACCGATAGAGCCCCTGGTCATGTCCAGCATGTAAAGCGGATAGTAAGAAGCAAGGATAGTAAGAAGCTCGGCACGCTTCCGATCTCACAGAGAGATGGGACTCGATTGTGATCGCACCACTTAGGGAAAGCACCCCACTTCGCTGCGTAAAGAGCAGATGTGGAGGCGCATGTGCCCCTGAATAGTATTGATAACTGCTGCAGACAAACCTTTGTCCTGCAGAATCAACCTCTCAGGAGCCAAACCAACAACCGGCCCGACAGATCGGGTGGGTGGTTAATAGTCCTGTGCGCTTGCGATAGCACGTCTGGCCTGGTCGGACAATAGCACTGCTAGTTCCGGGAACCATAAGGCTGATCGGCTCTCTGGGGCTACCAAAATGAGCGACAAAATGATGACTCTCCTGTCTGATTCTCTCTAGGATGAATCAGCTGAGATGGAGGAAACGATTACAAAAGCGTCCGCGACCACGATGTGAGCGCCATCACATCCACCCCCAGTGGAGGCAGGTCCTTTGGGTTGAGAGAGAACCACACAGGTATTCTCTCTGGATGCAAACCGATCCACCTGGGCCGTCCTGAACCTCTGCCAGATTAGTCTGACAATGCCGGGATGTAGCCACATGAGATCCGCCCCAAGATTCTGAGCGCCCATGATATGCAGGGCTCTCAGACTGAGCAGGTTCTGATGAGCCCACAGCCAAAGCTTGACCGCTGCTCAATAAAGAGCAGAGGAGCGCACTCCCCCATGTCTGTTTATAGGCTGCCGCCGATACGCGCTGGCTGTTCTGATCAGAACGCGGGGGCCGCACACCAGGTGCGAGAAATGCGTCAGCACTCTCAGCACCGTGGAAAGCTCCAAAACATTTATGTGTGACAGGGGTTGTCGGCCACTCGTTTCCAAGCGAGTTGGAGAGACACGTCCCGTCCCAACCCGTCAACGAAGCGTACGTGAAGACCACGTATGACGTCGCCCTGCCAAGGGGAATCCCCTCAAGAAGCATCGGGGGCTCCGCGGTGTGAACCTTAAGTTTGTGACGCCTGGGATCCAACATTTGGCGAGCAAACCATCGCTGGAGTCTTCCCATGAAGAGCAGACCCAGAGGAACCACCGGGTGGGCAGCTGCCATTAGCCCCAGCAGGTGCATGATAGACAGCGCCATCACTCTTCCGTGAACACAGATATGAGTAAGCCCAGACAGGATGGCACCTCACCGTTTGGTTGAGCGCCTCGCTGTCATATTCGCTGAGTCCATGGACAGTCCCAGATAGACCAGCTGACAGCAGGGAAGCAGGGTTTTACCGGATCAGCACACACAGATCACAAATGTAACATGGGTGTGTTCAATTGGACCCCACCGCATGAACATTAAAAAATAATTGTGTTTTTCTGTCCCAACATAGACGTGTGCTTTGGTTTTTAATATTTATTCAAGGCTTTGGCTATTCAATATGATTTGAAGCAGCATTCAACAGTTAATGTTACACACATTGTTACACAGTTCAGCCAAGTAAGACTCCGTTGTTTGCTCAGTAACTGTAAAAGGCCAAATATAAGCCAGGGCATCTATTTGTTTACCTGTCTCTCTTGCATGTGTCCGTTTACCTGTGTCTGTTCACTTGTGTGTCTATTCACCTGTGTGTCTGTTTACCTGTCTCTCTTAATACCTGTGTGTCTGTTCACCTGTGTGTCTTACCCATCTCTTACCCGTGTGTCCAGGAACGGGCCAATGGGCTGGAGCCGCCCTCGAAAGACAAGAGGCAGGCCTTGCCGGACCAGATGGACTATTTGACAAACATAATGACCGGCAACATACGCCGCATCTTCGGTCGACGTCAGAGACTGGAAGACCTCATTCGCAAGTCCGAGGACTTGCGAGCAGCGGTGAGTGTTACTTCACAATGTATTCTTCTAATCTTCTCAAGTCAAGTCAAGTCAAGTCAAGTTTATTGTCACTTCACAGTTTACAGTTTAGTATAAAGCAGTGATGTGAAATTCTTGTGTGCAATACCCGACGACAGACAGCAGTTATAGAATAAGATAAAATAAAAATAGATAAAAATAGATAAAAATAGAATAAAAATAGAATAAAAATAGAAGGAATATAAAATAAAAATAAAAAATGCAATTTATAAAATGCAAAAATCAGCACAGAAAAGAGCAATATATATATATAAATCAATGTAATAAAATATACATTGTTATATGTTATACGCCCTTGTTCAGCAGCCTGATGGCCTGACTGTGGAAGCTATCTCTAAGCCTATTTGTACGACACTTGATACTGCGGTATCGCCTGCCTGACGGTAATAGTGAGTAAAGTTCGTGGCTGGGGTGGGCAATGTCTTTTATAATTCTTTTGGCCTTGGCCACGCACCGCTGGTTGTAAATGTCCAGGAGGGAGGGGAGCTCACCTCCAACGATATACTGGGCCGTCCGCACCACCCTTTGAAGCGCTCTGCGCTCGAGTGCCGTGCAGTTCCCGTACCAGGCGGTGATACACCCTGTCAGAACACTCTCGATGGTGCCGTTGTAGAATGTTCTCAGGATGCGGGGGCCCATGCTGAATTTCTTCAGACGCCTGAGAAAATACAGGCGTTGTTGGGCCTTTTTCACCACGTGTGTGGTGTGCGTGGACCATGTGAGGTCCTCGGAGATGTGCACGCCGAGGAACTTGAAGCTGCTGACCCTCTCTACTGCAACGCCGTCGATGGAGATAGGGCTGTGCTCTCCCCTCTGCCTCCTGAAGTCCACGATCAGCTCCTTGGTCTTCTTGACGTTGAGGGCGAGGCTGTTCTCCTGGCACCACTGCTCCAGCGATCCGACCTCCTCCCTGTAGGCTGTCTCGTCGTCGCCGGCGATCAGGCCCATCACTGTCGTGTCGTCAGCAAACTTGACGATGACGTTGGAGCTGTGCATAGCCATGCAGTCGTGGGTGTAGAGGGAGTAGAGGAGAGGGCTCAGCACGCATCCCTGGGGGGCTCCCGTGTTGAGGGTCAGTGGCTCTGATGTGGTGCTGCCCATCCTCACCACCTGGCGGCGGTCCGACAGGAGGTTCAGTATCCAGCTGCACATGGATGGGGGTACGCCTAGACCTCTCAGCTTGGTGTCGAGCTTGGCAGGAACTATTGTGTTGAATGCTGAGCTGTAGTCCACAAACAGCATTCGCACATAACAGTTCTTCCCCTCCAAGTGGGAAAGGGCAGTGTGGAGGGCCATGGCAATTGCGTCGTCCGTGGATCTATTTTGACGATATGCAAATTGCCATGGGTCCAGCGTGGTAGGTAACACGGAGCAAATAAAGTCCTTGACCAACCTCTCGAAGCATTTGCTAACGATCGAGGTGAGGGCCACAGGTCTGTAGTCATTCAGGCATGTTACCTTGGTTTGTTTAGGGACAGGCACGATGGTGGA
>CM051017.1:8694788-8818031 GCA_027704905.1 Muraenolepis orangiensis | reverse complement strand
TTTTTTGAGAGTGTTTTCCTGCTTGGAGGAACATACATTGGATTGAGAGCCTGTGTGAAGCTTCGGAATCCCTTGTCCTCCACAATGGAAAATGGTTGGAAATCACTTGCAATCATTTTGGCCAATTCTTCATCCACTATGTTCTGTCTAGCTGGGGATTCATTCATTGCCTTTGCCATTCATTGCATATCAATAGGCCTTTATCACAGTAGATTAGAACGCCGGAAGAACCCGCCGGAGCAGTGTATCTTTAGTTCCGTATATGCATTCAGCTTGGCATTCACCATGGCGGACAGTTATCGCTGGACAACATCGCTGCACAACCTTCCAAAAGTCGGTCAAGACGATGTGGTTCGACTAGTGAATGAACACTCTACAGTGCAGGAGTCTAAACTGGAAAAGGATACAAGTTATTTTACGAGAAGTTGATCTTCAAGTATAGAGGTAAGTGCTTAGATTCTGTTTTGTCACCGCTAGCTTGCTAGCTTGTAAGGTTTAATGAAAATGACAAGGTTTAATGAAATGTGTCAGATAAGTTCAACTACAGACAGAACGGTATCCATTCGGTGTATACTGGTGTGTATTTATATATATACGCACCATTATACACCGAATAATGGATACCGTTCTCTGTGCTGTGTATATATATTTATATGTATATACAGAGTGCTTAGATTCTGTTGTCACCGCTAGCTTGCTAGTTCGTAAGGTTTTAATGAAAATGACCAGTGTGTCAGATAAATTCAACTATAGACAGAACGGTATCCATCATTCATATATATATATATATATATATATATATATATATATATATACACACACACAGAGTGCTTAGATTCTGTTGTCACCGCTAGCTTGCTAGCTCGCAAGGTTGGTGTCAGATAAGTTCAACTACAGACGGAGAACGGTATCCATTATTCGGTGTGTGTGTGTGTGTGTGTATATATATATATATATATATATATATATATATATATATATATACAGAGAGAGTGCTTAGATTAGGTTGTGTCACCGCTAGCTTGCTAGCTCGTAGGGTTTAATGAAAATGACCAGTGTGTCAGATAAGTTCAACTACAGACAGAGAACGGTATACATTGTTCTGTGTGTATATATATATATGTGTGTGTGTGTATATATATATATATCTATATATATAGATATATATATGTATCTATATATATATATATGTATCTATATCTATATCTATATGTGTGTGTGTGTATATATATCCTGCTGCTATATGTCTGCTGTTGCAGATTCTCTAATTTTTTGTACATGTTCTCCATTTCTAGATTGTGCTGCGTGCAGTTACACCCGTGCAGTTAAATGGATGCTCCTGTTTGTGTGCTGCTGGAAAGGTGTTGTGTAATCACGTGGTCGCACTCCTATTCCAGACGGCTCACTACAGCACCATGGGGGTGAAAAGTGTGCAAACACCACTGGCCTGCACCAGTGAGATTCAGTCATGGCACCGACCAAGGACACAGGTATGTTTTTGTCTGGATCCCTCAGATATAGCTATACATACTGTATAGACTACTCAAAGAGGTTTAAGATTCTAGCATTTAAGACTCGCAAGACCAACACATCACTTAAAGTGTATACATTTGCATGGAGTTTCCCTCTATTTCTCAAAGCAGCAGTTCCCTGAAGAGGGATGTACAATATGACTTGCGTGTTGAATTATCCTGATATTCTCTGACACTTGCAACAGCATCTATTTTCTTTTTGTGTCATTCCAGGGGATAAGTCCGGAACCCATGGATGAACTTGTGGTCCGGAAGCCTAAGGCTCCTGGACGCAGTAGTGTCAAATCCACGCTGTATCGAGCCTATGCAGGTATGTTTATCATTTTTATTAATTTCATCACTTATTGTGTAGTTTTTTTTTAGAACATGGGCATAATATTAAAACCTTCAGATGGTGCTTTACTGATTTAATTGACTGATGAATGGTTCCTGTTACTTGTGTTTGTAGGACCCCTTCCTGACCCTGCAGTGCTGTCCTTAGGGGCCAACCTACGACACCTTCAACCACAACCTGGAATATGCAAGATCTTGTGTGGCCTGTTAGGCCTATATCACGTTAGATTAGAACGCAGGAAGTACCCGTTAAAAATCGCTGAAGCAGTGTATCCCAAGTTCCGGTTAATGCATTCAGCTTGGCATTCACCATGGAGGACAGTTATCGCTGGACAACATCGCTGCATAACCTTCCAAAAGTCGGTCCAGACGATGTGGTTCAACTAGTGAATGAACACTACAGTGAAGAAGTCTAAATCCGAATCATACAATTCCCCGACATTGTCTTGTGGCTCTATCTGGATATATCGCCATATAACACATACATTTACATTTCATTTAGTTATATTTTGTTTATACTAGTTTATTTTGTTATTTCGTTTTTAGGTATTAGTATACTTTGTGTGCATTTATTCCCCCTGTCTCAACTGTTGCACCTTAATTTCCCTCCGGATAAATAAAGTCATCTTGAATCTTGAATAACGAAGGTGATTTTGTGTAGAAGCAGAGGTATGCCTATGTATATAATATAGGTGATTTATTTGATGGATTTCAATGTACCTTTTCATTTACGTGTTAATATGTAGTGTGCAGCTGTATATTTTCTAAAAGGGAATGCCTGTTATTCTTGTGAATATGAGTTGTCTTAAAATAAAAGTGCCTGTGACATACTTGTGGCATTGAGTTCAAACCGAATTTGTATAAAATACCTATAGATAGAGATATGTATATATAGATATATATCTATATAGATATATATATATAGATGGAGATATGTATATATGTATATATATCGTATATCGCGACGCAGCCAAAAAATACCGGGTTTTGGTCCGTATCGCCCAGCCCTACTTTTGGGACCAGTGCTTTAAATTACACACATACCCGACAATATGTGGCTCTATTCGGATGAGAGATGGAGTGTGTGTGGGGGTCAGGACCAGTGCTTTTAATCACACACATACCCGACATTATTAGCCTATTCCGCCCACCTTTCGAGACGTATATGCTCTCCTTGTCAAAGTGCAAACTGCAGACATACGCGCTACCCCTGAGAACATGAAACGAGGGACCTTCATCCTCCTTATCAGCCTTACACAAGACTTGCGGAGGAGTTTGTCTTTGGGCAATGGTGTAAACGGAGGTAGGGCTGTATTTGTTTAGACGTTGAGCAGCCGGTACATTACAATAACAGAGAGGAGAGGAGGCGGCCACAGTTTGTCCCGTATCTGGGGTAACTACCGGAAGAAAGAGTACACTGCTCACGGCTCCGGAAGCAGGAAGTGTGATAAAGGCCTATTGGCTTATTGAGGTCTGTGTAGCTGTTGGTGTTTGGGTACCTGATGCATGGGGGTAGATCCTGTAGCTGCAGCAACAACAGGTGGAGTAGACCCACAGAAGCAGAAGCAGGCAGTCTGACCTGCCTTTTTTCTTCCAACTGAACTTTTGGATGCACAGTTCTCAAGTGCCTGTGGAGGTGGTTTGTGGACCCTGCTCTATATGAGAGCTTCATGTTGCAAATTCTGCATTCTGCCTTTGTGTTTGCACAATTGTTAAAATGCAGCCAAATGCTGCTTCTTTTCCTACTTTCACTCATCTTATTTGCGCGACGCAAACTGACCCTTCACCGTGTGAAGTGTCACCCCTCCATCTTTTCAGCTATCAGCACTGAGCACACGCCGCCCCTCCCTCCTTATCTATCCTCACGTGATGCACAGCATGACATGCAGTCATGACAGTGACATTCAGTCACTGCATGTACGCGGAGCACCCATAAAAGAGCCGGCTCAAAGTTCGCGACCGACACATCACTAACACACACCCACACACACACACACACACACCTCCGTGGTTCTGCTTCCTAAGAGGGGTGAAGACACCATAGGACAGTTGCCCATCACTTCCTCTCCTTTAACCCACGCAAGCACACACACAAACACACACACAAGTTGGACGGAACTAGTCGTGACTTGAACATGGTGAGTTGTGTTTTGAATGGTGATCGTATTCATAAGGCTACAAACAGGACGACTCAGTAGGCTCATAGGAATGGAAAAAGCAGTTCTTGTAAAGTTCCGGCTTAATTACTAACAAACCCATGCTTCGGCGCTTTCTATGAGGTTGAACTGGTTCCAGGTGAACTTGTTTGTATCTGTGTCGTTGAGTGTCGCTGTGTCCTTTTAGCATAGGTCTTAAACGTAGTATAACTGCTGGCTTGGCTGTTGACAGGTGGATGTGGGTATGGGAGCCATTTTGTAATCCACTATGTTTTTCTGATTTATGAAAATGGTTGCCAACTGTGCTCTGATGGACTGTAGCAAAACCTTTATGAGTATCGGCAGATTGTTATTGAAATAATTACCATTTCTCATTTTATATATTTGGCCTATGTATATTTCAGATCTAAACCGTATGAAACGCCCTGCTATCCGTTTTGGTAAATGTTAAAAACTAAACGTAATTGAACATTTTAAGACATTTTAAGACTTTTTCACTTAACACTTCACGGTAAATCAAAATACTCAGTCTTCAAACAGCAACGCTGTGGATATGTCTTTGGGATTCAATTATTTTTTGTGCTGAATGAATGAAAAGTGAAGTA
Organism: Muraenolepis orangiensis; assembly: GCA_027704905.1. Lineage (NCBI taxonomy): Eukaryota > Metazoa > Chordata > Actinopteri > Gadiformes > Muraenolepididae > Muraenolepis > Muraenolepis orangiensis. The sequence goes on along the minus strand of CM051017.1, from coordinate 8,813,405 downwards.
ACACAAAAAAGCCAGCCACACCTACAGCGAGGAGAGGGAGTGGTTGAAGGAAGGAAGAAGGGAATAGGAATGGAAAAAGCAGTTCCTGTAAAGTTCCGGCTTAATTACTAACAAACCCATGCTTCGCCGCTTTCTATGAGGTTGAACTGGTTCCAGGTGAACTTGTTTGTATCTGTGTCGTTGAGTCCGGCTTACAAAGTCTCGTTGTCTTCATGGTCCCTTAAATTCAAGTATATCATGACGACTTCATGACTTTGAAACGTCATGACTGTCAGGAAACTGCATTAAGTGAGGCAGACGATACCGCAGTATCAAGTGCCGTACAAATAGACAGAGATAGTTTCCACAGTCAGGCTGCTGAACAAGGGCGTATAGCATATAACAATGTATATTTTATTACCTTGATTTATATATACATATTGCTCCTTTTCTGTGCCGATATATTGCATTTTATAAATTGCATTTTTATTTTAATTTTTTTACTTTACTTTATTTTATTCTATTTTTATCTTATATCTTATTTAACTGCTGTCTGTCGTCAGGTATTGCACATACGATTTTCACACCACTGCTTTATACTTGTGTAAACTGTGAAATGACAAGGAACTTGACTTGACTTCCTTTACTCCCCCTTTTCCCCCTCCTCCACCTACTCCTCTTCCTCGGTGCAGGAGAATGATAAGAGGTTGCAGGAGGAGATTATGGCGGCAAAGGACATGGTGGAAAACCTGAGGAAGCTAGATGAGAGAAAGCTGGAGGAGCTGGATTCCAGGGCGGATGCCATGCGGGTTCAGGTGAGAGGTCAAAGTTCACGGAGCCCCCTCCCCCTCCACAACAGGGTTAAGAGTGATACTAAACTGACAAAGCTGAGGTGATTAAGCTTAGGTATTATGTTTAGAGATGGTACGTTTAGGTATAACGTTAGAGATGTTAGGTTGAGGTATTAGGTTAGAGATGGTGAGTTTAGGTATTATGTTAGAGATTGTTAGTTTATGTGTTAGGTTAGAGATGGTTAGTTTAGGTATTATGTTAGCACAATGCCAGCGGTGTCCGGTTAGTCCCCCTTGCTGATATATAGTGAAGGGCAGAATGTTCAGGAGGTTAAACTGACAGATTGGAGGTTGAAAAGGTCCAGAAATGCCAGGCCTCTGATGTGAACCACACACACACACACACACACACACACACACACACACACACACACACACACACACACACACACACACACACACACACACACACACACACACACACACACACACACACACACACACACACACACACATACTCTCACACACTTTGTTCATTGAATTGATAAGATTTTTAGTTTTTGAGTTATTAAGTAGATTTGTTCAGGTTTCTATCGTTGCTATGGACGCTGATATCACTGCCGCCTTATTGTTCTGTTACGTTTAGACTAATCCATCGGATTGCAGCGGCACTGAGCTGCACCGTCTCGTTCGGAAACCACATTATATGTTTAAAAAAATATATAAACCACATTATTAACCACATTATTAACACAAATAGATCGAGGGACGAGACCCGGACGTGTGCAAAGAACAACAATTTGCAGTGTGCTGTGTCACACTTTTTTTTGTAGTTCTAATATGTTTTCCCTATTATGTGAAATACTGACCAGGAATCTTGCCATCTTATTATTGTCACGGTTGCGGTGGGTGACAGGGGGCGTGGCCAAGGTGCGGGCTTTGCGGTATCGCCTGCCTGACGGTAAAAGTGAATACAGTTCGTGGCTGGGGTGGGCATTGTCTTTTATGATGCGTTTGGCCTTGGCCACGCACCGCTGGTTGTATATATCCAGGAGGGAGGGGAGCTCACCTCCAACGATATACTGGGCCGATATACTGGGCCGATATACTGGACTGCGGTGCAGTTCCCGTACCAGGCGGTGATACACCCTGTAAGAACACTCTCGATGGTGCCAGTGTAGAATGTTCTCAGGATGCGGGGGCCCATGCTGAATTTCTTCAGACGCCTGAGGAAATCCAGGCATTGTTGGGCCCTTTTCACCACGTGTGTGGTGTGCGTGGACCATGTGAGGTCCTCAGAGATGTGCACGCCGAGGAAGTTGAAGCTGCTGACCCTCTCTACTGCAACACCCTCGATGGAGATAGGGCTGTGCTCTCCTCTCTGCTTCCTGAAGTCCACGATCAGCTCCTTGGTCTTCTTGACGTTGAGGGCGAGGCTGTTCTCCTGGCACCACTGCTCCAGCGATCCAACCTCCTCCCTGTAGGCTGTCTCGTCGTCGCCGGCGATCAGGCCCACTGTCTACCTGCTGGTATCCCGTTGATCGACTTCCCGGTATCCCGACTCCTCGCCTGTCCTGCACTACTGTCCTGTCTACTACCTATCGGTATCCCCGCTGATCGACTTCCCGGTATCCAGACCCCTTGCCTGTCCCCGACTGTTCTATTGTAGTGCCTACTAATAAAGCTTCACGTTATCGCTTCACTGTGTCGTTGGTCTGCGTTCTGGGTCCTACTAACTCTACCCCCTGACAGACTGACCTAGCCATTATGGACCCCAGCGACCTCGACCAGATGAAGCACACGATCGCAGAAATCGTTCGTTGTGGCGCAGTGGTCGACCCCCCCCCCCCCCCCCCCCCCCCCCCCCAGCGGTTGTCGTTACGGTTCCTCCTGCCTCCCTCCATTCGGAGCCCCCGCCTGGCACCTTTCCCTCTGAGAGAGGTCCAGAGAGGACCAGAGCAGACCTCAGAGGAGATCCCAAAGGAGACCCTGCAGTCAGGGAGGACATGGACCAGTACTACCGTGCGGCCGCCGTCCCCGAAGACTTCTACCGACCTGGGGAGAAGGTGTGGCTCTCCTCCGGGACCTGCCGCTACAGGTCCAGTCCCGGAAGTTGGCACCCCGGTACGTGGGGCCCTACATCGTGGACAAGGTCATCAACCCGGTCTCGGTAAGGCTAAAACTGCCCCCGGCCCTAAAGGTGCACCCCACGTTCCATGTGTCCCAGCTCAAGCCTGTCTCCTCCAGCCCGTTATGCCCTCCCACCGAACCCCCTCCACCCCCCTGGATCATCGACGACCGCCCTGCCTACACGGTGAAGAAGATCCGGGACATTCGCCGCCGGGGCTGGGGCTTCCAGTATTTGGTCGACTGGGAGGGATACGGTCCACAAGAGCGGAGTTGGCTCCCGTGGCGGTACATCCTGGACCAGTCCCTTATCCGCGACTGCCACCGGGAACACCCCAACAAGCCGGTTGGGGCGCCCGTTAATAAAGCTTCACGTTATCGCTTCACTGTGTTGTTGGTCTGGGTTCTGGGTCCTACTAACTCTACCCCCTGACAATTATAGGACTTACTGGTCGATCAGATTTGATCTTTCTTATTTGTAAGAGGGTGACATCACGTTTTTTACAGGTTGTGACCCTGCTGTGTGATGCCCCAATTGGTTTGCCCTTGCTTATGGTAGTAGAGGTCAAGATCTTTCCAAAACTGATCCCATGTCTGTAGCACGTTTTTTGGCTTCCCTGTAAGCCTTCAAAGGTGGCACAGGTTCCAGGTTCAAAGGGCACCCCTGAGGAGCAGGAACCCCCCACACCTTTCATACTGACATATGTTACGCTCTAGATCGAGACCTTTCCAATGATGACTTCATGGTTGTCCTAAGTTTAATTAGCCAGGCCCCCTTATATCATTCCACATTCCTGTCATCTCACTCTCACTACCGCATAGCCACACCCCCTTGTTAATTATCACCCGCAGCTGCAGCGCATCACAGTTAACGTCTCCATTTAAGTCTACCCCGCACACTATTTACATCCTGATTGAGTATTTTTAGAAAGGTATTTCCTATTGTGTGTGTGTGTGTGCTGAAGATGGCTGTGGGCCGCTCTAAGTGAGGATGGACCCGCAGAGCCGTCCGGGACAGGACGGTGAGGATGGATGTTCAGGGAGGGGGGGGGGTCTAGCTAGCTAGCTAGCTAGCTAGCTAGCTAGCTAGCTAGCTAGCTAGCTAGCTTGCTTGACTCTCTTAAGTGTATCTTTTAGTATATTATATCTACTTAGAAGCATTTATGTGCAGTATAGCTGCCCAAGATCTTTTGTTAGTGCCCCACATGTACATCCTGGAAAACAAACTTTTACAACATATTTTGTGGTAAACTACATTTGTGGACAAACTACATTTCTTCATGATTAAGCAAATAATGTCCGTCTTCATTTGGTTAAATGTGTAGAGGCTAAGCCAATGCTTTAAACCTCCGAGGATCCGCTATCTTGGCGTAATTTACGCACACAAAGTTTGTCAGGTGAATTATAGTCCGATACAATTAGTCCAGTTGGAATACAGTCTATTTATTTCCTTTTACTGGTGTCCATTTAACTTGCTTTTTCTCATTCCCCATACATAATCTTACGGTACACACAATACCTTTCGTGAATGTTTGTAATCCCGTGTTTGCGTGTGTGCTCTGTGTGTGCTCTGTGTGTGTGTGTGGTCAAAAACTGTGTGGCCTTCCGGGGGAACCTTTAACCACAAACATATGGTTCCTACCTTTATACCCACAGTGTTAATTGGCTCCTACATACCGGCCCCTAATTGGTAGTACAGGTATCAATTCAATGCAAACAATTAAGAAAATATTTTTTCTAACTTAAAGGAGTCTGAGTTCATATGAACAACTTGACCTCTTCTACTGATGAACGCCTTACAGTATTTATGCATGCGTCATTGTCCAGTGAACTGCTCTACTTGTTAAGCAGGTAAATATCACCCCATATCGCTTGCAAGTGGTTCTGCCCCTTCTGATTTCCACAGGTCCAAAAATAATCCACTGAATGGAGGTAATGGAGGTTCCATTTTAACGTCTGCAAAAGTGGCATGATGATATGATCTTCCTTATGGCAGAATTAGCACTTGTTAACCAATATCTTCTCAAAGCAGACAGTGTATGGTTTCTACCACTGTGCCCTAGTGGTTGATGAATTGAGGATGAGTGTGGAATGCTCTTTGGAGAGGATCAGTGGATGTTTCACCTCCAAAGGCATTGCTCCTTTGCTTAGCCTGCCTCCAACTCTTAGTAGTCCATCTTCCATAATCGGATCCAGCTTGTAAATGGAACTTTGTCTGTTCACTGTTCCCATTTCAGATGTCAAAGAAGTGATTTCATCCTTAAACCTATGCTGCTGACCATATGCGTATTATAGCCAACTCGGCTTCCAAGAGATCTTTAGGTGTCAAGACTCTCCGGGTTGACTTTGGGTTTCAGTCTTTTCACTTGACCAGCTTTTGCAGAGGGATTCAAATCCTTGCTTTTAGGACTCCACTCCAACAGAATTGTCTTCAGCCTGAGAAACCAGGCCACAGACACTAGTCTGAGAAGTAAGTCATGAGCTGGTCTGTTGCATCAAGTGATTCATTGACTATAATATTAACTGAGGTGTCTTTTCTGACTTCTGGGTCAACCAAATCCACTATGACATCACCGCCATAATATGTAGGCCACTCCTCTTTGGACTTTACAAGTAACGTGGGACCCTCAAGCCAACTGCTTGCCAGCTTGCCAGTAGCTGACGTACTGTCAGCTGCTGGTATGTCCGCAACGCACTCCTCCATATTAAATGTGTTGAAGTCAAACGGATGTTCACAAATCACTCATCAATACAAGGGCTTATTGTTCATCCATTTCGCAACCAATGCATTGGAATTACGCCCTAATGTGTGCACACAACCTAATTCATATGGCCATTTAAACCGGTTGTAGCGCACAACACATACTTCCTTATGTAGATGAACGTAGTTCAGTGACAAGCGGCGAAGAGCTCCCCGGCACCATTCACCTCGTTGCTCCTGTCGACGTCCTGTGCAGCGGATGAGCAAACGAGGAGTAGCCGTCCTCTGATCAGCCGGCGTGTTGTTGTCCTCCTCCCGGCGTCAGGTGGCTGATAGCAGCTGATCAGCCGGCGTGTTGTTGTCCTCCCGGCGTCAGGTGGCTGATAGCAGCTGATCAGCCGGCGTGTTGTTGTCCTCCTCCCGGCGTCAGGTGGCTGATAGCAGCTGATCAGCCGGCGTGTTGTTGTCCTCCTCCCGGCGTCAGGTGGCTGATAGCAGCTGATCAGCTGGCGTGTTGTTGTCCATCCTCTTGAATACTTAAAAAAAAGGCGAGTTTTTGACTAATTGTAGAGGCTAAGCCAATGCTTTAAACCTCTGAGGATCCGCTATCTTGGCGTAATTGACGCAAACAAAGTTTGTCAAATGAATAATAAATAGTCCGATACAATTAGTCCAGTTGAAATACAGCCTTTTCTGGCTTCTTCAGTCCATTTAACTTGCTTCATTTTCTCATTCACCATACATAATATTAGGGTTCACACAATACCTTTCGCAAATGTTGTAAATGTAATCCTGTGTGTGCGTGTGGTCAAAAACTGTGTGGCCTTCCGGCGGAACCTCTAACCACAAACATGGTTCCTACCTTTATACCCACAGTGTTAATTGGCTCCTACAAAATGTCTAATGAAAAAATGCTAAATGACCAAAGATATGAGACAACCGTGACCAAGAAGTGGATTGTTTTCTTCACACGTGGGCACATTGTTTTCTTAGAAGGTTCCATAAACCCGCTGTGTCCCATCGTGTTCAACGCCCTCACCTTCCCTGTGCCTGCTCCCTCACCACATCTATTGGAATGTACTGTACGAAAAGTGACCGCTAAATGACTACATTTCCCTCTCAATGATTTACCTCCGATGGCTGAAAATATTAATATTACATTGTTTTCCTTCCAGAGGGAAATGTTTGGAAAAAAGGTCTGGAAGATGAAGATGAAGAAGAAGAAGAAGCGGAAGAAAGACTTGAATGAGAATGTGAGGCGGGCCGCGGTCATCTTCTCAGTTTATAAGTAAACATTACGACCACATTTAAACCACAACAGGTGCAAAGGGCCACAAAATATTATTAACATATTTGTACCATTTTATTCGCTGTATTTACTACTGCTGTTTAATATGCTGTCTTGCTTGTCATTTTTAATGCATTCCACAGCATGGAATATTTAACAAATATTCTCAATTTGAGTGTACACTGTAAAAAATGGCTGTAGATTTTACGGTGTAAAACTGTCAAACCACGACAGTAAAAGACCGTAAACTCAAAATTGGTAGAATACAGTTAATGTAACAGTAGAAGACCGTAAATATATATATCAGCCAAAACAGTAATTTTTACATATCTTTTCTGTAAAAAATGCATTTCTCCACTGTTAAATACTCTTGCACTGTGTTTATAACAAAAATATACCGTAATATATATAAAACAGCCAACACTGTAATTTTTGCCATTTTTTAATGTAAAAAAAACATTTAGTCACTGTTAAATATTCTAGCCATTGTGTTGATAACATAAATATGCTGTAATATATATAACAACCAACACTGTCATTTTTGCATTTATTTGTTGTAAAACATACATTTTGTCACTGAAAAATGTACTAGCCATTGTGGAAAATATGGAAATATGCCGTTATACAAAACAATCAAACTATATTTTGCTTTCCTTTTTTGTTAAATATATATTATGTCACTGCTAAATACACAAACCATTATTTGCTGTACAACTGTGAAACCCTATTCCATTTCTATGAGCAAAACAATAAATCAGAATGTCCTGTGTTTGCTTTTGCTGTGTTCTATTACACAACAGTTAGATCAGGTTGACCAACTTCTTAAGAAAATAGCACAATGATTTTAAATGCATTTCAAATTTGATTGATTTCAAACATTAACGTCTGAACTCTGTGATGCGCCATCCAATCAGCGCATTGCATTTAGGATGTCCCAGGACGTTTTTTTTATAACCACTCCACTCAGGGTACTCCATCTGAATTTTCTGGACTTTGTCTTAACGTCTCAGCCTGTCTTCAGTTACCAAGTTACCACGGTGAAATCAATTTTAGCAAGGTAAAAAAAAAAATTGTATTTTCGTATGATTGTAATTATTGTATATTATCTCATATATTATATGAGAAATTTATAGAATTTATTTCTTTGTAACCAGATTGTCTGAGTGTAGTGGCTCTTGCAAAAGTGGTGCCCGTTCCAAGGCATGCCTTGACACATTTCAGGCTCAAATGCCATTGGCCGTCAAATTTGAGTAGAGGTTGTGGACAGAAAGGGCGCTTGAATTCAAATAGTAACGGTTGCCTCAGATGTGTCGCTCCCGTGTCACAGTGATTTGAACTACTCTCCAGCAGGTACTTCGTATGATTATTGTGGACTTGTCTGAACGTTGCAGCTTGTCTTCAGTTAACACGGTAAGGTGAAGTCAATTTTTGCCAGGTTAACATTTTCGTATGATTGTAATTATTGTATATTATCTCATATATTATATGAGATATTTATAGAATTTATTTCTTTGTAACGAAATTGTCTGAGTGTAGTGGCTCTTGCAAAAGTGGTGCCCGTTCCAAGGCATGCCTTGACACATTTCAGGCTCAAATGCCATTGGCCGTCAAATTTGAGTGGAGGTTGTGGACAGAAAGGGCGCTTGAATTCAAATAGTAACGGTTGCCTCTTTGATGTGCCGCTGTTTGACCATGTATTCCTGTTGCATTTGTGGAGAATCTGTTCAGTCTCTAAAGGCGTATGTTGTACATTGCAAACTCCACCGCAATGAACCTCGTTGTATTTTCAAGTGTGTTGGAATTGATTGTAAGCAGGTGTTTTCTAGATATGCATCATTAAAGTCTCACTTCTATCGCCACCATAATGGCACATCGTCGGTTGCTCAGGATATGGCTTTGGCAACGTGCAATGCCACGTGGAAATGTGCAGTTTCACTTTGTGAACGCCAGTGTGACGGAGTCAAAGAGCTGGTTGCACACCTGAAGGAGCACATAGCAGAGGGGCGTTCTGTGAAGTGTCCTGTGAGAGGATGCAAAAGTGTGTTTACCGTAAAATCTTCATTGACTTCCCATTTGTCCAGAAAACACAGACATTGTTCTGTAAATGTGGTTTGCGGCTCATTCGAAAATGCATGTCCTTCTACAAGTAAGCAGAGTGCCACTACCATACAGGAAACTGCCAGTATGTCAGATGATGAAGACATTGTTGGAGACAATTTCAGTGACTTGTACCACAGAAATGTGTGTATGTTTTACATAAAATTGCAGGGACAACATCTTATTCCAGCATCTACGATTCAGAACATTGTTGAAGAGATTCAGAATATACATGAGTTGGGACAGACATATACTCTGAATAGATTGAACTTGCTTCTGAAAGATTTGCCAGTATCGGATGAGGACATTGTAAAAATCTGTGATACAGTGAAGGAATCTGACTTGTTCTCAGCTTGCCACACAGGGCCTATGAGAACAGCCTACTCTAGAGCCAAGTGCTTTAGAGAAGTGTTTAACTATGTTGAGCCCAAAAAGGTGTTTTTAGGCAGAGATGAGAACAGAATAGAAAGATGTGCATATTATGTTCCTGTGTTAAACACATTGAAGAATATGCTAGGGTCAGATTTTTGGCAGGGACTCATGTCGGGAGATTCTAATGATGTCTCCATACCAGATGTTCTCTGTGACAGCTGTGATGGTAAGGTGTTTAAATCCAACACCTTTTTTCAGGAAAACCCAACTTGTCTTAAGCTGGTCTTATACCAGGATGCATTTGAGGTGGTGAACCCTTTGGGTTCTGCCAAAAAAAAGCACAACATTTTGGCTGTGTATTTCTCACTACTAAATTTCCCCCCTCATGTTCGATCAAATGTTGATCACATGCAGCTGGTTTTGCTGTGTAGAGAGAAGGACTTTAAAGAATTTGGCCATGCCAAGGTTTTCTCAGAGTTGCTGGTTGACTTGAAAATACTGGAGGAGAATGGGATAACAATGGCAGATGAAACTGTCGTTAAAGGAACTCTTTACTGCATTGCTGGAGACAACCTGGGCTCGCATTGCATTGGTGGATTTACTGAAAATTTCAGTTTCTCAAAATATTTCTGCAGATACTGTCTAATTTCTCGAACTCAATTTTGCGGTGATGACCCAAATTCATGTGGACCACAGCGCACCACTGAAAATTACAGGACTGCAGTTGATCGGTTGGAGACTGAGGATGTGACAGATGTTCAAGGAATAAAGTTCAGATCAGTGTTTAACTCTTTGAACCACTTTGATGTTTGTCTGCCTGGTTTGCCCCCATGTCTTTGCCATGACTTTGAGGGTGTCCTCTCTTATGATGTTGGACTTTATCTGAGATATTTGGTTAAGAAAAAGAGATGGTTCACATACTCTATTTTGAACAGGCGCATTAAGCAGTTCAAATATAGAACCACAGATGCTTCCTCCAAGCCATGTGAGGTCAGTCCTAAAACACTAAGACTTTCTGGTCATGCTGTACAGAACTGGAATTTTTTAAGACTGTTGCCTCTAATTATTGGAGACAGAGTGCAAGAGCCACAGGATGATGTGTGGCAATTAACTCTACAACTGAAAGACATAGTTGACTTGATTTGTGCTCAGAAAATCTCCAGGCCTCAGGTTACTTACCTGGATGCTCTCATTCAGGAATATTTAGAATCCAGGAAGGCACTGTTTCCAGATAACAATTTGAGACCAAAACATCATTATTTACGGCACTATCCAGGATTGATTCTAAAATTTGGCCCACTGATGCGATTATGGACTATGCGCTTTGAGAGCAAACATAGTTACTTTAAAAGGTGTGCAAGGCATTTGAAGAATTTTAAAAATCTGTGTCTCACTCTTTCAGAAAGACATCAGATGTTTCAGGCCTATCTTTCAGCTGGGTCAGTAAGTTCTCCAGCCTTGCAACTAAAAGACAGCTTGCCATTTTACTCCGAGCTTTACAGTGAACAAGTTCAAGATGCAGTCTTACAATTTGGCTTCACTGAAATAAATACAAAGATTCCTGTAGACGCGCAATATAATGGAATAACATACAAGAAGGGCCAATTTGTTGTCACTAGGAATGATGACTTAGTGGAGTTTGGTGAACTCATCCTCATTGTAGTGAAAGATGATTCTGCACTTCATTTTCTGATGAGAGTTTATTCAGCAGAATTTCTTCCACACTACCACATGTACTCAGTGAAAAACGAAAGTGGAAGATTGCAATGCCTACACATTAATGAACTGATCGACATGTGGCCATTATCATCTTACATGAAAAATGGATACCAGATAGTCCCATTGAAGCACTGTGTAATGTCAGAGTAGATGCTTAGATGTTAGATGTTTTCCAGATCTTCCAAATTATTTTTTGTTTTTATGTATCTGATAGATATGGCTGAGACACAGAAGATAAGCAGTGCCATTACTGCAGTTTTTCCAGATCTTTCTGTAGCAGTTCTGAATTCAGTAATCGATACTTTGGAGGCACTCGGTGCAAATTCCTTTTTTGTTTTTATGTATCTGATAGATATGGCTGAGACACAGAAGATAAGCAGTGCCATTACTGCAGTTTTTCCAGATCTTCCTGTAGCAGTTCTGAATTCAGTAATCGATACTTTGGAGGCACTCGGTGCAGGGACCACAGATGATCTGCAGTACATTACAGAAGCAGACCTGCTGCTGGTGTTGAAGCCAATCCAAGCCAGAAGACTTGTTGCTGCCTGGGCCCAGAACAGTAAGTGTATTGAAATTAATACAGTTTCATAACATTAAATTGCCATCACACCAGAGCACAAACTATATAGTTATTTAATGATACATTACATTTTCAACAGAGTAGCATTGTCATGGTTTCGGGTTTGTTTTCCTTAGTTTCATTGTGTTCTAGGACTTTTAGTTTGTAGTCTTGTGTGTGTGTTCATTTTCTTATTCCTTGTGTGTTATTGACTTCCTTTTCCTGTATTTTGGTTGCTGTTTAACAATGTGATTTGTTGTGTCACTGCTCACACCCCTTGTGTTACTTCCTGGTTGGCTGCTTTTATGCCCTTTTGAGTTTTGTAACTAAAGTTGAGTTTTCTACACATTCAGGGTTTAATGTTTTTTAATCTCCTTTGTTCTTCTGTTACAGACTCAACCACTTCAACCTCAGTGTGTCCCTCTCCGGTGTCCGTCTGTTCCACTCCGTCCTTTCCCTCACCATCATCATCCACAACCACCTCGTCCCCGGGAGCCTGTTCCGCTTTTGTGCCAAACTGGGTAGACAATTTCCAAATACCATGGCAGAAGCTCCCTGAAGAGTTACTGCAGAGTTTGGAAAGGCAGAGAAGACCTAGTCCGCGACTACGCCGAGAGATGGTAAGGATTGTGGTCTCAGACATTATGAAGGTGTCTAATAATCCAGCCAAACGCAACACTACAGAGATAGGCAAAATAATGGTGGCCAAGTATCCAAAATCCTTACAGGATGTCATCGAGGGTGATGTTGTTGGACCTGGATACCATTCACTGGTAAAGCAACTCCAAGCACGAATTGAAAATGTCAAACGACCCAACACACCAAAAATAATGAAACGCAAGGCCACATCAGAGGATTATGACACAGAGGAAGTTCCAGCAAAAAAAAAAGCCGGTGTTCAAGACACGTACGGCTGCATCAACTGGGAGCCCAAACATCTGCCACTCTCCGAGACTGTGGAGAGTCAGCAAGAAAAAAAAGAAAAGATGAAGAATACGTTTGAAGAGATCAACTCCAATACAGACGATGTGAGAAATTTAGTACAGTCCACCTATTACACGCAGCGTGAGAACATCAACAAGGGGACAAGCATCAAGACACTTGGCCAAGAGTGGCCCTTTTTGTTCAGGGAAGTTGGTATGGCAGCACACTTCCAAGAACTTACTGGTGTGAGTCTGGTGGAGTCCTTCCTTGCCAATGTGGACAAAAAGGGTAGACGCCTCTTAAACTTCCTCAAAAGTGTTGCTGCACCAAAAAACAAGCAAGTCCTGGATGCTCTGATCAAGTTTCAGACTGAGAGAGGTCAGTCGGATGGTTGTTCTGAAGACATCATACAGATGGTATGTCTCTTACTGGCTCTTTTTGGTGAGCAAAAGGAGAACCTGTTCCATTTTGTTGAGGATACATGCCTGGCCCAAGAGGTTCAGATGGAGAAGTTGCCGGCAACACCCTGCATTATTGTGTGTGGTAAGTAAACAAACACCGAAAGTGCAACCAAACCCTCTAGAATAAATCTACTAGTGTACTGAAATACAATTGTACTACTGGCTTACTTAGTTCCAGGTTATGTTGCAGCCCATATAACGATACTGACCATTACTTTACCTGATACCAAGGTCAGCCAATAGCAGAATTCAAGGCAGCAGTATGGTTTTAACCAACTCCGTTATCAGTTTTGGTTGTTTTTTGATGGCCCTTGTTGAATGTAATAAGTAATGAGTATGTTTAGTCAATGGCTGACATTGATGCCTTTGTTATGGAAGTTTATTTGTTTGTTTTGTTTTTTGTATTCTTAAATTGTTCAGGGTCCTCCTGCTTTGCTGCAGGGACGTTCATGTTGAGCATCGACCAAGAGGTTGTCAACGACCACATCACTTCCTTCACGTCTGCCTTCTGCCTGATGTTTGGGAGTTACTACTGTTTTAACATCCACTACCCAGTGGAACTGCGTTCAACACTTGAGTTCCTCCAAAGGTACAATTTCTTTGTTGTTATAGTATTTAACAATACAAGTTTTTATTTCAGCCTTCAATTGTTTTTTTGTGAATTTATATATGTATTTTTCATGAAGGTGTTTCTTCTCAATAAATCCTGAGAGAGGAACCAAAGTCGAGTGGAAGAAAAACAAAAAAGTACTCCCAGTCAATCCCAGAGTCCTCACTCTGATTGCAGACCTTGCAGACCATGAGTGGATATAGACCCTACTAACCCGAACCCTTTAGACAATGTGTTAAGGTGTACTGTACTGCAAATATTTGTTCAATTTGTATCACAGTGAAAGTTCTGAAGTTCTGAAATGTAAACTTTTCCTTGGAAAAGTGTATAGTTTGTGTATAGTGTATAGTTTGTAAAGTCACAGTACATGTTCAGCTTTACTGAGTGAGGTCAATCGTTTTGTGCTGCAAACAAGTTCAGTTCATAAAGCTTTTCTTTATTTAAAAATGTGAGATGGGACATTTTTTTGTGGCTGCTAGGTACAATGAGCAATTTAAAAACATAAATTTGCGCTCAGAAAACTTGTTAAGTTTAGAATAGATTAGATTCACCTTCATTGTCATTGCAGAGTACAGGTACAAATCCGATTAAATGCAGTAGCATGTAACCAGAAGTGCAAATATAGATAAATGCAGGAGTGTAGGTTATACAGCACAATAATGCTATACAATATGTACTAGTGATGGACAGTGGAGAGTTACAATATACAAAAGAGTGCAAATGTAGGGTTGTCTAGAGTATGAACAGCATATGTGCATTTGGTAAGTATGTAGAGTATAACATATGTATGGGTTGGTTATTTGTACTATTACAATATTGAACAGTGTAGGTGGTTCAGTCTATCATTTGTTTTAGAAGAAATGATTATGAAAATACTCAAGTCTGGTTTCCTCTGAGGGCATCATTAAAGAACTGAGCTGGTAAGTTGGCTGCATATTTAAAAATATATACATCAGATTTTTATTCTGCGTCTAAAGTATTGTTTCCCTTCCAATAGGCCAAGCCAAACGATTCTTCTTGACATTACCTTTCCAGGTAAGAGATACAAGTCTAGAGAGAGTAAATTATTGTTTTTGCTTATTTTACAATTTAATCTTTGACATTCTTTTCTCATTTGATAGGGCTGCACCATCATTAGGGCTGGTCCCAGTCAAACTACCAAGTTCCACTCAGCGTTCTCCTGCTGCTGGAAGTTCTCCCTGATCCTTCAATGTGGACCTGTTTCTACATTCAGTCAGGACATTTATGGTGAGTGATTCCACACAAACAGGTTTTCTATCATGCACGCTTTCAGTAAATATTGACTTTAGTATAGTGGTAGTATAGTGTGCTCTTTAGAAATGTGTCTACCAGTAGAGATTAAGTAATACTGAGTGTTGGGGGGATGTTACCGTCAGTTACTATAGTGAAAATGTAAATAGGTTATTGAGAGTCCCTTCATTTATAAACCATTTTCAAATTGAATTACCAGAAAAATCAGTATACTAAGATGTGCTGTATATTGTTACAGTCCATAGTTATAAAAATATTGTGATCTAAAGGTTTTGCAATATAATATATCCCACCACTACTTAAGTGTAAATGAAACGACTTTTGATCCTGTGATTTTTCTCTCTGCTCTCTCCCTGATGCTGGTGTTAGGTCCTGGGTTCCCCATCTCTCCCTGATGCTGGTGTTAGGTCCTGGGTTCCCCATCTCTCCCTGATGCTGGTGTTAGGTCCTGGGTTCCCCATCTCTCCCTGATGCTGGTGTTAGGTCCTGGGTTCCCCATCTCTCCCTGATGCTGGTGTTAGATGGGTTCCCCATCTCTCCCTGATGCTGGTGTTAGGTCCTGGGTTCCCCATCTCTCCCTGATGCTGGTGTTGGGTCCTGGGTTCCCCATCTCTCCCTGATGCTGGTGTTAGGTCCTGGGTTCCCCATCTCTCCCTGATGCTGGCGTTAGGTCCTGGGTTCCCCATCCATTCCACCTGGTGGGAACCTCCATGTCCACATGCTGCTCCCTTGCCTCAACAGCTACAGGAGGGCAACACATTGGAAACCCCTTGACTGCTGATCTGTTTAATGGACTATTAAAAACTTTGGACTTCTGTCTGACTATGGTCCATAGTCAGACAGAAGTCCAAAGTGACTGTTTATGAGAGGATTTTACGTATTAGAAGTTAAATCATTGCATTATACTGTTAATTTCACAATAAAACCACATTTCATGGCAAAACCTTTTTTTGTACTGCTTTTGTAAGGGAATTTATATAGGAAAAAGTAGAATTGTATTTTGCAGACTGATTATTTTACAGTAAAGCACTGTCATATTTCATGGAACAACCTTTATTTGTACGGCATATTATGGGAATTTATACGGGGAAAAGTAGTATTTTATATTACAGACTGTTAACTGCACAGTGAAACACAGTCAAATATAATGGCCAAAACTGTATTTAGACGGTATTCATACAGTATTTTCATGTTCATTTTACGGTAAAAAGGTGTTTCTTTTAGTGGTAAAAACCTGTATTTATATGGTAAAATATGGAATAAAACTCAAACATTAACCGTAAAATCAGCAGTACTGATATCCTTTTACCGTAATAGTACATAAAGTTCTACCGTATTTTTTACGGTAAAGTTCGTGCAACCACAGCTACCAGTTTTTACCGTAAAAATTACGGGTTTTTTTTTTTTACGTTCTACCGTATTTTTTACGGTAAAGTTCTGGCGTCCACAGCTGCCAGTTTTTTACCGTAAAATTAACGTTTTTTTTTTTACAGTGTAGCGACTGCGTTTCCAAGGATGACAAGTGTTGGTCAAGCTGAGGTTTTATTAACACTGGAGTGAATAGCTTTGCATTGATGACATTGATAAAGTTTGCAATTGCTACTTATTCCTAGTGAGAGCTCTGAGTCTGCATTTCACAAATATTAATAACAATAACAATATAACAAACAACTTTTTACCTATTCCTATTGAGAGCTCTGAGTCTGCATCACAAATATTAATAACAATAACAATATAACAAACAACTTTTTACTTATTCCTATTGAGAGCTCTGAGTTTGCATTTCACAAATAAAACAAAAAAAACAATAACTAATGTTACGTGCATTCCTTGTTTGTGTTCCTACCTATTTTCTTTCTGTTTAAGGGGTTCTAGTGACACCTATAGGCCATTAGGTAAATGTTTCCTATTTTTCTTAATTACATCGAGATTCTCATTGGTTGTTAGAATTCATGTGGGTTGTTTGTCACGTGATCAGAGCAGCGCCATTTTCCAGAAAGCAAGCTAGTAATCAGCAATGTTCAAGGGCTTTCAATCTTGTTCCATCTGCCGGTGTGATCTTAAAAGAAGCTTTGTTTGTGAGTATATATTCGTTCATCTATGTATTTAGAGATTTGATGTGCTCATATTTGTTATATTTCGTAATATTTGTGTACTTTATTGATAGTTGCCCTTTGTATTGTTTACAGTTTCACACTTCAGTTACTTGACCATCTTTAATAAATGGACGTAGAAGTGCACGTCCGTAACGTACTTTGGGCTCATCATTGAAGTCATCAAGTTGAAGGTGTTTAGCTATCTGGCGATGTGCGCCCTGCTACGTGCTCAGGTGCCAGAATAATAACAATATAACAAACAACTTTTTACCTATCCTATTGAGAGCTCTGAGTCTGCATCACAAATATTAATAACAATAACAAGATAACAAACAACTTTTTACTTATTCCTATTGAGAGCTCTGAGTCTGCATTTCACAAATATTAATAACAATAACAATATAACAAACAACTTTTTACTTATTCCTAATGAGAGCTCTGAGTCTGCATTTCACAAATATTAATAACAATAACAATATAACAAACCACTTTTTACTTATTCCTATTGAGAGCTCTGAGTCTGCATTTCACAAATATTAATAACAATAACAATATGACGGGACGGGAGCAGAGTCAAAATAGGGAGCTTGATTGGGAACAGGTGGGCTGACGTGACTACGGTCTTCTGTGACGGTGTTATCCTGGGTGTAGTAACCCCATGTGGACACGAGGGAGAGGCAGAGGAGCGTGGCTGGAGAGGAGAGCGGTGTGATGCAGGAATCACAACAGCATGTGTGCTATTGCTGTAATAAGAGATAAGCTGTATACATATAACAAGAGATACGTCCGTTGTAATAAGAGATGTAAGCTGTGAAAAGGGTGTGGAAAAATAAAAAGCTAACTACAGCTGCTTATATGCTCAGATGTCAAGCATATAGCATCAGAACCATGTGAAATACAATACGGAACTTGGGCTGAGTTAACCGCTCAGCCCAAACTGAAACTAGTGCAAGGCCCAATCTATCCATCTTGTCATCTATTTGGGCTGTTTATATTATATAGTATCATATGAAACTTTTGGTAAATGTTAAAAACTAAACGTAATTGCAAATTGTAATACTTTTCACGGTAAATCGAAATACTTAAGGTTTCTTAGAACACTCAATTAACAACGGAAACCACATCTTGGTGTGACTAGGAACTTTCCAGATCTGAATGTTTGCTTTGTAATTGACCTTCTCTCACACACTCACACTCACACTCTGCACCCTGTAGGGTTTACATGATACTTGTGTAACTAGGTCAGTGTACCCAGCAGGGTCCAGCTCTTCTTATATACTGTGGGCCCGCCTGCTGAGAGCTCTCCTAGCCAATCAGCTGAGAGAGATCCCTATGTCCTGCCCCCTAATGGACTGAACCAATAAGCCCATATGCTTCATATGCTTAACCTGTCATTTTTTTTCGTTTTCTTTTTGTTGTATATTTTGAATGAAGCTGGAACAATGAAGGAACATGTGACATGACATGTGATATTAGAGAACTATTAAAAACAAATCTGGAAATGATTTATAATTCAGTTTCATTGATTCAAACACTCAAAATGCTTTATCTTAAACAACTATATTTTACTTAAGTACCCAGCTTCCCCATGGTAAGAATATAACATATTATTCATAATCGTGTTGATAGGAATAATACACCTTGTTATATGTATTTTTATATTGATATGTGTGGAAAGGTTTATGTTTCTGTCGTGAGATTTGTATACAGACACCATTTTCTGGCCGGTATTTCTAGGGCGTTTCCATTAATGTGCCGCTAGATGGCGACAGAGTACAGTGGAGGAAGCTTGTGAAAGGCCGTAAGAGGGTTTTAACGATTATATGTGGTTGTTTAATAGTTTGGTATCGAAATATAACAAACCAACGCATACATTTCATAATCCCAGTATCCTAGCTTTTTGTACTGTATAACTATTTTGTAGAACTGAGGACTCAATATAAGCAACACAGGCACGCGCACACAGACAGACAGAAGGTTCTGCTAGCTATTCCCATGCTCCACCGCTGTCAAAGGTTTGCAGATCAAAACAATCTTGGTGATGCCTTGGAACCAAGGAAAACAGAATAGGAAATTATTGGAAAAGGAAACAGAATACTTTATGATGAAATGCTTGTTTCTGTATGAGCCCCTGAGATTGTGCTACATACAGTATGTACATACATACTAATGTACACCTTGTAAGTCGCTTTGGATAAAAGCGTCTGCCAAATGCCCTAAATGTAAATGTACAGTAAAAATAAAGTAAGTAAAAAAAGAAATTAAGCAGTAAGTAAAGGAATGTTCAGTCAATATACATATATACAATACAGAGTAGAATGAGTAACAATGAGGTTTATATTTATATTATGTATAGTTTTTTATTTTTATTTCTTTAATTCGCCCTCTCGGTCGTTTACATTGAGAAATGGCGCCACTGTCTGGGAAAATGCGGTATTGCACAGCAGATATGATAAAAAATTAGCTATGAAATGAGCTATGAAAATATCTGGATGGGGAGGTTGCTTGACTTGGGAACGTCCAGGGGTGCGGCTATCTTATATTATATAGATATAAACCACCCCCCGCTCTCTCTACATGTCTTCCTCTCTAGAGACGTTCTTGATGTCTAATTCCCCTGAGGTTTTATAAAGGGCTAGTCTAAAAAAGAAAATACTACAGATTTATTATTATTTATTTACTGAGCACATTACAATCTAAGAGGCTAAACATGATCAGAAAAAAATACGTTGTTTATTATAAGAGCCATTTGAGAAGTCCAATGTAATGTTTTTGTAAGCGTCTTGGGTATCCAGAAAAGCGCTATATTAAATCGAATGTATTATTATTATTATTATTATTATTATTTTGTAACAAAATCCTATTTTTAAAATAGGCTAAAACGTGTGACATTTTGCGACGTGGATCAGGGCAGTCGGCAGTCGCCATGAGGCGATTGTGTTGAACTCTGAGGTAGGAGGGTAAACAGTGACCTGCGGTCACTCCCCTGTCATGATATGTAAAAAAACGAATAATGATTAAAAACAATTAAATAAATATTTGTCCACCGATCTGTGATATAAATGTAGTTTTTTTATGATTCCAATCATTCCAATAATTTTTATAGTCAATATCGCTGAATTGGTGTATTTTCCTATTCAAATCCGGGGGAAAGACGTGAAGGGAGGCAGCGATGAGCTGAGCCTCCTCTCGGATTGATCAATCCCTCCAAAACTGGGCTGAGTGCATCCAATTGATCTCTCTGTATGTCACCAATGGCTGTACACACTTATTATACTATGTCCTCACGTTCCATAGTCTAGGTCATGTATTTCACCTATGTGTATAACATATTATTTTTGCTGATCTGACATAACGCCGCAGTGAAAAAGCAGGAAGGGAGGCAGCCAGTACCTCTGCCTCACTGGGGGGCGTGTTACAGACCAATGGCATTGTGGGTAATATGCTAGCTAAGAAAGTCAAGTGAAGAAAGGCAAGTGCACCGCATCAGTCTGTTTATATTTGACTGAAAAATTATATATATAAGCTAAAACATTTCTCAAAACTTGACTTTCAATCAAAACTGGAAGTGATAAATAATGGAAGACTTCCATTATTTTTCTTATCTTGTCCATTATTTTATATATCTTGTATAAGTATAAAAAAAAGTTACATTTGTCTTTTAGTTGCGGACTGTATATACTTTGTATATAATTTGTATTGAATGAGTATGAATTGTGATGGCAAATTAAGAACACACGGAGGGTGCAGAGCGCTCTCTCTGAGCCGCTTTAAATGTAACGTTCTTCTTTGGCCAAATATGTACCTTACCTATATGTGTGTGTGTGTAAAGAGTGCTGATATAGGATATGAAACATAACCAGTAGTCAATGTGCAAGCAGCCATTTGAATGGTGAATTTATGCTAAATCTGACTAAGAGTCAGTGCCTCCCCAGCCACGAACCTCACCGCACGCCACTGAGGGTAAACCAGTTAGGATTTATCTAGCTTTCGAAGTGTACATCTAATTAATTATCCTAAATATGTGTGTGTCAAGAGACGCGATAACAGTGATTGCAGTTCTTCTCTTCTCATTCATTGTGGGAGTGAATAGCCGTTCTGTCAAACTCGGTCGTCCTAAAGAAAGTGGACGTATACAGTCAGTACAAATAATGTGTCAGATCATGGTTTCTTTACTGCGGTTTTCAAACTATATTGATTAATGTAGCCCCTAAGATATTGTCTCCACCAACAAAATCACCTTTAGTCAAAGTTGTTTTATAAAGATTTACGGAAATTTTACTGCTAGTATTCAGATGTACTTAATTTGATTAAGATGGTATTCGGATTCGGTGCATTTTTAGAAGGTGGAAATATTTTATATTTTTCGTTATTATTATGTTTGTTCATAACCAATATTAAATCCATGAAAAATGATTTTATTTCGTTCAAAGTGGCTTAACCCTTGGGGGTCACGAACCCTTATTTGAGAAACACTTATTTTAAATGTGAAACGGACTGAACTGATTGACATACGGAGCGACTACGTGGGTTGAGCGCCACCGTGCGGTGCAGCAGCGTTCAGAGGGAGGGGGGAGGGAGAGAGGAGAGGGGGGAGAGGGGGAGAGGAGAGAGGGGGAGGGGGAGAGGGGAGAGGGGGAGGGAGAGAGGAGAGAGGGGAGGGAGGGATCCCAGATCAGAATCACAATGCCTTTATTGTCATTGTACAAGTACAACGACATTGTGTAGCAATCCCCATGACACTTTTACAAACAATACATTAAAAATATACATTAAAAACAAACAATACATTAAAAACAAAATATACATTATTTCAAAAACTAAGTGTAAGGGAGTAAGTTGTGTGGCCAGTAGGGGGCGTTCATGTGCTATTTGGTTGCTTGTGATTTGCCGTAGTGCGAGCCTGTTTGACGCTCCGCAGCCACCGTAAGTTATGTTCCGTTTTGTGTTTCAAAGGTAAGGAGGTTTCCCGAGCGCTGTACTACTGCAATGTTTAAATTATTAATATCATTGTGTGTGTAATTATTTGTAGTTAACCCGTCAGGTTTTAAGTGTGTTTATTGGTATGACTGAACCGAATATGTACATTTAATGTTGAAACAATGTTTAATGCTACGTGTGTTTGAGCTACGGGCGTTGCACGTGGCATCGCTAACCAGAGGTTGGCAATAAATGTAAGTGGTGCTCACTGCAGAGCCATAACCTCTAGCTCCCCCTCTCTGGAGCTCTAGCTCCCCGCCTCTTTGCTCTAGCTCCCCCTCTCTGGAGCTCTAGCTCCCTGTCTCTTTGCTCTAGCTCCCCGCCTCTTTGCTCTAGCTCCCCCTCTCTGGAGCTCTAGCTCCCTGTCTCTTTGCTCTAGCTCCCCCTCTCTGGAGCTCTAGCTCCCCGCCTCTTTGCTCTAGCTCCCCCTCTCTGGAGCTCTAGCTCCGCCTCTTTGCTCTAGCTCCGCCTCTCTGGGCCTCTAGTGACGCTGACAAAACGGTGGACTTTACAGGAAATTATGTTGCCGTAGCAACCACAAACAACTAGTTTAAAGACATTTGAATGCTTGTTATTAACGAAATGGGAGTGTATTTCAAAGAACTTGTTATTCTAGTCTATTTAAAGACATTTTAATGCTTGTTGTTAACAAATGGAAATCTGTTTCAAAGACATTTAATGCTTGTTTTTGACGATCTGAAATCACTTTTGTGTTGACGTGTTGACGGTATGACAAAACTGCTGAAGGGCTTTTTTTGTGATGAACTATGGTTGTGGGGCCTTGCTGACCATCACCCTAACCCTTCACTGTCAACCCAACCAATCAACTCTCAGAACACACACATATAAAATGTATAGGAAAATATTATTTAATACATGAATAATATATTTCAGCATATGGCAGGGGTGAGAGTGGGTTTGGTAAAGGATATATCCTTAAGGTTGTGATTCGGCCGTAGGGCGAGTGATGCAGTACTACGACATTAGCATGAGTTGTATGTATTGTATTGTACTATTAGTATATGTTCGTCCCAGTACTATGACATTATAATGACAGAGCTCATGCACTCACTAATACAAAGTGATGTGACTATATTGTGCAGAAGGTGACCGAATGAGGAGTTGACATGCATTGTTTATATGTAGGAAAGGATAGGATATTGTCATTGCACAAGTACAACGCGATTCAGTCCGATTCAGTCAGATTCTCCATTTTACAGTAGGCTCAGTGGTACTTGTTGCAGCAAACAGTGCATCTCTCAAAATGACAGAGAGGATCCTGTTCTTCCCGCAGTATTGTCAGATGCATCTGTGCAGGATAAAGAAACACAAAATACACACCATTTAATATAGACACTCCTGATGCAAAAAGTATTGCGAGGGAATGCAAAGATATCTCAGGGGGAAACAAATCACCATGATCCTCCTGGCCCTGGTACACATCAACCCATAACACAACGCAGAGTCATCGCAGGGGCTCGCCACCTGAGAGACTTACGTAAGGTTACGTAAGCTTAACAAAATAAAACCGGTTTAAAAAAAGGGAGTGTGGAGGGAGGGAGGGCCAAAGGTGGACGTTTGAGAAAGATGAAACGTACCAGGTACCCAAAGGGGAAACGTTTTGCCGGTTTGTCGACTTTCTAAGTGTTTTAAAAGTCTTCAAGTCAACGATCCACTTGAACAAAGATTCAACATCATCTAATAAAGGGACTCCGCCGGGGGAATAATGGAAATCGATCCGGTAGGTGACGTGGTAGTGTCGGTGGCTGTGTGTGTTGACGTAATTATTAACATAAACTAGTCGGTTGTCTTTTAGTTGTGTAAAACTTATATATTTTTATGTATTTATGTATTTTTAATTTTGTTACGTATTGGTCCCGGATGGGTGAGACGTGAGACATAACTTGTAAAGCAATTTGGTTAAACGCGCCATAGAAATGCAGTCCAGTCACCTTTTACCATTAACAGGAAGCAGGAAGGAATGGCTATAGATGAGCGGTGTTAATGTCACAGCTACCTGCTTATGATTTCACATTTAAGCCAACAGGCATGAAGCGTTAACGTTAACTTTAGTGTCGTTAAGGTTATACAGGTTGAATGAGGCGCCTCACTCTGTGTTGGATATAAAATTAGTTCCTAGTTGACTTTCTTCCAGGTCTATATTTGCAACTTTCTATTAGTTGTTCTTACTTGTACCCAGTGGTTATATTATATACTGTCCATAAAAGACCGGTGGCTAAATAAGGGACATAAAACACATATTTCTGTATCGCTTTGCGTTATGGTTAACCTTAGAATTGCTGCATAGTGCATTTCCGTTGACTAGTCGACCCTCCAAACAAATGATAGTTACCGTATTGACCCGAATATAAGAC
Source organism: Muraenolepis orangiensis (assembly GCA_027704905.1). Taxonomy (NCBI): domain Eukaryota; kingdom Metazoa; phylum Chordata; class Actinopteri; order Gadiformes; family Muraenolepididae; genus Muraenolepis; species Muraenolepis orangiensis. The sequence goes on along the minus strand of CM051017.1, from coordinate 8,789,054 downwards.
AGGTTTTTTTTCCTAGAAAACAAATCTGAAAAAGAGGGGTTGTCTTATAATCGGGGTTTAGACTTTTCGATGTAATTGCACATGTAATTGTCACAACAACAGATCGCGCCAAACGAGTGTTCCGAGACACCGCGCGACACTTAAAGTAACTTAAAGTCTTAAAGTAACAGTACATAGCAACAGTTGCCTGGAGAGATAGAAATGGAGAGACACAGCGACCAACTTGAAAAACGTGGCTCAATAGTAGGGCAAGTTAATAAACAGGAGAGACAAAGTTACGATGAATTTTAAAATAATGGTGATAAACGAAGCAGAGACATCAAACAACTGTCGAGCAGCAAAGAAATATGGTGTAACTGAGTGTAACGTTAGAAGATGGCGAGCCCAACAAGACCGTCTTAGAAATGTGAACAGTCACAGGAAAGCCTTCCTCGATCTGCAAAGTGGCCGCTTCCCGGAGGTTGACAGGAGGGTGTTTGAATATGTGAGTGAAAAATGTAATGAAGGTATGCCAATTACCAGAGCTGTCATACAGCTGAAAGCCTTGGAAATCGCCAAAGAGCTCAACATACCACCCACCGAGTTCAAAGCTAGCATGGGCTGGTGTAGAAGACTGATGTCGCGTAACGGGCTGTCATTGCGACGCAGGACAAGCCTTGCCCAGCGCCTGCCCTCAGACTTCAGAGAGAAGCTACTGTCTTATCAGCGATATGTGATCAAGTTAAGCAGGAAGCACTCATACCCCCTTGATCAGATGGGCAATGCTGATCAAACACCTGTGTATTTTGATATGCCAACATCTGTCACTGTGCATAAGAAAGGCGACAAATCAGTGATTGTGAAGTCTACTGGAAACGAGAAGAGCCGGGTAACTGTCATGTTAACGTGCCTCGCAGATGGGACTAAACGTCCCCGTACGTGGTTTTAAAACGCAAGACTGTACCTAAAGAGGCAGTGACTGTACCTAAAGAGCCAGTGACTGTACCTAAAGAGGCAGTGCCAGCTGGCATTATCGTACGTGCCCAGGCAAAGGGCTGGATGGAGACGGAGCTTGTGGTGGACTGGCTCAAGGTTGTGTGGGGCAGACGGCGTGGGGGACTCAGAAAGAAGAGGAATATGTTGATTCTGGATACTTTCCGTGGACACTTGACTGAGGCAGTCAAAAAGCAAGTGAAAGAGTTGAATGGTGACCTAGTGATCATACCGGGCGGAATGACAAGCCAGCTGCAGGTGTTGGATGTGGTCGTTAACAAACCATTCAAGGTTAATCTGCGCAAGAGATCCACAGAGTGGCTCCTGGCTGCTAATCACGCACTGACACCGTCTGGAAAAATCCAAAAGCCTGCAGTACGTTTGCTCTGTGAATGGATCTTGCAAGCATGGGCTGACGTTTCCCCAGAAAGCATCATTAATGGGTTTAAGAAATGCTGTGTATCAAATGCCATGGATGGCAGCGAGGATGACGTGCTGTGGGAGGAGACGGGGAAGAAGACAACGTGAGTGACGATAGCGGGAGTGAGAGCACAACCCAGCGATGTAGAAGACGAGCTGAATGAGAAGACGTTTGTGATGTGACCAATAGACTGATGTTCTGTTTCATTGCTCTACTGTTTTATTGCACTACCGTTTTATTGCACTACTGTTTCATTGCAATCTATCTAGCCTGTTTTGTTTTTGTTTACCAAGTTAGGCAAATTTGAACACAATGTGTGTTATATATGTTTGTGTGTTATCATTATTTTCAAATAACATTATTTTCTTTATAAAAAAACGATTTGGTCTTCAAAAAGGTATTTTTCCAAAAATGAGTCAAAAAAAGAGGCGTCGTCTTATAATCGGGGTCGTCTTATATTCAGGTCAATACGATATGTTATTATAACTCTGATTATAGACGTAGCCTTCTAGGCTTATGGCTTATGGCCTTGTCCCGTGCGCGAATCGTGTGCACTGACATTTTCAGTAATGTACCAATCCAGTGAAAACAGCACATCCCCAATCAAAAACCAACTCTGTCATGAAACACGCAAAGCTTTGAACACTACAGTGAACAGAGAAAAGGGCGAGTCTCAACTATTTGACTCACGCCTGAATTTAATAATAGAAAAAGGGCGTTGCCAAGTAGCAATATTCTATGTACGCACTCAACAAGTGAGGCGGAAGAAGAAAAAGAGCCACATCGACTAGCTCTGCAAATATGCAAAATATGATGCCGGCTTTTATATAGCGCTTTTATCCAAAGCGCTTTACAAGTCATGTAAAGTCCTCACATTACCCATTCATACACCGATGGCGGAGTCAGCCATGCAAGGAGACAGCCAGCACGTCAGGAGAAGTTAGGGTGTCTTGCTCAAGGACACCTCGACAGTTTTTGCTAGGAGGAGCGAACCAGCGACCTTTCGGTTGTGAGGCGACCGCTCTACCTCCTGAGCTAAACTGCCACCTTTAACTAGTGTGACAATCCGGCAGGTGACATAGTCACGAGTAGACTATAAGCCAACAAAGCAGATCATATCGCAACATGTCTATCAACGCTTCCGAAAGTCACATGCATATCATCAATAAAGAGTTGGTGGATTGGGATATTCCAATGCCGGTTACAAACCTTAACCAGAATATGAATACCCGGTCACTCTTAAACCCGACGAGCCATCGAGACACTGCAGAGTGTGCTTGGGCCAGCGCGTCTGGCCTGGTCGGACAATAGCGCTGCTAGTTCCGGGAACTATAAGGCTGATCGGTTCTCTGGGGCTACCAAAATGAGCGACAGACTCTCCTGTCTGATTCTCTCTAAAAGAGGATGAATCAGCTGAGACTGGGAAAATGATTACAAAAATGTCCACGACCACGATGTGAGCGCCATCGCATCCACCCCCAGCGGAGGCAGGTCCTTCGGGTTGAGGGAGAACCACACAGGTATTCTCTCTGGATGCAAACCGATCTATCTGGGCCGTCCTGAACCTCTGCCAGATTAGTCTGACAATGCCGGGATGTAACCGCCACATGAGGTACGCCCCAAGATTCTGAGCGCCCGCAATATGCAGGGCTCTCAGACTGAGCAGGTTCTGATGAGCCCACAGCCAAAGCTCGACCGCTGCTCAATAAAGATCAGAGGAGCGCACTCCCCCATGTCTGTTTATAGGCTGCCTTGCTGTCATAGTCGCTGAGTCCATGGACAGTCCCAGATAGACCAGCTGACGGCAGCGAAGCAGGGTTTTACCGGATCAGCACACACAGATCACAAATGTAACATGGGTGTGTTTTCAATTGGACCCCACCGCATGAACATTCAAAAATAATTGTGTTTGTCTGTCCCAACATAGACGTGTGCTTTGGTTTTTAATATTTATTCAAGGCTTTGGCTATACAATATGATTTGAAGCAGCATTCAACAGTTAATGTTACACACATTGTTACACAGTTCAGCCAAGGAAGACTCCGTTGTTTGCTCAGTAACTGTAAAAGGCCAAATATAAGCCAGGGCATCTATTTGTTTACCTGTGTCCGTTTACCTGTCTCTCTTGCATGTGTCCGTTTACCTGTGTCTGTTCACTTGTGTGTCTATTCACCTGTGTGTCTGTTTACCTGTCTCTATTAATACCTGTGTGTCTGTTCACCTGTGTGTCTTACCCATCTCTTACCCGTGTGTCCAGGAACGGGCCAATGGACTGGAGCCGCCCTCGAAAGACAAGGTGCAGGCCTTGCGGGACCAGGTGGACTGGGTGAAAAACATAATGACCACCAACAAAGACCGCATCCTGGCTCGAGGCGAGAGACTGAAAGACCTCATGGGCAAGTCCGAGGACTTGCGAGCAGCGGTGAGTGTTACTCACAATGTATGGTTAAGATAATGGGACATTCACGTAGGACCGTAGGAGGGTCCAGTCTACGTATGAGTAGAATAAGTGTTACGCCCAAACGAGACCGACGAGCCAAATGTGCCAAAGAACCCAGAAGTAGAGAGACACGGACACTCAAAACAATGGCAAAAATGTCTTTACTGAAATATCTCCAACATCAAAAACACATACTAGGCAGGGCTGGACTGGTTACATGGCGCGACGTGGTCGGAGCTGGAAAACGCAGTCTCTCGTGATTGTGGTTCTCAATAACCAAGCGCCCAACGTCGGTCCTCGGCAGCCTAAAGAAGGGTAGATCCCACCTGGGATTGATTAGAGTGTGCACAACAATAAGCCAAATTATAATGTAGAAGTTATCTCCATTTGATGTTTTTGGTATGAGCTTTTACATTATTTTAGCTGTAGGACTGCTGATATGTGTGTCGTGTTTTCATGTCCTGTTGCATGTGTGCTATTGCTGTAATAAGAGATAAGCTGTACACATATAATAAGAGATACGTCCACTGCAATAAGAGATGTGTAAATGTATTCTGGAGGAGAAAAAGGGTGTGAGAAAATAAAAAGCTAACTACAGCTGCTTATATGCTCGGATGTAAAGCATATAGCATCAGAACCATGTGACATACAATACAGAACCGGGGTTGGGCAGTTAACTCAGCCCAAACTAAAACTAGTACAAAGTCCAGTCTATCCATTGAGCTGTTTGGTGGTGTGTGTGGTATCTTCCCATTCCAGAATAGTCTTTGCTAACGCCCCCTCGCTCTCCCTCTTCTAGGGCCAGATCTTCAAGCGGACATCTCAGAAGGTGGCCCGCACCTACTGGTGGAAGAACGTTAAGCTGGTTGTTGTCATCGTGGTCGTGGTCCTCATCATCATCCTCATCATCATCTTGTTGGCCACAGGGGTCATCCCTGTGAGCTCCCCCCCACCTCCTTTAATCAATCCCACCACCAAACCGTAAACATAAACACACTCGCACACAGACACACGCCTACATACATGGACTTTCTTGCAGCCATTCACACGTACAGCTTTGCACACATTCCACCTTGGTGATTGGAACATATTACTGGTATTCTACAAGGGACCAAAATGGTCTTGTTCTCTCTAGTTTCTGCCCCTCCTACGACTTTGCCACGTGTGGAGGTAACTCCACGACCCTAAAGAGAGGGAGAACAAACCAACAAGAAGAACAAAATAAATACAACTATAATTGTGTGGCTGCCATCTTGACGTGAACCGGGAAAACAAGAAGCTTGAACTGTCCTGCCTTCGAGAGTTAGTTTGAGGGCTTGGCTAGCAACCCTTATTACTTTCTGTTAAATGTGTGTGTGTGTGTGTGTGTGTGTGTGTGTGTGTGTGTGTGGGGGGGGGGGGTACTTTAGGTATACGATAAATATTTTGGATGTTCGGTTACTTTACTACTTTGCTAGCATGCTTGTAACACCGTAACCACTAGCATTTTGGGCGTTACCAGATAACAAAAAAAACAAAAAAACTACCTTTTAGCATAGGTCTTAAACATAGTGTAACTGCTGGCTTGGCTGTTGACAGGTGGATGTGGGTATGGGAGCCATTTTGTAATACCGTACCAGTAGATTGTTATTGAAATAATTACCATTTCTCATGTTATATATTTGGCCTATGTATATTTCAGATCTAAACCGTATGAAACGCCCTGCTATCCGTTTTGGTAAATGTTAAAAACTAAACGTAATTGAACATTTTAAGACTTTTTCACTTAACACTTCACGGTAAATCAAAATACTCAAACAGCAACGCTGTGGATATGTCTTTGGGATTAAATTATTTTTTGTGCTGAATGAATGAAAAGTGATGTAACACAAAAAAGCCAGCTACACCTACAGCGAGGAGAGATGGAGTGGTTGACGGAAGGAAGAAGGGAATAGGAATGGAAAAAGCAGTTCCTGTAAAGTCCCGGCTTAATTACTAACAAACTCATGCTTCGCCGCTTTCTTTGAGGTTGAACTGGTTCCAGGTATCTACGTCTCTACGTCCACTTGTTACGCCTTACGCAAAGAGGCTTTTTATTGTGTAGCACAATGCTTCAGAACGTGACGTGGATCTACACCCACTGAAACAACTGGTTCTTATTAGGATATAGGCCATCCGCATTGCAATGGTTGGTAAGAAAGTGACTCACTCAAATACAATAGACACTTTTATTTGCAAAGAATTGGCCAACCCACACACTCCCGGCTCCCATTACGGACACATTGCGGGAACATTCCACTTATGGCTTATGGAAGTCACCCTACCGTGGACTGTTGGTGTCACCCAGAGCCGTAGAGATAATATTATAATAATAATATTATATTATCTCTATGGCTCTGGCGTCACCCTACCGTGGACTTGTGGGCATCACCCTACTGTGGGCGTCACCTACGTGGACTGTGCGTGTGGGACCGGCCCCAAATAAGTGAAAGTAAGGGAGAAGGAGCACGAAAAAGGAAGTAATACTAAGCACTGATAATAATTATTCGTGGACGTTCGGAGTCGTGCGGTGCCCTCTGTGACAGGTTGGACGGAAACTAGTCGTGACTTGAACATGGTGAGTTGTGTTTTGAATGGTGATCGTATTCATAAGGCTACAAACAGGACGACTCAGTAGGCTCCTCGACACAAACCCTGCGGGGGTCTGGAGAGTTGTGCTCTTACTTTTACTAATGTAACAATAATACGATTAGTAAGGTCGGACAGCGGGACTGTAGACTATGGCATGGATCGGCAACAGGCGGCCCGCGGGCCATTGGTGGCCCGCCAGCAATAATATTTGGCCCAAAAGAATATTTTGAGAATAAAAATCAAATCAAAGATTTTTTATTATTATTATTTTTTTTTACAATATCGGACCGACAGTTGCGCATATAGGCTATGATGTTCGAATCGAGATTATTATCCGAGTCATGACTGTCAGGAAACTGCATTGAGCCGTTCAAGTGGTGTTTTAGCAGGGTTTACTGTACTTGTGGTTTGTGGTACAACAACAGCACACTCCCCCCACACATCCCACACACACACACACACCTCCGTGGTTCTGCTTCCTAAGAGGGGTGAAGACACCATAGGACTGTTGCCCATCACTTCCTCTCCTTTAACCCACACACACACACACACACACACACACACACACACACACACACTTATCCACTCACTCACACTCCCTGTCTCTCATTGTTTGTCTGTCTCCGGGGAACCAGTGGAAGTCATAATTATCATTCTAGTATCTAAGTCTCTACGTCCACTTGTTACGCCTTACGCGAAGAGGCTTTTTATTGTGTAGCACAATGTTTCAGAACGTGACGTGGAGCTACACCCACTGAAACAACTGGAATACAATAGACACTTTTATTTGCAAAGAATTGGCCAACCCACACACTCCCGGCTCCCATTACGGACACAAACAGGACGACTCAGTAGGCTCCTCGACACAAACCCTGCAGGGGTCTGGAGAGTTGTGCTCTTACTTTTACTAATGTAAAAATAATACGATTAGTAAGGTCAGCCAGTGGGAGTGTAGACTATGGCATGGATCGGCAACAGGCGGCCCGCGGGCCATTGGTGGCCCGCCAGCAATAATATTTGGCCCAGAAGATTATTTTGAGAATAAAAATCAAATATTATTTTGAGATTTTTTATTATTATTATTATTTTTACAATATCGGACCGACAGTCGCACATATAGGCTATGATGTTCGAATCGAGAATGCAGTGACAGGGCTGTGCTGCCATCTGACATACCGTGGGCCGACGTGCCTTTTGGGCCGACACAACTTGTTTGTCCTGCCGATCAGACAAGATCGGTGCAATGGATTGGGTACGGAGCCCCCCTGGTGACATTGGTGAGAAAAATATTAATGCGTGGCCACGCGTTAATAAGATTGGTCTCAGGGGAGGGGCCAGAGTAAGAATGGTTTAAAGACTTCAATGGATAAACAAACTAGAAGTGAGGATACCCTGCCCGGAGGAAGCCCGGGGCCCCTTTCTGGAGCCAGGCCTGGAAAGAGGGCCCGTAAGCGAGCGCCTGGTGGCCGGGTAACCACGGAGCCCGGTCGGGCATAGCCCAAAAAGCAACGTGGCCACTTCTCCTTCCCGCGGACCCACCACCTACGGGAAGAACCGCTGGGGTCGGGTGCACTGCCAGTTAGGCGGCAGTGAAAGCAGGGGGCATCGACGGACAAAACCCAGCCAACAGAGACTGGCTTTGGGGACGTGGAATGTCACTTCTCTGGGGGGGAAGGAGCCTGAGCTTGTGCGGGAGGTAGAGCACTACCAATTAGATCTGGTGGGGCTTACCTCTACGCACAGCACTGGCTCTGGAACTAAACTCCTGGATAGGGGTTGGACTCTTTCCTGGGGATACTCACAAGTCCCCGGCTGAGTGCCGCTTTGTTGGAGTTTACCCCGGTGGACGAGAGGGTCGCCTCCCTACGCCTTAGGGTCATGGGAGGGAAAACTCTGACTGTTGTTTGTGCCTATGCTCCAAACAACAGTTCGGAATATCCCGCCTTCTTGCACACCCTGGATGGAGTCCTGCATGGGGCTCCTGAAGGGGACTCTATAGTCCTCCTGGGAGACTTCAACGCACACGTGGGTAACGATGGGGAAATTGGAGGGGCGTGTTGGGGATGAACGGCCTACCTGATCTGAACCGGAGTGGGGTTTTGTTATTGGATTTCTGTGCTAGTCATGGATTGGCCATAACAAACACCATGTTCAAACATAAGGATGCTCATAAGTGTACATGGTACCAGAGTACCTTAGGCCGAAGGTCAATGATCGATTTTGTTATCGTATCATCTGGCCTGAGGCCGCATGTTTTGGACACTCGGTGAAGAGAGGGGCAGAGCTGTCAACCGATCACCATCTGGTGGTGAGTTGGGTAAGATGGCGGGGGAAGCCTCTGGACAGACCTGGTAAGCCCAAACGTGTAGTGCGGGTGAACTGGGAACGTCTGGTGGATGCCCCTGTCTGGGAGACCTTCAACTCACACCTCCGGCGGAATTTTTCGGGCATCTCTGTGGAGGCTGGGGGCATTGAGCCAGAGTGGTCATTGTTCAAAGCTTCTATTGCCGAAGCTGCGGTTGAGAGTTGTGGCCTCAAGGTCATTGGTGCCTCAAGGGGCGGCAACCCTCGGACTTCGTGGTGGACACAGGTGGTCAGGGAAGCCGTCCGGCTGAAGAAGGAGGCCTTCCGGGCTATGTTAGTCTGTGAGACTCCGGACTCAGTTGCGAGGTATCGACAGGCCAAGAGGACGGCAGCCTCGGCTGTAGCGGAGGCAAAGCAGCGGGTGTGGGAGGAATTCGGAGAAGCCATGGAGAAGGACTTTCAGTCGGCACCAAAGCGTTTCTGGCAAACAATCCGGCACCTCAGGAGGGGGAAGCATGGGTCCATCCAAGCTGTGTACAGTAAGGGTGGGACATTGCTGACCTCAACTGAGGAGGTGATCGGGCGGTGGAAAGAACACTTTGAGGAACTTCTTAACCCAACTACACCCTCAATGGTAGAGACAGAGCTGGAGGATGAAGGACGGCAAACATCAATCTCCCTGGAGGAAGTCACTGCGGTAGTCAAACATCTCCGCAGTGGCAAAGCCCCAGGGGTTGATGAGATCCGTCCAGAAATGCTAAAGGCTCTGGGTGTTGAGGGGCTGTCATGGATGACACGTCTTTTCAACATTGCGTGGAAGTCTGGGACAGTGCCTGAGGAGTGGCAAACGGGGGTGGTGGTACCCCTGTTCAAAAAGGGTGACCAGAGGGTGTGTGCCAATTACAGGGGTATCACATTACTCAGCCTCCCTGGGAAAGTCTACTCCAAGGTGCTGGAAAGGAGGGTTCGGCCGATAGTCGAACCTCAGATTGAAGAGGAACAATGCGGATTCCGCCCTGGTCGTGGAACAACGGACCAGCTTTTCACTCTTGCAAGGATCCTGGAGGGGGCTTGGGAGTATGCCCATCCGGTCTACATGTGTTTTGTAGATTTGGAGAAGGCATATGATCGGGTCCCTCGGGAAATACTGTGGGGGGTGCTGCGGGAGTATGGGGTGCGGGGGTCACTGTTGAGGGCCATCCAATCTCTCTACTCCCAAAGCAAGAGCTGTGTCCGGATTCTCGGTACAAAGTCAGGCCTGTTCTCAGTGGGTGTTGGCCTTCGCCAGGGCTGCGCTTTGTCACCCATCCTGTTTGTGATTTTCATGGACAGGATTTCAAGGCGTAGTCATGGAGGGGGGGGGGGTTCAGTATGGTGGGCTCAGGATTGAATCGCTGCTGTTTGCAGATGATGTGGTCCTGTTTGCGTCATCAGTATGTGACCTTCAGCACTCACTGGATCGGTTTGCAGCAGAATGTGACCTTCAGCACTCACTGGATCGGTTTGCAGCAGAATGTGAAGCGGCTGGGATGAGGATCAGCACCTCCAAATAGTAGGGAGGGAGTCCTTATCCCAAGTGAAGGAGTTCAAGTATCTCGGGGTCTTGTTCTCGAGTGAGGGGAGGATGGAGCGTGAGATTGACAGGAGAATAGGTGCAGCGGGAGCGGTATTGGGTGCACTTTGGCGCACCGTTGTAACCAAAAGAGAGCTGAGCCAGAAGGCAAAGCTCTCGATCTACCGATCAGTCTTCGTTCCTACCCTCACCTATGGCCATGAGCAATGGGTAATGACCGAAAGGACGAGATCGCGAATACAAGCGGCCGAAATGAGTTTCCTCAGGAGGGTGGCTGGTATCTCCCTGAGGGATAGGGTGAGAAGCTCAGTCACTCATGAGAGGCTCGGAGTAGAGCCGCTGCTCCTTCGCGTAGAAAGGAGCCAGTTGAGGTGGTTCGGGCATCTAGTAAGGATGCTTCCTGGTCGCCTCCCGAGGGAGGTTTTCCAGGCACATCCAACTGGGAAGAGACCACGGGGCAGACCGAGGTACAGGTGGGGTGATTACATCTCCACACTGGCCTGGGAACGCCTCGGGATCCCCCAGTCAGAGCTAGTCGATGTTGCCAGGGAGAGGGAAGTTTGGAGTCCCCTGCTGAAGCTGCTACCTCCGCGACCCGATTACGGATAAGCGGGAGAAGATGGATGGATGGATGGATGGATGGATGTCACAAGTGGGATTGTTCGGGGGACCCAGAACGCATACCAAGACAGTGGAGCTATAACATAAAGCTTTATTTCAAGCACAACACAACTCAAACACAACACAAGAGAGTGATCAGGGACAGTCCAGGGGTCTGGGTACCGGGAGGTCGAGTAGCGACAGGTACCAGACAGGTAATTATAATGACCGGGGAGCTCGTATCGAGAGTAACGCGGGACAGGCGGGTGACGCGGGACAGGTAAAGGATCGGGATCTGGATCTCCGGGACATCAGCGTGGCGATTCCGTCCAGAATGTACGACTTAACGTGAACAACGTATGACGTGCAGTACGACGTACGACCTAATACTGGGGTAACCAGTCAGGATATATATACCCCAGGTGAGGGGATTAGCAATCAGCCACGCAATTGCTGACAGGTGTGTGTGTGCGCCGCCAGGGCACGTGGCTTGGCCATGGCCCCTGACAACCACCGTAACCGTGACACTGCCCCCCCCCCCCCCCCCCCTCAACCGTGCATTTTCAGCAGCCGAATTAAGTGCCTTTTGCTAATAATGACACCGTGCTTAACTGCAAGAGATTGCAGTTTATTAATGCGTGGCCACAATTTAGTTATTACGTTCCCACGTATTAATTATTATGTTCCCACGTATTAATTATTGCGTGGCCATGCGTTAGTAATTCGTGGCCACACAATAATTCATTTGTGGCCACGCATTAATAACTTGTGGCCTCGCGTTATTAATTTGTGGCCACGCATAACAATTTTTCTCACCAATGTCACTGTAACCGTGACAGTACCCCCCCCCTCAACCGTGCATTTTCAGCAGCCGAATTAAGTGCCTTTTGCTAATAATGACACTGTGCTTAACTGCAAGAGATTGCAGAATATCATTATAGTTCATCCCCAAATGAAAATAAAATGAAATTAAATCAAACCTATCCATGCTTCGCCATAATAGCCTTAAACTACAGAGCTAGTGTTGTGAGTCATTAGTTTCTATAGCCTATTTTGAAGCCATGCATTATTAATGCGTGGCCACGAGTTATTAATGTGTGGCCACAAATTAATTATTGTGTGGCCACAAATTAATTATTGCGTGGCCTCGCATTATTAACGCGTGGCCACGCATTAATAACGCGTGGCCACGCATTAATATTTTCTCACCAATGTCACCAGGGGGGCTCCGTAGGTGAGTAACCCCCACTGCTACCTACACTACTTTACATTGTTAGCAGGCTCACAAAACAAACTGTTAGTTGACTAGCGACATTTCCGACGTGCAACGCGGAAATGTATTAAAATGTTTCGAAAGAAAAGTCAAAGCATTAGAACGTGTCATGTTTTAACAATCAACTACTTAAATTAGCTTTTGATTATGTTCTGGCCCGCCATCTAGTGGCTCAGAAAAAAATTGACCCAAGGCCAAGCTTACTTGCCGACCCCTGGATTATGGACTAAAGATGTTTAACATAGTCAGACAGATATGTGTTATGTGAAACATATGGAGTCACTCAGAAAAATGTCTTTGGGATTCAATAATTTTTTGTGCTGAATAAATGAAAAGTGAAGTAACACAAAAAAGCCAGCCACACCTACAGCGAGGAGAGGGAGTGGTTGAAGGAAGGAAGAAGGGAATAGGAATGGAAAAATCAGTTCTTGTAAAGTTCCGGCTTAATTACTAACAAACTCATGCTTCGCCGCTTTCTATGAGGTTGAACTGGTTCCAGGTGAACTTGTTTGTATCTGTGTCATTGAGTCCGGCTTACAAAGTCTCGTTGTCTTCATGGTCCCTTAAATTCAAGTATATCATGACGACTTCATGACTTTGAAACGTCATGACTGTCAGGAAACTGCATTAAGCCGTTAAAGTGGTGTTTTAGCAGGGTTTACTGTACTTGTGGTTTGTGGTACTGATTTCACTTTCACTTTCATAACATGTCATTAAAATGACACTTACATACTTTGCTGGACTTTCTGGACTCAGAGTTACTGCACTGTACTGCACTGTATTCATGATGCTGCAGCACTACTGGCACTTTAAATGCTTTTGAAAGATTTTTGTAAATAAAACTACATGTACATAATAATTTATAAGTCACTTTGCTGCTCTTTTTTTGTTTGTTTTATTGTATATATTTATATTTTTCATGGTGTTGTTTTTGAGATTTATACTGCGGGAGGGAATGGGCAGTAAGCATTCCTATGTACTTGTTACAAATTGCCACACACACACACACCAGTGTCCCAGGCAGTGCCCTACTGAAGAGTGCTGGCACTTTCACTTTCATAACATTGTCATTAACATTACACTTACATACTTTGTTGGACTTTCTGGACTCATCAAAGCTACTGCACTGTTCTGCACTGTATTCATGATGCTGCTGCACTACTGCACTTTAAATGCTTTTAAATCTTTTTGCACATTCGACAGATGTTGATACCATCTGTCAGTCACTTTGCTGTCCTTTTTTTGGTCATTGTTATTTTTATTGTATATATCATTTTATGGTATTGTTTTTTGAGATGTTTACTGTGGGAGGGAATGGGGAGCAAGCATTCCAATGTACTTACAAATGGCAAATAAATATCTTGTATCCCACACACTCTTCTGTGGTTCTGCTTTCTGAGAGGGGTGAAGAAACCATAGGACTGTTGACCATAACTTCCTCTCCTTTAACACACACACACACACACACACACACACACACACACACACACACACACACACACACACACACACACACACACACACACACACACACACACACACACACACATGAAGAGAAGCATTCTCATATAGTCTCTTCAGCCTGCTGGCTGTACAGTAGACAGTTTGGCAGTATTCAAAACCTTGTGCAAAAACAAGTACCTCATGCTGCTCTTAGTTTTCTCAAGAACCAGTTGTTTTCAATTAAGAAAATTACTTATTATATTTATATTAGAATTATGAATACAACAGCTGTAGCTCCTCCAATCAATTACTGCTTTATTTTATTGATTGCAGCCTCACTTGTAAGTCTTACAAGTCCCTTTTTAATACATAAAAGTGTTTATAGTGCAGGCACATGTCTTCATTAATCGTATCATCTTGTTGTACTTTTCCATCTCCTGCTCATCCTCCTCCACCTGCTCCTTCTCCTCTCTTCCTCTTTCCCTCCTATATTCCCCTCCCTCCTCTTCCTCCACCACCGCCTTCTGCTCCCCTTCTCCTTTACTCCCCCTTTGTCCCCTCCTCCTCCTCCACCACCTACTCCTCTTCCTCGGTGCAGGAGAATGGGAAGAGCCGCCTGCAGATGGCACGGGAGGAGGTGACGGAGGTAACGGACATCATGATGGACAACCTGAGGAAGGCAGAGGAGAGGTCAGGAAAGCTGGAGGACCTGAAATACAGGGCGGATGACATGCTGGTTCAGGTGAGAGGTCAAAGTTCACGGAGCCCCCTCCCCCTTCCCAACAGGGTTAAGAGTGATACTAAACTGACAAAGCTGAGGTGATTAAGCTTAGGTATTATGTTTAGAGATGGTACATTTAGGTATAAGGTTAGAGATGTTAGGTTGAGGTATTAGGTTAGAGATGGTGAGTTTAGGTATTATGTTAGCACAATGCCAGCGGTGTCCGGTTAGTCCCCCTTGCTGATATATAGTGAAGGGCAGAATGTTCAGGAGGTCAAACTGACAGGTTGGAGGTTGAAAAGGTCCAGATATGCCAGGTCCAGATATCAGTCGCTCCCACTACGCACTACCGGATAGCCAGGCCCCCTTATCGTATTCCGCATTCCGGTCTCCTCGTTTCCAGCACTCGCCCGAATAGCCACGCCCCCTTATATCATTCCACATTCCTGTCGTCTCGCTCCCACTACTCACTACCGCATAGTCACGCCCCCTTGTTAATTATCACCCGCAGCTGCAGCGCATCACAGTTAACGTCTCCATTTAAGTCTACCCCGCACACTCACCCCTCGTCATGGACGTCCATGTCCACCTCCTCCTCCTCTGCTTTCTTTGGGTTCTCGCTCTCATCAGAGGAAGGCCCCTCCCCGTCCTCCTCGGAGGAGTCTGATACCCGAGGAAAGAAATCTCCGTGGTGGCACCGGCTGCCGAAGCGGTTGACCTGGATGGCTGGTCGGGGTGGCGTTAATGGAAACGCCTGATGAGGTTGAACAAACAAAGGGGCTTACTTTGGTCTCTTGTCCATCTTTGTTGGTGTTAGAGAGGAACATTGAACATGTGAACTCTGTAAAACTGCTAGCCTAGCAGTAGATACAGCTAGCTGGCCATTTTAACCAGTTGTAGCGTGCAACACATACTTCCTTATGTAGATGAACGTAGTTCAGTGACAAGCGGTGAAGAGCTCCCCGGCACCATTCACCGTTGATGTCCTGTGCAGCAGATGAGCAAACGAGGAGTAGCCGTCTTCCTCCCGGCGTCAGGTGGCTGATAGCAGCTGATCAGCTGGCGTGTTGTTGTCCATCCTCTTGAATACTTAAAAAAAGGCGAGTTTTTGACTTGGCGTAATTGACGCAAACAAAGTTTGTCAAATGAATAATAAATAGTCCGATACAACGTGCGTGTGGTCAAAAACTGTGTGGCCTTCCGGCGGAACCTCTAACCACAAACATGGTTCCTACCTTTATACCCACAGTGTTAATTGGCTCCTACAAAATGTCTAATGAAAAAATGCTAAATGACCAAAGAAACGAGACAACCGTGACCAAGAAGTGGATTGTTTTCTTCACACGTGGGCACATGGTTTTCTTAGAAGGTTCCATAAACCCGCTGTGTCCCATCGTGTTCAACGCCCTCACCTTCCCTGTGCCTGCTCCCTCACCCTCACATGTATTGGAATGTACTGTACGAAAAGTGACCGCTAAATGACTACATTTCCCTCTCAATGATTTACCTCCGATGGCGGAAAATATTAATATTACATTGTTTTCCTTCCAGAGTCAAATGTTTGCAAAGACGGCCCGGAAGGTGAAGCAGAAGAAATTCTGGGAAAACAAGAAGATGGTCGCCGCCATCGTCGCCGTCATCATCGCCGTGTATTTATATTACGTTAATTATGCAAACGGGGGAGAGTAGCTTCCACGGGTAACGGCAACGCTAAAAGGAAGTGGTTCCCTTCCCGGAGGTGATTCCTGTGAATGGTCAGGCGCAGTGTGCGAACTATACCACGGTCTCCGGGGGAGCCGGGATTTTTTTTTTTTGCGGTGGAGGGGGGGGTAAATGCTGATCCGTGCATTAATAGCAACAGCACAGACATAGGCCTATTATAAAGAGAAAATCTGTTGCACACGGGGTGGTGCCACAGGTCTACATTTACATGAAACGTCCCGATGGATCATGTTCATGTCAACAGATTTCTCGAGCATGTATGGGCTACGCAAACTTCAATCAACTTGATAATAAATAATCCACGGACCACCAATGTAACGTTTGACTGTTTAATGAAATCAACTTAAAATGACTCAAAAACAGGCTACGTTGTTTCACATGGGCTATAGCCTATTATGGCTGTAGCCTACACAGAGCCGAACACACGCGATAAGAGCAGCCAGCGGCACCAACCATGAACAATATTAATATAATATATATATATATAATATATACAACACAACCCTCTCACTGCCTGGAGAGACGCGACGCCACACACACCTTCTCTCGTGTCGCCACTTTTTTCATGAATCATAAACTCTAAATATAATTTTATTTCACTTATTTTACACCTTTGAAAACAAAATGCCCAAAATGGAATTTATTTGGTCATCATATCAGTATTTTAGAGAGCTCCCCCCAAATTTCACAAACCATGTTCCCAGGGGAGATCATGTCACCCCCTCCAGGTCGCACCCTGGTCAGGCGGTTAAAATGGACAATGTGTTGGTGTCGAAGCTGCTCATACCGCTTCCTTTGTTTTTTCAATAAAGATGTTGTGGGTAAGATTTGAGTGTTAGAAGAGAGAGGGAGAAGTGATGATTGGACTCTCTCTGCTCCCTCCCTCCCTACGTTTCTCCCCCATTGATGTTGCGTTCATGTACCGCTGGTGGAGCTATGGCCGTGTT
This sequence comes from Muraenolepis orangiensis, assembly GCA_027704905.1. Lineage (NCBI taxonomy): Eukaryota > Metazoa > Chordata > Actinopteri > Gadiformes > Muraenolepididae > Muraenolepis > Muraenolepis orangiensis. The sequence continues at coordinate 8,772,028 of CM051017.1, read as the reverse complement.
CCATTTCAGGGTCTGCAGCCTAAAAGGCTGCATTTGAAGGCTGCATACGTCACAGCAGCCGCGACAAGGCTGTCCCATTCCGTAGGCTCCTTCAAATGCAGCCTTCAAATGCAGCCTTAATTTCCCGAAATTGAAGTGTGCATCGATGCACACTTCTGCAGCCTTCGGTGCCAGAATATCCCAGAATGCATTTCGCACCAACCGAACAGAATTGTGGGCCGTGTTCAATTTCAGGACAGAATTTGAGCCCGGCTAAAAGCTGTTTTAGATCTCGCTGTAGCACTGTAATTCAGTCACTTTATTAAGTTTTATTATTTTATTACGCGACAATATACCTATGTAGATTATACATATTTTTTCAGTTTATCCAAATAAAGCCTGTTTAGAAATATGCTACGGCGATTTCGGAGATGTCGGGAGACGCATATGGGAAGCGCTAGCGCGGGCCAGCTGGTCTCCCAGGCCGCCACTATATATATATATAATATATTATATATATATATAATATATAATATATATATATATATATATATATATAATATATATATAATATATAATATATATAATATATATATAATATATTATATATATATATAATATATTATATAATATATTATATATATATATATAGATATATATATATATGTATATATATATGTATATATATATATATATATATATGTGTATATATATGTATGTATATATACATACATATATAACAATAAAGATTGGTTAATATTGGTGAAGTTATAATTCCTATTAATATATATATAGATATATATATATATGTATATATATCTATATATATATAGATATATATCTATATATCTATATATATATAGATATATATACATATATACACATATATATATCTATATATATATAGATATATATATATATATACACATATATATAGATATATATATATATAGATATATATATCTATATATATATTAATAGGAATTATAACTTCACCAATATTAACCAATCTTTATTTACCCATGGTTCTCTCTTAGCCGAAATAACATCAAACGTCGACGCCGGCGGTGAAACTCCAGCTCCTTAAGTTCATTAGTTAAAAATAATACTGAATACAAATCATCCATTTTTAACATGCAATTGATTTCCCTCGTATTATTAAACTCTCAAAAAGAGGCTTCTAGTTGGACTATCTCCGCGGCTCTGGTCAGCGCGCGACGACGGTGGGCGTGGCGCTTCGTGACGCAGCTGGTGACGCATTCAGGAAGTACTCCGTAGGCTAGACCGTCCCATTTAACAAGTTTTTGAAGCAGCCTTCGAAGCAGCCTTAAGACTGCAGCCTTCGGATGCAGCCGAAGGATGCAGCCTTAAGGCTGCAGACCCTGAAATGGAACACGGCCTGTGGTTATGTGATTGACAGGCCAGATGTGTTCCCCCGAACCAATCAGGGAGGAGATGCCCTGATTGGTCTGAAATTAGCACAGGAGTGTTCCAACTTCAAACGGTCTCATACTGAGGCAGACGCAGTCAAACAAGAACAGATATTCTCACAGAGCATTTGACTAACTAATAGCGGACAGGTGGCTGTGGCATTTCTAACAAATCACAATCAAAGTCTAGCTCTTAAATCTTACCTACACGTTTTGAAGCCTCACCTTTTTAATTGTATGTACTTTTAAGTGTGTTTGTTTTGAATCTATTTTATGGTACCGTCAGCGCAATCAGCCACGAACGTTGACGATGACGGGGGGGGGGGGGGGGGGTCCTGCGTATCACCTCCTAGAAAATAAACAATGGGCCGATCTACCTGTTTTATGGGCCGAGCCGATCAGATAAAACAAAAGCATTTCCCTGGCGGAAAATGCAGGTGCAGTCACGGTCACATACAAGTAAACATTACGTTTGAATGATTTAGTGAGCTGGTGTTATTTTTTTTTAAACAACACACCGCATGTTGGCTATTTCAGCACCACGCGTTGTCCACCTACTTATTGATTCAGTATGAGGGGTTCAGCGTCAGTGCACCCCGCTGCCTGATTGTGTGTCATTCACTCTCAACATGGATAAAAGTACAATAAGCATTCTTCAGGTGGAGTTAAATTCTCGATTCGAACATTATAGTCTATATGTGCGACCAGTGGCGGCTGGCCCATAGGGGCGCCGCCCCCCCCAAACCACACGCACAAAAAAAATAAAATATATATATATATATATATATATATATGTATATATGTATATACATATATATGTATATATATATATATATATGTATATATATATATATATATACATATAAATTGTCAATATGTGTGTGGAATGCACCCAGAAATATGTGTAAAATATGATTTAAAAATAATTTGCGCAACATAATATGCTTTTCCTAGTACACATATGCCTAGTACACTGCAGCCTTAAGGGCGCATTTGTATGACGATGCTGGTGGGGCGCTTTTCAAATCGCCCCACGGAGGCGGGTCTCTGTAGCAGTTTAGCCAATTGCTGATTCAAGATATAAACGAGTGACATAAAATGTAGCCAATCAGCGTCCTCAAAACATCTTCCGCTGGGGCGCTTTTCAAATCGCCCCACAGAAGACTTTGGAGCATCGAGCATCGTCATTTGTGTCACAGTGTACTACTAGGAAAGGCATATTATGCTCTGTCTCTGCGGGCGCCATTTTAACTACAACGTTCAACAATGGCGAGCGTGAGCACTACCCTAAGACTCAACCTGGTCCCTAACTCGGTGAGCACTACTCCAAGACTCAACCCCGGTCCCTAACTCGGTGACATCTCTCATTCAAGAGCCGTTTGAGAGAAGAAGTTTGGCGGACAAACTTATGTAGGTATTGGTTTGCTTGTCCTGGTAAGCTAACTTGGTAATATAAGTTGAACAAACAAAGTTTTACATGTTGAGCCAACTTTATAGACATTTGTAAAAACTTGATAAAACAAGTTTAACCAACATATTTTTAAGTTATCTTAACTAATATTTTCTAGTCCAAATAACTTGACACATGAAGTTGTGTCAACAGACTACAAGTTGTATCAACTCATTTATTGAAGTGTAATCAACTTGACACTAAATGTTGAATCAACTTGACTAAACTTAACTCAGTCAAAGCAACAAGATGACTTGACTTAGTCAAGTTGAGTCAACAAATCATTTTTAACAGTGTAGCTGTTCAACTTGATGAAGGCTACAGGATAGGGATCTGTCAACACAATGAGGAGGTGGACAAAAACACATCCTGTCTAAAATAATAGACTGTGTGAAGTTCTGTGGTGCCTTTGGGCTGGCCTTGCGTGGCCATGATGAAAGTGATGGACAGAAGGGCGACATTTCAATACAAAAAGTAATTGTATATAATGTAATTAATAATATGTAATTGTAAATAAAAAAATGGTATAGCCCTCCCTGGTGAAAAATGCACCAGCCGCCACTGCTTAGAACACTCAATTAACAACTGAAACCACATCTTGGTGTGACTATATGTCAAAGGAACTTTCCAGATCTGAATGTTTGCTTTGTAATTGACCTTCTCTCACACACTCACACTCACATTCTGCACCCTGTAGGGTTTACATGATACTTGTGTAACTAGGTCAGTGTACCCAGCAGGGTCCAGCTCTTCTAATATACTGTGGGCCCGCCTGCTGAGAGCTCTCCTAGCCAATCAGCTGAGAGAGATCCCTATGTCCTGCCCCCTAATGGACTGAACCAATAAGCCCATATGCTTCATATGCTTAACCTGTCATTTTTTTTTCGTTTTCTTTTTGTTGTATATTTTGAATGAAGCTGGAACAATGAAGGAACATGTGACATGACATGTGATATTAGAGAACTATTCAAAACAAATCTGGTAATGATTTATAATTCAGAGTTTCATTGATTCAAACACTCAAAATGCTTTATCTTAAACAACTATATTTTACTTAAGTACCCAGCTTCCCCATGGTAAGAAGAATAAGAAGAATATAACATATTATTCATAATCGTGTTGATAGGAATAATACACCTTGTTATATGTATTTTTATATTGATATGTGTGGAAAGGTTTTATGTTTCTGTCGTGAGATTTGTTTACTGACACCATTTTCTGGCCGGTATTTCTAGGGCGTTTCCATTAATTTGCCACTAGATGGCGACAGAGTACAGTGGAGGAAGCTTGCGAAAGGCCGTAGGAGGGTTTTAACGATTATATGTGTTTGTTTAATAGTTTGGTATAGAAATATAACAAACCAAAGCGTGCACTTCAAAATCCCAGTATCTTATCTTTTTGCACTATATAACTATTTTGTAGAACTGAGGACTCAATATTCAATGACTTGTGTTTACACACCTGTTGTTTTCATATCTAGAGACACTAGAGGGCATCCAAGCGGCCGAGCTTGCGTTCTCACACTTGAGAGAGGTGTGTGTGTGGTGTGTGTGTGTGTGTGTGTGTGTGTGTGTGTGTGTGTGTGTGTGGTGTGTGTGTGTGTGTGTGTGTGTGTGTGTGTGTGTGTGTGGTGTGTGTGTGTGTGTGTGTGTGTGTGTGTGAGTGTGTGTGTGTTGTTGACTGAACATAAACATTAGCATCTGCAATGGTCACTGCTCAGTCACCAGCATGTGACCCACAGTGCAGAATATCCACATCGCTATTACACTGACATTGTGTTGGCATTGCGTGCCCAATAATGTGAGTCCTCGTTGGAACAATGGCAACCCACACAAACACTACCCACACACACTACCCACCCACACACACACACACACACCAAATTATTCGATTTTGAGTCATGTGGGCCTGACTGTGTAAAACACCATAATGAGGGGTGGGGTCGCGGGTGGGATGAATGCTGCCATTATCTGGCACGGCCATTGTCGGTTTGCGCTCCAGAATGACCTCTCTCTCTCTCTCTCTCTCTCTCTCTCCTCTCTCTCTCTCTCTCTCTCTCTCCTCTCTCTCTCTCTCTCTCTCTCCTCTCTCTCTCTCTCTCTCTCTCTCTCTCTCTCTCTCTCTCTCTCTCTCTCTCCTCTCTCTCTCTCTCTCTCTCTCTCTCTCTCTCTCTCTCTCTCTCGTCTCACCTCCTCATCTCCAGCATGTTTAGGCCTGCTCTTGATTTCTTTTTGTTATGTATTCTTATATTATCGTCAGCATAATCTATGCCATGTTATCACCGTAACTAAAACAAGACTGAACAAAACAGGAGTCCCAACCAGTTAGTGAACTTTCTACTCAACACAAAGCCTTTTCTCCACTTTATTATTTTATTTTTTAAAAGAACAACAAAAGGCCTAGGTGGTCTTCATCGTAGAACAACAGTTATCTGTAGCCATGCTGGTCTTCATCGTAGAACAACAGTTATCTGTAGCCATGCTGGTCTTCATCGTAGAACAACAGTTATCTGTAGCCATGCTGGTCTTCATCGTAGAACAACAGTTATCTGTAGCCATGCTGGTCTTCATCGTAGTACAAAGACAACAAAGTATTATAAATGAAATTAAGCTTTACAAAGGCTTTATTAGGCCATGTATGATTCTCTCTTATACACATACACACACACATACATACATTTATACAGTATATATATATATATATATATATATATATATATATACACACACACTGTATATATAAAACGTATATAACAACGTTTCTGAAGTCGTGTTATCGTTTGAGCAGGGAAGAGTAAGCTTGTGTAATAGCATACTAATATATCATATTTATCCGTGAAAAGACTGTGACAGTTAAGCATAACATATTGAGACGATTATGTTCAATCGACGTGCCAATATCAATGCAGTTATTCATCGCTTTTTCCAAAGGTATTTGCGTAAGCAGGGACAACAATGGGCTACTCGAGGGGTCTTTGTTCGTTGGCAGAGAAAATCCTGCTAAATAAACATAGGAAGCCTGGCTGGGAAGAGGTGTTGTTTTGTGATTAACACTCCAGGGGTCAGCCTACACACTACTACACACTACACTACTACTACTACACAACACTCCTGAGGTACACGCTACTCTGGAATGCACACACGCACACACCCACTCACTTACACACTGATTCATTCATTCACACTCCCTGTCTCTCTTTGTCTGTCTGTCTGTCTCCGGGGAACCAGTGGAAGTCAAAATTATCATTCTAGTATCTAAGTCTCTACGTCTACTTGTGAAGCCCTACACGAAGAGGCTTTTTTGTTTTTTTAACTTTGTAGCACAACGCTCCAGAACGTGACGTGGAGCTACAGCCACTGAAGCAACTGGTTCTTATTAGGATTCGTGTTCGTTATCTACACTCGCAGTTAGTTATACACTAAACCTTACAGTGGACTGTTAGTGTCACCCAGAGCCATAGAGATAATATTATAATAATAATAATATTATATTAGCTATGGCTCAGGTGTCACCCTGCCGTGGACTGGTGGGCGTCACCCTACAAGTGGACTTGTGGGCGTCACACACACACTGAGGACCGTGTGTGTGTGGGACCTGCCCCAGTCTCGACTCGTGTAAATAGTGAAAGTAAGATAGAGGGAACGCGAAAAAGGAAGTAATACTAAGCACTGATAATAATTATACGTGGACGTTCGGAGTCGTGCGGTGCCCTCTGTGACAGGTTGGACGGAAACTACTCGTGACTTGAACATGGTGAGTTGTGTTTTGAATGGTGATCGTATTCATAAGGCTACAAACAGGACGACTCAGTAGGCTCCTCGACACAAACCCTGCGGGGGTCTGGAGAGTTGTGGTCTTACTTTTACTAATGTAACAATAATACGATTAGTAAGGTCGGACAGTGGGACTAAAGACTGGACTAAAGATGTTTAACATAGTCAGACAAATGTGTGTTATGTGACACATATGGAGTCACTCAGAAACAGCAACGCTGTGGATATGTCTTTGGAATTAATTTGTTTTTTAAATAAATAGAAAAAGAGAAGTAACACAAAAAAGCCAGCTACCCCTACAGTGAGGAGAGAAGGAGTGATTGAAGGAAGGAAGAAGGGAATAGGAATGGAAAAAGCAGTACTCATGCTTCACCGCTTTCTTTGAGGTTGAACTTTGAGGTTGGTTCCAGGTGAACTTGTTTGTATCTGTGTCGTTGAGTCCGGGTTACAAAGCCACACAAGTCTCGTTGTCTTCATGGTCCCTTACATTCAAGTGGTTCATGACGACTTCATGACTTTGAAACGTCATGGAACTGAGAAACTTCCTGACTCTGTCAGGAAACTGCATTGAGCGTTAAAGTGGTGTTTTAGCAGGGTTTACTGTACTTGTGGTTGGTGGTACTACAACAACACACACACACACACACACACACACACACACACACACACACACACACACACACACACACACACGAAGAGAAGCATTCTCATATAGTCTCTTCAGCCTGCTGGCTGTTTACAGTAAACTGTTTGGCAGTATTCAAAACCTTGTGCAAATACAAGTACCTCATGCTGCTCTTGGTTTTCTCAAGAACCAGTTGATTTATTATATTAGAATTAAGAATACAACTATTACTATTTGTACAGCTACTATTCACTCTGTCCAGCTGTAGCTCCTCCAATCAATTACTGCTTTATTTGATTGATTGCAGCCTCACTTGTAAGTCGTACAAGTCCCTTTTTAATACATAAAAGTGTTTATAATGCAAGGCACATGTCTTCATTAATCGTATCATCTTGTTGTACTTTTCCTTACCTTTCGTTACCTTTTACTCCTACTCCTCTTCCTCGGTGCAGGAGAATGGGAAGAGCCGCCTGCAGATGGCACGGGAGGAGGTGACGGAGGTGAAGGACATCATGATGGACAACCTGAGGAAGGCAGATGAGAGGTCAGGAAAGCTGGAGGACCTGGAATCCAGGGCGGATGACATGCTGGTTCAGGTGAGAGGTCAAAGTTCACAGAGCCCCCTCCCCCTCCCCAACAGGGTTAAGAGTGATACTAAACTGACAAAGCTGAGGTGATTAAGCTTAGGTATTATGTTTAGAGATGGTACATTTAAGTATAAGGTTAGAGATGTTAGGTTTAGGTATTATGTTTAGAGATGGTACGTTTAGGTATAAGGTTAGCGATGTTAGGTTTCGGTATTATGTTTAGAGATGGTACGTTTAGGTATAAGGTTAGAGATGTTAGGTTTCGGTATTATGTTTAGACATGGTGAGTTTAGGTATAAGGTTAGAGATGGTTAGTTTTGGCATTATGTTAGAGGTGGTTTGTTAAGGTATCAGGTTAGAGAGTAAAAGAGATTCAAGGTTTTGCTTGGCTTGGGTGGTGAGTGTTAGAGCACAGCACTATGTCAGCGGTGAAGGGCAGAATGTTCAGGAGGTCAAACTGACAGGTTGGAGGTTGAAAAGGTCCAGATATGCCAGGCCTCTCTGATGTGAACCCTACACACCACACCACACACACACACACACACACACACACACACACACACACACACACACACACACACACACATACATAGTGCGGAGGAGGGAGACACACAGAGGTTATCTTGATGTCTATAAATACGCCTGTGAGGTGGAGCAGGAGAGGAAAGACAAATGTACAATTTACATCCTGATTGTGTTTTATGGGAGTATTTTTAGAAAGGTATTTCCTATTGTGTGTGTGTGTGCTGAAGATGATGGCTATGGGCCGCTCTAAGTGAGGATGGACCCGCAGAGCCGTCCGGGACAGGACGGGACGGGGGGGGTGAGGATGGAAGTTTGGGGGCGGGGGGGGGGGGGTGTTAAACGGGTCCCAGCGTTCCCACAATGTTCTCGTTCAGCCTGTTACATCACCGCGTGGTGAGAGGGCCGCCGTGCTGTGAACCGGGGCAACAAAGAGGAAGGGGAAAACGAAGACCTCGAAGTGCTGACACAGAGCCACAGGGCTGGGGGTTCAGCAGGGTCATTCACTGGCACTGAGCTTCTTAGTGCACTTGCTCTGGTTAATGTATGAAAAGTAGCTTGACTCTCTTAAGTATATATTTTAGTATATTATATCTACTTAGAAACATTTCTGTGCAGTATGCAGCTGCCCAAGATCTGCCCAAGAACAAACTTTTACAACATATTTTGGGGTAAACTACATTTGTGGAAAACATTTGTTCATGATTAAGCAAATAATATGGGTTTTCATTTGGTTAAATGTTTGTCTGCAAAATCACCAAAGAAACAAGAAGTGGATTGTTTTCTTCATAAACCCGCTGTGTCCCATCGTGTTCAACGCCCTCACCTTCCCTGTGCCTGCTCCCTCACCCTCACATGTATTGGAATGTACTGTACGAAAAGTGACCGCTAAATGACTACTATTTCCCTCTCAATGATTTACCTCGATGCGGAAATCTTAATATTAGATTGTTTTCCTTCTCCAGAGTAAAGCGTTTGAGAAGACGGCCCAGAAGGTGAAGCAGAAGAAGCGCTGGGAGAACATGAAGATGAAGGTGGTGCTGGTGGGTGGTGCGGTCGTGGTCGCCGCCATCATCGTCGCGGTCATTATATACTATGCCGTTACCAACGGGGGAGAGTAGCTTCCACGGGTAACAGGCAACGCTAACAGGAAGTGGTTCCCTTCCCGGAGGTGATTCCTGTGAAAGGTCAGGCGGTTAAAATGGACAATGTGTTGGTGTCGAAGCTGCTCATACCGCTTCCTTTGTTTTTTTCGATAAAGATGTTGTGGGTAAGATTTGAGTGTTAGAAGAGAGAGGGAGAAGTGATGATTGGACTCTCTCTGCTCCCTCCCTCCCTACGTTTCTCTCCCATTGATGTTGCGTTCATGTACCGCTGGTGGAGCTATGGTTATGTGATTGACAGGCCAGATGTGTTCCCCCGAACCAATCAGGGAGGAGATGCCCTGATTGGTCTGAAATTAGCCCAGGAGTGTTCCAACTTCAAAACGGTCTCATACAGAGGCAGACGCAGTCAAACCAGTGGACAGGTGGCTGTGGCATTTCTAACAAATTACAATCAAAGTCTAGCTCTTAAATCTTACCTACACGTTTTGAAGCCTCACCTTTTTAATTGTATGTTCTTTTAAGTGTGTTTGTTTTGAATCTATATTATGGTACCGTCAGCTGCTTCTGCTGTTGAAAGGTTCTGCTGAAAGACATAATCCCATGGAGCGATAGTGGAGGGATGCTGTGCTCTACTTGTAGGCCTGTACAGTACACCATGCTGTGCTCTACTTGTAGGCCTGTACAGTACACCATGCTGTGCTCTACTGAGAGGCCTGTACAGTACACCATGCTGTGCTCTACTTGTAGGCCTGTACAGTACACCATGCTGTGCTCTACTGAGAGGCCTGTACAGCACACCATGCTGTGCTCTACTGAGAGGCCTGTACAGCACACCATGCTGTGCTCTACTGAGAGGCCTGTACAGTACACCATGTTGTGCTCTACTGAGAGGCCTGTACAGTACACCATGCTGTGCTCTACTGAGAGGCCTGTACAGTACACCATGCTGTGCTCTACTGAGAGGCCTGTACAATGCAGCACAGAGCACAGCGCCATGCTCTGGTGTATTGTATTCCTATAGGGGAATAAAGTGGTAACAATTGTTGTGTGAATGTATTCACATACAATCCAATCCTGCTTGACATTGGCCTTCAATGACGTGACAAAAATGTGTTTTTGTCAAAGCTTATATATATAAAAGAAAGTCGACTTGTCTATTTGCCATTATAATCTGTTCTTCCTTAACTCAAATGATTCAACAGGAGCTAAAACAAAAAAAAGGAGAAATAGGAATATTGTCAGTGTTTTTTATATTAATTGAGGAAAGGAGAACACACATTTGTCTCCATTTAGTTTGTATTTAAAACTAAACCAAAGCTAATGGTGAATACCCACCGGTAACCCGTGGGTATTCTGTTTCAGTAGTAGAATAACTCTTGAACAACTGATCTGATCAGTTATAACTTTCTAATTTTCATAACTAATGACGTGTGTTTGATATCAAGGGCAGATGTTGCTGCTGCTGCTACACACCCAATGAGGTCATAGAATAAATAGACACACACATATTTTTGTTCACATTGTGGTCAATGTGGACTGTGTGTGGTGGTGGCTGGTTTGACCTGTGGGCCTTGATTACCAAGGACCCACTTGTGTGCAGCCTCACCAGCCATCGACTCTTATCAGTCTGACTGGGGCCATGGGTTAGGCTGCTTAGACCAGCCACCAACCACACACACACAGTCAGCCACACACAGTTGGCTTTCTTTTTCTCAGTGCTGTTTTGTATGTTTTTTTTTGTATTTGATCTCAGAATGTATAAACCTTTCATGCCCACAGTTTATGTCCAATATAAGTATATATATATGTGTGTGTGTGTGTGTGTATATATATATATATATATATATACCGGTATATATATATATATATATATATATATATATATATATATATATATATATATATATATATATATATATATATATATATATATATAAATAAATAAAATGAATGTTCAATATTTTGGTCTAATCTGCTCTTGTCTCATTATGTACTGTATACAACGAAGAACTATCCTTTTTCTTTGTGTTGGTTCTTCTCTGTTTATTATTATTCAGCAATACATTAGTCATTTGTGTTATCAAATCGTGTTTCACATGCATGTTGAGTCTAGTCTAGAAGTAGTTCATACATACATCTGTTTCTGTTCAGGTGTGTCTGTTCTGGTATTTTTTCCGGCTGATCTGTGGTTCTGGTTTACTGTCTGTATTCAGGCATTCATCTCTGGTGTACTAACTGTACTGTTGAGCAACTGTTGAGAAACCTGTTTGTGTGAAACAAGTTTCACACAAACAGCTTTTCACAACATTTCAAAGTTCACCAGCTAACATGACATCCCTGTGTACATTTGAGCATGTATTTAGGCTATCTATTTGAATCTATTTATCGATTTAACTAAAGTATAGGCCTACTACTTCAGTAATTTCCCCTGTACAACGTACCAGTGCGCCGTCTGCTGGCGAGAAAGCACACTGCAAAAATAATTGTTATGGAGATACACCATAGTATCTACCCTGAACAATTTTTACTGTCTATACAGGTTTTACTTAACAATAACATTAATAATAATAATTATTATTATTATTTTTTTTAATTATTATTTACGTACTTCGTTTCTTCACATAACTTTAATGAGGATCTCTGAATCTAGATTAGTGAGTGTTAACTTGTTTTTGGAATTTTGGAAACACATTTAATGAGCAGGTAGTCAGAAACAAGGCCTTTAGTTTATTTTGATTGTTGTGGATAACTCCATTTTGTCCTTACAAATCACAGCCAAACAAAACAAATGAATCAACATCTTCTACTCACTAGCCTGCCTAAAGAGTCTTTTGAATTAGAGTAGTTCAACACTTCTCTAGGCACAGTGATTTGAATCATATTCAGAAGTGATTGATACTTCTAATAAACCTCAGACCTGGCCGTCTCACCTTATACCTCAGCTTTATCCGACCACTTCCTGCTTACTTTCCAGGTGGCGGTATCTTTCCCCCGCGATGAGTTCCAGGCTACCTTTAGCTGCCGTCGCATAACCCCTGCAACTACTGCATCCATGGCAGCGAAGTTACCTTTCTCACTTGCTCCTCGGTAGTTAGGGCCTCTGTAGGTAGTCTCACCAAAGACTTTAACACTGCATTATCTGCAGCCATAGACTTAGTTATTACTATTATTGAATACGTTATCACTGTTATGTTGATGACCCCCAAATCTATATTCCTATCAGGTCAAATGAAGGTCAAGAAAGTTGAATCCTGCCTGACTGTAATTAAAATATGGATTTCCCAAAACGACCTGCAGCTTAACACAGGTCGCCCAAAGCTCTTGTGTTAAAAATCTTGGTGTCTTGTTTGACTTGAAGCTATCTTTTGATCAACATTTAAAATGTAACACCAGAACTGCATTGTTTAATCTTAGAAACATTGCTAGAATCAGACCAATGCTGTCTGCTGCAGATGCAGAGATACTCATCTACATGTATATCGTCTAGACTAGATTACTGTAATTCACTGTTCTCTGGGTTACCGAACTCCTCTAAAAAAAGCCTCAAGCTTGTGCAGAACACTGCTGCTAGACTATTGAATAGGACCAGATAATAATTTGACCACATTTCTCAAATTCTGTCCTCACTCTACTGGCTTCCAGTTAATGCAAGGTCAGATTTTAAGGTACAACTACTTACTCATAAAATCCTATATGGTTTAGCACCACCATATCTGAAGGACCTTATTGTTCCCTATTGTCCTTCTTGGCCCCTCCCGTCTTAGTCGCAGCCGGCCTTCTATCAATCCCAATAGTCAGAAAGAAATCAGCAGAGAATAGTGTGTTCTCCTACCCTGCGCCCTATTTGTGGAACAGTCACCTGCCACCTGTAATCAGGGAAGCAGACTCTGTTGAAATATTTAAATCTAAACATAAAGCCTACCTTTTTACATTGTCAATTGACTCCTGGGAGTGCCCCCTCATTAGAGAGTTTTTTCTTGCCCTTAGGGGGGCTAGGGGTTTGGGGGGTGTTGACAACATGTGACCTGTGAAGCCCTTTGGGATTGGGACTGTGATTAAGGGCTATACAAATACAATTGACTTGACTTGACTTAATACAGTAAATTAGTTAAATATTGATTAGATATTCTTATTCATCCCAAATAATGAATTTGGGTAATAGAGGACAATATCCAGAGCAGAACCGTTGTGTGAGCAAACGTTGTATTCGATATAAGTAATGTGAGGACCCAACACCCACGTGGTGTGGCGCGTCATACCCGGAAGAGGGCCACGGGCTTAGCATTGCTAACACAAAGCTACGGTAAGTGTCACCTGTGTAGTCTGCACAGTTAACTAACAACTACGATATTCAGCGTACATCAGCGCTACCTAATGAGTCGTTCTCAAACGAAATCAATGTTTTAAAGAACCCATTTAGCGCCATATCTGCAGATGTGCACAGCCTCTCTGGTAGCATTTTTAGCTTCATCATCTCTGTTTTGAAAACAATTATGTGTGCCACTTTACTGCCAATCGATATACCAAGTGTTCGCAGAGAACATGTTTGACAGCGTTATAGGCCTACTCATTAGAATTCAATTACATGTATTTGCATGTACTTATTTATACATGTCCTAATGTTATTTAGGATATGGCGTCCTACTTCGAGGAGCACGACTGTGAGCCCACCGACCCCGAGGAGCAGTACCGGCAGAACGCCCTCCTGGAGCTGGCCAGGTGGACAACCCCCCCCCCCCCCATGTTTACAGTAACATTATTGTTTGTACATTAGGTTTATAGTTACATTATTGTACTATTACTGTATACAGTAACGGTACAATAATGAAGTGTCTGACCTTTGACCCCCCCCCCCAGGTCTCTGATGCAAGGCCTGGATATCGACTCGGGCACGTTTGACCTATCCGACTGGGACCGCCGCCTCCCTCCTCCGGCGGCCAAGGCAGCGGTGCAGACCCTGATGCTGGTCGTGGTTTCCCCCCAGCAAGCAGGTGAGTGGACTGACCTGACCTACTGGTGTTGGACACCCCTCCCTCCATTTAAATAATTAGAATAATAATGTAGAGTAAATATTACTAAGCTCTGTGTTTTAGTCATAAGGAAAGCTTTGTGGTAGAGGTTTCAGGAAGGGTGAAATGACTTTGGCATTTAAAATGGCTTTTAAATGGATGAGGTCCTAAGGACACCACTTCCAGGTGTCCTTATGAAGGGGTGGAGGGGGTTTATGTGAGGGTGAGAGTGGAGGGAGTTGTTGTTGTTAGTTATGTAGGCAATGTTCTTATACACGCAAGCCCTCATTTTAACAGTTTATAATAAATCATAAAATATGATGACAATAACATAGGATTTTTTTTAATATTTTAAGAATAGATCATTTTCATTATGGTTGGATATAGATGGCCTGCTAAAAGAAAGTGGATTTTAGTGTTTAAACCTCATCGACTGTGTTGACGTTCTGACAGACCGAGGTCTGAAATGTCCTGTGTGTCTGCTGGAGTTTGAGGAACAAGAGACGGTGCGACAGATGCCATGCAAACACCTCTTCCACTCTGGCTGCATCCTGCCCTGGCTGGGGAAGGTAAGGCCCTCAAAACGTGACCGTCGCACCATGACAACATCATTATCAATAGCATCATCATCATCATCGACCTCACAACATCATCCTTACAGCCTCGTGTATAGTATTCTTATAGTATTGTGTTCTAGAATTTTATACTCCAGGAGGGAATGCGGACTAAGCATTCCATTGCACTTCCATTGCAAATCAATACTTGATTCTTGAATCGTCCTCATAAGCGTCAGAACCTCATCATGAGGCAACCATATACTCGTTGTCACCTCCCTAATCACATCGCCGCTACTACTGTGTGGAGATGCGTAATTGCAAATTTTTTTAATTCTGAAGTTTCCTCTTTCCAACCCAAGACCAACTCGTGTCCGCTGTGCCGTCTGGAATTACCGACAGACAACCCAGAGTACGAGGACTTCAAAAAGGACAAGGTGGGTCATTCCTCGGTTTAGATGTGGTCTTTTTATAGGTCCTCTAGTTTTCCATCAGGGTTACAGTCCATCCATTAAAATACATGTTGATCCAAAGAGATGTGATAGTTACACTGGGTTAAAAAAATGTGTTGCAGGAGCTAAATCCAATTTCAAAGTGCTCTCTCCTCAGTGTGGCCCTTTTAGGGAGAAGATTGGGGGCCTTGATAACTCTTGGTGTCTTTCAGGAGAGGAAGAAGCAGAGGGAACACAGACTAGAGGACCTTCACGGAGCCATGTACACATGACCCCTCGTCTCCTGGGAGCCAGGACTCCGCCTCCTGGGAGCCAGGACTCCGCCTCCAGCGCTCTTCCTGTTCTGTTTGGTTGTTTCTCTTATTGGGGGGGGGGGGGGCAGAGAACATTTTATTTCACACAAAGAATGAACTCTTTTTATGGCTGCGATATGACCTTTATATTACGTGCTGCACATTGCATTCCCATTTATTTTTTACGTCTCCCTCTCCTCTGAAGATTTTTGGAAAGATCACGACGTCTCAGGCATCATTTTGTTTCAGATGCATTCGGAAATGAAGAAAAAAAAAATGGATACCTTTACAAGGTTGATTTACTGCATCAAAATATTTGCTATGGTTCATTGTGTGCGTATATATATGTGTGATGTATAAATGTATGTTTATATTTAAGTGTGATCAGCTGAACACTGAGGGTGCGCCGATGCCTTACCACACATTTTAAGGAGCTCTGTAGCCGAGCTACAGAAGGGTTCTCCACAATACCATTGCCCATATCAAACAAGGAAATCTATATTCCTACTTCCTAATCTCTGACATTAGAAATATATTGATCGATGATTGTGAATATATATTGATGATCATAAAGGATTATGTTCTACCGTGTTAACAGTTCTTTATCCTTTCAAAATGTTCTGACATGTTTGATATGTATGTGCATATTAAATGTAGTAATGCATTTATGTATGAATGTCATATGTAGTATACATATGAACTGGTTTCTTCACTCAATGAAAATGAACACCCCTCTCTGACCTGCTGACTACCCCCGGCATCTGTCTAGCATGTGATGCGTGATCAGCAACACTATGAACCTGTCCAGTGGGAATTACCCACCTCTCTGATAAGCCACTGTATGCTGCACACATGGCTTCATCCAGCTCAGGGGGTCAAGTGCCTTTCACAGACTCCAAGGTGTGTGCCTGCGTGTGTTCGGATATCTGGACCCAGTGAGGGCGTCGCCATGCGACAACTAGGTCAACCTCTCGATACACGGGTCAAGTGTGCAAGTGCACTTGAGTGGAATCACGTGGTTGCGTCCTTTAACACGGCATAAGAATATGGTTTGGACCCCAACAATACTACTCCTACACATGTTGACAATACAGTAGCCTGAAAATCACTGCTATGGTTTTGGTTGGACAGTAGCACCATCAAATGTAAAAACCTGGATTCATTTGAATTCATCTGTCAACAATTGCAACCTTGTTGAAAAAATGGATGAGGGTCTGTGTGTGTGTGTCCACTTCATAAGCATTGTTCCTTATTCAGCTACTGGCCATCTTGGTCCTCAACACTAACTGGGTGAGGGAACTGAATGCTGAACCTTCAATATTCAGAACCAGATGGCCACTAGATGAAGAAAGCCCATTGTCTTATGTTGTTCCAAAATGCTTCCACAGCCAGTTGTATTGACAAGTTGGTTTCTTTCCGAAACACATTCAACAATACACTTGTTTATTGTTAGTACAACCTCCACATCTCTACTCTACAGCATCAAACGTTACGACAACTTCAACCAGCTGTATGTGTAGCCGTATGTATGTTAGACCCCCTGAAAGTTGTTCAAATCAAAAACGATTTGTTCTTTGTACTGTGAAAGATCCGTAAAAGAAACCATTTTACATTCACATTGACTTCATATCAAAACATTTTTAAGATACTGAGTATTCTGTTCACAGTGGTATACAACGCCATGCTCCATGCAGTCTAGAAGCTCCAAGTCTAACAAAGACACAAGGTTTACCTGAGAAACAACATTTCACACACACATTTCCGGGATGAAACATCTGCTAAGTGTGAGTATTGTTGGTCAGACTGGGAATCTGAGGGGAAACATGGAACAACTTTAAAAGGATATAAGAAGGAAGGAAGTTACATATATTATAATTCACACAATAATATCCACATGTCTGGAAGTCCCAGTGAGTGGTCCACACCACAAGAGTACCGGCATGGTTCTGAATGTACACATGGTACTGAATATACACCACTAGAAAATTCTGCATGATACTGAATATACACCACTAGAGTTCTCAGCATGGTACTGAATATACACCACTAGAGTATTCAGCATGGTACTGAATATACACCACTAGAGTATTCAGCATGGTACTGAAAATACACCTCTAGTACTGTATATATAAGCTGTATATACCCATGGATCTGCGCAGAAATCGAATGAACTGTTCCTGGGCCCACACAGCTGACCAACTGTGTGATGCGCAAGACCTGTTAACATCACTAGAGAATGCTGCAGCCAAGGTCGGCCCCTCAATGTAAAGAAGGCGATATGACCATCAACGAGGATGACAACCACCTCCCAATATGTTCCAACAACGGCACCCAACTCAATGAGGTCAGTGGCTCAGGTACCTTGGGTCCTATGTTGCTGACAGTAAGAAGGACTTTCTGACACGCAAAGGGCAAGCATGGAGTGCCTGTAACAAGCTTCACAACATCTGGCAATCAAATATATCAAAATCTACAAAACTGGCCTTCAGAGCTTGTGTAGAGAACATTATTTTATATGGAGCCGACACCTGGACCATAAAGGAAGACCTACAAGATGGCCTTGATGGCACATACACCAGACTCCTAATGAGGGTGCACCATCTCATGGCGACAGCACATACCCAAACAACACATCTACGGAAACGTTCCACTTATCTCTACCACCGTCGCTCAACCCAGAGTGTGTTTTGCTGGCCACTGCTGTCGTGCAAAAGAACAGATTGTGTCTGACGTAATATGTTGGAGACTTCTGTGTCCAAATAGAGGTCGTAGACCTCTTAACTATATTGATACCATTAGTAGGGACACGGAATATGAAATTGAGGACCTACCTAGCATAATGAGGGACAAAGTTTACTGGCACGGCATTGTGAATGCAATCTTGGTTGCGGCCGCTCTATGATGATGATGGGCCCATAAGTAATCTCTTTGTCCAATTCCATACATAACTTTTGGAGTTATCTTGCGAACAGACAAACAAGCATGGGCAAAAACATAACCTCCGTCCCCTCTTCGCTGGTGGAGGGAATAACTGGAGGCTTGGTGACACAAGCTAAGTGTATATGGACACAAAAATAAAACAAGACACACATATTCGTAATTTTGTATTTCATATTTGAATATAAATCTCTGACATATTTACAGAATTCATCAAAAAGAAAACAAAATATCCTTTGTTGACTTTTTTTTCAGGGTGGGGGGAGGTCACTTATTCTATTACCATCAACGTGTGTAAAATACATTGTTTGTGTGTGTGTGTGTATTGGGGGGGGGGGGGGGGTCTCCATGGTTCTTAATAACATGCTATAATGGTTCAAGTGAAGTGTGTGCCCAACAGCAACACTTTTGTAAAGCCACTCCTATAGTTTGCCCTTGGTGTATCCAGAGCGGACAGACGGGGACACAGGGTCTCCTCGTACAAGGTTGGTATACGAGCTGCCCATTCGAGTCCAACCTCTTGACTCGGAAGGCCACGCCAGTAGCACCCACAGTCTTTTTGGAATAGCCAACTTGAGTGACGAGCGCTTGTGTTGTTTGGCTTCCAGCGTATTCAACATTTGGCTGAAAACCAGATGTGACCGTGGAGACCAATCAGAACTCTTCTCCTTCTCGGTCTTAAACCCTTCCGAGTCACAGCACGTCACAGAGGTAGGTGATGGGACCACTTGAACACGTATTGCTGAATTAAACACGATTAGACGTATGTCAGTCTGTGTGATCTCCTAGACCACTGGGTGGGTAGAAACACCGTGACTGTAGTTTGCGTCGTACACACCAGTAGACATTTTCTGGAGGACATTGGACATTCTCTACACATGCTACACAACCTGCGGCCCTGTTCAGGGTGCTGGTCTGCTAGTTTGGGCTTTTACTGTAACTCGCCCTGTGAAATAACTTTACTAGAAGTTGGCATCCACACATTCATGTTTAATCGTTTGTTTTTATCAAAGTACACAAAGGCTTCATACAGTAGTTTAACTTTTGCCACAAATCCCAGTAGGTCTTGTAACCGACTGATTTAGTCCGGTGGCAACACTGTTCAGACCATTAGGATTATGGCACAATGTCTACAACGATACTCAAATGTTTACTGAACTCAGCACCTGTAAAACAAACCAAGGATGGAGCGGAGTGCAGTGCTATTGCTAGACCTCGTCCCGAACGAGGCTTTGTGTTAGGGGAGTCGTGTACTTTCTCCCAACTTCACGGGTTTGGAGTGAAGCCGGTTTATAATCTTACACACCACACGTGATAAAAACATGGCCCCGTATGTGATCAGAGTAACGCTAGCTCTCCCACCGGGAGGTTCAGTATCCAGTCGTGGCTTGTCAAGTGCATATCGGAGGGAACAGAAACAAAGCTCTTGAGTATGAGGTCTGATACGAATCACACGCACACACACACGTGTGTGATGTTGGCATAGATGGATGTGGCTGTAGGGGTATAACACAATCAGCTAGACTACAGGGTGCGTTTGGCTTAGGAAACAGGTACTCCCTGTTGCAGACGGTGCCCGTTTGGAGAAGCGTCACAGAATAATTACAACCTTTAAGATAAGATTAATAAAGGTATCCGCTTGTTAGAATAGCACCCAGTAATAATATCACATACTTTTCAATATAATTAAACCTTATTGGAAATGTTTGGACAACGTTGGTGGCCGCTGTTAAAATCAAACATCTGGTGTTCTGACAAGCTGGGCTAGTTACTGTTGTATAGTCACTATGTGACTAAAAGGTACAGGATTATGCTACCTTTGCTTCAAGCACATTCACCGAGAAGTGTTTATGGCCGCTAATGCTAAGTGAAGCTACTTGCTAGTAGCAGCTCAGCCTCAATGGTAACTTAAGGGGATTGCATTTTGCTGCATTTCAAGTCAAATCAAACGCACCCAGGTTTGTCAGAACACCACTTGGTGGCCACACTTTCAGTCGAGATTGAGATGCAAAACAACAACATCAGGCAAAATCTAAACAGCATTTCATAACCCATCTTCACAGACATCCACACAACCAATTAATGACAACAAAAATCACCAATTTCAGTGGCCAAAAATACAAAATGGCATATTGGGTGTGTGTATATATATATATATATAAAAACAATTTATGAAAATGAACATTCAAATCAACTGCCTATACAGGTTTTAGGCTGATCACGTGCACACAAATAAAATTCTCAAAGCATGATGATTTTTCTTGATCTTTTGAGAAACAATAAAAAGGTGATAATGTTTGTTTAAATAAAAGGCTGAGGTTTCGAGAAACCGTTCATCTACCTTAACTATTCACTAAAGTTCAGTATTCTCTACTTAGGACACTTTTTAGAGTCGCCTCAGAGCAGCTGAGTTGTACTTCATATGATTCTCTCATTCAGAACATGGCGTGCAAACAAGGTGTGTGTGTGTGTGTGTGTGTGAAATCAACGTTGAAACGTCTGACACACTAAATACAAATAATCCACCGGTCGAAAACACCATTTTGCTTGCTTGCTCTCTCTCTCTCTCTCTCTCCAGGGGTCCTCTGCACATGCAGGCTTCGTGTCGTACAGCATATACACGGGTTAACGCCTCAGTGGTCATCCCGGATGTCATGTGACCACAGTGCCGTCCAATCAAAAAACGGTACAGGTTTAAAAATAAAATCCACGCAGGTCCTTGGCTGTGCTAAGCGAACAGACGCCGTCGGTGGAGAGCTCAGCCTGTGGGCTGGACTGAGGCGGTGCTGGCGAGGTGCGGGTGAGGTGCGGGCGGGGAGGAGCTACAGCATAGCGATGCTCTCGGGGGTGCAGTTGAGATGGGTGGAGGTGCCGCTCCCGCCGGGGGACTTAAGGCCCTTGGAGCCGGCGCCCAGGGCAGAGGGCCGGGCCCCGGGCCCCAGGATGATGCCCGAGCCGTGGTGGTGGTGGTGGTGGTGGTGCAGGTGGTGCTTCCGGTAGACGTGCTGCAGGCCCGCCAGCACCGTTTCGTGCGTGACGGAGCCAAACTCGTAGGTGAAGGTGCCGTAGAAGACCAGGATGTCCACGGTGAACACCCACTCAGCGATGGCCGCCGCGTGCTGCAGCACGAAGCTCTCGTGAATGAAGAACACGCCGCCTGGGAGGGGTCAGGGGTCAAGGATGATACCACAGTGGAGACCAGACCAGGCTTACTTACAGTCTTACTTACTTATTTTTTGGGATATTTATTATTATAGCAACACCCAACTATAGAACTTTGGCCAACCACAAACGTAACCCAGCGTCACCAGCAGCCAACCCCATGGCAGTGTTTGTTTGGGCGGTGTGCAAACACCTTTAGGCTTTAAGTCGCATGCTTGGGGGACATAATACAGAGCAGATCATGTATTACCTTAGAATAAAATATTATTTATGAAAATCATCTCAGGTATGGTTACATTACAAACAAATAATGGTCGATGAATTAGCGACGCAATGAGACGTTTCACAACTTAACCTTCATAAAACATGGAGAGACCGGACCATCGCTGAAGAGGATACTGAGGACGAGGGAGACCATGGCACCGATGGCCAGCGCCACGCGGCAGTGAGCCATCCAGTAGTCCAGCGCTGTGACGGCCACGCGGTACGTCAGCACGCACTGCAGACACACGAACAGCAGCCCCGCTGGGAAGGCCACACCCGCGCCTACGTAATGCAGAGACTTGGCGTGGTCCACCTGGGGTCAGAGGTCACACGCGCACACTCAGTATAGTGTGTAGGGGACCGGTGATCTATGGACCGTTGAAGCTAGGACAGGGAGAAGGTGCTAGCCAGTAGCTACTGCTAAACTACTGTGTGTGTGTGTGTGTGTGTGTGTGTGTGTGTGTAAAATGTATACCTTTTTTTTTAATTGTCTCTGTGAGGACTGGTGGTTGCGTGACAAAAACACAAGACAATTAAGACCAACCTGGATGATGAAATGTTCATAGTTCATACAATATTAATGTAATACGTTTGAATGTTATACAGCAACCAAAAGCATTTCTCTAATGAGTTTCTGCTTAGTTTTTTAGTGCATCCCTGTGTTGTCTGTCTTTTGTACTGTAGTATAACCTGTACAGCACTTATAAACCTGGTTCGTTTTTTAAGGCGCTTTATTAATAAACAAGATCTTTTGATCTTTTGATGCTACTTCGTATAGACAGCCCCATCCCTCCCCTCACCTGGAAGTTTCCCACCATGACCAGGCCCACGGCATTGGTGCAGCCCGACACCAGAGTGCTGGTGTTCAGCCAGCAGTGGTGACTGTGCTCTATCACCTGGGCGTAGCGCAGCAGGCACACCATGACCACTAGAGGGCGCCAGAGTGAGTGACAGAGAGAGAGAGAGAGGATGGTAAGAGATAAACATTAAGAATCTAGAAATACAATCAATTGTTAATTAAGTGATATATAGGAATAGAATGCTGGGGGAGAAGATCGAGGAGGATGCTGGAGGGGGGGCGGAGCTACATTCATTATTGATCTGAGTGCAGGATATTTATAGAGTCTTCCACTGGCCGGTCCGTGTAACTGGAGACACATAAGACTGCGTTTCTCAATGTCAGTCAGTAGTACTAACCTCGGTTTGTATGTACTAATTTGGTTCATATGTACTTTGGTGTACCTTTAGATGAACTTCAAACCACTGAATGTTAAATGTTGGAATAAAAGTTCAACAGCGGCCTTACCCATGAACGCTCCGACATTTCCAATCAGACTGAACAGGCAGCTCTCTGGCGGGAAGGAGCCACACTTACTACAGGAAGAGAAGACACATACATGTCTTACTACATAGGAAGAGGAAGCACATACATGTCTTACTACACAGAAAGAGGAAGCACATACAGTCATACATGTCTTACTATATAGGGAGAAGAAGCACATAAATGTCCACAGCAGACAGGTGGTTGGCCACCAAATATCATTCAGGCAGAAACCATTCATAGAAAGATTATTCAAGCCATTATTCATGGTGGAGGTGAGAGGAGATGGGGTAAGGAGAGGGAGGGGAGGGGAAAGGGGAAAGAGAGGAGTAAGGAGGAGAGCACAGACAGACGCTTATCGAAGACGACGTTAAAGCCCAGTCTTGCTTCCTCGATGCAGACGGTTTCCATGTGAAACAGAACATGATGGTATCGACCCAGTATAGCTGGAGTACTGAACAGAACCCCAGGCAATGTGGTCGGCACTCACTAGGACGTTATGCAGGCCCACATGCATCGCTTTAACAACCACCCAAAACAAAGGAATTAGAGAGAGAGAGAAAGAAAGAGACACACACATAAAGACAGAGAGCCACACACACACACACACACACACACACACACACACACACACACACACACACACACACACACACACACACACACACACACACACACACACACACACACACACACACACACACACACACACACACACACACACACACACACACACACACACACACACACACCGAGAGAGAGAGGCTGACCTAATGAGTGGGATGTCCTGGATGGTGCAGCATGTCTTGGGGAAGCCTGGCCGAGGCAGCTCCTCTGTGCAGGTGACGTTGTAGGACCTGCACAGCAGGTAGCCCCCATACACACAGACACCAGTTAATGGCACATTGAATTTTGTTCACGGTAATTGAGCTAGTCCCCACACCCACTATCAGAACATTGATTTTAAAACAATATTGTGTCTTCTGGTTTTTCTTTTTTTAAAGGGGTAGTCAGAGAATAATGTTAAACGCATGACGAGTTTCACCTATAGAGAGTGCATTTGAGCCCATATTTACGTCTTACTCTTGTGTTTAAAACTCTGTTTTTAAGGCACCATAGTACGACAACTTATTTTAGGGCTGGGTTTACTAGTGTCACGTGTAACTAGTGTCTAGTATGGCCATGGTTTGTCATGGACATGGTCACGGCCCACTTGTTTGTTTCTCATCTTTACTCACCAGTTCTCCACAGGACAGACGTGATGGTTCATCACTGCCATGGCATAACTGAGAGGGGAGATGAAGCACCGTGTGAGCACACAATACACAGACTACAAACTACACACAAGCTACACAACACACAAGCTAAGCTACACACAAGCTAAACTACACACTAGCTACACAACACAAAAGCTAAACTACACATGAGCTACGCAACACACTATCCAAACTACATACGAGCAACACAATATACAAGCTAAACAATGCACAAAACACAACATACAAGCTAAGCAACACACAAGCTAAACTACACACAAGCTAAACCACACACAAGCTAAACAACCGGCAGACTAACCAGCATACAAGCTAAACAGCACACAAGCTAAACTACACACAAGCTAATCTACACAAAACTTAATCTACACACATGCTTACAGCATTCAGTTTTGCAAATTTGTTCAAACTGCTCTCTGGTCATGTAGCACCAATTTCAAATTAGTTTGTGCCTTCCTACTGCATAGACATCCCAGTTTTATGAAAATCAGTGTTCAGTGTACGTCACTTTGCTATTTACTACAATGTTGTGAAGCAGATGCGTCGTTCATGCAATGGGACTTAAAGTGAATTCAGTTCAGATAACAAAATGAGCAGTTAGGGTGTCTACGGACAGGTTAGGCTGTGTGGACACTTTTTGGCTGGGAGTCGACGACCCCTAGCCACTGTACGACACTGCTCCGAATCAAAAGGATATCTCGCTATAAACCGCCCAAGTAGTCCACTCACACTATCCATATCCCCGTGATGGAGAAGGCAGAGAGGCTGACAGGCAGGACGATCCAGGCAGTCATTTGGCTGGCAGGGAGTGGGCGGTGTCCAGCTCATGGGGCGGTGTGGGGGGCCGGGGAACACACACAGATGGACCGGAGGGGGGCGGATTGGCATGAGAGGGGAAGGGTCCGCACGCACACAAACACACACACACACACACACACACAATCACGCTCACACACACACACACACACACCACTTGTGCTCCACAGAGCCCTGCAACCACCACCAGCAATCTAGAGAGAGAGAGAGAGAGAGAGAGAGAGAGAGAGAGAGAGAGAGAGAGAGAGAGAGAGAGAGAGAGAGAGAGAGAGAGAGAGAGAGAGAGAGAGAGAGAGGCGACGTAATGATGAGTTCCTCATCAGGCAGTGGAAAACAAGGGGACGCGGCCCTCTACTTGGGAGGGAGTTGACAAGGCCAAGGTCAGTATGAGAGAGAGAGAGAGAGAGAGAGAGAGAGAGAGAGGAGAGAGAGAGAGGAGAGAGAGAGGAGAGAGAGAGAGAGAGAGAGAGAGAGAGAGAGACTCTCTCGACCATGTAGAGTTACCGTGGCTACAGTGCTATCCAAGAGATTATACTGAACACAAAATCAATTATTCTCAAAAGGAAATCCAAACAACAGACAGCAGTCCTTGTTCTGCATAAAGGTCACACAAACACACGCACAAAACACTCGATACCCGAGTGTCACACAAGCCGTCTTAATAGTTAATACATCCATTGATGAAATCACATTTTTGTCATTGTTCTGACTGTACCTCTATGAATAGACCGGGGGGGGGACTTAGAGTTGCATCAATGCTACAACTATATAATACAATGCATTCTTTAGCTTAGAAAGCTTATCTTAGTTTCCAGTCCTTTGGTGCTGACGGAGGTATCCTGGTGTGTACCTTCCCTCTTTTACCCTTACTTTCAGGTGTAGGTACATTTAAAGGATATGGAAAATGTGTAACGCATAGATGACATGTTGCAGACAGCAGACCTTAAGTCTGGTAGTGGTTACACATACATTTTCACTGTTACTTAATCATGTGATTGATCAGAAGGGGATAGTCAATTCGCTTTTTGTCAACAGGAATGCACATATGTATTTATGTGTATATATATGTATGTTTTAGTATTTTCTTTTGTCACCTTTATTCTATTTTTATTATGCTTATAATACATCTATGCGCTTTCTGCTGTGACGCCCGGACGTCCCGTCTGGGATGAAGAAAGCACATCTCATATTTGATCTTATCTTGCGTTCAAATGATCTCGAATTCTTATTATGTAATATTTTAATTGTTTATATTATCTTAAATTCCTCTTATCTTGCATTTATCTCATCTTGTATTTATATGCTATTCATTTAGTATTGTATTCATCTAATCGTATATTCATCTCATCCAAACCTAACAGATCTTCACATGAAAACAAAACCAAATGGTGTTGAATAGGCTAACCTTAGACACACACACCTATTGTTAACATTATCCCTTTTTAAACCACGTAGAGGAGCAACATTACAGAAGAGGACAACAAACGAGACAACCGAATAGGGATGACACAAAGAGGTCCAATATAACAGAAGATGACAACAAGAGAGAGACCAGCAGGAGGACAGCTGCTGTTCCGCCGGTTAACATGGGATAGCTAGCATGCAGCTAACCATCACCAATCCACTCGTCGGTTTATCCTTACAATGACTTATCTCAAATTGATCAGCAACATCGGTGCGATCGTCAACGCCCAGGTGAATCACAGGTAGTTGTCTAGAGGGGTCTTAATATTACTAAAAATATCACCTACCCCGATCTTCCACCACCGGCTCCAACAACCTTGGCTTCCCGGGGAGAGAACTCTGCCTGCTCGGCCCGCGTCGGTGAGCCGCGGTCTCCACCGGCGCTCATGTTTGTAGTCTTTTAGTGTGACCCCTCCTGGACTACAACAGAAAGACATCAACAATCGAGCGAGCGAGCGAGATGCAGCATTGTAGTTCACAATGCTGACAGTGTCAGTGTTTGACAGTGTTCAATACAGTATTGTTGTTACACAGAACATTATTATTCAGTGTTTGACAGTGTTCAATACAGTATTGTTGTTACACAGAGCATTATTATTCAGTGTTTGACAGTGTTCAATACAGTATTGTTGTTACACAGAGCATTATTATTCAGTTCAATACAGTATTGTAGTTACATTGAACAGTCAGTGTCAGTGTTTGACAGTGTTCAATACAGTATTGTAGTGACACAGAACAGTCAGTGTCAGTGTGTGGCAGTGTTACATTCTTGTATGGCTCTGGGGTTGAGCTCTTGTTCTTTCTGTTTGTCCGTGAGTTGCTTGACCTTAAGCCTCTACCAGAGGGTAGCAGGTCAAACAGGTGATGCCCCGGATGCGATGGGTCTTTCGGGTGGGTCAGGCTGTCTGCCTGATGATTGTGTGCTAGCCTGTCATGCTTATTGTGCTTGTATGTATGTAAGTAGTGGGTGTTGGATAAACAAACCCAGCAGGTGGTGCTGCGCACTGGTAAACCTCACTCCCGGCACCTAAAAAGCCTAAAATATGTTCTATAGGCCCTAACTTCCAAGTTAGGGCCTATATGGGCTTTAGGTTTTTGCATTAGAGCGCCATCTCTCATGCCCGAGGTTGTGAGTTTGAGTGCGGGACGCTCACTGTTACATTGGTGCCGTGACCAGGATGAGAGTGAGGTTTAGGGGGGTGAGTGTACCGCCAGCAGATGGTGCAGCGATAAAGCTAGGGCCCATGGGTTTTAGCTTCTCACAATAGAGCGCCGCCTCTCATCCCATACCACCCAAGTACCTTTCGTCTTTGATTGGCCGTCGTCGTCGTCCTATCTACACAGACTATGTTGATTTTACTGATATAGTATTATTAATCATTATTTATTGATATTTAGTATACATTTCTTTGTTTTAGCACCTGGTATATTGTAAATGTACAGTAGAGTGTAGTGAAGCGGTGCTGTAGTTTAATGGTGGCTGCTACGGTGTCATATGTTGCTTGGCGTTTTGGATGGTTGATAAGTTGTTCTGCACAGTTGATAGTGTTCTGAGTGGTTGCTAGGGTTTTCTATGTGGTTGCTAGGGTGTTCTAGGTGGTTCTAAAGTGTTCTTTAAAGTACCTTACAAGGGAATAGACTTTATGTGCCTCACGGAAACGTGGTAACAGCCAAAGGTTTACTCTGCCCTAAATGAAGTCTGTCCCCCTGGCTACAGCTACCTGGAAAAAGCTTGGAGCACTGGTCGTGGTGGCGGCTTATCAATAATACATAGAAATGTACTGGAACTGTCCCCCCTGCCTCTGCCTGTGCTATACTCATTTGAATGCCTTGGATTTAAATGTAAACCCCCCCCTCCCACTGACAATACTTCTTATCTACCGGCCACCCAAACCCAACTCAGCTTTCATCCCAGAGATGCACGACCTTCTCACTACACTCTATTCACGTTGACACCCCCTCCTGTCACTATGCAGCCGAGTTCCTACACCTTCTGGACTGCCTCAACCTAACACAACATGTTGATGTCCCCACACACACTAGGGGACACACACTGGACCTTGTCATCATAAACTCTAACCCCATTAGTAAACTATCAGTGTACGATCTAGGTGTGTCGGATCACAAGGCCATCTCAATGGAGCTGCCGCTCCTGCTACCCCACACCAAATCCAAGCGTCAAATCAGTTTCAGAAATCTGAAAAACATCAACCCCGACACCATGACTTCGGATCTCCAGCATCTTTTACAATAATAAATCTCTGCGTAATCTCCTGGATCTCCATGCCCCTGTCAAAACCAGAACAGTCACTTTCATACGCTCAGCCCCCTAGTACACCTGCGAGCTGCAGAAAATGAAGACAGCGGGGCGTGTCCTTGACAGTGGCGTTTTCTCCCGGAGGCCAAGGGAAGCCAGGCTTCCCCTGTTTTTTCGGATTGTAGTTATAATTTTAATACATTTTTTAAATTAAAATAAAAAAAATCTTTTTTATTTTAATTAAAAAATGTAGGAGAGACGGTCCGGCAGCAACACACAGCCTGTGTGTTGCTGCCGGACCGTCTCTCCCCCATTCTCATTGAGTATTTTACAAAGAGTGAAACAACAGCGCCCCCTAGATGTTATGGTGAAATTGAGGAGGCCAGCCGAATGAGCTTCCCTTGGTGAAAAAAAAAATGGAGGGATTGTCCCGGATTGACCAATCAGATGAGGCCCACGTCATGTCCCCCTGCCAACCTGTGATTGGTCAGGCCCATGCCAAGGGAGGCCAGAGACGGCTGGCATCCCCCCTCAAGGGAATGGGATCCCTTGATCCCATTGGATCGATTTGAAGGGAATCCCTTGACTCACAAATCCAATCAAATCACATCAACATCAGTACTAGTACTGTAACTGTCATCCTCGCCGTTTGATAGTATTAAGCATTATGGAGGGTGGAGATTTGGCGTACTTAATAAAAAACAACTTTACTAAACTTCCGCTACAGCAGCAACTAAAAATTAAATCAGATGACAGGCCCATGCCCACACTCGAGCTGTGTGCACAGAGGAAAAAGGGAGCGAATCGGACGTTCAATGAGGACAATTATGTCCGCACGGAGTGGCTAACTGGAAGCGCTGAACTTCAGCGTCTATTTTGCTGGCCATGTCTTCTTTTTGACAAGGATTCGTGCTCCCTGAACAATCCTTGGGCAACTTCAGGATTCATCGACCTTGCCAACCTGTCACGGGCAATTGAGAGGCACGGTAAATCAAAAAATCACATAGATTGTGCTGTGAAATTGAAGCTTTTTTAATCATTACCGAATCTGCACTGCGCATTGAGCGGCTGGTTATGCATTTGGGGGGGGGGGGGGGGGAATGCTTAAATTAATAAGACGAGAGTTTTGGCTGGAGAGTGCGTGCGGACCTGTCGGTTAGATAACAGGCGTGTGCAAGTCCTGCATCTGTATGATACAACTGTGTAAAATGATACCGGGCGCTGTAATCACTCATCTGGTTACGTTATTGACCCAAAAAAACTGGCTTCCCCTAAAATTTTCCCCACGCCACGCTACTGGTCCTTGAGCGGCGCCTCAAGGTTTCTGGAGTCACTGTTCACAGACCGGCATACCGGGACCACCAAAAGGCCTATGCAAAGTCCCTCAGAGACACACGGTAAAAATTATACTCCACTATCATCAACAATAGCCCTGGCAACTCCAAGCAACTTTTTTCCACCATAAATCATCTCCTCAAACCTCAAACTCCCTTACACAAAGACACCACAGAGGAGCAGTGTGATAATTTCATCGCATTTTTTAGGAAAAAAGTAGATACCATCCGCTCTCTCCTCTCAAACTCTGCTGCTCTGTCAATCCTGACCGTCAACCCCCAGCCCGGACCTACCCAGCCTCTTTGCTGCTTCACTGACATCTCGCAGCATGAAGTTGAGGCCATCATCAAAAAGATGAAACCCTCCACCTGTGCCCTGGACCCCTTTCCCACAGCCCTGGTCAAATCGAACATTGGTGCCATAAAAGTCCCCTGATCACCAGTGATAAACCACTCCATCCAGTCTGGTCATGTTCCATCCCCATTAAAAGCTGCTGTCATCTCCTCAAAAAACCCACCTTAGACCCTGAAGTCCTTGCTAATTACAGACCCATCTCCAACCTGCCATTTCTATCAAAGGTGATGGAGAAAGTAATTGCCATTCAGATTCACGAACATCTCAAACACAATAACCTCAACGGCCTTAGTCAGGGTGACCAATGACCTGCTGATGATGGCTGACACCGGATCTCCATCCTTCCTCATCCTCCTGGATCTAACTGCAGCATTTGACACCATCGACCATGGCGTTCTACTCCATGGTCTTCGCTTGACAATTAGACTATCTGACTCTGCCCTAAACTGGTTCACCTCATATCTCTCCGAGAGGACTGAGCACGTCACCTTGGGAGTGGCAAAATCACAAACAAACTCTGTGAACTGTGGTGTCCCTCAAGGATCAGTCCTCGGCCCCACCTTTTTCACCATATACATGCCCCCCCTTGGCCGCGGCTTGGCCACGCCCCCTGTCAACCACCGTAACCTTGACAGTACCCCCCCCTCAACGGGGCCCAACCCAGCTTGTAGGGGTGTTCCCAGTGGCAGTCGCGGATAAGGAACGGGTCCAGACTGTAACGGGAAGAGCCACCCATTCTGCCCAGGTCGGTAGGAGTCTTCTCTGGAACCTCCTCTGGCGGTCTCCTCTGGGGCCTCCTCTGGGGGTCTCCTCCGGGGTCTCCTCTGGGGGCCTCCTCTGGGGGCCTCCTCTGGGGGTCTCCTCTGGGGCCTCCTCTGGGGTCTCCTCTGGGGCCCCCTCTGGGGTCTCCTCTGGGGGTCTCCTCCGGGACCTCCTCTGGGGCCTCCTCTGGAGTCTCCTCTGAGGTCTGCTCTGAGGTCTACTCTGGACTTCCCCTCTCGTCAGCAGACGGGGGTCGCGCGACGTCGGCAACGTCGGCAGGCGGGGGAAGCGCAACGTCGGCAACGCAGCGTTGTCAGACAGGGGAGGAGCGGCGCTGTCAGATGGAGACAGCGTGACGTCGTCAGGCGGGTACGGCGCGACGTTGGCAGACGGGTACGGCGCAACGTCGCACAGCGTCGGGCAGCGCGGCACTGTCAGACGGGGGAGGAGCGGCGCTGTCAGACAGGGGAAGAGCGGCGCTGTCAGACGGGAGAATAGCGACGTCGTCAGGCGGGAACGGCGTGACATCGGCAGACGGGGGCCCGTGCGACGTCGGCAGGCGGGGGAAGCGCAACGTCGGGCAGTGCAGCGTCGGGCAGCGCGACGCTGTCAGACATGGGACAGCGTGACGACGACGTATGATCTCCATTCAATGTGGCCAGAGGTCACCTCCGTCGGCTCTGTCACTACCCGTGTGATAACGGATTTCTTGGACTCACTTTGCTCTCGGTGGGGGTCTCCCGCTGCAATCACCACCGACGATGGCCCACAGTTCATCTTGGCAGAGTTTGCTTTCATCCTGGAAAAAAGGGGCATCAAACACATCCGCACAGCTCTGTACCACCCCCAGGCCAATGGGGGTGTGGAGAGAATGAACCAGACTCTGAAAAACGGCATCAGAGCCCACCTGGCCGAGTTCAATGCAGCACTGCTCCGCATCCTACTGCACTTTCGAGCAACCCAACACTACACAACGGGTAGTACCCCAGCACTCCTCATGATGGGGCGTTAGATCCAGCTGCCCTTGGATCAGCTGAGTCATTAACCGCCAACGTAAGATGAAGATACGTTACGACAGAATACGACGGGCAAAGACACCACTCATCAAGGCCTTAGACTGGGTCAGAGTCCGTCGGGCTCACAGGGACCTGAGGGCATCACAGCAGACCTGAGGGATGGCACTGATCCAGGCTATGGGGCAGACGATCTGGACTTTCCAGCTGAGCAGCCCCCAGCTCCTGTCGACCACCTGGCCGAACGCCAAACCGAACCTTACCGAAAGTTACCTTAAAGACTACATAACTGACTTTTAGTATTATTTTAGTATTGAGTTTTCATAACAGTACATAGCCTGTTGGCTCCTCTACTCATATACGTTTAGTTCACTGTGTTCTAAGAGACTGTTAATTTTCAGTGCCTTTGTTGTTTGTTTGTTGTTTTCTATGGGGGGGGAAATGTTGTGTATGCTGTCACAACTAACGTGACACATGTTATGCTTTACTCAAATCACTGCACTGGCTCCCGGTCTCACTCAGGATTGACTACAAAATCACCCTCTTCACCTATCAGTGCATTCATGGAAATGCTCCCTCATACATCCAAGAACTTCTCACCCCACAAACCTCCACGAGGAGCCTAGGCTCTGAAAAGGCAAACCTCCTCCTTCCCCCCCAGGACCAAACTGAAAACCATGGGAGACCGAGCCTTCTGCTCCGCTGCTCCGAGACTGTGGAACGCCCTCCCAAACCAGCTGAGGACACCACAGACTGTGGATGCTTTTAAAAAAGGCCTAAAAACGCATATTTTTAGAATAGCCTTTCACTAGATTTTTGTTTTTTGTTTCCATGCCGGCGTAAACGTCGCTGCTTTTATTTTGTTGTTTTATTTAAACCATTTTTACTCTGTAGCACTTTGAGTTTTGTCTACGCAAATAAAATGTGTGCTTATAAATACTATTTATTATTATTATTATTATTATTACCTTTTGAAAAGGTTTAAATAGTAAGTAAATAGTAAAAACAGGAAAGCCAGACTTTTTGTTACCCCCCCCCCCCCCCCCCACTACGAACAAATGTACATTTAAAAAAAGCTTAGGTCATTGTTGATGTGTTTTATCTGTCACCAACGATAGATATATATAGATAGCGTGTTGTGTTTCAGGATGGCGCTCACCTGACTAACTGGTTCCCCACACACCTTCTTGTGGCGTTTAAACGTGTCAGACCAAATGTGCCTCAGTCTTCCACCGTCGTGATCAAACCAACACGGTAAGACTTATGAAAGTTGTACTTAATTGTACTTGTACTTGTACTGCAATTATACTTTTTATTCATTTAATGTAGTACTTTACACATTATATGTTATAATGCATAATTACTGTACAGACTGATTCATTATATAATATAGTTATATATGTTGTACCCACGTTTTAATTATTTTAATTTGTTCTATGATGATGATCTCATATGATGATTAGGATGTCATTGTCCTCCCATCAGATGTAGTATTAACTTGGGTTTGCGCGAAAGGCCATGTATATACGATGCATAACGATTTCCTTATAACGACAATCATAATCACAACTAGGCCGCGGGGTGGTGCGCAATGCCAGACTTGCTCTTCCTCTGGCTCTGGGTCACCGTGCTGGTGACCGGGGCTTCGACCCAGCGCTGTAGCGGGGATGGCGAGGACCCGCCACGGTCCTTCCCCTCCTACCGCCCGCCTCTGGTCCCGAGGGTCCAGAGCTCTGCACACGGCCTCCGACCGCTGTACGACTTTGGCCGCTCGTTTCTCCACGCGGTGCAGCCCAATGCCTTCCCCGAGGGTAATGTTTCCACCGGAATACAATAGTTTATTAGCGCAATGGTTAAACCTCCGCCAAGGAAGATTAGATAAGATTAGATAAGATTAGATGCACATGTATTGTCATTGCACAGCACAAGTACAGCACAGCGAAATAATGTAGCATCTAACCAGAGTGCAAATGTTACAGTAAAGTGCCTGGTAATAATTATAGGGTGACCAGACGTCCCCGTTTTCCGGGGACAGTCCCCGTTTTTATTGGCCTGTCCCCGGTTGAAACTGTCCCCGGAAATGTCCCCGTTTTTTAATATACGTTAAAAACACATAGCAAGGTGAAATAAAACGTTTCATGTAAGGAAACACTGGGTAAACAGTATACGGCTCAATCGTGTTTATGCAATCGTGTTTATGCAATTATGCAAGCTCCTCCCATTTCTCTTTGGCTGTGACAGAGAGATGCTCATTGTGGTTTGGTAAGTAAACATTTTTACAAAAAAACGTTTTTTGCTTGTCAAAGTACATTTTCTAGATGTCAGCTATATCGGCTGTCATGTCAAACAAAATGTATCCAGGTTTAAAAACATATATTATTGTATATGTTGATGTGTTGGCAGCGTATTAAACCATGTGAATCATTAAGATAAAGATGACTGAATTTTTAAGCTAGGCTATTTTTTCTAAAATGGTGGCTATGGGGAAAAGTGAACCATGGGCCTTGGGGTAAGTTGAATCAGTGGTTCAATGGAGTAGCAGAATGAAATTTATAAATTGACAAAAACAATGTGACTGTTAACCCAAGTGTATCTAATAATGTACTATCTCTTTTTAAATATCAGAGAGGAAGAACAGAATGAGAAGGGAAAAACCGGAATAAAGATAAAGAAGCAAAGACATTGTACAATAGTGAGGAAGAGAAGGAAAGGAAGAAAGAAGAAAAGGGAGAAAGTTTGGAGGGGAAGAAAAAGTTAACAGAGTACGAAGAGTATACAAGGATAGTGACAAAGAGCAGAAAAAAATGTGCAATGGCTCTTTCCAAGAAACGAAAATGTCACTTAAATGACAATATGAGGAAAGAATTTTCATTCATACGCCCAGGTGGTCAAGATGATACAATGGTTTACTGTACCATTTGTAATTCAACATTTTCAGTTGCCAGTGGAGGAAGAACAGCAGTAATAGAACATCAACAGACAAAAAAGCATAAAGCCTCTCTCATTGCCCGTGCTGGTGTGCCCTCTGTCACCACATTCTTCAAGAAGGTAGACCCTTCCCAGGAAGAATACGATCTAGCTGTGCAGGAAGCTGTCTTTGCATACCACACTTTGCGACACAATCATAGTTTCAGATCTATGGATTGCACAGCACAACTGACAAGGAAGCTTTATGAATCAAAATTGACATGTGCTAGGACAAAATGCGATGCCATAGTGAGTAACGTGTTAGCACCATGGGCAACTACCTTGGTAACACAGGACCTAGACCAGGTGGAATTTGTGTCTCTGTCCATTGATGCATCCAATCATGGACATGTAAAGCTGCTGCCAATATTAGTAAGATATTGTAAGATACATGATAGCACATCAGTGGAAACAAAACTACTCGATTTTGTTGAACTCAAAGGAGAAACAGCAGAGGAAATTGCAGCTGAGGTCCTTGGTGTTATCCAAAAATTCAACCTGGAAAACAAAGTTGTGGCATTCTCTGCTGACAACACAAATACAAATTTTGGAGGACTGAATAGACTGGGGAGGGTCAATGTCCATACCAAAGTTAAAAATGCTCTGCAGCGGGAGGTCATTGGCTTAGGTTGCCCTGCACACATTATTCATAACACGGCCAGAACAGCTTTGGATATGATTCCCCTTGATGTTGAGTACCTTCTTACAAAGATATTTGGTTATTTTCACATTTTCACCGTCAGAGTAGAAAGACTAAAGGGCTTTTGTGAGTTTGTTGGCCAGGAGTACCATAACATCTTAAGACACTGCAATGTTCGCTGGTTGTCTATGCTCCCAGCTCTAGAGAGAGTGCTGAAAATGTATTTGCCCTTGAAATCATTTTTCCTCTCTGAAGAAAAGTGCCCAGCTGTCCTGCAAAAAATATTCCAAGATCCTCTGACTGAACTTTGGCTGGCCTTTGTCCATGGAAACCTGTCCATATTCAGTGACACAATCAAAATGCTTGAAGGCCAAGACCGCTGTGCTGTGGAGTCAGCTGCAATATTGAAAAGCTTTGAGGCAAAGTTGACTGCAAGAAGTGACGATAACTTCATTCCAGTTTTGGTCCGAGGGCTTCTGAGAGAACTGGAGGAAAATGGAGCAATGAAAAAAGCGAGCTTTCTCAAAACATCCCAATCATTCTTCACTACAGCTGTCAACTACTTGCAAGCATGGGGAAAGCACACAGATGATCTCAAGGATTTGCATTGTCTCCTTCTGAAAAGGCAACCTCAGCGTGAAGAGATTCAGAAGGCAGCGGCCACACTGCAAGAAAAATGCCCCAATGTCAAGATCAATGAGGATGAATTGTTTGATGAGGTCACTGGCCTGCATGAGTTCCTGAAGGGAGGAACACTTGAAGAGTGGAAAGAATCTGAGACACCGCTTAATCACAGATGGAGCAAGGTGGTTACCCACTTCCAAGACAACGAAATCCCATTCAATAACCTGGCAAGGTTAGCGTCGGTGGTTATGTGCCTACCTGGGAGTAATGCACCAGTTGAAAGAGTGTTCTCCCAAATGAATGATGTATGGACAGCAGCAAGAAATAGGTTCACTATTCCTACCATCAAGGCCATGCTTGTTGTGAAAACAAACTTCAACTTCCCCTGCCAGGAGTTCATGGAGAAGCTGGCCAAAGACAAAGCAATCTTAAAGAAAATTCACTCTTCTGAAAAGTACAGAGATTAGGTTAGTAGAAGTTTTTATGTACTTAGAAATCTCATCTTATTTATTATATTGTTAAGTATTTTACATGTATTATCTCAGTATTTTCCTTTTCTCATGTTCTCTTTTGATCTTATTCCATCCAGAATACCAGGACAGATACAGATGGGACAGTTCTGGCTTTGTTTTATCTGTTTGTCCCAGTGTGTCTGTCATATTGTGTTTGACAGTTGTGTCTCTCTGTTGAAGTGTCTTTGATAGTGTGTCATTCTGCTAGTGTTACTTGTCTGTTGTCTCTATATATCTTGTACATATGTTAATTATCAAATAAACTTGAGGCTATAACCTATGTAGTTTGAAAATGTTTTGTTATTAACTATGGAAAACTCAATAAGTGAGTTAATACTTTACTCCGCACTTACCATGGTATTGAAATCAGATTTTCGGAAAGATTTCATTAATTAGTTAGTGCATTTATGGTAATTAGTTAGTACACAGTTGTATCAGTATGTCTACACATCAGTTTATTACAGCACAACAGTTAACATTTTCGAATTACATTGAACCAGAATTGTCCCCCTTTTTTCTTTAAAAGTGAAGAAAATTGGATATGTTAATGATATATTGACCGCAAAACTCAAAATGTCCCCGGTTTTAATTTAGAAAATCTGGCCACCTTAGTATATGTTGTATGTAATTGATTTGATTAGACGAAGTAATAGGAAACATGTTAAATGTCTTTTCTTGTAAGTGTTCCGTTTTTTTATAAATTTCTTATATCTTGAATATGATGAAGAAATATAGCTTTTAACTTTGTTGAGGTAATCCCATAGCATTTTTGTTTTACATATTCCAGACCTTTTGGCTAAAGTGCTGAGGAATGGTATCGAAGAGCAAGATATCGCTAAGGTATGGGCATAAATGATAGACCTATTTATTTGTTGTATGTTATTCAGACAAATACCATTGGATATGTTGTTACACTTATATTATAATAGTATTGACGTTACTATATATGTAGCCTAAATTTGATATTTTTATTACCATTGTATTACCATTTAATAACATCCGTCATTGAAGATGCGAGGAGGTTTTGGTTTTGGTTGTGTCTGTTAGCAAGATAGCTCAAACGTTTTTTTGTATGAAATTTGACAAAACTTGGTGGTTAGTTTACAACAAGGAACAATCCGGACCCAGGGGACTTTTTGGAGTGACTTAGTGCCCTCAGAGTGAATATTTGTCTTTGTAGTAATAACAATTGACAATTTCCATTCAGCTTCAGTTTGCACATGCTGATTGATTGATGAATACCTCACAGTCGATCTCCACCAGCAATCTGTTATCTGTCGAACTTGTTGTCTTGTCTATGTTCTCAACTATGTGATCATAGTTGTTGTGATGCTGGTGTGTGATATGGATACAGAGGCATGGTGAATCCTTACAGCTTTCTTTTTTGCCAAACTATATTTTTGACATTTTCCCAAAACACTTTTTACACAATTCACAAAACCACACGCCCAAAGTGCAAAACACCTCATATTTCCTGCAAAATTAAGCAATGAAGCATTCAAGGCTACATAAACAAACTTTGTCACACACATTATATTCATATTACCAGATTTGTCCAACCAACTACACACTTGTGCGTTATCCAAAGCACTTTATTAAACGTATTCAGTGGGAGTGCAGGAACACGTGGCTCGCTACCCGTTCTCAAGCCTGAATGTCCAGATTACAGAGTCATTGGTCATGTCTTTCTGGCCTTTCTAGACAGAGAGTTGACAACCAAGCAACAATGTGTGGGTTCATGTGTACGATTGGCCCATGGGTGTGGTGTGTTTTGAAATGGCAAAACAACAGACTTAATCTCAGATTCCTGTGCCTTACGTAGTGTGTGTTCTGTATGTGTTGTGTATGTGTGTGTGTATGTGTGTGTGTGTGTCTCAGTTTGTGCAGTATGATGCAGGCTACCTCGTGTGCCTAATCCTCGCCGTACTCTACCTGCTCTTCATGCCCATCGCCGGAGCCCTGCTGTTGTGGAGGCAGAGGTCGCCGCCGGACGGCTGCGCCTCGCCCTCGTCACGCCACAAAGACGTGGCTGTGTCGGTGTGTCTGGTCCTCACCACACTGCTGCTTTTGTAAGGGCTTCCCTTTTCCTCAAAGACTTGGTCCAAGATATCTCCCATGTATTTCAGACCTAAACGGGTGAAGGGTTCAAAAGTCTCTATCTCTGTCAATGTCTCTCCCCTCCCCCCTCCCCCCTTCTCTTCCTCTCTCTCTCTCTCTCTCTCTCTCTCTCTCTCTCTCTCTCTCTCTCTCTCTCTCTCTCTCTCTCTCTCTCTCTCTCTTTTTGCACAATATAACGTGTGTGTACATATTATAACATAATGTATAGTTTTCTTATAGTATTGTGTTCCAGAATTGTATACTGCGGAAGGGAATGGGGAGTAAGCATTCCAATGTACTTGTTGCAAATGGCAAATCGAATTCTCTCTCTCTCTCTCTCTCTCTCTCTCTCTCTCGCTCTCGCTCTCGCTCTCTCTGTCTCTGTCTCTGTCTCTGTCTCTCCCCCCCCCCCTGTCCCCTGTCCCCTGTGTGCTGTGTAGCATAGGAGTGATCTTGGCCTTCAGGGCCAACAGCAGAACCCATGTCAACATGGGCCCCAGTCTGCAGCAGCTGTCCTCCAGTTTGGCCGTCATCGAGGAGAACCTGGCATCCATCCCTCAGGTCTCCTTCTTGTCCCTTGTCAACATACTTACCAGATTGCCTGAGGTTGCTTTCTTTGAAGTTATATATATTGGATGGTACTTAGAGTAATGTTAACGTACAAATATACTTAAGAGGCCTACGACTTCACTGGGTCGTTCTGACAGAGCATTGAGCGTGCATGTCAACAATAGCAATATATCACTTTGGTCTTTATGGTGAGAAATAGTGTCAAGTACTTGTATGGCGATGCTCTTTGGCAGAATCGTGATTTTTTAAATTAAATGGGTCATATGATATTGTTTTAGTGTAGTGTAGTGTATTGCGTAGTGTAGAGAGACACTACGATAGTCTTCTCACCTGGACGTTGTCGTGTTGACATTTCATTCTTATGCAGATGTGTAGAATTTCTACAAGTAACGCGATCGTGTGGATTTAATCAGTGAAAATATTTGGCTCTCTAATAAACAATATTAACCACTGTCATTAAACGATTACACCTTTCTCCTTTGTTTACAGAAAATGGAATCTGTGTTGCAACAGTACAGGATTCAGAACGAAGACATGTCGCGGAGAATACGCGGTAATTCGCGACTAGCGTGTTTGATCTTCGCAGCAGCGCCAGTGGTTTTGTACTCGTGGCTAAAAGAACAGCTGTACCTTTTCTTTTGTTCCCCCCCACCTTTCAGATATGGATGACACGGTGGCACGGAGGACAATGGTGCATATCCAAAGTGCGTTCAACTACTCTCTTGCAGAATTGTCCGCGGTTGTCGAAGGTGAGTAAGCAGGTGCATTGTGCCGAGCAATGCGCTGCGTCTTTGTCCCGTCATGCCAAGGTTGCGATGGAATTAGCTTATATTGACACATAGCTGGCACCGCATCAGTGACGTGTCTGGTGCTTTGTGTCGCCACATACTTCACACTGGGCCACAGGTTGAAACAAGGCAAACCCCCAGGAAGTCACAACAACATTTATTCCTGAACTCCATTGTCTCAACTAAACACGTGTGCAACAACAACAAAGAGTGCAAACAACACATTTGTAACATGATTTCATGTAAACATTGTCTGACGACAGTCCTCCCAGATGCTCAGCATTGTGCCTGTCCCGCCCCCGAAAAGTAAACCCCTATAGGAAACCCTAACCCTAAAACTAAACCCTAGGAGAACAAACTCAATTCAAAAAAATTAACCCCTATAGGAAACCCTAACCCTAGTACCAAACCTTATGGCCCTGTCACACCTTGATGATTTAGCCAGCCAACATTTCTGTAAAACGCTGGCATACGTCGAATAAGTTATGGGTAAGTTTTGTATTAGTTAAGAGCACGCTGAAGCACGCTGATATACGTTGTAGTACGGCGAGGTCGTCGCAAAATGTTGTGCATGAAACATTTTCGATGTATGCCATAAGTTGTAGGTAAGTTATGCAATCGTTGACACACATTGAAACACGTTACTTGTAAGTTACTCATAAGTCAAAATACGTAGAGATAATGTCTAAGATTTTTACAGCTACCGTATAATGGCGTATTGGCAGCATTCTTTGAAGTTTTCTTCGGCATGGCGGTGATGTTGATACTGCAATGTCTACTGCGGTTATGATTTGAATCGTCGAGCAGCAGCCTTTTTATAGGCTACGTGATCGTCGGCGATACGCTGCCGCGCGCTATGCATGAGTTAGACTATCGTTGGGCATAAGTTTGCATTAGCATTCGTTTGTATAAGTTATCTATAAGTTATCGAAACGTTCTATATAAGTTACTAATATGTTATGTATACGTTATGTATACGTCCAACTCGTTATTATTACGCTACTAGGGTGGTTTTCAAAAATAAAGTTTCTAGTTTTTTTTCTCCACATGAATATTTTTATTAGATGTCATACCAATGAACAACATGCAAAGTTTCAGCTCAAAAAAATAATATTTAGGGGTCGCTCCACTTTGACACGTTTTATAACTAGCTTTTGCATAGATATTTTATTATTAATACAATGTTACGCTGTGGTTATGGCTCATGGTTTTATTTCAAATGTGTAGGAACTAGTTAAAGATTCTGAAAGTTGTTTTAGTTGTTGGAAGTTTTTTATGGTGATTATCCACTAGTCTGAGAAGGAACTGTTTCTGTTCTTTGTTTTTGGTCAACGTATCGTTGTATTTTTGTATCAGACTAACTCCACGCTCAGCGGTGTCGTTAACAACCTTCATTTTGTTGCTGCGCTCTCGAAGTTCAATGTTAATTAGGATCATCCGCCCA
The DNA here is from genome assembly GCA_027704905.1 of Muraenolepis orangiensis. NCBI lineage: Eukaryota > Metazoa > Chordata > Actinopteri > Gadiformes > Muraenolepididae > Muraenolepis > Muraenolepis orangiensis. The sequence goes on along the minus strand of CM051017.1, from coordinate 8,729,647 downwards.
CAGACTTGGTTGTTGCTCAAGGAAAGATTTTTCTTTTCCTCCTTCCACCAAAACATCGAAAAACGAGTTTGTCCGTGATGTCACCATGTCCTCCAATTTCACATTTTGTACTTCACCGGTGATTTTGAAACGTCGAGGAAAAAAGACAAAGACAATCTGTGAATCTAAGTGATGCACAATGGCACAAGCACTGCACTATGGAGCGACCCCTAAATGATCATCGATCATCTTCACATTTTTTACACGTACTAATGGACCAGACAATAGACACAAATCAGGCATGTGGAGAGGACTTTCGACCAATTTTATTTTTGTTCTATAGAAGTGAAAACCACCCTAATGTATACGCCCCAAATTGAAAAAAACATTGATAGTTCAGCGTATGCCAGCGTTTTAGAGCAATGTTGATACTTTGGCATACGCTGGCTAAATCGTCAAGGTGTGACAGGGCCATAAGCGGCTAAAACCAAACCCTAATAGGAAACCCTAACCCTAAAACTAACCCCCCCATAGATGCTTCTGTAACATCCGAGAGCCTGCAGTCCATGGAGAAGATGCGGGTGTCTCTGCAGAGAAGACATGTGACCCTCCAGACGAATCTGACAGATCTTAAGAAGGATCTCCAGGACCTGGAGGCCGACTGTCTTGACTGTAATCATACCGACACCAGCAACCTGGAGACCAACGCAGACTACAGCGCTGTACGTCGGCTCACACGTGAAACATGACCACAAACCACAACTTCTTAAGGAAAACGAGTTATGTCATGTTATTTGAAGATGTGAACCTGTGATCCCACCGTGTTTGTCCTGTGTTGTTGCAGATAAGCAGTGTGAAGACCATGGAGGGTAACTTCACGCGTCTTGTGGAAATTGTGAGGGACGGCGACATGTGTTAAGATACTAATCACTAATCGCTCACGTGACTTCATGAGCAAATTTAAACAAGGCTTTACTTTGTTTAACTGTTATGTTTTCGTAGAAAAAGGTGAGGTGTGTGTGTGTGTGTGCTGAGTATAGAATGGCTCTTCAGATCAAAATAAGGTCCAATGTTTGACGTATTGAAGGTACGATTTGAGAGTTTTAAAGAGAGAAGACAATTAAGGCAATTTTCATATTCCCTCTCTGCTCCCTCCGTACATTTCAACGCTGTGTGCTTGAATGTGATTGAAAGTAAAGATGGATTCCCCAAACCAATCAGGGAAGAGAGGCCCTGGTTAGTCAGACGCGCGTCACGTCAACCAGAACAGATAATTTCAAATGATAGCCCTTCACGTTCAACCTACAGCACCCTTTTAGTAGTAAGGAACCAACTTTAAGGTTAAGTGCATATAGATATCTTAGACCGAGGTGCTGGGGGGCCATGGTACAGCAAACATGCAGTGGTGTGACTGTGTGTAGTCTTCTGGTTGGAAGATATTCTGTGGTCTAATTGGACTGCCAAGACTCAACCCCTTTTTCTGTGAGGTATGACATGGCATTTTGTTGGTTCCTTGATGATTGTTAGAAGTCAGTCAGCAGTGAGGATTAGTAACAGGTTGATCTGGGTTCCAGCAGTCCTACTGTGTTATAACATAACTTCTTATAGTCCTACCGTGTTATAGCAGAACGTCTGATAGTTCTACTGTGTTATAGCAGAACGTCTGATAGTCAGTCCTACTGTGTTATAACATAAGGTCCTTTCTGAACTTCTCGTACAACTCACTTCTGAACACAAAGAACTGATTCAAACTACGACCATGTTTTCTTTCAGAGTAATGGTACATTCCACAGTATTCCGCTGATCTTCTCTAACCAAATGGCGCCCACAACCGCCGGTGAGTTAAAGCAATGGGTAAAACAGTTGGTCATGTTGTATCAGCCTTCAACCTTTTATGTTTTGGCTTTCTCTGTCTGTCTGACCGTCTGTCTGTCCCATGTCTGTCTGTCTGTCTGTCTGTCTGTGATTGGTCCACTAGTCCTGCTATCAGAGCTGCATATCACCCAGATGTTGCTAAGGAAGAGAAGCAAGGGATTCCCCTCTCTGCTCTCCCTCCGTCAGGCTGTGTCAGATCTCGGGACCTTCGTCAGGCAGGCTGAAGGTCCCCTGAAACACTACGACCATGCCCGGTAGATTCCTGTGGTCCCCAAATGTCTGCAGCCTGATTCTGATTCGGTTTATTTGTGACATGTATAAGGTATAGTGTACAATGTACAGGGAAATGTGATCGCCGGCTTCAAAGATGTGCACACAATTTCAAAATAGAAATTATTTTTTACTAAAAATACATTTATAAAAATGACATAAATGTACATATTTACGTACTTATGTACCATGTTTATAAACATTTAACAGTTTAAACAGTACAGTAAACATAAAGTGTAAAGTGTATGGTCTAGTGCAGATAGTCGCGTGGGGGTGGGCTGGGTGCCTGTAGCCTATAGGCATTCTTAAGCAATATATGTATAGTTTTATATTTTGATTTATGTATCGTTTTATTTAGTATTATTTATTATTTATATAATGGTTATGACTGGTAAAAGGCTATTTTTCCTCACTGTAATTTGGCACCCTCTGCAGGTGGGCAGTGGCCAGTACACTGTGCTTGGTGCTGCTGGTGACGGTGGTTTTGCTTGTAGCTGCCGTGTCCATGGGGCTGCCGCTGCTGTTCCACCCGATGGTGTACTCATGCTATCCTCACACATGGCTGGAACGCAGTGCACTCTGGCTGTTCCAGATGTAGGTACCCATGATGACCCTCCTTTAGATTCTGTAATTTTATTAATCCCCATGGAAAGTATTACTGTCACTGCTCTGCTCAAGATTCAAGATGTTTTATTTGCCATGTGCAACAATACAATGCTTACTCCTGCTTAAACAACACTATACTATTGTATAAGATCAGATTGTCGCAGCCAATTTCCAAGTTGACCAAAACGACGTTCTAGTGCACTATGGAACTGTGGGGAAATCTGAAAGAATACGCCCATTGGCTACAAATCACTATATGATTGGTTGATCAAATTGTCAATCCAAACGTATGCTCTCATTCGGTCGATCCGCGGAGTACCGGCAGGTAGTAGACCGGCGAGTAGTCTGGATACCGAGAGGTCGGAGTAGCGACAGGTACCAGACAGGCGGATGGTCAGGGACGAGCGAGAAGTCTAGATACCGGGAGGTCGGAGTAGTGACAGGTACTGGACAGGTAATTATAATTACCGGGGAGCTCGTATAGACCGGAGAGTAACGCGAGACAGGCGAGTGACGCGGGATAGGCAATGAATCTGGATTTCCGGGACATCAGCATGGCGATTCCGTCCAGAATGTACCAACATACTAAGTAGCAACCATAATGTACGACCTAACACCGGGGTAACAGAACGCCAGGGTATATATACACCCAACAGGTGACGTGATTAACAATTAGACACGGCAATTGCTAACAGGTGTGTGTGCGCCGCCAGCGCACGTGGCTTGGCCACGCCCCCTGCCAACCGCCGTAACCGTGACATATTCTTCCCAGCAACCTAGAAAAATATCTGATTGGTTGCATTGTTTTTCCAACACAAAACCACTCAAATGCATAGTGCATGGACCGAGAAAGACAAACAAATCAATGTAACACTGTAATATAACAGATAACAACACAGATACCATTCTCATTTATTCATTTTTTTGTTTCATCTGAAAGTTCCAGGGTCTTCTCTGAATACCTTGAAGGCCCTGACGCTTCACCACTGCTTTATACAACACTACTATAACAATACCACACAATTAAAAAATGTGTGTTACAGTAAATCTAGATAAATATGATTAAATAAAATATAAACACAAAGAAATACCGTAAGTTGAATACAATTACATACAAAAATGTGAAATATCGAAAAATATGCATTTACATACATACACAAATGCTGAAATGCTGGGATATGCACAATAAATGGAAATATTTGAAATACTGAGATATTGTTGTTACACTGTACAATATAGTGTTGATCTACAGATGTATAATGTTGATCTGTTGCTTCTGTCTATCTACAGATGTATACTGTTGATCTGTTGTCCCTGTCTATATACAGATGTATACTGTTGATCTGTTGCTTCTGTCTATCTACAGATGTATACTGTTGATCTGCGCATTCTCTTGGCTCTACATCATCCTGGTCTTCATCACTCTCTTCTTCGGGGGAAATGCACACACCCTGCTGTGCCAGAGCTTCACCAGAGGAGAGATTTTCCCAGTAAGCAGTTCAACGCATCAACACATTTTAATAATACCAATTTTTATTTATTTTCTAACTGATTTGAGGTTGAGACATCAATCATCCAGCAACCCAAGTAAATGGAGTACAGCAACGTGATGTTATCTAACAACCGTTTGCCGCTTGAAGTTCATAGACAAGCAGGGAGACTTGTTCGCCAGTCTGGTCGGTTCCCAAGGGAATCAAAGCACCCAGATTGTCCTCCGGTCATCGGCCATCTACCGGTAAGCCCGGCACACCCTTCCATACCCTAACTCAGCATATTTTCCTGTTCAGAGACGCGAGAGACGTGTTTAACTTTAACATTTGAGTGGACTGTGTTTCAGCGGCTGCCAGAGAGGAGAATCCATGTTCCACAGCCTCGGGATGGACCAGACATTTGACCTGGAAGAGTTCCTCGACTCCAGCAAGGTCTTGGCTGTAGACTACATTACTTAGACCCAGCGTACACACACACTCATTGCTTTGTCCTTCAAAGCTATCAATACAGCCAGACACATTGGATAGATCTCAAACTACACGTTACAATCGGACTGAGAATTTGGAGAAAAAACAAAACAATATCACGATCGCAAGAACATCACCAAATAGTTGTCCATGTATTGATTTGAACCAGGTGTGGTGTTCTGCATGCTTAAACATAATTTATAGTTCTCATATACAGCATACTGTTAATCTACAGATATACTGTTGATCTACAGATGTATACTGTTAATCAGTCACACATATCACATTTAATAGATCCAAAGCTACAAATTACAATCAGACTGAGAATTTGGAGGAAAAAACGAAGCAATATCACGATCGCAAGAACCAAATACGTGTATTGATTTGAACCAGATGTAGTGTCCTGCACGGTTAAACCTAATTTATAGTGAACCAAAAAATTACGCATTCAGTTCCCTGGCGTTTCACACACCTCTGAAATGTGGAAGCGCCACTATAATTTTTTTTTATTTGTAGCTCTTTATTGGTCACATACACACACAGTGAAATTAGTTTCTCTGCACTTAACCCATCCTAGTATTAGGAGCAGTGGGAAGCTATTTTTTGTACAGTGCCCCATGGCCCCCACCATGCTCAAGGTGTTTTGGGGACTTGAACCGGCGACCTTCTGGTTACCAAGCCAAGTCCCAACAGACTGAGCTACTGCTAGTATAACTTCTGCTTCAGTGTTTGTTATTACAGCAAATAACATCACAGAGCATTGGTTTCATTGGTCTAAAACAACATATATGATTTCCTCAAATACAAATACAACACACAATATCTTTAGAAGGACTACCATGGACTTCCTGACGGGCAGGCCTGTGGTGAATATTGGGAACAACATCTCGTCCACTCTGGTCCTCCACACCAGAGCACCCCAAGGCTGCTGCCTCAGTCCCCGGCTGTACTCACTGTACACACATGACTGTACTGCCAGGCACAGCAATAATCGGATTATCAAGTTTGCACTACAGTCATCGGCCTGATAAGCAAGGACGACGATGAGGTTGTCTGGCTGACGCGATGGTGCAAGGAATGGAAACGGCATAGGCAAACTGTGGCTTGTGAACTTTTACCATTGTACTTTGTACAAATTGTACAAATGGCAAATAAAAATCTTGAATCTTGAATGAGAACATTTTCCTATATTTGTTTATTTGACCCAGGAGTGTATTCAAGAGAGATTCCAGCTGAACGTATGTACATGTGTTATCTGTTCTCCCCATCACCTCCAGTACACCGATGGGTTGAACAAGACCTTCCGGGACATGTCAGTGAACACAGAGAAACTCAAGCTGCTGCCTAACCAGAGCAGACAGGTCCTGTTGAACTACAGAAACTCTCACTTGGAGGACTACAACTATACAGCCCTGATAACACTGGTACTGCCAACCACTTCCTCCCCTGTCCCTTCTCTCATGTGTGTGTGTGTGTCTCTCTCTCTCTCTAAAAGCAATGTGTTCCTCCTCTCCATCCTCCTTTCCTTTCCTTCTCTCCCTTCCTCCTCTCTTTTTCTCCTCTGCTTTTCTCCTCCACCCTTCTCCTCTCCTTTTCTCCACTCCTTTGCTATACTCTCCATTCCTCCTCTCCTTTCTTCCTCTCCTTTCTTCCTCTCCTCTCTCAGCTCAACAGACCAGTGGTGAAACAGAACCTCTCCATGTTCGCCAGCGAGCTGGACCAGAAGGCGCAGCTTTCTGTGAGTATGTTGGCATGGCAACATGGCATCAGACACCACCCTTAAGCTAACTGGTTGGGTGGAAGCCAAAAAGTGATTTCACAACCATCTCTCTCTCTCTCTGTCTCTGTCTCTCTGTCTCTCTCTCTGTCACATCTCTCCCTCTCTCTATTGTAGGAGAGTGAGAGGATCAAAGCCAGGCTACAAAAGCAAGCAGCAAGTGCCCGCCAGCTGTATGACCTGGCGGTTCTTCAGAGGGCTGACGCCGTAAGTGACTTGTGCGCTGACATGATCACATTAAATTAACTGTCACACAAAGTGCCCTGTAACATAGTAACACGACTAGTGAGACTAGTGTGTGTGTACTGGGGGGGGGGGGGGGATTATGGATGGCTCCCATGTATAGATGTCAAGGCAGTAGAAGGTAAATATACAGTAGCTCCAGTGTGGATGTAAACACTGAGAGACAGGGTGTGATGCTCTTCTGTTGTCTCTCTCTCCATCCGTCCAGAACCACATGAGAAGAAGTGCCGAGGCCTTGCAGAGCATCAGCCAATCATACAAGGTCCTGACTAGTCTATTTTACGTATTCATTTTTTTATATATATTTTTTCATTTTTTATATGTTTACATGGGCACACGAGTATTGAACTTTAAGGTTACAATGTCCTTACCTCTTATTATTTTACTCTCTCTCTCTCTCTCTCTCGCTCTCTCTCGCTCTCTCTCGCTCTGTCACATGTCTCTCTCCCTCCCTCTCTCTCTGTCTCTCCCTCCCTGTCTGTCTGTCTGCAACTTATTTGTTGCACACTTGGCAGAAAAGCGTTGACACAGTGCTGAGCAGTTTCAACGACACCCAGACTGCCATGGACGCCCAGGTTCCTCTCATCACCACCAACGTGAGACCAAAACCTTCATCACAAGCCTCTGAACCTCATCTGGTTGTCCCTGGGGTTATCTAGGACTACTGGGGGGGGGGGGGAGACTGTTGGAGATAATGCATACATACATACATACAATGTATGATCCTCATTACTTGCACCTACCTAACTCCACCCTAGGTTTCCCAGTGCACCGTGGAGACTGGAAAAGAGCAGATCCTCCGTTACATGGACTGGGCCCGACACTCGGTGGGTGAATCGGCGAATAAAACGCATGCTGCTGTAAAGTGAATACATCTGCTGAACAGGATGATGGTGTTTGATTTGGTCCAGGGTTTAACGTAACATTTTCTTTGGTACCTGACATGTTTTATAATTTATTTAAAGAAAGATAAACCCCTCAAACACCACAACCTCGCCCCGCTGCTGACAGCCCTCTCTGTACAACACTCGATTTTGGTTTTATAAGGCAGATATATATGTTTATGTTTATGTTTTATGATATATAATCACATTCTTTAGTACTTGTAGAGCATGTATGCGCTAAGCATTATATATAGAGAGAGAGAGAGAGAGAGAGAGAGAGAGAGAGAGAGAGAGAGAGAGAGAGAGAGAGAGAGAGAGAGAGAGAGAGAGAGAGAGAGAGAGAGAGAGAGAGAGAGAGAGAGAGAGAGAATGTTGAGGTGTGGTCCTATGGTGACACAGCGCTGGTGACCTCTGTCTAGATCCTGGAGGAGGTGATGGACTGTAGCTGGCTGTCCAGGTCTGTGGACAACATGTACACCGCAGTGTGCCTGAACGTGGTCGACCCCTGGGTGAGTGGGTTATGAAGTAACAGGTTCTTGTCTCACCTCATCTTCTTTGACCTTGTATCTTGAATCTATACCTTATCTCACATTACCTCACCTTATCATTTGATCTGACCTCATCTAACCTTATCTCATTTCACCATATCTCACCTTACCTTATCTCACCTTACCCTATCTCAACTCCCCTTACCTAGTCTCAACTCACCTAGTCTCAACTCACTGTAGCAGACGACGCTGCCACTAGCTATTGACATGGCTTCTTGAGGGCTCCTCCCAAAGACAAGGACACAGGGTGATGAGGAATCCGGTTTATTGCAGAGTTTTGAATAATGGTGAACAGAGCAGATGGTACATGCTAGAGCTCTCCGAGTGTGTGTGGTAGTGGCTGTTTGAACCTGTGGGCCTTGATTAACAATGACTCACAGGTGTAAGGCAGCTCAGTGAGGCTGCTTAAACCAGCCACCACCCACACACACTCCACACTCACCTTACCTCATCTCCCCTGATCTCACCTTATCTCATCTAACCTTATCTCACCCTATCGATTCTCACCTTACCTCATCTGACCTAACCTTACCTCATCTGACCTAACCTCTGACCTAAATTTAATTTCACCTTGTCTTATCTCCCCTTACCTCATCTCATCCAGTCTCATCTCAGTATGTTGCTACTACCACAGTACATTTTGCATTGGGTTCACTAGTGTGTGTAATACAAGGTGAGAGCAGACCTTACCTGAGTGACCACCATGTGTTGTTTCTGCAGAACGGGTTCTGGTTGAGTCTGGGCTGGTGCTGTGCCTTCCTGGTTCCTGCTATGTTCCTCAGCCTGTATGTGACCAGACGCCTGTCCCTCCACACAGCAGCTCGACCGCCAGCCATCACTGGGTAAGAAAAACATGCCATCCATTTTTGAAGTTCATACTCATTCTGTTGTTGTAGTTCATATTGTCCCTGTTTAGCTTATCAAAAACTGCAAATTACAAGCCTGAGTATGAGCCAACTTAATAATAATAATAATTATTAAAAATCAGACTTTGAGTTAAATAAAGCAAAAATAGTTACATATAGGCCAAATGCTACTGCAGTACAATGGAGATTTTGATATTCAAAGTCCCTTTTAAAGAGCAGTCACACCAATTGTCATAATAATCATCTCAACGTAGACTTTTCAAAGTCTGACTGTGACCAAATAATTACAATTCTCATCATCACTATCTTCTTCATCGTCATCATCAATTTTTCCCTCTCGTTGCAGGAATCCAGATAAGGAATCTTGTTGTTATCCAGATAATTATACAGACATGTCGTCCCCAGAGAAGACGCAATACACAGAGAAGAAAGGATACAGTGACACCTTAGAAGATAAATCCAAATCTAATATTTATGTGACATTATCTGAACTTGGTGATTTCAATACTCAATAATCGTTAGCACTTCAAAGAGCGTTTGTTGTTAATCAATATGTCCAGGTGGTTGGGGTGGTGGGTCACAAATACATGTCACTGTCATGTATTTGTTTATTCTATCTTTAATAATAAACACGTGGTAATTATATACTATTATATTATTAGTATTATATTATAACGAATGAGTCAAATATATTTTCTATAGTGGGATAGAGGGCGCCGCTGGTGTAGTGGTATCATGCAAGATTCCCATTCTTGCGACCCGGGTTCGATTCCCGGGCGGCGCACGCATTTTGTTACAACGCAAATTTTCATTTAATTTGTTGTATATGATTTGATACATTTAATAAACACACAAATAAAGTTCATACTTTGTCGCTGAGGAACTATTAACTATAGTTTGATTAATTCAATTAATTATATAAATTTAACCAAAAAAAACACCTGGGATTTTCCAGATGTGCAAAGCAGTAACACGCATATGCCCGATTATTCAACTCAAAATGTGTGTATTGATGAAACATGTGGATACACAATCGGATTTCAGAGATCGGGTTCAGGCGGGCATGTCTGTTCTGGGATTCGATTCGAGCGTTCGGGCAGGTTACGCTTCTGACGTACGTTACGCCGCAGACGCTGCTGACGCCGCGTCTCCGCCTTCTTCAACGTCCCATTGTTTGCATCAGACCGAGAGAGGCTGTCTGCGCCGTGTGTATGTGTGTGTGTGTGAGAGAGAGAAGATTCGGCCTTACCGATTTCATTAAATCAAATAAAATAAAATAACCAGCAAATAGCTTGCGGGAACCGTAGCCTTAGCGAGTTTTTCCCCGGACACGCCATTTGTATGTTAACGGATTAAGCAACAGGACGTGACCACCGAACCATGATGATGGACGACGACCAGCCCAGAACCTTGTAAGTAACGAGCGGACCCCGGCTACGTCCTGGAACCATGTAGGCAACCGAGACCCGGGCTATGTATGTAACAAGGACCCCGGTTACGACATGGAAGCATGTAGGTAATAAGTACTCGGGCTATGCCCCGGAACTGGACCTGTCTGCTTCGACCGATGTTAAAGTCTGTGTTTAAGCTCTGGTTCCGTACCGGGTGTAGAGTAAAAGCGACCCAAGACCAGGTTACGTCCTGGGAGTGGATGATACACTCGGGTCTAGCAACAAGAACCCAGGGTATGGCCTGGAACAGACTGGTATCTTCTTGTGTACGGCATACGTTAGGCGTGAGTTATTCAGCCAACACAATAACGATGTTATTTCGGCACACACGTTTAAACACTTAAGCACATATCACCCGAAAGGCGGCTTTGTGTAATGGAGTAGATCCCGTGGTGTGTAAATAGACGGACCCCATCATGCAGCCAGCCTTCAACGTGAATCCGGGGCGCTAACGTTGAAGCTAATTACGGCTAGGTGCTTCGGTTAGACGCAGGCAATCGGGGGCCCCGATTGCTAAAATATCAAATTTCGTCCGCGTAGCGTGTAACAAGTGTATGCCGGACACGTGTACCTATCCCCGGGGGAAATGTAGCGCGGTATGTCGGTTGGTTTGTTGTGTTCACCCCCCCCCCCAGGATAGCCCCGGTTAGCTCGGTCAGCCCCGGTTAGCTCAGCTAGCTCTGTTAGCTCAGGCCCATGTGAAGCCGCGTCCGCCGGGCTACTTGACTGACCAGCCACGTCAACACTGCGCCGACACGGCGTCTTTGTGTTCGCGTTCAAAGCGCGCCTGTGAGGTCGGAGGTCAGCCCAGGGGTTTGGGGGGTTTGGTGTGGGACGCATTTGTTCACTTCTAAGTCCAAAGTCCGAGGTTGCAGCTAGCCGCGGTTAACTAGCCTTTGTTTGCTCGCAACTTCCTGTTTCACAAAGACTGACTTGACTGATGTGAACGGTTCCCTCCGCTGCAGGTATGTGGGGAACTTGTGCAGGGATGTCACTGAGCCGCTCATCCTGGAGCTCTTCCAGCAGATCGGGCCATGCAAGAGCTGTAAAATGATTATTGATGTGAGTGCTTTTCCGACGGTATACACAAGCATTCTGATCCGTCACAACCATATGGCAGAAGTGTGCCCATACTTGCACAGGAACACATCGAATAATGCATCTCTGTAATCTTTAGCCTAATGTGTTTTTTAGATAATGGTGTAAATTGTGGGAGCGTATGTTATATTTATTAAACTGACTTGTAGGATATTGTTTATATCCTTCCTTGTATCCTTACATGCCTTTACATACATGCCTTTACACAGGCATGTATTTATCTTTATTGTATATATTTTATGGTATTGTTTCGGAGATGTATACCACGGGAGGGAATGGGGAGTAAGCATTCCAATGTACCTGTTGCAATTTGCCAATACAAATATTTTGTATCTCTTGTACACATAACTGAAGTACGTGGACTTCATATCCTTTGCGATTTCCGATTTTGAAAGTGTTTTTTTCCCATGGGCAGACGGCCGGGAACGACCCGTACTGTTTCATAGAGTTCTACGACCACAGGCACGCCGCAGCCTCACTGGCGGCCATGAACGGACGTAAAATAATGGGTAAGGTAAGTTATCGGATCTACTGGGTGAGTGGGGACCGGTGGGCTATGAGGTCGGACACAACGTGCCTGGGAAGTTAATGTAGCCTTTCAAGCCGTTTGTTTTTGGCTTCAGGGGGGGGGGTTGCAACAATAGATACTCCTTGTAAGCACCTCAAGGAACGAATATTCATGATATTCTTAATTTTGGCCGGTTTTTACCCCATCCCATGGCCTATAACCAACAAGTGTGGGTTTGGTGGCACTATATGCTGATATTCGTCAACGATTGCTGGTACTCGTGGAAGGCACTGGTGTTTTGACAGTTCACATGTCGTTTTACCCCACCTGGCTGGTTGTGTGTGTTCTCCCCCACCCCCTGTGCTGTAGGAGGTCAAAGTCAACTGGGCCACAACACCAACCAGCCAGAAGAAAGACACGAGCAGTAAGTTCAGATGCTCAACACAAACGTATGTGCTCACAGAAAATCCTCAATCTTCAAGCCTCGATCCCTTTCTGATATGTTAGTTGGTATACGCATGCCGCGTTTGACCCACGGCGTCTCCTCCCTGCAGATCATTTTCATGTCTTTGTCGGGGACCTCAGCCCTGAAATCACCACAGAAGATGTCAAAGCTGCATTCGGGCCTTTTGGCAGGATATCGTGCGTACCCTCTGATTATTAACTGATGAACTTAGATTTTATACCCGGAAAGTCATTAAAAATGCATGTGATCAATGGTACTTGTTTTTATTAAATTATTTATTTATTTTGTGCGTAGGGATGCCCGGGTGGTGAAGGACATGGCGACAGGGAAATCTAAAGGCTATGGTTTTGTTTCCTTCTTCAACAAGTGGGTAAGTTCTGGTGTACAGGGTTCCACCTTTTATCTCAGAAGCAGAGTGGTGGTTTTTGTGTAGTAGAGTATGCAGCGAATCAATAGTTTAAAAAATGCCTTCTTTTAGACTTTTTGTAATGCAACATCCACCAAAATGTTGGACGTGACATGGGGTGTGACGCCAGATTGAATAGCCACGGGAGAATCGCCACTTCGAGGGGCCTCTCAAAAAAAAAATATGACACGCTACATACTTTCCCCACACCGGAATTAATTAGGGATGGTTAGTATAGTTAACTATAGTAATGTTGTTGAAATTCATACTATGGGGGTGCGGGGTAAGCGTTCCATTGTACTTCTGTTGCAAATAAAAACGTTTCTCTTTAACTTGTTGGACTGTGTGGTTTGTGTTCCAGGACGCAGAGAACGCTATTCAGCAGATGGGCGGTCAGTGGCTGGGGGGCCGGCCCATTCGGACCAACTGGGCCACAAGAAAGCCCCCCGCCCCCAAGACCAACTATGAAAGTGCGTTAACATGTATGGAGGAGTATAATTCATCGTAACACGCACACCTTCCTCAAGGGGTTGTAACGCGAGCCCCGGAATGTAAACATGTTGTTTTTCCTCACCACTCTTTTCAGATAACTGCAAGCACTTGTCCTTCGACGAGGTCGTGAACCAGTCCAGTCCGAGCAACTGCACAGTGTACTGTGGGGGTGTCAGCACAGGCCTGACGGGTAAGACTCAGAGGACTTTATACCGCCACTCATCATTACCTTTCTATCAATCAAATTTTCAGATTATCTAAAAAATGCATAAAATTCATTCCGATGGATTTGCGTAGAAATACATTTCAACGCTTATATGACATTCCTACACAGACAAAAGCTTAACATGCCACAAATAAAGTATTTTGATGAGGTATAATCAAATAATATGGTATACATCTGCACACACGGCCATCAACAAAGCCTAAAGCTCTTCTAATCAACAATCATTCTTTGAGTCATGTAAGGTAGCAGGCAAACAAGTGATTATGACTTGGTAAGATGTGGTTTAGAAGCATACAAATGTATACAGTGTACGGAAATAGTACATATCGAAATAAGTACATACACGCCACACAAGCCATCCTAAGCTTTATTAATTCATGGTCATCACGCCAATTTGGGTTACAAAGACATTGTGAAAGTCACAATTCTGGCAATGAAAAATGTAAAAACAAACGTCAGCTATCATACAGCAACGTTAAATCAAGCTATATTTAAAAAAAGGTATGGACGATGTGGTACCTTCTCCTAGTGCAGTTAGCTCGACTCACTCTAAAAGAAAGCAGCTCAGCGCAGAAATACAATGGTAAAGTGTGCAGGGCATTCTTCAATGCTCTGAATGACCCAGGTGTTCCTGTGCTTTCCACCAGTCCACCTTCTAGAGTAGCACCGGCATGCTTTATTTTCCGCTGTTCCTGCACAGTGCTAGTGAAATGGCTCTGGAATAGACAATTTGCATAGCGAACAAACGGCCTTGTATCTTATTTGGCATTCCAAGTGAGCCACTTCATTTAGTTAAATTGTCTTCATTGGGTTTATGAGTCATCTCCAGATTTGCTTCTGTCTAGGGTTATGTGTACTGAAGTTGAACCAGGATTCAGCTTGTTTTGCTTTATTTGAAGCCAACATAACTTTCTTCACATAAGAAGATGCCACATGATATAGTGTGATATTTCTGTAATTATATACTTGTATACTGCCCTGAAAGTTCAACATATTTGTGTGGAATACATGTCCTGGGGTAGGAAATGCATGTCACGATGCCCACTCCAACCCCACAAGATCTGACTTATTTTTCTCTGTCCTTCCAGAGCAACTTATGAGGCAGACGTTCTCCCCCTTCGGACAGATCATGGAGATCAGGGTGTTCCCAGACAAAGGATACTCCTTTGTGAGGTACATTATCCACACAGTTATGGACTTGTCACAGGAATTGATGGGAACTAATTAGGTATTCAGAGTATCTACCTTTTGTATCTATGTTTTTGTGTGGATTGTTATTTTCAAACGCCCATATCTCAGCCAATGAATGTTTTGCAATTCGTCACTTTTATAGCCTCTGTCAATAGCTGTACAAAAAGTTAGGTGCCTCTTTACCTATAGGGGGAGTTTTAGTTTGCGGTCAAAGTTGAACCCTCAGCCCTGTTGAACCCTCAGCCCTGCTGCCCAATGGACAAAAAAAATCAGAATCTTGGTGTGTATATAGCCTTATTTGACATGCTGAACATTTTTGCCATTTGCACCCGTAAGGTCCGTCTGGATAGATTTATCTGTGCAGTGACAATTTCGAGAACCACTGACCCAAATGAAAAATACTTTGATATACAGAATTTGCTCCAGGTGCGGGTCTAATCCAAGGAGCCATAAAGGCAGTACAACTATTATAAAAGGGCCGACTTATTCACAAATTAATATTTTTACAGCGTCAATCTTTCTTTCTTCTCCTGCTTTATTTGCATCGGTTCTCTCTCAATCCGTCTCTCCGTCCTACGCTCTCACTCTCTGTACTGCTCTCTCGCTCTCTGTACTGCTCTCTCACTCTCCGTCCTACGCTCTCACTCTCTGTACTGCTCTCTCACTCTCTGTACTGCTCTCTCACTCTCTGTACTGCTCTCTCACTCTCTGTACTGCTCTCTCACTCTCTGGCGCCTTCTCTCCCTCTCCAGGTTTAACTCCCACGAGGCCGCGGCTCACGCTATCGTGTCCGTCAACGGCAGCTCACTAGAAGGCCACGTAGTCAAGTGCTACTGGGGCAAGGAGACCCCCGACATGGTGACCCCCATGCAGCAGCAGATGGCCCTGCCCCAGGTAAGACACTTGATCCCCCCCCCCCCCCCCCCCCCTGTGCTTCTCAAGCCCTCAAGAAACACTGTTGAACATACTCTGAGGGTTGGAAGAAGAACACTCACACACCCACAACTTTATTAACTCGTTCAGAATCTACCGACTATAGACTCTACTGATTCAGATTATACTGATTACTGATTCACACTCTACTGACTATAGAATGATTCTGAATCTTCTCGTTCTGAATCTACCGACTAAAGGCTACTAATTCTGAATGTACTGATAATAGACTTCTGGTTATAGACTACTGATTCAGGAACTACTGACTATAGACTACTAATTCCGAATCTACAGTTTATAGACTACTGATTTCAGACTCTACAGATTTCAGATTTTGTGGACCAAATGACACCGGTTTTTAATTTTGAGCTGGCGTGCAGGTGTCATTTAAGAAAAAAATAAATTCAAATGTGCCTTGAAATGTGTTTCTTTGAGCTTGCCGATGTGCGCGTAAAGGGTGTCTGTCAACATACTTTCACATGACAGGTTAGCTCTGGGCATGATTCGGTGCATTAAGTTAATGGAGGTGTGTACTTTACCTTCTCTTTGAGCCTCTGCAGGCTACGTTTAAAAAAAAAAAAAAGAACACACCCACTGCTGCTCCAGGAAGACTTGTGCAGACAAGTCTTTTCATTCTGGTGTATTGAAGTCGTCGGGTGTTGAAAAAATATATATCCAGATTTCTAGTTGCATGGTTGGGGAAGGAGTAGTTTAATACATGTTCTATACATATACATATCCTACCAATAAAACATGTATTAATCCAACCAATATAACATGGTAGGCTGACTATAACATGTTATATTAATCCAGCCAATAAAACATGTCACATTGGTTGGATTAATAGAACATGTTATAGTAAACATGTTCTTTAATCCAACCAACCATTATAACATGTTATATTTGAATCCAGTATGACATGTTAAATTTAACCAATGTTAATTTAGCCTGCTAAATTCTTGCTGGCGGGTACTGTGGTGGGGGCGGGGCTACCAAATGTGGGTGCTAACCAATCTTTTTTACGTTTTTGTCTACATTCCATAATAGGTCGTTAGCGGTGCGCAAGGATTGGCTTCTCTAAAAAATGTATGTATATAACTATATACACCTTCTTCAGTTTGTGTTTGTGTGTGCGTGTGTGTGTGTGTGTCCCATGGTTACCAGCAATGGCAGCTTTGTGATTGTGACGTGGCAGTGTATCCAAAAAATGGCCTTGATGTCACAGAAAGATCACAACTTGAGTTGGCAGCGAGTAGAGCGTTCAGCAGACGTGACCCAGACATAGTTGTAATGACCGTCAGGGCTGTGATGCCCACCCCTGACGAGGAGTGTTTGCTCCGTCTGTCTCTAACCCCTGGTGTGTGTGTGTTTTCTTGTCGTCCTCCAGCAGAACAAGGTGGGCTACCCGGCCGCCCAGCCCTACGGCCAGTGGGGTCAGTGGTACGGCAATGGGCCCCAGATCAGCCAGTACGTCCCCAATGGCTGGCAGATGCCCACGTATGGTGTCTATGGGCAGGCCTGGAACCAGCAGGGCTTCAAGTAAGTAAGCGGGAGACGAGAGCCCCTTTCGCCCTCCGTTGTCGTCATCTTCCTCCTGGGGGGCGGGTGGCGACCAGGGCTCCGGGGGCGAGCCTCTCCCCTCGCAGATCCAGGGGAAGGATTGCCGTCTTGGGTCACACACACACACACACACACACACACACACACACACACACACACACACACACACACACCACACACACACACACACACACACACACACACACACACACACACACACACACACACACACACACACACACACACACACACACACACACACACACACACACACACACACACACACACACACACACACACACACACACACACACACACACACACACACACACACCACACACACACACACACACACACACACACACACACACACACACACACACACACACACACACACACACACACACACACACACACACACACACACACACACACACACACACACACACACACACACACACACACACACACACACACACACACACACACACACACACGTGTGTGTGTGTGTCAAGCGTATGAAGATTGCGACAAAAGCACACCAAATAAATATATTTGAACTTTGGTTTATTCTTAAGTTTTCTTTGCTCTATTGATTTGTGTTTCCTCCCCCCATGGTGGATTCATGGAATAATTCTGTGGTAAATATCAGGCTGTCACAGATTATTTATTTTTTAAACCTACTCCCTGACCTGCCATTCATTAGCCATCTGGATGACTTAACTCACAAAATACAAGACACACAGGTCACAGATGCTGACGTGTGCTGCTCAGGGTGATTATAATGGTTGCATTATGCAGGCAGTCAAACAGTTATTCCACAAGTCTTTGTGAATTGTAAGCCGGGACAGAACACCCCCCCCCCCCCCCCAATACTTTTTATTTTTTATTTTTATGTTTTTTTAATTTTATTTTTTGTATGAATATGTTTAGGCCACCCGTTATCTGTTGTGGAATAATTTCAAACGGTTTGACATTTTTGTTAAGCACCCAGTTTTGTTTTAGGATTACTGGTGTTTTTGGAAAACATTGTTAGAAATGATATCAAATTCATGTTGGAACCTCTGAAGGGGGAGCTTATGTACACGTGAAACCCAGTGGACCAAATGAGAGATGTTTTGTGCAGTAGAAGAACGGGGGCAACGCCTCTCTGAACTTGAACTCTTTTTAAACTTGGTATAACCCATTTTTATTGTTTTAGGTGGAGGCAAATTGTACGTTAGTGCCATGTAGACTAAATAACTAGGAACTAAAACAAATGTCTTTGACTGCTAGCTCGCTTTTAGCCTGGATGCTCTACTCTGCTTGGCTCATCTCTTGACATGCTCCCCGGCAGCCCTCTCTCTCTCTCGCCCTCTCTCTCGCTCTCTCTCCCGTTGTTAACCGGTTGTCTTGTTATCCCTTCCTTTCCTTTTGAGATGCCAATTGTTTTTCTCTCCTGTCCTCTAACCTGTCCAGATTGTAGTATAACTCTAAAAATCTTCCCCTTTTTCACCTTGTCTCTTCTAACCTGCTGGCCGTGTGTGTGTGTGTCTGTCTGTCTCTCTTGTCTCTTTCTCTCGTTTTGCAGCCATTTACCGGCCAGTGCTGGGTGGACAGGTGTGAGTGCCCTGAGTAACGCTGGTGTTATGGAGCCTACCCAGGGATTGAATGGCAGTATGCTAGCCAGCCAGCCTGGCATGGGAGCTACAGGATACCCCACACACTGATTTAAAGGGTCCAGACGGGAGACAGATTTCCCTCTCCGTATGGAGTGTTTTTTGTTTTAGTTTTTTTTTTTTTTTTCTTGGTCAACTGTCAAGCGTGTGTGTCATTGGCTGTCAGGCACCCAGTGGTGCTGTTAACACCGCCTACATTCTGCTGGCAGGACTTGAAACTCACTGGGCTCCCGGGACCCCTCTTATAGGGGGGGGTTCTGTGCCCGTAGAGGATGTATAAAGGGTGGGCGTCAGGGGGTGGGACTGAGGGGGGGGGGGGGGGGGGCACACGGGGAAACTGTTTCACCCATACAGGTTATCACGTCAGTTTTTTGGTTTAGTTTGTGATCTGTGGCCGGCGAGACTGGCAGTGAACCAGCTCTCTGACAGCCCATGTTTAAGTTAACTGTAAATGACTATTAAACTAAAGAGGAAAGCTTTTTGGATTTGCACCCCCTCCACCTCCACTCCTCTTTCTCCTCGGCAGTTTAACATTTGACTGAACTGCTTCCATTTCCACACCTTTCCACTTGGAAAGACCGCCAGGGGTTAATTATTTTTTTTATTTGTCTTTTTTTAAACTAAAACCTTCAGTGTGAATTATGTTCTAAGTTATAAACTTAAGTTCTCTTTTTTTTTTTTTTTTTTTTGGAGGAATCGAAATCGGTTGACATTTTTGTTTAATTTTCTATTGGATTTCCAACCAATTGCAGGGATTGTTGACTCTGCTGTCTCTCTGTAAGGGCAGATAAATATTGCACAGTTTTCTCCTCTCCTTCGACAACTTTTAGTTTTTATTTCTTTTTTTTTTTTAATCACCAAAAGCTTTTTTTGTTTTAGTTTTCTGTTTTTCCTTGTGCATTCCATTCCTTCCTCCATGTGTTCCGGACAGCCTCGACATGTTTTTTCCTCCACCTGTAAATAACCACATTCATTTGAAACGATGTAAGTAAACAACAAAAAAAAAAAATGCTACTGTTAACTGTGGGTGCTTGCTTTTATTTTTTCTTCCCTGTTTTTTTATTTTATTTTTTTTGGATGACTCAAACAGTTAACTGTTAACATTGTTCGTAGCAGAGTGCCACTATCACACAGCACTCACCCAGTTCTTCCACGCAGGGACACGAGACACACGGCACGGCCCGGACGGCAGTGCCACAGTTTAAATAATGAAAAACCAACAACTATTCAGATTTTAAAAAGGGGGGTGGGGGGGGGGGGGAGGGGAGGGGTGAGCATGTGTTGACATTTCTGACTTTGTTTTTGTAATAACCTATTGAAATGCCAGTATTTTGTATCACAAACCTGTGTGGATTCAATTTTTACACTGTTGCCCTGTTTGCCAGAGAAATGGGAGGCCTACATTCTAACTGTTGCCTTATAGAGCTGGTTTCTTTCGTCCGACACGGCATTCTTTTAAATTAGGCAGTGCCTACATATTTTCAGACCCGTTCTGCTCAAGGAGTTGGCCCTGAAAACTGATAATGACTCTGCTATGTAATCATGTTTTCTTGCTTTGTCCAATTAAAATGCTGATGCGCATAAAAGGATATGGCGTGTGTGTGTCTTTCTACTCCCCCCCCCCCCCCCGATTAAGAAGTCCTGAGCCTTGTGAGACCGTCCAGGTCTCGGCTATTGTTTCTCATTGCGAAATAAATCTGAATATCAGGACTGTCTCGCACGGCTAGGGGCTGAGTAGGCCTACAGTGGGGCTGAATCAACACATTAAGGACATGTGTAGCCGACTCCAGGGTTTTTTGTTTATTATTGTCTGTTCCTCATATTTTGGTTTGACGACTGATATGTTATCCGCATGGTGGTGTCCAAGGGTCACATGGCTCCTTGAAGACCTAAAGTAGGCTACCTCACAGCGCTTTGTGGGAATGTAGAGATGTAGACAGAATAAGCACGCCCAAAGTACTAGTGTACTTTATTCCTGTTTTATGTATCGTGGGGGGGAGTTTTTATTACAAGCGGTCCACTAGATGGCGACCTCTGCTTTCCTATGAGTTTTTTTGGTACACAGCTGGGGTGCAGGCGACAGTGCCGTCATACCTGCTGGCTTCCACAAGGGGGCGAGCGTATATAGGAAGCCATATGGTTCAGAAAGCGCCACCCAGTCGACGCGTTAAAAGTGACAAACGCCGTTCAAACACCTTTCATACTCCATGACCTAAATCCTCCATCGTTATTGCTGGGCGCAAATAGCTAATTACCCAATATAGGAGATCATTGAGACAATACAGGCATATCGCCTATGTTTGTGTGCAGCGTGCCAAACAGAAATTGTGTTTTTGTACATTTCTTCAGTGTCGTAATATCCGAAGAGTATAGTTCTAGATAATGTGTTTAATATTTATATTGCAATATAGTGCAAAAGTATCTGCTATCATTATACTATAGGCACCTGTCCTTACCTGCAAGTAGTCTGGCACTTTATATCTGTCTGTATTTTGATAAATAAATACATACTCTCACTGTTGCATTTATTAATTAACATTTCCCCAACTCACGGTTACTGTGGCACTGACCACTTTATTGAATAAAGCGCATGAAATCAGCGCAGCACTACATTGTAGACAAAGTATCATTGAACATGATTAAGAATGAAGGGTCATAAAAATTAAAACTATTTACAATTTGTCCAATGAGATGCAACGATTTACAGATAGATTTTCCTCCAGCTCACCTTACTGACTAAAACACACCACGGCACTTCAGTTGACACAATTTAAAAAATGAATAATTGAACAAAAGAATGAAATGTCATAAAAAGTAAACGTACGTACAATGCAGCTGCACCATATTTACACATTTATTACATTATATTTACAGCTAATTCCTCCAGCTGGAGTACCACAGAGGTGAAGTGGTCGTAGCTGTCGTACACTGTTGCTCAGACCTTTTGATGGGGACATCATTTTTACAGGCCAGAAGTAATTTTTTTGTATTTTTTATATTTGAGTGACTTCTTTGTTTAATGCGTACATGATGTTCAGTATGCTCACTTGCTGGTGACTAGGATGGCAGGGAACATGGCTTGATGAGCCTAGCTAAGTTGCAGAATCCCACGCAAGCCACTGACCCAGTGTGCCACCTTCTCCGCTCCTGCCTGCCTTTGTGCATGGTCCGCAGCTCAGGTCCTCAGGGATCATCGTGGACCATTTGAGGGGGGAACATGTATTCAAATAAAGGCCAATAGCAGCATGTGACGTTTTGTGCTCTTTTTGTATTTTCTTTCATGTTTACATACCTAGTATTAAATATTCAACTGTAATGTAATAACTCTAACAGGTGAAGTGAGTTCTACCCGGTGGTGGTAGCCAGACTGGTGGAGGTGTACATTCCGTCCTGTGCCCACACACACAGACACACTCAGGTAGTCTCTCACCAACTGGGTCCCTATCTCTCCCTTCCTATGTGGGGTTATCACCTCTGCCTTCTGCTTGTCAAGTAAGCTGGAATCATATACATCAGTAATCATCAATATCCCTGGAATTACCATCAAAATGGTATTTAAAGCCTACATATTACATGACATTACAATTATCTTTACACATGTCATTTAAAACATATGGTATTAAATATAATATGCTTACTTACTTCATGCAGCCCACATCATTTGTTGCCATCTTCAGTTGTAGCTACTGAAATACACTTAGATACAGTAACGCAACAACAACTAAATAATGGTTTTTTTTAGAGGTCTATTAACATGACATTATTCACCTCATGCAATAGCCTACAGGCTATTGCTTGCCTGTGGGGATGTAGAGACGCTGGGCCTTTAAGAGGAGTGACGTTTAAAGGCCCAGCGTCTCTAGTTCCCACAGGCAAGCAATAGCCTGTAGGGCTCACGCACATAATGAATTATGTCATGTTAATAGACCTCTAAAAAAAAATCTAAATTGAGTTGTTGTTGCCTTACTGTATCTAAGTGTATTTCTGTAGCTACAACTGAGGATGGCAACAAATGATGTGGGCTGCATGAAGTAAGTAAGCATATTATATTTGATACCATATGTTTTAAATGACTGTAAAGATAACTCTAATGTAATGTAATATGTAGGCTATGCATTTTAAATACCATTTTGATGGTAATTGCAGGGATATTAATGATGATTACTGATGTATATGATTCCAGCTTACTTGCCAAGCACAGGGCAGAGGTGATAAACCTACGGTGTTCGGTGACCCTTTGGGCGGCGTTAAAAAACGGCGTTCTGGACGCCGTTCTTTTGGCAGTTTGGACGGCATTCTGGACGGCGTTTTGGCAGTTTGGATGGCGTTCTGGACGGCGTTTTTCACTTTCAACACATCAAATGTGTGGTGCTGGGGCTTCCCATAAGCGTAAACCTTACACGTCCTATCTATTTTAAGCTTCTTCTTTTTTTATCTGCGGCCATATGTCAGTCGTACAGACGAGCCGTGGTCCAGCCTAGACACACTGAAATGACTGATGAATTGACCTCACACATTGGCCCACACATTGACCTTGAGGGGCCGATTCACACCACCCTACACAAACACACACACACATACAAAAACACATGGGCACATGCACAGGCATATACACACACACATGCGCACAACACACACACACACAAGATACCAGGTTCCTGTGTTCCTTGTTTCCCTGGATTACATGACCAAACTGCGGAGAACACCCCGTGTACCATGCTGTTTCACGGCCGCTGAGGGTAGCGCTGGATGAACCGCTTAACAGCGGTTAAAACATCTGTAACCCCAGGACTGTTTCAGTGATCGGCGAGTGTGTGTGTGTGTGTGTGTGTGTGTATGTGTTTGTTTCCATGGAAGTGACAGCTCACGGCAGAGGCGGCTGGTGAATAAACACGTTCCGGTGATTAACCTTGACAGGCGCGCCGTGGCGCCAACAGCACAACCCTGCTAATGACACAATTAATCCATAATTAAAGTGTTCTGTCACACACACACACACACACACACACACACACACACACACACACACACACACACACACACACACACACACACACACACACATATACAGATTCAGATGCACACCGCATGCATGTGCACATACACACACAGATATGCACACATGCGGATATGATCGCACACATACTGTACACTATCAATATCACACACACACACATACACACTCACACACTCACTCTCAGTGGGCCAAATCAGTGACGTCATTTCAGCAAAGGCCAAGGTATGGCAAGGTACTGTGGGGGTTCCACATTTAAACCAAGAGTATTATGGCGTTCATACAGTTAGTTTAACCCACCTGGATGAACGACAATGATAGATAGATAGATAGATAGATGGATAGATAGATAGCTGATACGGTGGGCAGGCAGAGAGACAGCCTACACGCCGCTCCTAATCAAGTCACTGGAAAGTCACTCAGATGAAAACATCCACTGCAGCCTTGAAGTCGAACATCAAGGGAGGATGAGCCCAATAACGATCCAGCTGCGATTTGAAGGCGTTAGCATTGCGACTTAGCATTCACCACTTCCTCTGGAAGACCTTTCCAATCGTTGACGACCCTTTGTGAGAATAAGTGCGATCTCGGCTTGTGGTTACTTCTCGCTTTCACGATCCGCAGGGAATGACCTCTGGTGACCCTCCCTCTTGCAGCTGGCAACATCCTATCACTGTCCACGTCAAATTTGTCATGCTCATATTTGTACACTTGAATCATGTCCCCTCTTTTCCTCCTAAAAACTAAGGTAGGGAGTTTCTGGGTTTCCAGTCTCTCTTCTGAACTATGTCCGTTCAGACCTATTACCAGTCTAGTTGCTCTACGCTGCACAGATTCAAGCTTTTCAAGTTCTTTCACATGAATAGGGCACCAGACGGATGAGGCATACTCAAGCCGCGGCCGTATGAGTCCTGTTTTTTTTCCCATTGTCAAGTCAAGTCAAGTCGAGTCAAGTTTATTGTCACTTCACAGTTTACAGACAGTCCTTAACGAGTGATTCCATAATTCTGCAGCAAATTGATGTTAAGCTTACTGGACGATAATTGCCAGGTGTGTGCTTACTGCCTTTTTTGTGGATTGGTGTGACGTGGGCTATTTTCCAATCACCTGGAAGATCACCTGTCCGGATGGACTTGTTGTCAAACTTCTAACCTCATTGTTACGAGTGCAACACCACAAAAGCAAGCTGTACTTGGTGGACTGGGTTTGAAAGATTTGAAATAAAACCTGCTTCCTCGTCCCAAACCCATGACTAATAATGACCTTGTAACTGTGTTACGCTCGTTTGATTGTTGTCTGTTTGGTGGCGTAGAGGCGGGGGGGGGTTTGGGGGGGGGGGGGGGGGGGGGTTTGTCTGCTTCACCGCGAGGTGTGAACCTAAACTTCAGGATCAACAGCATCCTGTTGTGATGACACCATCTATCTGGCCGTCTATCAGCCTCTTCTCCTCCTCACGCCTTTAAAGGAAACCTTGGTGTGCTGTGCTCTGCGTAGTACTTTACGTGTAGAAGCATTTCATATTGAGTAGTACTTTGTGTGTAGTACTGTATGTGTGTAGTACTTTGTGTGAGAAGTACTGTATCAGTGTAGAACTTTGTTTGAGTAGTACTGTATGTGCATAGTACTGTATGTGTGTAGTACTGTATGTGCATAGTACTGTATGTGTGTAGTACTTTATGTGCATAGTACTGTATGTGTGTAGTACTTTATGTGCATAGTACTGTATGTGTGTAGTACTTTATGTGAGTAATACTGTATGTGTGTAGTACTTTATGTGCATAGTACTGTATGTGTGTAGTACTTTATGGGAGTAGTACTGTATGTGTGTAGTACTTTGTGTACTGTATTTGTGTAGTACGTTATGTGAGTAATACTGTATGTGTGTAGTACTTTATGGGAGAAGTACTGTATGTGTGTAGTAATTCATGGGAGTAGTACTGTATGTGTGTAGTACTTTATCTGAGTAGAGATTCAAGATTCAATATGTTTTAATTGACATTTACAACAAGTACAATGGAATGCTTACTCCCCATTTCCCCCCGCAGTATGAATTTTCTACATCAATACTATACTAAACTATACAATACTATACTGAAAATAACACTACTACCTATGATATGCTAAACTATATACTATAAACAACACTACATGCTATACTATGTACTATACTTATATAGTAGTACTTTATGCGCGTAGTAGTGTGTGTGTAGAACTTTGTGAGTAGTACTGTCACACAAGGGCATTTGACGACCAAGTGAGACAAGTCATTTGAATAAAAACAATAAAGGCTCAAATCGCAGCTTGGGCGCCCCCTGGTGGCTGCATGGGCCCTGTGCAACCGCACACACCGCATATAGCAAGACATGGCCCTGCATATCGTGTTAAGACTTTGAACGACTCGAAAACAGTGCATGCAGTGTATGTACACTTTACGTGAGGAAGGTGTCAATCAATCAGTTCGTTTAGTCGTCGCTCACCTGGAGACAAAGAGACAGCATTTCAGCAGAATCAACAGCAATATTACACAGACGACTACGCCCACCGGCAGTGCACCACAGCATGGATCGAAGGACACCACAGCACCTCCATCATTGTGTATTTCCCCACAAACAACAAACAGCAACTGAGACGTGAGCGACGCCTTCATTCTGTAACGCTACACGTCAACGTGTCCGCCACTCGTCATCCTCACGTCTGACTCACGGGATTAGCTCCTGTTGCTTTAAATTGCTTTAAGTCCACCGGTGTTTGTATAAACAAATACAAAGCTCCTTTATGTGTCAATGATTTTTTTCACCACACACATACTTGATATGCACTTTGTGTAGTAGTAGTAGTAGTAGTACTGTATGTGTGTGGTACTTTATGTGAGTAGTATTGTATGTGTGTAGTCCTTAGAGTAGCAGTTTATGTACGTAGTACTTTATGCGTAGTACTTTATGTGAGCAATACTTTATGTGTGTATTACTTGTAAAAATGTGACCCATAAAACTTATGATTTATGCTTTAAACACTAATTTATGACACGTGGACCTTGAACGCGCTGTCACATCGGCAGCGAGAAGACAGATCCGCGTTGATCGGCTGTCACCGGGTAGACGCGGCGGAGTGATTTACAGACGCCGCGTCAAGCAAGCTGTCAAAACGGTAATCCGTCGTACCGCCGCGCTCAGATCAAACCGCCGGCTCAGCGCGCTCCGTGTAAACAGGCGCTTAGAGGAGGCTGTCTAGATATGTAGGCCTGCACTGGGATATCAGCTCAACACGCATGGACGAAACAAACAAGTACATACATGCACACAGATACAGACACGTTTAAAGTTATAATACTCTACTATAATACTGGTGCAGGTGTGTGCGCGTGTGCGTGCGTGAGTGTGTGTGTGAGTGAAGAGGAACCACTCAGTTTGACTCATGTCATCACTTATCATCCTAGAGAGAGAGAGAGAGAGAGAGAGAGAGAGAGAGAGACCTTGTTGATCAAAGACCAAATGTCATTCATAACCTTGTCCACTTATCTCATCGCCTAATCCCTATCTGTCCAAAAGAAAGAGAGAGAGAGAGAGAAAGAGAGAGAGGTCTAGGAGGGGAGGATAGTGTGTGTGTGTGTGTGAGTGTGTGCGTGTGAAAGTGTGTGTGTGTGTGTCTATATATATTTGTGTCTTTGTGTGTGTATATATGTATATATACTGTATATATACAGTATATCTTTGTATGTGGGCTGCACTAGCATGGGAACCGGCCTGTTACAGAGGACTTGAAGGACTCAAAGTGAGAACTGGTACTTGAAATAGGTCCCAACTTTCTTTAAAATTGTTGTGTGTGTATCTGTAGTTATGCTGGTATTTCATATCAGATCTTTTATACAATAAAGAGGTGTGGTCGCGCACACTCACACGCACTCTCTCTGATAAAACGAGGTAATCTCTCTTTCTCTCTCTCTCTCTCTCCGGTAGAACAAGGTAATGTCTCTCTCTCTCTCTCTCTCTCTCTCTCTCTCTCTCTCTCTCTCTCTCTCTCTCTCTCTGGTAAAACAAGGTAATGCCGAGTGACATATTTAAGCAAGAGCTGTCAGCTCTCTGCATGTCCCACTGGTTGACAGAACCACTAAGGGCAAACGACACACACACACACACACACACACACACACACACACACACACACACACACACACACACACACACACACACACACACACACACACACACACACACACACACACACACACACACACACACACACACACACAGCCTCACTGAGATCAGTATCTATGCACACACACAGCCTCACTGAGATCAGTATCTACATTTACACACACACACACACACTTATGTGCCCAATCTGAGTGTGTGCATGTGCTCTCTCTCACATCAGAAAGGTATTAGAGAGAGAGAGAGAGAGATAGAGGAATGCAGGCAGACAGATAGACAGACAGAGACAAACATACCGACAGAGAGAGAGAGAGAGAGAGAGAGAGAGAGAGAGAGAGAGTGAGAGATGCCAGAACGTTGCCACTCACCCACTAATATAATAATGTTGTTATGACATCATGAGTGACATCATGATGGGTGGATGGACGTTTACCAGTTGCAATGTTTCTAGTCTTCAAGTGACAGATGTGTTTCCATGTTTCTCCTCTTTCTCCTCCTTTTAGTCACGAGACATCTGAAGGTTTATGTGGTTGCCATGGGGACGGGATGAGGAGGAGGGCGAAACAGGACGAGGATGAGGAGGGAGCTGATGGGTGGCGTATTAAGTATCTTGCACTCCGGCGTTACAGCGTCTGTGCATCTAATACTTTTGATTGACGCCTGTCATCGGATGCTTCAACATGAGAGCTTTCCATGAAAAAAGGGAACAGAGATTCTTTGACTTAAAAAGCATTTTTTTCTTTTAATACTTTTAGCTACCATTTAATTTTTACTTTAGAGTGTGTGTTTCTGCTGTCACTTTAATACATGTAACACTTTTGCACACAACCTCTATACATAACATAAGGTATACTAAGCGTGGATGGTGGTGCTACTACCTATATGGGTTCAATGTGCAGATGTATTATATTTGTGCATTGCGGAGTGTGTTGTTGGTGGCTGGTTTAAGCAGCCTCTCACCTGGCCTGAGTTAGACTCTGGGACTGTGGGTGAGGCTTTATACATGTAGGTCCTTGGTCAAGGCCCACACGTTAAACCAGTCATCATCACACACACTCACACGGTTTATTCACAATAAACCGGAATAACTCCTCCCCCTGTGTCCTTGGTGGTGCCCCAAGAAGCCATTTTACTGGCATGTGGCAGGGAAGACTGCCACATCCATGTTATGAGCGATTATGATGGTGTGTGTGTGGGCCTGAGTATGCGTGAGCGTATGTGTGTGTGTGTGTGTGTGTGTGTACTGTGGGGTCTCAGATTCCTGACATGCGTATGTTTTGGTTCTGAGGGCAACTGAGCACACCCCCCCCCCCCACACACACACACACACAGGCTCAGGCAGGTCCAGACATGTAACATAAAAAACGTCAGACTTGTTTTGAAATATGAACCTCGGCCCCTCCTCCAAACACACACTCACACACACACACACACACACACACACACACACACACACACACACACACACACACACACACACACACACACACACACATATACACACACTCACGCACACACACACACCCTTCATCTCTCAGAGGGGATGATGAAGATGGTGCGTGAGCAGACAGAACTCATCTTTGATCTGAGATGCATGGCCAGGTATTCACCCATTGGGTCAGTTACTGATCTGATGGATCACCCAACCCCCTTTTTTCCCCCCTCCACTAGCTCTTCAGCTCCTAGCCTCACCCATTCCCTCCATAGCCCCACACACACTGCATGTAGCCCCTCCCACTCTGACATTCGCAGAAATAATAAACCAAGGTGCTTAACTAGACGAAGTGTTGTGCTATAGTGGTGCATGACACATCTGACACTCCGGATATTACCACCCTGGCAGCACACACACACACACACGCTCTCTCTCCCCGGTACACACACACACACACACACACCTCTCTCTCTCTCTCTCTCTCTCTCTCTCTCTCTCTCTCTCTCTCTCTCTCTCTCTCTCTCTCTCTCACTCTCTCCCCAGTAGACCACAGATCACAAGCAGATTGCACCTCATCACCGATGACACTCAGATGATGGAGTTTTCTAATAAAACCGTGGCTGTCATGTCAATACACACACACACACACACACACACACACACACACACACACACACACACCACACACACACTCACACACACACACACACACACACACACACACACTGAAACACATGCCTCCGCTCACACACATACACATTCACACACACACACAAACAGGAAGAAAGAGAGAGAGAGAGAGAGAGAGAGAACAAGAGAGAACCTCTTGAGTAGATTGGACCGATCAGAAAACCAAAAGAAATACACTGAGGGACACGCAGTGTGTTTGTGTATGTGTGTGTGTGTGTGTGTGTGTGTGTGTGTGTGTGTGTGTGTGATGATCTTTTGACCCCCATTAATCTCACTCTTAGTCAGGGTAATGGACAGTGATGGACAAGGGGTGTGTGAAAATACACACACACACACACACACACACACACACACACACACACACACACACACCGGATAGACACACAAACACACACACACACACACACACACACACACACACACACACCACACACACACACACACACACACACACACAGGGTAGATAGGTCTGTGAGCATTTACTCACAGGCCTATCTACACATCCATAAATACACGTACAAATGCATGTAATTAGTAATTGCCAATTAAAAATGCATAGCCTGCAGCACATCGACATGGACATGCAACAGACAGTTAGTAATTATTTTCATTAGTGGGGTAGAGGTTTATAATATTACGTTAAGGCGTTTTATAAATCAGTGCCACGTTTGCTTAGAAAAACACAAAGTCTATTGTTTTTCCATAATTTCCATTAGCCGTCAGGTCATACATTATAGTGATGAAGATGCTACGTATAACCGTCCACTCGCAATCACTAGTAATTCACTTATTGATTTTCCAACCGGCCGATTGGAATACTGCTGGTCGAAGCACCCCTGTCTCTGAAACACATCATACATCATAAAACACGTAGGACATGAATAATAGGGTTAGGGTTTTTGATAAATGGGGCTTCTGGGAAAGTCTAGGGAAAGCCACCTGAGAATTAGCGAGCAAGCTGGCGAGTGAGTAAAAAACGGATAAAAAATAAGAGCTATTGATTGTGAATTGATTCGTGATACATCAGTGTTCAGCAGTTTGTTAACGTGACAGACGGTTAAAGACATCTAAGGCGATTATTCAGTTTGAACTGTATCCAGTTATAGGCTATGTCAGCTGCATGTTGTGTGGTACGTAGACATATCCAGTTAGCTAAACCTTAGCCAAACATTGTGTGTTTTAAATAAACCATTTAGGCCCCACATATAGGCCGCTTGAGTTCAGGGAATTGACAGAAATAAATGTGGAAGCTATTCATTGAAGTTTTACGGTATCCATAGTTAGCCTACTACAGACTACCAGCGCTAGCATAGCTAGGCCTGTTACAGACCATGGGCTGCTGTTCTTTGTTAAAAGCCTTCTAATTGATAATCTATATGTGGGTAAAACGCAGCAGCAGCAGCACCACCTCCATCTCTCTGTAAAGAACCCCTCCCCTCACACTTCATATCAAACATCCCTTTATGGAGCGCTGTTAGGTCCTGACAAACTGCAACGTAATGACAAGCATCTGGCGCCCTAATGAAGCTAGCAGCGGGAGGGAGCTGTTTTAATGAATGGAAGACACTCCATTAGCCCTGATGCGCTGCAATCCGCCTAGCGCTCGTTATCCTAATGGATATTAAATCCTTGAGCGTTCGTAGGAGATGTGCATTTCGTATTGTCTTCTGCTAACCACGCAATGTAAAGCTAGTGTCTAGCTAACTGGTAGCTAACTGTTGTAGCTACGATAACACTCCTGGTCTGTAGCAGCTATGGTAACGCTCCTGGTCTGTAGCAGCTATGGTAACGCTCCTGGTCTGTAGTAGCTACGGTAACGCTCCTGGTCTGTAGTTGCTATGGTAACGCTCCTGGTCTGTAGCAGCTATGGTAACGCTCCTGGTCTGTAGCAGCTATGGTAACGCTCCTGGTCTGTAGCAGCTATGGTAACGCTTCTGGTCTGTAGTAGCTACGGTAACGCTCCTGGTCTGTAGTTGCTATGGTAACGCTCCTGTTCTGTAGTAGCTGTGGTAATGCCCATGCACTGTCGTAGCTACGGCAACACAGTGACCATGCTCAGGGTCTGTTAGGTCTGCACCGGTTGGATATCTTCAATTTGAATCTGACCAATCACAATTCACACAGCCAGACCAGATCCGATCGAAACGAGTGAAGACAACCGGGTTTACTACAACGTTTGTAGCTCAAACATTCAGAACTAGTGAACAAGGACACACAGGGCAAAGTAAATATTACATAAAGTCATTATTCATAAAGCATTCTTACTATGTAATGTGAAGCCTGGCCTGTGATGATGTATCTGTATCTGTGTATATGCCTTGCTGTATCACAGAGTACTAGCACCTACATTAATATCACAGGACTTCACGTATTATGTGTGTGTGTGTGTGTGTGTGTGTGTGTGCCTGTATGTGTGTGTGTGTGTGTGTGTGTGTGTGTGGTTTACAGTGGAAACTAACAAGCTACAGGCCATTAAGGTCACATGTCCCTTAGAGTCACATGCAGAGCATGAGAGAGGTGGGGAGAACCAGAGAGAGTCACACAGAGGGTCTGTTGGGGTAGATGTGTGTGTGTGTGTGTGTGTGTGTGTGTGTGTGTGTGTGTGTGTGTGTCTGTGTCTGTGTGCGTGTGCGTGTGCATGTGTGTGTCTGTGGGCGTATGGGTGTGTGTGTGCGTGTGCGTGTGTGTGTCTGCGGGCGTATGGGTGTGTGTGTGTGTGTGTGTGCGCCCCTGTGTGTGTGTAAGGGTAGTCAGAATAGGATAACGTTAACTCTCAGTGTCTCCTGATAATTGAGGCTCGTCCTGTTCAATCAAACTGTCTCTTCACCTTAGTGTCCCCGGACTCACACTGATGGGAACATGGGCGTGTAAACACACACACACAGCACCACGCACATACCACCACACCACACACACACACCACACACCACACACACACACACACACACACACACACATGCACGGTTACTGTCTGTGGGTATACTTAAGCTCAGATTTTGGAACTTACACACACAATCACTAATGCACGCACGCACACACACACACCACACACACACACACCACACACACACACACACACACACACACACACACACACACACACACACACACACACACACACATACACATACACAGTAATGCACACACACCCACATCCACCCACACACCCACCCACACACACACACACACACACACACACACACACACACACACACACACACACACACACACACACACACACACACACACACACACACACACACACACACTATTACTCCACACCCCCTGCCCCCAGTGTCTCCGCTGTCACAGCTAATCGGGCTGCTGGCGACTCCACCGCTGCGACAGCTCCGCTAGTGGAGCTGAGCTGAGGTCACAACCCTGCAATTAAAGAAACCCACTGGGGGTGGAGCAAGAGAGAGAGAGAGAGAGAGAGAGAGAGAGAGAGAGAGAGAGAGAGGAGAGAGAGAGAGAGAGAGGAGAGAGAGAGAGAGAGAGAGAGAGAGAGAGATGGGGCGGGGGGGAGAGTGAAGGGGAGGAGGGGGGGGGGGGTAGAGAGGGAGAGAGAGAGAGAGATTTTTGTGACACGCAGCAGGAATATTATGTTACTAATTTCCTTGTTGAGCATCACCATGCACTCACACACACACACACACACACACACACACACACACACACACACACACACACACACATACACACACACACCACACATACACACATTCCACGTACTGAGGGCGAGGCTCTCGATTCAGTTTCCTCTGGTACGTGAGCTCCCAGTTGTTATCAACATGTTGTTGTTCGTGTCCTCTTGTTCTTATCAACATGAAAGCATCCGGCCCAAGGTTACTCTGCTCTAGGCCTTACACACTATCCCCCTGCACCTCCTCCTCCCATCTTTCTCCCTTCTGCCTGCACCTCCTCCTTCCACCTCCTCCCATCTCTCCCCTTTACTGCCCCCCCCTGCACCTCCTCCTCCCACCTCCTCCCATCTTTCTCCCTTCTGCCTCCTCCCCCACACCTCCTCCTCCCACCTCCTCTCATCCCTCCCCCTTATACCTTCCCCCCTCGTATCTCCTCCCCACCTCCTCCTCCCATCCCTTTCCCTTCAGTCTCCTCCCTGCACCTCCTCTCACCATCTCGACTTCCCCTCTCCACCCACACAGCTCTCCCCTTACCGCCTCCTCCATACCCCCTTCTCCTTCCCACCTCCTCCTTCCACCTCCTCCCATCTCTCTCCCCTCCCACCTCCTCCCATCTCTCTCCCCTCCAACCCCCTCCCATCTCCCTCCCTTCCGTCTCCTCCGTACCTCCTCCTCACCTCCTCCCACCTCTCTCCCCTGCACCTCCTCCCCGTCTGCACCTCCTCCTCCCACCTCCTCCCATCTCTCTCCCCTGCACCTCCTCCCCATCTGCACCTCCTTCTCCCACCTCCTCCCACCTCTCTCCCCTGCACCTCCTCCCCATCTGCACCTCCTTCTCCCACCTCCTCCCACCTCTCTCCCCTGCACCTCCTCTCCCTCTGCACTCCCTCCTCCCGCCTCCTCCCATCTCTCTCCCCTCCAACCCCCTCC
>CM051017.1:8677288-8679788 GCA_027704905.1 Muraenolepis orangiensis | reverse complement strand
GGCCTCCAGCCTCCCCCTCTGAAGATCCATACCCCCCCCACACCCCCCCCCCCCCACTGGTCCCAGCCCTCATACACCCACACATACATTCATACAGACATATTTATACTTAGTATTTAGATTTAGATTAAAATGCTAAATTTGCACTGGACTTAGTCCTTACTGAATATCTTTGTACATATTGTTTTGCCTTGTATTGTTTTAGTCTTGTTCTGTTTTGTCTGGACCCCTCCTCTCACCCAGGCCCCAGTCTCTCTGCACCTCTCCCCTCCAGCAGGGGGCTCCCCCCGACCCCCCCCCCCCACTGGACCAGGCCTCATACACCCACACATACACACCAATATTTATATTTATATTTATATTTATATTTATATTTATATTTATACTTTAGACTTATATTTGAAAATGCTAAATTTGCACTGGACTTACTGTTTTGCCTTGTCTGTTACTGTGTTGCTCCGGAGCCGTGTCAAATTCCTATGCGTGTTTTTACAACGGTATATGGCAATAAACCACTTTCTGATTCTGATTCTGATTCGGAGTGGAAGAGAGTTTGAGTGCGTGAGAGAGACTGACTGAGTGAGTGAGAGCGAGCAGGCTCAGTCATCAGTGCCATTCCACCGCTGACTGCGCATGTTAATCTGTTTCTCACCGGTACGAGGTGGGGGTCTTGCTCCTAATCGAGTTGTCCAGCCCAGAGGTCTGAGGTCTACTTCACGTGCTTAAGACCATGCCATATGTGAGTGTGTGATTAGACACAACGGGCATTGCACTGCCTTTTATGATCTATAAGATCTATAAATCTCTTTTATGATCTAAGTAACAGAGTTCTGCTTATCAGCTATCTATATCTATAACATACAGATAGGTACATATAGTGATGAAATATGGTTATTACAGAGTTATTATTGAATCATAACATCAGTGATGTTAACAGGCGCCCTGGACAAGGTCATCCATGTTTGAGTTATTCTGACTTCAAACTTCTCACTGAAACACACGGAAGGCGCCACTGACGCATTTCCCACTCCCCACTTCCCACATCCGACTACAAATGAACACAGCGAACGCAGCAAGGTTCTGGGTGAGAGAGGGGTGAAGGCCGAACCCATCCTGCTCTCTCTCTCTCTCTCTCTCTCTCTCTCTCTCTCTCTCTCTCTCTCTCCCTCCCTCTCTCTCTCTCGCTCTCTCTCTCTATCTCTCACACTCTCTCCTCCTGGGTGGCGCTGCTGAATGGACTGTGGTTCCCTGGGCGCTGTCATCCGTCTCCATTATGGTCGCCTGACAAACCGTCTACATTTCCCCTCCGCTCTCTCCCTCCCGCCCACAGTCTGTGGAGCCAGCCTTTCCATGCTGCTCTTGGCAAACTGGGGGCCGAGAGAAACAGCGAGAGACAGAAGGAGAGAGAGAGAGAGAGAGAGAGAGAGAGAGAGAGAGAGAGAGAGAGAGAGAGAGAGAAATAGAGAGAGAAATAGTGAGAGACAGAGAGACAGAGAGACAGAGAGATACATTTACCATTAAGGAGTCCAGTGGGTGGTCGAAGGGTGTGTGAACGAACACACGCCAATGTACGCAAACTCACGCACACACGTGCGTAAACACGGGCACCAACGCAGACACCCTGGTCGGAGGACACGTGCACGTGCTCGGGCGTGTGCACGTGCACCCCGGCCCAGAGGCAGGCAGACCCCATGGTCTTGGGTTTCAAGCGAGGGTGACCACAGCACTGCTATCCTGACCCGGATGGTCTATTTCTTGCCTCTCGCCGTACAGCTGAGTAAACGCCTCTGCTCTCCCACTGCACCTTCTCCCTCCTCCTCCTCCTCCTCCTCCTCCTCCTCCTCCTCCTCCTCCTCCTCCTCCTCCTCCTCCCTCTCCTCCTCCTCCTCCTCCTCCTCCTCCTCCTCCTCCTCCTCCTCCCTCCTCCTCCTCCTCCTCCTCCTCCTCCTCCTCCCTCCTCCCTCCTCCTCCTCCTCCCTCCTCCTCCTCCTCCTCGTAACGAGGGATGTCATAAATCATACCTCTTCCCCTCCTCGCGCCACCTCCAACCAAAACATTCAGGAGGATACAGGATCTAGAAAACAATCCTACCACCGGCGATCTGTTTGCCACCTTCCAGCAACACACACACACACACACACACAGACACACACCCACCCCAGTGGTCTACTGCAACGCTAGTGGGCTCAGCATTCAACAATATTAAAGGACGCACGACACAATATGCGGGCGTTTTGTGGATTTATATACAAATAACAGCCCCAAGCGGCTCTGCGTAATAGCTCCAATAACTGGGTTCCACATTCAGTCATGACAGCATGTTATTTAGCTGTTTTAAATGCTCACATTTCAGCTCCCCAAACTGCATAATACATGTATATATACATATATATATATATATATATATATGCAGTATATTTGCCAATATACTCCACCCAGATGAAATGTACACAAGCTGATATCCTCAGCATGCTTAAATGACTCGACAGCAAACAGAGCT
>CM051017.1:8659788-8664788 GCA_027704905.1 Muraenolepis orangiensis | reverse complement strand
CTAGAATGGGCCTTAACTCATGGAGCGGCCATCTTGGTTCTGAACACTCAACACTGGGTGGGGGGGAACTCAATGGGGAATTCTGAAACCAAGATGGCCGCTTGGGGAACAAGACCAGATATTCCATCTGTGTCATCGCCACAGTGGACATAGGTGCTTGTTTACAGCAGGGGTTTGTGCCACTTCCCAGGTGGGCGAGAGAGAAAGGACAGCAGGATAGAGAGAGAGAGAGAGAGAGAGAGAGAGAGAGAGAGAGAGAGAGAGAGAGAGAGAGGGAGAGAGAGAGAGAGAGGGAGAGAGAGAGAGAGAGAGAGAGAGAGAGAGAGAGGAGAGAGAGAGAGAGAGAGAGAGAGAGAGAGAGAGAGAGGGAGAGGGAGAGAGCAAGCAGCAAGCAAGCTGTAATTTGCAATTGGGGGAAAGTCCCTGGGAGATTTATGTCAATGTTTTTTCAGTGCCTCCCGTGTCCCTCCCCTTTAAGGAGAGCCCATAAATCATCCCTTTAAATGAATGGGTCACCCAGACCCGGTTGAACCCATTCTCATTTCCCTGGTAGCGCTCCACACACACACACACACACACACACACACACACACACACACACACACACACCACACACCACACACACACACACACACACCACACACACACACACACACACACACACACACACACACCCACACAGACCCACCTGATATAGTCTACGTCCGTGATATACAGCACAGCACCAGATGTGTACTCAAGGTCTGGTCTTTGTAGAACATATATTCCCGTTCCCATCCAGAATACTGGTTCATCCAGAGGGAAATAGCTTTAGTCACAATGTCTCTGCTCCCGATAGTAAAGACGGTGTACAAATAAGGAACTGTTAATATACTAAACACAGAAGTACAGAAAGGCAGGACGATTACATTGTAAATAGGAGTATGCATACAAATTAACAATGCAAAACCTACAGGCAAAAATATACTCTTACCTTTTCATCAAGATAATCTCCTACTGATGAAGAACGGAACACCAGATGTATCCATGTACCCTATATCTCTCAGTATTTCTTCCCGGGGTTATGATTCCCGTCAACAAACCAGCTGACATGTTGAGTGTGAAGAGTGTTAAGCTGGTAGCGTCACTTGATGCAACTTTATTGTAACGTTAATATTTACTAAATAGAACCCAGTCCACAGATGAATAATGGATAATTATATTCCACTAGAGGAAACACCAATAGCCAATTATCACTGTGAGCAGAACAGCAATTAGCTTTATAATATAATAATAATAATAATAATAATAATAATATAATATAATAATAATAATAAACAATATATAATACCATGACATATGAAGAACACGAAGGCGAGGAGGGTTGTTGAGGTGATGTTTGTGGACCTGCCTGGGGAGGGGAGGGTCAGAGAGAGGCAGCTCTGAGAGGTCATCCTCAGGTCACAGTGGGTTCAGGAAGGCAGCAAGCATGCCCTCTTCACCCCAGCTCCTCCTCCTCCTCCTCCTCTTCCCTCTCCCCCTCCCCCTCCTCCTCCTCCTCCTCCTCCTTCTGCCAACACATAAATCAATCCTCTCCTCCTCCTCCTCCTCCTCCTCCTCTCATCTCTCCTCCCCCAAAACGGTGATCCGGGACTGCACATGCTGCTTTTCTCTGTGGGCTGTCAGCAGTTTTTAAGCACACGCACCACACACACACACACACACACACACACACACACACACACACACACACACACACACACACACACACACACACACACACACACACACACACACACACACACACACACACACTCATGCATATTCGAAGCCACACATACACACACACACAATTACAGGATGACTATTTGCACTGCTGCTCAATAATGTCAAAACTGTCAGGAAGAACTGAGCGTGATAGTGTGCGTGTGTGCGTGTGTGTGTGTGCGTGTGTGTGTGTGACTGATCTTTTTCAGTGTAAACACATGGCCAGTGTGAGAGACAGAGAATTAACTAGCTGTCTTGTCATTCATCTACCAGATGACAGTTCAGGATGAACACACACCCACACCCACACCCACACCACACACACACACACACACACACACACACACACACACACACACACACGCACACACACCTCAAAGCACACTGTGTGTGTGTGTGTGTGTGTGTGGGTAGTGCTGGCATGTAGACATAACAGGGATCTGTCACTATTTAGAAGGCCAAGACACTCTCCAAACACAACACTTACATCCAGTCATCACTCGTACTCACACCTCTCTTGCTACACACAGAACAAACACACACACACACACACACACACACACACACACACACACACACACACCCACACACACACACACACACACACACACACACACACACACACACACACACATACACAGCAAACACACACACACATTTTCAAACTCACATACAGAATGCACATACACACAGATTAACACACACACACGCACAAAAAACATCACTCATGTACAGGGTCGTATATCACTGAAACACTCACACACACACACACACACACACACACACGCACACACGCACACACACACAGAACAGAACAAACACATTACTCATGCAGAGGGTTGTATATCACCAACACACACACACACACACGCGCACACACACACTCACACACACACACACACACACACACACACACGCACACGCACACGCACACGCACACGCACACACACACAACACACACTCGTACACAAACTAACAGAAAGCCATATCCCCCCCCCCCCCTTTAGCTTTGGAGCCGCTATACAACGCTAACAAGGAAAATGACCATATTTGGGCACACACAAGTAGTGGTGGGCCGGTCCTCCTGCGACGCTGTGAGTCAGAGGGGATGATGGATGGAGACTCCCCGGCAGACGCAACGTTAGAGGACACCTCTTCCCCTCCACTTTACACAAGGCCCCGGATGTTGAGATCCTCCTCCGAGTCCGAAGCACTCCTCCACCACTTGAATGGATTTATTGTTGTTGTAAGAATAACTGGGCCCGGCGCTTCATCTGGAATCGTGTCATGACGAATAGTCATAATATTATCATTGTATTGTATTTAAACTCTGCAGAGCACACACGGCCCAAGCTTGGCCCATCCGTCAGCCAGATTCCAAAGTGTCAACAGGCCCTCGCCTCACGATAACACATCTCCGTGTCATTTGGAAAAGCGTGTTGTCTCACATAAGGGGGGGGTGAGTGAGTGGTGTTATAAACAACACCAACAACCACGTCAGTGATCCCGAGCGCATAGTCGGCTGAAAAGGTCTCCGAAAGTCGGAGGAGTCGAGGCATTATAATGTAGAGATGTAGCGTTTGTACAAATGAACATACACGGGAATCTCGTCATCTATCATCACTGAACCAGCCAACATAGCAGTCTGTTACATCACACTACATTACAGTTATTAATCAGATGCTTTTGTCCAAAGCGACTTACAATAAGGTCATTCAACAGAGGTAGGCAAGAACACTTCTAGTCACCAGAAGTCAAATGTGCATTTCCTTCCTAACAAGCCGCCAGGGGCAAACTAGGGTTACAATAAGTTGGCTCCCTAGGTTTGACACTACAATACGTACATCAAACAGGGGCAAAGTGACAAATAGTGAAGCCAGTACACACAAGCTAATAAGCAAAAGCTAATAAACAAGCTACGGTAAAACAATAGAGCTTACAAGACTCAAATGGCTAGAGAAAGGGGGGGTGGGGGGGGAAGGGGGGGGTTTCTTAGCCTGCGGCGGAAGCACGGTTCTGCGACCCCGGGACCACCGACGGAGGCTGTTCCACCCAGGAGGATCATTTGGCCTTCAGTCCTTGTCACCACCGGTCTCTAAGGCTGTCTATATGGTATTTTTTAATTCCCTTTAGACCTCCGGGCCTTTCGACAGGCTCTGGATGTGGTCTTGCCGCTCACCGCAGTACTGAGTGGGAACAACTGAGCTCATCTCAATATCTGCTGCTGCGGAATATACTTCTTCTGGGCTTGTAATAATATATATCTCTCTATATATATCTATATATATATATACGTATATACATACATATATATATATATACATATATACTGTATATACGTATATATATATATATATAGAGAGAGCGAGAGAGAGAGAGAGAGAGAGAGAGAGAGAGAGAAAGAGGCCACAAGATGTCACGTCTCTTTTTATTTTGATCCACAAGTTATTATTTTACATTTCTTTAGTGGGATCAGCGTTTCCACAGCCTTATCTGCGGCAGCACAACAGATGTAATACGTATTCGTGCTCTGTCAGGGCTATACGCCCAGCACGCGCGCTGGGGGAAAAGTGCAAGTTCTGCGATTCAACGGTGGGGTTTTGACGGTTGTTGGTGTTGTCTAAGATGGATGCCCGGAGAGAGGAGGCCACGACACGGAGTGTATTAATCCATCGTCACGACTACCGGTGGACTGAGCTGTCACCATCGGCCCGATGACCGTTTCTCAGTCTTCTTTCTTGGCTGTCCTACGTGGGCCAGGAGCTGCATAGCTGTACTTCAACCTCCCGGTGCTGATTAGAAGTTGTCCATTGGCAAATTGTTGTAGTGTTTACATCTCTTGGGGAATAGCAATACGTTCATTATTTTTGTTATTATTATTATTATTATTATTATTATTATTATTATTATTATTATTATTATGTTTTAAATGCACCCTTTAGTCAATTTATTTGTACAACAGAAATACAAACTATGTCTGTACAATACTTTAAATGGATACAGTAATACCATGGAAATGGTAACAATTTAGATAAACTTGGCCCTTTTTGGCGTGTTAGCTCATATCTCATATAGTTTGTTAGCTCATATCTGTCATCATCTAGCAGTAAGTACATTGGCTTTGTTCAGTCTGCATTGCTGGTGATGTCTTCCTTGGCCCCCCCACCTCTTGTTCCCCTGCAGTAGGCTACTCACCACTTAAAACACAGCAGACACAAGCGAAGGACACATTGTATTGGAGAGGGATGTGTGTA
>CM051017.1:8644788-8647288 GCA_027704905.1 Muraenolepis orangiensis | reverse complement strand
CTCTCTCCCCTTTTCTCCCTCTCTCCCTCCCTTTACCCTTTAATGGGGTCAGCCCATCCACAACCTGCACTGCACTGAATCACCCTGCCCTGACACACCATCTCTTCTGTGTGTGTGTGTGTGTGTGTGTGTGCGTGTGCGTCTGTGTGTGTGCGCGCATGCATGTGCGCGCATGTGTGTGCATGTTGTTGCAGCGTGTGCGCATGTGTGTGTTTTCATGGATGTGGAAATTCATATGCATATGACAGTCGAGCAAAAAAAATCCCAAGCGCCCTGGGGACGGGCCGTGGGGAGAGCTACATCCGCAGCGCTAGATGTTCTCCTGTTTAAAACTCCTCGCTAAAAACTAAAAACACATCAGCTCACCATCGATCCCAGAATCATCTTCCAAATCCAAAAATCAGTATCCAGTCACACAACTCACCAAAAACTAATAAAACACATCGAGAGAGAGTCTCGCACTCCGCAGACACACATTGTGGCGTTAAGTCCCTGAGAGACACCTCCTCCGCCACCACCACCACCACCACCACCACCACCACCACCTCCTCCTCCTCCTCCACCTTCTCCTCCCCTCCCCCCTCCTCCCCACCCTGACAACTCCAGGCCCCGGGCTTAACTGGAGATCTACAGCCACGCACACAGGGTCAAATTCAGTTCACATGACACAGCCGCCGCTGGCTGCTCCAGCTCTGTACTCCGAGACACTGGTCCATGGCGTGGTGAAATGCTAAGCTTGAGCAAGTGTGTGCCTTTGTGTGTGTGTGTGTGTGGGGGGGGGGGGGGGGTGTAAATCATTACAGTGCTATTGCAACAAGTCAGGTTACACCGTGCTGGGTTCAGCTTGTTCCTCTGGTGTCACACTCTCTCCTTGTTTCACCTGTATTAAAACCTGCCTTTGTCTCTTTCTCTCCTTGTTTCACATGTACTATAACCCTAACTGTGTCTTGCTCTCTCCTTGTTTCACGTGTACTGTAACCCTAACTGTGTCTTGTTCTCTCCTTGTTTCACCTCTATTTCAAACCCACCTGTGTCTTCTTCTCTGGTTTAACGGTCGACCAACCACTTATATCATCAGCCTCATTTCTTCCTTCTTCTTCGTTGGTGGTTTCAACCCATTTGTCTCCGTATAGGCCTCTGGGAGATTGTAGACAGTTCTGTTTTTAGCCAAATTGGGTCACTAACTCACATGGTCACATTTCTTCCCGGGTAGCCATCCCGAAAGTTTGCGTGTGTTTTGGTGCATGTGTGTGTGTGTGTGTGTGTGCGTGTGAGCGTGTGTGCGTGCGCGCGGGTGCGTGTGTGTATGTGTGTGTGTGTGTGTGCACGTGTGTGTGTGTGTGTGT
Source organism: Muraenolepis orangiensis (assembly GCA_027704905.1). Classification (NCBI taxonomy): domain Eukaryota; kingdom Metazoa; phylum Chordata; class Actinopteri; order Gadiformes; family Muraenolepididae; genus Muraenolepis; species Muraenolepis orangiensis. Next base: position 8,645,942 of record CM051017.1, on the reverse strand, counting down.
GTGCACATGTGTGTGTGTGTAGTGTAATGTAGTGTGTGTTTCTTTACTTATTTAGCCATTTAAGCTTTCATCCAAAGCAACTTCTACCAGTTCATTGAGAAATGGGACATGAAGGAGCAGGTAGGGGTTGGGGGGGGGGGGGTCTTAGGGGTTAGGGGGGGGGGGGTCTTAGGGGTTGGGGGGGGGGGTCTTAGGGGTTAGGGGGGATGGGAGCAGGGGGCAGGGAGCAGGGAGCAGGGAGCAGGGGGCAGGGGCAGGGGGCAGGGGGCAGGGGGCAGGGAGCAGGGAGATGGGAGCAGGGAGCAGGGAGCAGGGAGATGGGGGCAGGGAGCAGGGGGCAGGGAGCAGGGAGCAGGGAGATGGGGGCAGGGAGCAGGGGGCAGGGAGCAGGGAGCAGGGAGATGGGAGCAGGGAGCAGGGAGCAGGGAGATGGGGGCAGGGGGCAGGGAGCAGGGAGATGGGAGCAGGGAGCAGGGGGCAGGGGGCAGGGAGCAGGGAGCAGGGAGCAGGGAGATGGGAGCAGGGGGCAGGGGGCAGGGGGCAGGGAGCAGGGAGCAGGGAGCAGGGAGCAGGGGGCAGGGAGCAGGGGGCAGGGCACAGGGAGCAGGGGGCAGGGAGATGGGAGCAGGGAGCAGGGAGCAGGGAGCAGGGAGCAGGGAGCAGGGAGCAGGGAGCAGGGAGCAGGGAGCAGGGAGCAGGGGGCAGGGAGCAGGGGGCAGGGAGCAGGGAGCAGGGAGCAGGGAGCAGGGAGATGGGAGCAGGGGGCAGGGAGCTGGTATCAGGTGTTGGGTTAACCTGTCGCTGTTCACGCCACTTCTGACATTGTGACTTTTTTTTCTTTTGTGGTTCAACGGGAACGAACATCCTGCCATTCTTGTGGGACAAGACTCTCGACAATGTCACGGATCAAAGGAGATGTTTAGAAAAAGACCCAGGGCAACGCTCTCAACACATATCCTGATGAGGAAGCAATGGTTGTGTGTGTGTGTGTGTGTGTGGGGGGGGGGGGGGGGGGGGGGACGACGACTTCCTGTGATTCCGGCCTTTGAAGCATCTGAGACAGGAAGCTGCCGTGATTGATCCCTACTCGACGATGTTTCCGCCGGTGGCTTCTCGTGGTCGTCTTCTTCGCATGTCTGTGTTCCTTAGCGGTG
>CM051017.1:8634788-8637288 GCA_027704905.1 Muraenolepis orangiensis | reverse complement strand
GAGCCGCTTAGTCATATATAACTTGTTAGCTACTGAGTTACATAGCTGGTTAGTTAAATGACTAATAACATAATTATCAAGTTACATAGCTATCTTTTTATCCAGCAAGCTATTTTCCGAGCCACATAGCTGGTTAGGTATACAACTAGTTACAAAGTTACTGAGTTACAAAGCTGGTTAGTTATCTAACTTTTTATATCGCTACAGAGTTACAAAGCTGGTTAGTTATATAACTTTTTATCTAGCTAGTTATATAGCTACCCTGTCGTCTAGCAAGCTGGTAACGGCATGGTTAACTGACCCTGGCTAGTTATACAACTGTAGCCTGTCACTGGATAACTGGATGGTTTTACATGAAGTCGCGCACATTCCGAGCGGCTGCCATCTTGGTGACCTCTTCTCCACTATAGTAAGAATGGTAACAACCGGGCTGCTTGGTAACGCTACACTTTTTGGTCACGAGGTACCAAGAGGCTTGAACTTCTTCTATGGACCAGTCAGAGGATGGGAGCAGCGATCCCCGCCTCCGTCTTGGCGAGTGATGGCTTACGTCACATGACGCGGCTTCACCTCCGATCCCCGTCAGCTGTTTACCCCACAGGAACACACATCAGGTGATCTCCAGAGAGGAAGAAGAAGAAGAAGAAGAAGAAGAAGAAGAAGAAGAAGAAGAAGAAGAAGAAGAAGAAGAAGAAGAAGAAGAAGAAGAAGAAGAAGAAGAAGGGAAAACAAGCCGCGATTGAAATGTCTCCGTTGGGCCCCCGTGCTGAAAACATTGTCACTCATTACTCTCTAACCGTCTGTCAATCTGTCCGCTTGCCAATCAATCACTCGCTGCCTCGGCGGGAGCCCGGCCCTGATTGGCAGCCTGTGAGATCTGTGCTCCCGGGGGGGGCGGGGCTACGGTAATTGCCATGATAAAGATGTTCCTGGCAGAGGCAGCCCTGTCACTCACGCCGGAGCACACGGAGGTGTGTGCTGTGAATCAACATGAAACACAGCCGCAGTCTCTGAGTTCACGCCTCAGAGAAAGTATACCGTTGCCCTCTGACCCCCCTAGAGCCTCGTAACCCCGGCCAGCCAATCACAGCGCACCGCTACTGGGGTTCATCATCATCATCATCATCATCACCCTCCCTTTCCTGACGCATGGCCGAGGGCTGACCTGTTTAAACTAACAGGAGGAGCACCTCCTCCTCCTCTGGTGCTTCACCTTGCTAACCTTCTCACCTCTGTCCACCCTCCCCTGCTCTCCCCCTCCTCCCCTCCTCTCTCCCTCTCCCCCCCCTGCCCCCCTCCCCTCCTACCTCCCTGTAACCCTTAACCTCTGCCTGACCTGACGGCCCTTTTGCTTAGGTCAGTGTTTAAATAGCTCCCACCTAGCTCCTCACACACCCCTCTACCTCCTTCTCCTTCTCCTCCTCCTTCTCCTCCTCCTCCTCCTCCACCTCCTCACACACCCCTCTTCCTCCTCCTCCACCTCCTCCACCTCCTCACACACCCCTCTTCCTCCTCCTCCACCTCCTCCACCTCCTCACACACACCCCCCCCTCCTCCTCCACCACACCCCTCTACCTCCTCACACACCCCTCCACTCCCTGCACCTCCTCCTCCTCCCCCCCCCGACACTCTATTCCACAGCACCTCCACCTTGCCTTAGTTCTACCCCCACCCACCCTGCTCCCACGCCCTCAAATCTTGTAAGCACCTGGTTCTCATTTCTCACGCTTTGCTTCCATTAGTGTGTGTTGGTTTCTGTGTGTGTGCGTGCTATTGTGTGTGTGTGTGTGTGTGTGTGTGTGTGTGTGTGTGTGTGTGTGTGTGTGTGTGTGTGTGTGTGTGTGTGTGGTGTGTGTGTGTGTGTGTGTGTGTGGTGTGCTAATGTGTGTGTGTGTGTGTGTGTGTGGGTGGGTGGGTGGGTGTAAGGTGTGTGCCTGTGTGTCTGCGGGAGATAAGCCACCAGAGATCTGAAGACGGAACAGCGACCAGTTGGGGAGAAATTTCCATGAGAAGTGAAACCGCTTTGAAATGTAAATGAGGTGTGGCCCGATTGGCGACTCCGCCTCCGCGGCCCGAGTGAGGAAAAGGTGAACCAGGATACGGACTCGCAATGTCCCGGGTGTGTTGCGTCATGCACCTGTCCCGTAAAATAAGAATACAATAATAACAAAGCAGAACGTGGGTGGGGGGGGGGGGTGGTGTGGGGGGGGGTGTGGTGTTAACAGTGAGACGATGGCCGTACTCGTGACGTATATATCCTGTGTGTGAGTACCATACCTGCCTGCCAGTTGGTTGGAAGTGGGGGTGAGCTGGTGGTCACTTGGTGTCAGCGGTTAAACCTCCCGCCCTCCTCCCTCCTCCTCCTCCCTCAAAATGTGGGCTATGATTGAGTGTGTCTCCCCCGGTTGGGGGACAGATGCCCTGCTTCTGACCTTCCTCTGTATCCTCTCTCAATCACCCATGGCTTCCCAACACGTCTCCTGCTACCGCCGCTCCAGAG
>CM051017.1:8627288-8629788 GCA_027704905.1 Muraenolepis orangiensis | reverse complement strand
AGAGGAGCAGAGAGCAGCAGAGGAGCAGAGAGGAGTAGAGAGAGGAGCAGAGAGCAGCAGAGGAGCAGAGAGAGGAGCAGAGAGCAGCAGAGGAGCAGAGAGGAGTAGACAGGAGCAGAGAGAGGAGCACAGAGGGGCAGAGAGCAGCAGAGGAGCAGAGAGAGGAGCAGAGAGAGGAGCAGAGAGCAGCAGAGGAGCAGGAGCAGAGAGGAGTAGACAGGAGCAGAGAGAGGAGCACAGAGGGGCAGAGAGCAGCAGAGGAGCAGAGTGGAGTAGAGAGGAGCAGAGAGAGGAGCAGAGTGGAGCAGAGAGGAGCAGAGAGAGGAGCAGAGAGGAGCAGAGAAGAGCAGAGAGAGGAGCACAGAGGAGCACAGATTCACGACAGTATGAGAAGACAGCCAAGACGCTCTGCTGTAGACCAGATCCATCCCCTTGTTTACGTCTTAGAAAGAAGTTCGGGGGAGCATGTGGAGGAAGTGTGGAGCAGAATCTTGATGTTCTCTTGAGGTTCTCCTGATGTTCTCCTGAGGTTCTCCTGAGGTTCTCTTGATGTTCTCCTGATGTTCTTCTGAGCTTCTCTTGAGGTTCTCCTGATGTTCTCCTGATGTTCTTCTGAGCTTCTCTTGAGGTTCTCCTGAGGTTCTCTTGAGGTTCTCTTGATGTTCTCCTGAGGTTCTCTTGATGTTCTCCTGAGGTTCTCCTGAGGTTCTCTTGATGTTCTCTTGATGTTCTATTGGTGTTCTCTTGAGGTTCTCTTGTGGTTCTCTTGATGTTCTCTTGATGTTCTCTTGATGTTCTCTTGATGTATTCTTGATGTATTCTTGATGTTCTCATGAAGTTCATGTCAATGTTTCAGCTGCTGGGGGGAGGGGGGGGGGGGGGCTGGGCAGGAACCCTGACAGAATCAGATTCAAGGACAATATTCCCCCATGAGGTTCCCAGGCGCGTTGAAAGGCCATGGAGAGCCTTGGTCATGTCAGTCTCTGTGAGACGAGGGTCAGAGGTCAGAGGTCAGGGGTAATGCAAGGATCAGGGGCTACGCTCCCAGAGAGACTTCAGGAGCAACACTCCTGACATGAAATCCAGAGCTCCTCCTCCTCCTCCTCCTCCTCCTCCTCCTCCTCCTCCTCCTCCTCCTCCTCCTCCTCCCCTCCTCCTCCTCCTCCTCCTCCTCCTCCTCCTCCTTCTCCTCCTCCAGGCTCTGATCCTGTATCAACAAGTGCTTCTTTGTGGCGGCAGCAGCCTGCACTTTTTCCGGCATTTTGACTTTTCCTACTACACACAAACACGCATGTGCACGCAAGCGCACTTACACACACACACACACGCACGCACGCACGCACGCACGCACGCACGCACGCACGCACGCACGCACGCACGCACGCACGCACGCACGCACGCACGCACGCACGCACGCACACACACCACACACACACACGCACACACACACACACACACACACACACACACCTCTCAGTGCTCTGTTCTCCGTTTTCTGTGAACTTGTGACCCTGGCGGCTAACTCAAGTGGCAGCCTCCCCCCCCCCAACCCACTCACCCAAACACACACACACACACACACACACACACACACACACACACACACACACACACACACACACACACACACACACACACACACACACACACACAAACATGAGCCCTGCTCTCGGCAGGATGTCTTTACAAAGACCCCACCGAGTGATTGACTGCTGGAGAGGACATACTGAAAGCGAGACGACTTCCAATGGAAAACGACTACCATAAAGACAGTGAATATATCCCTGCACTATCTGCACCGTGCTGACCTCTGTACATATCCATACTATGAATATACAAGTAGAGAACACACTTAACATTAACATTACTTAACTACTACTTCTACTACTACTACTAATATTACTACTACTACTACTACTACTACTACTACTATACTACTACTACTACTACTACAACTATTACTACTACTAATATTACTATATTATACTACTACTTCAACTATACAACTACTACTATTACTACACTACTACTATACTACTATTACTACTAATATTACTACAACTACTAATACATACTAACTATACTACTACTACTAGTATACTACTTCTACTATTATTAATACTACTTAAATACCTACTACTCTACTACTACTACTACTACTACTACTGTACAGCTACTAATACTACTCCTACTATTACTATATTACTACTACTACTATCCTTATACTACTACTTCTACTCCTATTGCTCCTACCGCTAACACTCATACAATTGCCCAGACCCCAGGCCCCCCTCCCTCTCTCACCTGTTTCTGTAGCCATCTTGAATACACCTCAGTCCTAATGCTAGCCCAAGACATGGGTGCTGTTGTTCTTTGACACCAAACGTGTGAACACAGATGGGTAGAGCAGGGTTGACCGCCCTGTGTGCACTTGTGTTAGTGTGTCTGTGTGTAAGACACGGTGGGTGGGTGTGTGTGTGTGTGTGTGTGTGTGTGTGTG
>CM051017.1:8607288-8609788 GCA_027704905.1 Muraenolepis orangiensis | reverse complement strand
ACACACACGCACACACACACAGGCACGCACACAAGGCGTCTTCAAGGCTTAGTGAGGATACTTTCCAGACTAAAGAGACACAATGTGTGTGAGTGTGTCTCTCTCTCTCTCTCTCTCTCTCTCTCTCTCTCTCTCTCTCTCTCTCTCCTCTCTCTCTCTCTCTCTCTCTCTCTCTCTCTCCCCCTCTCTCTGTCTCCTCTCTCACCCTCTCTCTCCCTAGCCAGGGTGTCATCATCATGGCCTCCCGTGTGATTGACAGGTCCAATCATCTGGTTCTGATTGTTCAGTGGGCTTCAAATGAGACTGACACTCCCAGGTTATTGGGTGTGTGGGAGGGGGAGGGGATGTTGGTGGTGGTGGGGGGGGTTGGGGCGGTGGGGGGGGGGGGGGTTTGCGTGGGTGGACAAGACATCCCCTCTGCCCCGGGGCTCTGACACCTCTCCCCTCACACCTCCCCTCCCTCCCTCCCTCCCTTCACGTCATGTCGTCTCTATTTTTCCTCACCCCTTTTTATTGTCCTCCACCCTTAACATCACCTCTCTTTAGTAGCTGTCCAGAAGTCCCTTCACGTGCCCAAAGCTAAAACCAAGCAATGAGTACCTACACAATAATACATGAATAGACCCGCCATTAAAAACTAATGACTGCATAAACTAATATTAAACGGAAAGCCCTGTGATTAGCCCATTAGCTGTTGAAACGGGAGCGTTTGATCCGGGTGCCTGATAGCTAACACACACACACACACGAGTGTGACGTCACGTGGCGGCCACTTGAAGAGAACGCCGGAGCCTCAGGAGGGATGATCAGACGGTTCCATCGGTTCTGAGGAAATGATGTCATAATTCAGCTGGGAGCAGCGGGAGGAGAGCTGTTCTCCAGTCTGTCTGAATGTGTTTCTGACAGACACACAGACAGACTGACTGGAAGGCGCTGTGAGACCGACACGACCTGTAGGAGATGATCCCCGGTCGTCTAGACTCTCCTCTGTGATGAAAGGGGGGGGGGGCACGGCGCACAAAGGGACAGCGGAGAGAGAGAGCCGACATCAAAGGCCGCGCTGCGTGAATCCGACAGAGGCGATGGCCTCGTGACAGCCACACTGTAATTTACCTATTACAAGCCAATTATCTCTATTAAAAACTGGAATCGTGTTTGGCACACTGCACCCGTACAGCCCATCACAAGTCAGCGATTTACGGCCGACAGTCGCACGCAAACACGGAGAATGGGCTGCTACCCTGGCAGCCTCATCAAAGACAGCCGGAGAGGAGATAAACAGGAGGAATGAACCGGAGGATTTACCCACAAAGCCTGGTCCCCAGGGGAGGGGCGGGGCCGCTGGGAGACACTGTGGTGTCATCACCTTCCATTCATCAACCTGAGCCCTTTTCCTCTGTGCTTCCTTTCCTCGCTTCCTTCGATGGCTCCCTCGATGGTGCCCGCAGTGGCTCCTTCCCCTGCTTCCCTCGTTCCTTTTTTTGGTTTGCTTCCCCTGCATCCTTCCCTATAGCCTTTTCCCTTTTCCGGTTTCCTTCCCCTGCCTCCTTCCCTAGTTTATTTTCTGGTTTCCTTCCCCTGCTTCATTCCCTAGTTCCCTTTTCTAGTTTCCTTTCACTGCCTACTTCCCGGGTTCCTTTTATCGTTTCCTTCCCTGCTACCTTCCGGAGTTGCTTTTTTGGTTTCCTTTCCCCTGCTTCCTTTCCTAGTTCCATTTTTCTGTTTATTCCGCTAGTTCCTTAATTGGTACTCTCTTTGCTTCATTCCCTAAATCCATTCCTAGCCATTCTCTAGTTCTTCAATCCCTATTCCCTTCCATGACTCCTTTAATGCTTCCTCTCCTAGTTCCTGGGTCACAGAGAGGGTAACTCTCAGTTTCAGTCTGACAAGTTTTTCCTCTGTACTGGAACAGCTAGTAGCCTAGCCTAGTTCCCTGGTAGCAATGACTAGGCAATTATGTTGTTACAAAATACCTGTAAAATAACTGTTGTTCACGACTGTTTGAACGTGAGAAAATGTATTAATCTTTGTTGAATATTAACAAAATGAAAAACATGCGTAGTATATGGAAAAGAAAATGATGTATATTATTATAGGGAACAATTTTGAAGTACATAAGCAAACATGCACACACCTTTGCACATGCTGTATGCAAATCACATCCACCCACATACACAATACCCACATATAAAGTAACACACACACACACACACACACACACACACACACACACACACACACACACACCACACACACACACACACCACACACACACACACACACACACACACACACACACCACACACACACACACACACACACACACACACACACACGCACGCGCACACACACACACACACACACACACAGATAAAGTACAGCCTACATTTAAAGTAAATCTCTCACACACACACACACACACACACACACACACACACACACACACACACACACACACATACACACACACACACACACACACACACACACACACACACAC
>CM051017.1:8602288-8604788 GCA_027704905.1 Muraenolepis orangiensis | reverse complement strand
GTGCGTGTGTGTGTGTGTGTGTGTGTGTGTGTGTGTGTGCGTGTGTGTGTGTGTGCGTGTCAGAGGAGATGATGGCCTCCCCCACCCAGACAGACTTTAATTGAGCTGTCTTGTCTGATGTTGCATGAAAGTGGGAGAAACCTGAATCTCAGCGTTGCTTCCTCTTTGATCACCTGACCGCAGCACGGCACAGGGGCAGGTACAGGTGAGCTAGACATGTATTTGATTTGGACAGAGACCACCTTGTGAAAATGCCATGCATTCATTTATTAATTACTCCATTCATTCATTCATTCATTCATTCATTCATTCACCCCACCATGGATACCTGGATGGTGGCCTTGTGAAGTCTAGGATAGTTATTCCTTCATATTTTTATTTGATTAGAACATTAGACCAACAGACAACACAGTGACACATAACATCAACCCTTGTCTGACACTGGCAGGACTGGTCGAGCCAGACTAAAACATCCAATAACCACTTAAAGCAAAACAACTTGATGTGTTACTATTGGAAGGACTGGAGGATTCCGCTCTTCGTCTCTGGGACTGGTGTCCTGCGGCCATGTGGATGAGGCTCGACGCAGAGCGGCGGTCCAGACGCATTGGCTTGGGCTTTCCGAGAAGGTTAGACCTGTTGGTCTTGTTCTCGTTTTCTGCCTTTTTTCCCCGACACAAAGCACACACCTGTCTGCCCGTCTGACAATACCCCGCCTGTGCGCCTGGGAAAAGATCAACTTTCCACTGACAAAAATCACAAAGATGAATCAATTGTGTTGTTTGTTTTAGATGCTGCTATTCTGATGCAAACAAAAACACAGGACACAATCTGATTTGCCAGACAGCCAGGGGACATGTCTGCTTTTCATCATCATCACCATCACCCATCACCCATCACCCATCACCATCACCATCACCATCACCATCACCATCACCATCACCATCACCATCACCATCACCATCACCATCACCCATCACCCATCACCCATCACCCATCACCCATCACCCATCTCCCTCACTCATCTGTTTATGCTCCTGATATCTCCTCTTGGTGTGGGTGCTGGGCTGGTGGATTGGGTGGTGGTGAGAGGAGGTGGGGGCGGGGGGGACAATGGTCTCTTTTGTGTGTGGAGTGTGTGAGCATGAGCGTTTGACTGGGCGTGTGTGCGTGCTGCTGACTGCCTGTATGTCTGCCCAAGCATCTCAGGTATGGTATGTCCGCACTTGAAACGATGGCGGTGGTAACACAGGAGCTGGAGGTTCAGGTCTGGGTACAGCCCTGGTGATCTGCACAATGCCGAGGGGAGGTCCTCACATGAGTGCACCTTAATCTGGGCAGACAGAGGGAAGTCTATTATCCCCAGAGTGACTCTAATTCAGACAGGTAGGAGACAGGTAGGACAGGTAGGAGACAGGTAAGACAGGAAGGAGACAGGTAGGAGGCAGGGAGGCAGAGAGGAGGATCAGAGCTAATGCACTAGGGAGACTCGACAAGCTAACAGGCTAACAAAGGCAATTGTCTTGAGATTTTGCCTAGACTTCTTCTGTCCTGCTGTTGGCACTGACACTGGCACTCTCTCTCTCTCTCTCTCTCTCTCTCTCTCTCTCTCACACACACACACACACACACACACACACACACACACACACACACACACACCACACACACACACACACACACACACACACACCACACACACACACACACACACACACACACACACACACACACACACACACACACACACACACGTATGCTCTTACACTCACACTCACTCAGTCAGACACACTTACAAACACTCTCACACTCACTCAGTCACACATACACACACACACACACACACACACACACACACACACACAGTATGTGTGTATATGCATGCATGTACATGTGCATGTGTGTATTAACAGTGTGTGTGTGCATGAAGTATGAACAGTATGTGTCTATGCATATATGTGTGTGGGTGCCGTGTGTGTGTATATGCATATGTGTGTGCGTGTGTATGCATATGTATGTATGTGTATATGCACATGTGTGGGTGTATATATATATATATATATATGTGTGCTTGTGTGTGTATGTGTGTATATGCACGTGTGTGTGTGTGTGTGTGTGTATATGCACATGTGTGTGTGTGTGTGTGTGTGTGTGTGTGTGTGTGTGTGTGTAGAGCGCAAAGAGACACCAGCGTGCAGGAGATAAAGGCTGTGAGTCCACCACACCGGCCCGTAGCGGTGTGACCATGTGTGTGTGGGTGTGTTGGTTGTCTGCGGCGGAGGACGCAGAGGGGGGGGGACGCCTGGCAGGAGCGTCGTCGTCATCGTCATCCCCCCTGCAGGCTCAAGTACTCCGGGTCCTAACGTCCGCACGTCTCGAGCTGTCTTCGTCCACAGCCCCTCCCTCCTTCCTCTCCCCTCCCTCCTCCCTCTCTCCTTCCTCTCCCTTCCTCCTTCCTCCCTCCTTCCTCTCTCCTCTCCCTCCTTCCTCCCTCCTTCCT
>CM051017.1:8587288-8597288 GCA_027704905.1 Muraenolepis orangiensis | reverse complement strand
TCCAACCCGGTTCCCCCGCCCGATCGCCTCCACCGCCCGTTCCTCGCTCCGCTCTGATCCAGATGAACGATCCCCCCGGTGGAACTCAGTCGTGTTTACGCAGTCAGTCCCCCGCCGACGCGAGAGACGGCCCACGGTGGAAAGGAACGGAGAAGCCGTCCGTTTCCAGTCCTTCTCCCTCGGACCCTTTACGTCAAGCGAGGAGAATTCCTCTACGGATCTTAAAGATGTTGACGGCGCACAGTCACTTGCTGCACCCTGAGTATCTCCAACCGCTCACATCTGCACCAGTGAGCATCGAAGTAAGTGCGCTGCTTCAACCCTTTTGGGACGATCGGAGCTGTTTTGTCAGAATTATATTGTAAAAACAATACGTTAATACTTTTTGTTTACTTTTCGTAAAACGGACCTCGTGCGTACTGGTTGTGATGTGAACAATACTACGCTTTAATGTCCGCACTATACTTTCTTGCATAACCATAAGGTCTGATGTCTTTCTGTACTATTTTTTTCTTTCTATTCAAATAGGCGCAGTGACGTGCGTGTATATTTGCATTCCTTTGCTACGAGCGCGAATGCACCTTATAATGAATAGTTAAATGCGTATACGTCGTGTAACTTGAGGACATGACGACAAGCAGACCAATAATAAATGTACACTAAGAATTGTTTTTAATCAAGCAATGTTTTTTTCCTGCTCAGCTGGATGCCAAGAAGAGTCCACTGGCTCTGCTGGCCCAGACATGCTCTCAGATCGGCAAGCCAGACCCTCCTTCCTCCTCTAAGCTGGCCTCCCTCTCCTCCAGTAGCTTGGGAGACAAGGACTCCTCCTCCAGCCGCTCCTCCAAGTCCGGTGAGCAGCACCCGCCCCTGGACGACAAGTCTGGCTTCAAGCCTTACGCCAAACTGACCGGGGACTGCCGCAAGGATGCCGTTCTCTCCAAAGGACACTCGGATAAAGCTGGCTTCAGGGTGCCTAGCGGTAGCACCGCCGGCTCCTCCTGTCCCTCCTTTACTCCCCGCACCCAGTCGCCCTGCTCCTCTTCACCCCCCCTGCACAGCCAGAGCCACCCCCACAGACAGAGCCAGTCCCCCAGCACACCCCAGCCCCTGCCCCACTCCCATGCCCCGCACACGGACAGCAAGCCCGGCCACTCGGAGCAGTCGGCCTCAGACAGGTCCTCAGACTGTAGCAGCAACGGCGCCGGCAAGAAGGACCCGGATCTGAGCAAGGCGGGGATGGACGGAGCGCAGCTGGCTAACTCCAGCCACGTACGGGCTAGCGCCAACTCCAGCAACGCCAGTTCGGCCAGCAGCCCGCGGCCGGACAGCAAGCCAGACCCGCAGTCGTCTCAGCCCGGGGTCCCGGCCGGACACATCGCTCCCGTGTCTCCGTTCAAACCGGGACACTCTGTCTTCCCCATGTCGCCCGCCTCCATGGGCTACCATGGCGCAATCGTGGGGGCCTACGCCGGCTACCCCTCGCAGTTTGTGTCCGGTCTGGATCATACCAAGTCTAGCCTGGGTCTGGGGCTCCAGAGGAAGGCCTCCAGCTCCAGCCCTCTCTCCGGGGCCTCTCCTCCCTCCCTGATGCAGGGCCTGTGCCGGGACCCCTACTGCCTGACCTATCCCAACGCCCCGCACCTCGGTGGCAGCAACTGCTCCACCTGCGTCCACGACCCCTCCGCCTCCCTCAAGTCGGGCTTCCCCGGTCTGATGTATCCGTCCCACCACCTTCACGCCCTCCACCCCGGCGCTCTGTCCTCCAGCTCCGCGCCCTCCATGTCCCACCCGCTCTACACCTACGGCTACATGCTGGCCAACGAGCCGCTGCAGCACGCCTGCAACTGGGTGTCGGTAGGAGGCCCGTGCGACAAGCGCTTCTCCTCGTCGGAGGAGCTTCTGGCCCACCTGCGGACCCACACTGCGATGCACGGCATGGGGGACGGCAAGCTGCTCTCCGCCTACCCCTCCATGTCCCCTGCCGCCTCCTGCCACCTCCACCTGCCACCGCCCGGCAGCCCCGGGGCCCTCCCCGGCTCCTTCTCCCTGCGGGGATCCCCGGGCCTGGGTCTGGCGCGGTACCACCCCTACGCCAAGGGCCACCCCGGCCTGCCCATGCACTCCCTGCCGCCTTCCCCCGCGGCCTACTACTCCCCCTACGCCCTCTACAGCCAGAGACTGGGAGCCTCCGCTCTGGGGTACCAGTGACGGGAGCCGTGGCCCCCCTGGATGGCCGTCGCCAGCTCGGACACTTTGAACGAGGAGGAGCCCGGGAGACGGGTTCCTCCATACGGCCGGGAGGGGGGTCCGTCCATCCGTCCCTGGCCTGCGAGGAGAACCGCGTGTTGGTCCTCGAAGCAGGACAACCCAGTGGAAGGTCTGCAGCAGCAGAGAGACTTTATCCTCTAAAGACACCGCTGGGAACCGGAGTTGGAAGACGATGAGATGGTGGAATTATTACATAGGTCAAGATCCTTTTTTTTTTTTTCCCAAACTTTTTGCCTCTCCCTCGTCTTTCTCCTCCAGGACTAAAAAAAAAATCTGTATTTATTTTTCACTCAAGCGCTTGGTATTCAACTTTTAAGGGGGGGGAGAAAAAAAATTGCTGTCCAAATTAATTGTTCTGAGATATTTTAGGTAAATGATTTAAATATAGTAACATAATGCCTATCACTCGAAAAAAATAAAAATCTTGCACCATGATGAAGGTGTGGACTGTGGGATGTTATTTTGTTATTTTCATAACTCTTCTGTTCTGTTTTTTGGTTTTCCACAAGCCTATTCAGACTCTGAAGAAACCCTGCATGTCCACGACAATTAGCCCAAACAATGCAGTTTTTATTTTTTAATTGTACATATGCAGAGATGTAATATTTTTTCAAGACGTATACTTGGTGAAGTAAATTGGGGTCGCTGACACAAATGGTACGGATCTATAAAAAATAATAAATAAATGAATAAATAACTAGCAGAATCTCTTGACATGAACAAAAGACGTGACGATGGCTGCGCTATCCAACCAACCGGGGGGGAAGGTCTTATTTTATTAAATAAATGACTTGACTTGAATGCACTTTCGCTTGTTTTTCGCCTCATTAACTCACCTTTTCACACCAGATGATAATAACAGTTAATTTGAACAGTTCTAGTTGACGATTACCAGATCGGTTAGATGTTAGGCCGGGGAGCTTGTTGTCATTCCGGTGGACACACACCACCAGCACACAAATGGCCTCAGCTTGGCCTGGCTTAATATTTCCTCGAGTCTCTTTATCGGCTGTCAGAGGTCATCGTGGGGGGGGGGTCAGGCTCGATGCCATCTTCCTCCTCCTCCCATTAAGCGTATACTGTTGTCACCACTCGCAGCCTCTGGCGTCTTTAATTGCTGATTTGTGATTGTCGATGTCTTAAAAAACAACCCTCTCAGCAGAGGAGGGCCGTTGGCCGGTGGGTCAGGGTGGTGGGGGTGGGTCCGTGGGGGTTGTGGGGGTCTCGGACTGATGGATTGGCCCCCTGCGACACAAAGGCCAGGCCTGACAATGGGTGGCGTGGTAATAGAGAAATATTCATCAAAGTCTTGACAGATCCCCGAGGAGCAGAGCAAGGAAGCCCCTTTTTAAAAAAAAAACGAACATTTTTCAGAACAAAGATGTGAAGGCTTTCATCCCAGGCGGGGTGCAGGAGGAGGGGGGGTCATCTTCTTTCACCGAGGTCGGCGCCCATGAAGTGGGAGCAGTTAAAACACTAATAGGACGGGCAAGATCTCAGTCTATCTAAGAGCCACACCGGGGGCCATTACATTAAGGGGGTCCCTTAATGTGTGTCTCTCGCTCTCTCTTTCTCTCGCCCATCTTGCTTGGCTGATGGAGCACGTAGGAGGTGCGAAGCGAAGGTGGGGTCGGTTGGTCGGTTGGTCGGTTGGTTGTGGTGGGGGGGGGAGGGGGCAGTCCAGACAGGGTGCGGCGAGCTCAGGTGCCCCATTGACAGAGCCATTAGCAGAATGGACGACCCTCCGCAGCACAGGGGGAGAAGCAAGGTTGCAGGGCCCGTGGGCCGCTGCTGTGGGCAGCGGGGTCGGCATGTGAGACGACGACAGCTAGGCTATGCTAGTCTCTAGTCGTTAACTAGGCTATGCTAGTCTCTAGTCTTTAACTAGGCTATGCTAGTCTCTAGTGTTTAACTAGGCTATGCTAGTCTCTAGTCTTAAACTAGGCTATGCTAGTCTTTAACTAGGCTATGCTAGTCTCTAGTCTTTAACTAGGTTATACTAGTCTATAGTCGTTAACTAGGTTATACCAGTCTATAGTCGTTAACTAGGCTATGCTAGTCTTTAACTAGGTTATACTAGTCTATAGCCTTTAATACTAGTCTATAGTCGTTAACTAGGTTAAATTACTCTGTAGTCTTTAACTAGGTTATATTAGTCCCTAGTCTTTAACAAGGTTATATTTGTCTCCAGTCTTTAACTAGGTTATATAAATCTCTAGTCTTTAACTAGGTTATATAAGTCTGTAGTCTTTAACAAGGTCATGTTAGTCTCTAGTCTTTAACTAGGTTATATTAGTCTCTAGTCTTCAACTTAGTTATATTAGTCTCTAGTTAGTCATGTTCCTTTCCAGACTACTACAGCTGTTTGCGCCCCAGCTGTGAGACAGTCTGGGCTACCATGTATGCCAATGTAGGCCTTGCCTACCATATTATCTAGTAGCCATAGTTGTTTTCGCTTAGGTTTTATACAGGCCCACTCTCACTCTAGTTAATAGGCTACTTAATACGGGATTTATTGCCGATAGGCCTACGTTTTAGTACGTTTAAAGAATTCGCTTATATTTGCTTCTCGAGTTATACGATAGTAAGGTGTTGCCCCCTATGGGTGTGTTGGTGAAATGCAGGGGCAATGTTAAAAACTCACTGCCCGCAAAGATACAAAACCCGTTGTTATAGAAAAAGTAAACAGTTTCAACGGCTTTTGTGTCTTCCTTTGAGACCGTCTTTTCGGGCGCTTGTCTACTGCCAACTCTGAGGAATTTGGCCCCGCCGTAGAGTGTCTATTTGTCTCCCCTCCAGAGGTCATTCAGAGGGGACCACATCCAATCACATCGCCCAGGGAGGGGAAGATGGGTGGGGGGGGGGAATTAATTCCAGCGTTTGCCAGTTTACACTCGTTCATCAAATGCCTCTCTATCTCCACCGTCCCCTCTCTCTCTCTCTCTCTCTCTCTCTCTCTCTCTCTCTCTCTCTCTCTCTCTCTCTCTCTCTCTCTCTCTCTCTCTCTCTCTCTCTCTCTCTCTCTCTCTGCTTCTCACTCTTCATCCTCCCAGCTGAGTCAACACCCCCACTATCTGCTCCTGTCCACTGGCCCAGCCTTTGTGTGTGTGTGTGTGTGTGTGTGTGCATGCATACCACATTTGTGTCACATTATTGGACCAAAGAAAGACAACAAACTGTTTAGGTCTGGCAGATCGTAGAACAGCTAGCACTCGAGGCATTTTCCAAAACAAATGTAGCCTTGATTCGACCTGTGTGTTCTGCTGTTGGTGGTGAATGAAGCCCAGTTGGTCCAGATCAGATGTGTCCGATCTTTAAGTCCGCCAGACATTAACATTCAAAACCATTCGAAAGACTGTGAGACTAAATATATGTTACTTAGTAAATAAAATATCTCTAAATAAATACAAAGTAGCGCTTCACACTTTACATCCTAAAGTTAGTTTGTTAGCTTGGAGTGGATTGTTTTTACTGCTGGTTTCACACCTGGTATATGAGACCCACTTTGTTCCAGAAGGTCTCGTCAAACGGTCGGTATAGCTATGTGATGTGTGGTTCATCCTGTCTGCGTGTGTGTGTGAACCAGGACCACCGGGTGTGTTCATGTGTGTTAGTTAAGTCGGTACACTGGACGGCTGTGTGTTGGAGAAGAGAGTACAAGTCAGTTTATAGCCCGTCCTCAAAATGAGTCTCAAAGGGCTTCACTGCAGGCCCAAATGTTAGGGCATTTTAAACCATGAAGATGAAGAGCAGCATAGAGCAAAGAGGGATGAATGTATGATTATATGACTCTCAAATTGGATACAGTAGAATGCATGATGGTGGAGCATAGTAATACTAACCCATAGTAAAGCACAGTAGATAATGATATTAACCCATAGTAAAGCACAGTAGATAATGATATTAACCCATAGTAAAGCACAGTAGATAATGATATTAAACCACAGTAAAGCACAGTAGATAATGCTATTAAACCACAGTAAAGCACAGTAGATAATGATATTAAACCACAGTAAAGCACAGTAGATAATGATATTAAACCACAGTAAAGCACAGTAGATAATGATATTAAACCACAGTAAAGCACAGTAGATAATGATATTAAACCAAAGTAAAGCACAGTAGATAATAATAGTAAAGCACAGTAGATAATAATATTAACCTATAGTAAAGCACAGTAGGTAATGATAAGAAAGCTTAGTAGATAATAAAGTAGATCAATAAAACCACAGTAAAGCTCAGTAGTTAATGATATTAACCCACAGTAAAGCACAGTAGATAATGATATTAACCCATAGTAAAGCACAGTAGATAATGATAATAAAGCTTAGTAGATAATGATATTAAAGCACAGTAGATAATGATATTAACCCATTGTAAAGTACAGTAGATAATGATATTAAACCACAGTAAAGCACAGTAGATAATAATATTAAAGCACAGTAGATAATAATATTAAAGCACAGTTGATAATAAGATTAACCTATAGTAAAGCACAGTAGGTAATGATAAGAAAGCTTAGTAGATAATAAAGTAGATAAATAAAACCACAGTAAAGCTCAGTAGTTAATGATATTAACCCACAGTAAAGCACAGTAGATAATGATATTAACCCATAGTAAAGCACAGTAGATAATTATAATAAAGCTTAGTAGATAATGATATTAAAGCACAGTAGATAATGATATTAACCCATAGTAAAGCACAGTAGATAATGATAATAAAGCTTAGTAGATAATGATATTAAAGCACAGTAGATAATGATATTAACCCATAGTAAAGTACAGTAGATAATGATAATAAAGCTTAGTAGATAATGATATTAAAGCACAGTAGATAATGATATTAACCCATAGTAAAGCACAGTAGATAATGATAATAAAGCTTAGTAGATAATGATATTAAAGCACAGTAGATAATGATATTAATCCATAGCAAAGCACAGTAGATAATGATATTAACACATAGTAAAGCACAGTAGATAATGATATTAACCCATAGTAAAGCACAGTAGATAATGATATTAACCCATAGTAAAGCACAGTAGATAATGATATTAATCCACAGTAAAGCACAGTAGATAATGATATTAACCCACAGTAAAGCACAGTAGATAATGATATTAACACATAGTAAAGCACAGTAGATAATGATATTAACCCATAGTAAAGCACAGTAGATAATGATATTAACCCACAGTAAAGCACAGTAGATAATGATATTAACCCACAGTAAAGCACAGTAGATAATGATATTAACCCACAGTAAAGCACAGTAGATAATGATATTAACCCACAGTAAAGCTCAGTAGATAATGATATTAAAGCACAGTAGGTAATGATATCTACTGTGTGTGTGTGTGGGGGGGGGGGACGCCAGAGTGATCACGAGCCACGGAGGCTGTCAGCAGCGGTGATGTAGTCACCACGACACTGACTCCATCACCGTCAGCGACGCCCACCCACCCACCCACCCACCCATCCATCGCCTGGTGTGTGGCGGCGTTGTGAGCGGAGAGCAGCCTTACTATGGAGTCCTGGGTGATGGGGGGTGAGTGCGGGGGTGAGGGGGTGGGCGGGGGCGACAGGTCTGGTGATTAATGACGACAGAGTGTGGAACTGCTCTTCAATTAGGCGTCAGCAACGCCCCTGCACACCTCCCTGCTGACAGCTGGGGAACCGGCGGGGAGGGAGGGGGAGGGAGAGGGGGAGGGAGAGGGAGGGAGAAAAAGGGAGGCAGAGAAAGAGAGGCAGGGAGGGAAATACAGAGAGAATGTGATTGAGATATCTCCCCCCTCATCTCACTCTATATGTCACCTCCTGCCCTGTCTCCCCCCCTCATCTCTCTGTATATGTCACTTCCTGCCCTGTCTCCCCCCCTCATCTCTCTCTATATGTCACTTCCTGCTCTGTTTCCCCCCCTCATCTCTCTCTATATGTCACCTCCTGCCCTGTCTCCCCCCTCATCTCTCTCTATATGTAACCTCCTGCCCAGTCTCCCCCCTCATCTCTCTCTATATGTAACCTCCTGCCCAGTCTCCCCCCTCATCTCTCTCTATATGTCACTTCCTGCCCTGTATCCCCCCCTCATCTCTCTCTATATGTCACTTCCTGCCCTGTATCCCCCCCTCATCTCTCTCTATATACAACATCCTGCTCTTGCTCTCTCTCTGTACCACCGCTGGTCCATCACTCACTCAATAACCTCTCATTCCTCTAATCTCTCTGTTGTTCTCGCTCTATCACTACGTCACTGTGTGTGTGCGTGTGTGTGTAAATGTCTGTGTGTGGGTGTGTATGTGTGTGTCTCTCTCCCTCTCCCTATCTTCCGTCCCTTCCCATATTGTGTCTCTCATAAACATGTGTGTGTGTGTGTGTGTTTGTTTGTGTGTGCTTGTGTGCGTTTGTGAGAGAGGGTGTGTGTGTGTGAGAGAGAGTGTGTGTGTGTGTGTGTCTGTGTGTGTGTGTGTAACTGTGAATGTGTGTTCTTCAGTTACGGTGTGTTTTCACTTCTGTCTATTCCTATGAGTGGGTGGGATCCAGTGTGTGTGTGTGTGTGTGTGTGTGTGTGTGTGTGTGTGTGTGTGTGTGTGTGTGTGTACACGTGTTACAGTGTGCTCCATTGTTCTCCAGTGTGTGTGTGTGTGTGTGTGTGTACATGTGCTCCAGTGTATGTGTGTGTGTGTGTACATGTGTTCCAGTGTGTGTATGTGTGTGTGTGTGTGTGTGTGTGTACATGTGTTCCAGTGTGTGTGTGTGTACATGTGTTCCAGTGTGTATGTGTATGTGTGTGTGTGTACATGTGTTCCAGTGTGTGTGTGTATGTGTGTGTGTGTGTGTGTCCCGTGCACAGCGCAGGGCCTTTTTGCCGTGCGTCCAACGCCAAAACCACCGCTAGCCCGTGGCTGCTAGCACGCCAACGCTAGCGCGCCAACACGAGGACGCCACTGAGCCAGACGGCTCCATGCACGCCCCCTCCCTGCTGCTGCTGTTACACAATCTCCCCTTTATGCTCCTTTTCAAAAAAATTGACTAAAAAACCAAAATATTGTGACAGCCTCGGCTCCTCTCACGCCTCATATCACACCCACCACACAGCCGCACAAGCCTCAAGAAAAATACACTTCTCGCTTGGAGTTCCGCAGGTCAGCATTGCATTCTGGGAGGTCCCAGATGTACTTCCTTCATTGTGTTGGCGATATTCTCTTATATTCTACCTTGGATGCAAGATAACAGCCCCCCCCCCCCCCCCCCCCAATGGGCCTATTCCCTTCGAAGTGATGCATCTTTAAAGCACGTCGTTAAGGGTAATTCAAGGTATGCGTGTAATTAAAAAATGCTGGAGCTGGTGGACTTCTTCTGCTGACAGCATACCTATAACTAATGACGCATTTAAATAAATATAATTCTCCACAGTCTTTATAATGAAACACCAACAGACACCCCAACCCCCCCTCTCCCCCCCCCCCCCACACACACACCAATGCATAAGGTCGAATTGGTGAGGAGAATGGGGCAGGACCCACAGCTGGAAAAGCCTTCAGTTTGATTTACGAGGGTCATGACAGTCCTGATGACGAGTGAAAGCGTCCCTTAAAACCCAAAAGGACAGCGATGCCGGCACACAACACACGCGTGTTGGAAAGTGGAAGCTGAAGAACTCAGTGCCGGTCGGACCACCCTCCCCACCCCCCCACCACCACCCCCTTACCCGCGACAGATGTAATCAC
>CM051017.1:8484788-8579788 GCA_027704905.1 Muraenolepis orangiensis | reverse complement strand
TGTGTGTGTGTGTGGTGTGGTGTGGGTGTGTGGTGTGTGTGTGTGTGTGTGTGTGTGTGTGTGTGAGAGAGAGTGTGTTTTATTGGTTTGGTATCCAAGCTGCAAAATCAGCAACATTCTCCTCAACCACACACATGGCATGCATTCACACACACACACACACACACACACACACACACACACACACACACACACACACACACACACACACACACACACACACACACACACACAGTATTCTGTATTTAAGTACATTCATTCATGTGCATGTGTGTGTGTGTGTCGGTGCCCTGGTGATTAATGACCTGTGGGCCTGGGGTTTATTCCACTTCCTTCCTGTCGGGCCGTGTGTCGCACACACACACACACACACACACACACACATACAAACACACATCACACAACGTCACACACACACACACACACACGCGTGCGCACACACGTCACTGTAACAGACAGGGACACGGGAGGGGGTGGGGCCTAACAGGATTTCAGGCCGCTCGTAAATTATACACACACGTCAGCACTGACACACACACACACACACACACACACACACACACACACACACACACACACACACACACACACACACACACACACACACACACACACACACACACACACACATACATACACACATACACACACACTCTCCCCGGGAAAAGAGCCACATAGGCGGGCAACACCTCCCACCACCACACACACGCACACATGCACACACACAGATTTACACACAGACAGCCATCAGCACTGAAACACACTCTTTATTGTGTCTGTGAAGGAATCCATCCCCTCACAACAATGAAGACCAACCAACCACAGCCTAAACCATCAGGGACTTTAAAATGCATTTTGCACAATTTGTATTTTTGTACAATGTGTAATATATATATATATATCATCCATCAGTCACTTTATTGTTTTTTTTTTTTGTGTAGTGTTGTTTATAATATATCATATAGTAAATAGTGTTGTTTATAGTATATAGTTAAGTACATTGTATAGTATATACTAGTGTTGTTTATAGTATATAGTATAGCTATGTTTAGTATTGTTTAGTATTGTATACTTTAGTACAGTATAGTATTGTTGTGGAAATTCATACTGCAGGAGGGAATGGGGAGTAAGCATTCCATTGTACTTGCAAATGGCAAAAAAAACCTCTTTGAATCTTGAAGGAGCTTCTAGGTTGGACATTAGCTGGGTAGAACCAAGATGGAACCAAGATGGCCGCTTATTTGAGTCTTTTTCACTTCTTAAAAATATGTCTCCTGAAAAGGCTTTTACCCGGGACTTCCGAAAAACCACAAGCCGTTTCTCAGTGCCCTCCCCTTCCGGAAACATCTCCCTGGCCAATGATGTTGCAGTTTGGCTCCGTGAGAATCAGTTGTGTTGTTGTTGTTGTTGTTGTTGTTGTTGTTGTTGTGTTGTTGTTGTTGTTGTTGTTGTTGTTGTTGTTAGCCTATGGAGCTACACGAGTAAGTGGCTTTTCTGGGCTCCTCCAACCACCAGGACACAGGGAGATGCTGAGTAGAGCGGTTGACCGCAGGGCTGAGCAGGTGGTGGAGCTTGTTCAGCCTGACTCAGTGAGGCTGCTCTAAGAGGCCTCCTCCACAACGCTACGGGACAATGGCTGCCAGCAATGAATACAAATCGATGGATTATAAATTGAGTCTTACTGAGAGGAAGGAATGACATAATTATTTGAGCCAGATTACACCGAAGAGGAAACAGTCTGGATTATCAACTACTACAGACCATGGATATTATAATAATGCAGGATGGTGATGAACGGCAATAATACAGGATTGAAGAAGGTCAGCAAAGGTCAAGTTAGTCGTCAAGTTGAGTTAATAAAAAACGTGGCTGTGCCGGTGGAACGTCGCTTTGACTAGCCTTGTTCACCTAGCGGCCACCTTGGTTCCTTGGCTCCTTGGTTCCTTGGTTCCCCGTCCCCCCCACTCCCCCACCTAGCTTTTAGAACCAAGACGGCTGCTTGTGGCTGCTAGTCTTCTTCCTATTGTTATTCACACTAGCCTTATTCACCTCGTGGCCATCTTGATTCCATCTCCACCCCCCCCCACCAAGATAGCCTTTAGAACCAAGATGGCCGCTAGGTGAATGAGGCCCCTGGGAGAACCACAGCAGTGATTGTATCCTCCTCCTCTGACACACTACAGGGTGTCCGGAGGGAAGTGTGTGTGTGTGTGTGTGTGTGCGCGTGCGTGCGTGTGTGTGTGTGTGTGCGTGCGTGCGTGCGTGTGTGTGTGTGTGTGTGTACTTGTGACAGGAGCAGATGACAGCGCACTTAGATTTAAAAAAAAAGAAAAAAAGAAAAAAGAAGGAAAATGGAGAAAACATCTGAGATGAAAAAGAAGGACAGAAACAGACAGAACAAGTGGAAAAGAAAAGACAAAAGAAGTAGAGACAGATAGGGGGGGGAAAAAGACACGGAAAAGACAGAAGAAAAAAGAAGGAAAGAAAGAAAGAAAGACAGAAAGAAAGAAAGGAGAATGCCTGAAAGAAAGAAAAGGACAGAAAGCCAAGAGAAGCAGGGAGGAGGGAGAGAGGAGGAGAGGAGGCTGCATGTGTGCCGGTTCCCAGCCCTGTCAGAGCGGCTGTCGGCGGGGTGATTTATGGCTGGGAGATGGCAGCGCTGCTCGCTGCCAGGCCTGCATTGTTACAACTGACAGCTAATGAGACCGGACGGCTTTCAACCACAGCACTTAACAGAGTCTCCGTCTTCACCACTCACTGGCCATCACCGCCCCCTTCAGCCTCCACCCCCCCCCCCCCCCATCTCTCGCTCTATCTATCACTCCATTCTCTACTCTCTCTCTCTCTCTCTCTCTCTCTCTCTCTCTCCACCCTCTCTCTCTCTCTCTCTCTCTACTCTCTCTCTCTCTCCACTCTCTCTCTGTCTCTCACACACTCACACACACACACACACTCACACTCACACTCACACACACACACACACACACACACACACACACACACACACACACACACACACACACACACACCACTCTCTCTCTCCCCTTGTTGTTTTTCCTCTCCCACCACTTTATTTTATTTCCCTTTCCAGCATGACAGCTGGACTCGCTTGACTTAGGGAGAAAATAGAATTTAGACGATTCCTCCCTCCTTTCTCTCCCTCCCTCCCTCCCTCCCTCCCTCCCCCCCTCCCCCCCTCGTATTAAAGCCACAGGCTCGCCCGTATACCTCTCGTTAGACGTCCGGGGGCCCGGGCTGCATGGCAGGGTTGAAAGGCGAGGGACACGCGGGGTAGGAGCAGCGTGTCCTGCTACCTGCCCTACAGACCCACAGAGCTGTTCCACTCGCTCCACAATTACCCCCACTGCCATATTGCCTTAACCCGGAGTCATGTGGTCGCTCAGTCAGTCAGGAATACTTATTATGTATGGGACTGTGGCGTAGGGCCTCCTCTGAGGAGAGAGAGGGAGAGAGAGAGAGGGAGAGAGAGAGAGGGAGAGAGAGAGAGAGAGAGAGAGAGGAGAGAGAGAGAGAGAGAGAGAGAGAGAGAGAGAGAGAGAGAGAGAGAGAGAGAGGGGGATGGAGAGGAGAGTGAGAGAGGGAGAGAGAGAAAGGGAGAGCGAGAGAGAGGAGAGAGAAAAGGGAGAAAGAGGGAGAGAGAGAGAGAGAGAGAGAGAGAGAGAGAGAGAGAGAGAGAGAGAGAGAGAGAGAGAGAGAGAGAGTGTGTACCTGCACGCTCCGTGGTCCGTCTTGGCTGGAGTCGACACTGCCGACACCCCTGGCTCCATAATCACTACCAGAGTCCCTCCCTCTCTCCCCCCCTCCCCCCCCCACCTCCTCCTTCTCTCCCCCTCCTCCCCCTCTCCTTGCCGGTCCCTCGGCCCCTGGTTCCTTGTCAGTCGTGATTAATGGCACCAGGGGCCCCGGCGCGGCTTACGCTGCCAGTTCCAGCGATGTTCCCTTGATAGTTAATGAACTCTGACAAACTTCTTTTCCCCAGCTCTATCCCCCCCCCCCCTCTCTCTCTCCCCCCCCCCCCCCCCCCCCCACCCTCTCTTTCTCCCCCCCCCCTATTTAAAATGCACTGCGTCACCACCACTGCAGTAGGGCTAGTGGTGGCGGCCCTGTGTGGCTCTCCCAAAGGGGCCTGAGATAAAGCGGTGCGGCCGTGCCACTGTCACGACCCTTAAACGTGAACTATGAGTTGAGCGGACACTAAATAACTTTCATAAAAAAAAATCACTTTCCTGGCGACAAAGCATATATCTTGGTTTATGGTCCTGCGGCAGCCTTTATACATATATATATATATTTTTAAGTATCTTATTACATATATAATAAGCACAAACAACTAAACGTCATAAAAAACTCAAAATGAGTACTGTATCTATTTAGACGGCTTCTCCTTCTTCTATTTTGTTTGAGTGCTTGTTAAAAATATTTAAATCCGAACCCAAGTCTACAGCCACCTCTGGGTTCATTATATAGGTTACCACCTTCACTGGTCTTTGGTGCCATCTGCCGGTCAAACGAGAGAACGCAGCTGTCTATCGCTCTGCGTCGTGCGTCACGGTGACGCAGGACGCAAAACGCGGAAGTTAAACACCAGCAGCAGAGCTAAACCAGTGGAGCGGACGTCGGTGTAACATATATATATATATAATATATATATATACATACATACAGGTAATACACGCCTAACCTAGATGACGTTATTTACTCCTTTTGGATCTATTTAATTAAACGCCAGGTTGTATCTGCATAGTCTATTTTTGTTTCAATGTGACACAAAGTGGAATGCTGCTCAAACCAAATAAAGCGCTGAGGGTTACATGGTTTAACTGATATGGGTATGAACAAGTTGACTTGAAATTGGATACAATCTCTACATTGCTACTAATCGATTTCTTATTTCCACTTACTATTACCACTGATTGTACAGACGTGCACCACCACCACCACCAGCAGCACTACTACTACGACTACTCCCTACATTAATCAAAAGTACAAACTGTTGAGGTGATACCACTAAAGTTTCTGTACCGACAGCAGTGTATATTTCATGTAACTTACTAGTGGGATATTTAGGAATACTGCTTCGTCTATTCTACTATGTTGTAATTCAGCAGTTGGCCGCAGTTTGCACTTCAGTCAATCCTCTTAGAGCGAGGGCAAGGTCATGTCAAGTCAAGTCAAGTCAAGTCAAGTTTATTGGTCATGAGGTCATCCCAGGCGAGGTCTTATCCCAGGTGAGGTCTTATCCACCCTAAAGGCAGGTAACACCCCCCCCCCAGCTAGACACCGCTCACACACGCGGAACCTCGGGCCTCATGTCAGGTGGGAAAGCTTTTGTCCACCCTGCTGTGTGTGTGTGTGTGCCGTCTCTAGGATGGCACAGTGGGGGGCCGCCTTCTCCATCATCGCGGCGATCGGGGGCGCAGCTCTTTTCGCTGCCGTGCACAAGCTAGAGGAGGGCCACACGGGCGTCTATTACAGGTACCGCTGCTGCCCAGAGCTGGGACTGGCTGGGCGTTGTCTAGTACTGTTGGAGTAGCTTATATGTGTCAGTTTGATGAATTGGATTCTTTAAAATGTATTCCACTGCTTAAACCAGTGCTCCGAAACCATCACTTATTACATAATTGTCGTCACTGTTTAGCAAGACGGACTGACTGTTTGTGTTTTTACGTGTAAGGGGAGGGGCTCTGTTGACCGCTACCAGCGGCCCAGGCTTCCATCTCATGCTGCCGTTCATCACCAGCTACAGATCAGTTCAGGTGAGACGGCTCTTCCCTGCAGTACACAAAACGTACATCTACAGAACTATGTACTGTAGTACTAGTACAGTACTACTAGTAATTATACTACAGCATTACATGATGTACAATTACCTGTAGTACTGCAGTACTTACTCACTCACTAACTTGGCTTGTGGTTTTGTTTTCCTTGTGATATTAAAGTAGGTATTATTTCTGAATTAATGTGGTGGGTGAATTAACATGTCATGAAGTGTTGTTGAAGCTTCTCTTGTTTCCTGCCGTAGACGACTCTTCAGACGGACGAGGTGAAGAACGTCCCCTGTGGTACTAGGTGAGGTGAAGAGGGCGTCTTCTCATTAGGAACGGTTGCTCCGCTCCGTCCTCGCTCCGTCCTCGGGAGCGAACCCCCCCCCCCCCCCTCCCTCTCCCCCCTCTGGTCTGTGTACACACTACAGTCTTGGTTCGCTCCCAGGCACGATTGAGGAGAGCAACACTCCGATAGAGCAGGTGGCGTATGCACCTAGTTGGTTTTTGCGATCGCCAATCAGCCAATCAGCAAGTTGATACAGCAAGCCTCTTCCGTGTTTTGGTACAGTAAGCTTGCACACCACGCCCTGCTCCGTCGTCGGGGACGCTGGCGCGCACCCGAAACCACCTTTTCAAGCGGTCCCGGCTTGGAGCGAATCAGCGTCCCCGGTGACGGGGGGGGGGGGGGGAGCGTTCTCATCACACTTATTTTGGTGCGATCGTGCTCGGATTCGACTCCGAATGGCTAGTGAGAAAGCCCCCTTAGTCAAATGGTTGCTGATGACCCTTACTCATGGTGACGCTAATTGGATGAACAAAGTGTTTTGCATGGTATTTATGCGTTTTATTCATGGTATTTATGTGTTTTATTAATGTAACTTATGCATTTTATTCATGGGTTCATGTAATTTGTTCATGGTATTTATGTGCTTTATTCAAGGTATTTAGGTTTTTTATTCATGGTATTTATTTATTTTATTTATGTATTTTTTCATGGTATTTGCTTATTTGACTAATGCTACAACTGTGTGTTCTTTTACCAGTGGAGGAGTGATGATTTACTTTGACCGCATAGAGGTGGTGAACTTCCTGGTTCCCTCTGCAGGTAAACCATAACTACTTAATATTGCAGCAGAAATACTTGATGGTATAAACAAGTTGGCAGTCAAACATAAGACAAAATGGGGCGGGAAAATAACATGTGCATTCATGTACCTTTTAAACCTGTACTTTAACACTTTTCATGCCGCACAACAAGAACAAGAAATTAGTTTAAATAAAAGTAAACAAGTAAAAATGACATTAAAGGAAAGGGCCCCTGTTTTACCTGGTGGTCAAATAGGGGCCCTATTAGTGACCAGAATGCTGACCTTAAAGGTATGCTTTAAGATGATGTTTAAACATTTTGACACAGATATGCCCTCAGTTCTGTCTATCACATATTGTCATTGGTCCGCTGTCCCGCTCTGCAGTGTTTGACATCGTAAGGAACTTCACGGCCGACTACGACAAGGCCCTGATCTTCAATAAGGTCCACCACGAGCTCAACCAGTTCTGCAGCGTTCACTCTCTGCAGGAGGTTTACATCGGCCTCTTTGGTAAGACAAGTCACCGCAGAGTCTACACTGGTAGAATGAATGTCAGTATCCCGATGCTTTGCTTCCACAATATAGTCTTCAGGTCACGTATTCTTGGTGCAAGCAAATTAATGGTCGTCCAACCCTCTGTTGGACGTACTTCTCCACAGTGTAATGCTCTCAATTTGCTCAATCAACGGTATTATGTTCAGCGTTCATTAAAAAATAACGGCAGACATGGCGGACCTGTAGAACCCCAATGAAAGTGAAACTACACAAAATAATAGGATAGTAGGGGGCATGATGGTTATGAGTACGATAGGATAGTTATGAGTAACGTAGGATATTAGGGGCATGATAGTTATGAGTATAGTAGGATATTATGGTTATGTGTACGATAAGATAGTTATGAGTAAGGTAGGACAGTAGGGGGCAGAATGGTTATGCGTATGGTAGGATAGTTTTAAACATAATAGTTAATAGTATAGGATAGTAAGGCGTATGGTAGGTTAATAGGGGTAGGATGGTGGAGAGCAGGATAGTAAGGCGTATGGTAGGTTAATAGGGGTAGGATGGTAGGAGAGCAGGATAGTAAGGAGTACGGTAGGAGAGTAGACTCCAACCCCAACATCTGCAGTCTGAGAATGCAGTCTGAAAAATCTGTAGGCTTGAGAAAGATGTCCTACTCGGTACAGAGTTTCAGAACAACATAACGGTAAGTTCTTTACATCTTATCACAAAGACCTAAGTGCTGTAGTACTCTTGTTTGCGTTTTTGGCGCGCACGCTAAATGCTTTTCGGAAGAATCGGTACAAAGCAGTAATTATATAAACTCCTTTTCGGGGATATAATGGAATCACCCCGACCGTGTCTGCCACTAAAGATCCTTCATGTTAAGGCGAAAACTCGGACATTATTATTATTTATTCCAGATTTCTTGTTTGGCACATGTGAAGATATTATTGAGGGTAAGAACTGATTCGATTTCGAGGTATTAGAGGTATTTTACGACGAAGATTGGCCACCAGGGACGCTGAAAACTGTTCATCCGATTGACCTCAAATCAAGCCGGAATAAACTAACTTCAACCGAGGATCCACGATGCCATACTCTGTTACTGTAGCTTGCAACTTGTGCCACCAGGTGGAGCTTTATGCTAAAAAAAAAGCAAGTGTTGTGGTTGGTACTTCATTCAGCCTTTCCTCAAGGTTTCTCCCCCATCTGCTTTCTGTAACACATAAGTTTGCAACATCTGTGTATAATTATACTTTTTGTTTAGTCCTGCCGGTTCCTGGAGGTGCTGGTGTCCCTGCTGCTCAAAACCTGATATTGTGCAACCCTCAACAAACATAATTATGTGGTTTCATTTCTGGGAACCATATTGGCCGGGCTCCATAAACAATATCCAGTGAACGTCATTACTAGATGGCTGGCTACCTATAGTGGGCCAGATTAGTGAAATAATCGTTCACTTCCGGATACAAGCGCCAAAATTGGTACACATACTCCTTGGGTAGTACTGTTTTGATAAAACCCGTTAGCCACCCAAAGATTTTAAGAAGAAGAAGTTGAAGAAGTTGCAGTGGGATTGTGGTCTATGTAGTCCATGGCTGAGGTGGTGAACACAGTGGGATTGTGGTCTATGTAGTCCATGGCTGAGGTGGTGAACACAGTGGGGTTGTGGTCTATGTTGTCCATGGCTGAGGTGGTGAACACAGTGGGATTGTGGTCTATGTTGTCCATGGCTGAGGTGGTGAACAGCCCTTTTCGCAGAACTGGTGGACAGACCACCCCATCCTCCACGTATTTGCTGCTGGTTCATCCCTGGGGGAAGTGAAGGCGTGGGCGCAGCACACATTACAGTGTGTGTGTGTGTGTGTGTGTGTGTGTGTGTGTGTGTGTGTGTGTGTGTGTGTGTGTGTGTGTGTGTGTGTGTGTGTGTGTGTGGTGTGTGTGTGTGTGTGTGTGTGTGTGTGTGTGTGTGTGTGTGTGTGTGTGTGTGTGTGTGTGTGTGTGTGTGTGTGTGTTCAGACCAGATCGATGAGAACCTGAAGCTGACCCTGCAGGAGGATCTGACCTCCATGGCCCCAGGGCTCATCATACAGGTATACCCAGCCTCCCAAAAGGCAGCAGGGGTTAAAGCATGAATGGATCCCCAGGGCATCCATTCAAACGGCTCATATTGTTACATTTAAAGATGTGGTCATACTGTAAAGAAGGTCATGTGAACATGCTCTGAGCCATAGTTATCCCATTTCCCCAGTTACACCAAAGCTAATACATATCTCTCTGTCTGTCTGTCTGTCTCTCTGTCTCTCTGTCTGTCTGTCTGGTTTCTTTCTATGTTGCTGGTCGCCAGGCGGTTCGTGTCACAAAGCCAAACATCCCGGAGAGCATTCGTAGGAACTACGAGCTCATGTGAGTGTGGTTATGTGACACCTCTTGAGGTGTTTAGTCTATCTTTGCTCAGATCTAAGCCTTACAGTAAGCCTGTAACACAAATGCAATAACAAAACCTTTGCGTGTTCTTTCGCTTTCTCAGGGAGAGTGAGAAGACCAAGCTATTGATCACCCAGCAGACCCAGAAGGTTGTGGAGAAGGAGGCGGAGACCGAAAGGATAAAGGCTATTATTGGTGAGATCCTTAAAATGATGACGATACATTCATATACATGAATACAGATACATTCCATCATTAAGGGGTGAATACAGATACATGACCTGATGAAGGAGTGAATACAGACATGTGACATCATTAAGAATGAACTCATTAAGGAGTGAATACAGATTCATGACATGATGAAGGAGTGAATACAGACATGTGACATCATTAAGAATGAACTCATTAAGGAGTGAATACAGATTCATGACATGATGAAGGAGTGAATACAGACACGTGACATCATTAAGGAGTGACTCTTTATCTCCTCCAGAGGCGGAGAAGGTGGCCCAGGTCTCGGAGATCAAGTTTGGACAGAAGGTGATGGAGAAGGAGACTGAGAAGAGGATCTCCGAGATAGAAGGTACCGGCCCGCTGAACATCCCTACGTTTTATTAAACGCCATCGTCACACCCGGGGGGCAAAATGTGTGTGATTCAAAATCCTTTTTAATCTCTCCGTTCCAGAATGAGAGTTTGGCTCTTGCTCCCTCCCCCCCCCCCCCTAGAACCGGTTGTAATGGAAAATGAATGACACACACAAACCAAAATCTCCTTGTATCCAACTTGCATGATCCCCACCCCCTCACCCCTGTGAAAACAGGGGGAAGGGGTCACAGTGTGAAACTTTGGTGAACGAGAAGGAGCGGTAGTGGAGTAGGAAGAGGTGGTGGACATTGCAGTAAACGTCATACACTCTGTATGACATGTATAGCATGCAGGACCCCCATCCCCCCCTCATCCCATTTCTCTCTGCAACCGTTTGGCAAGGTTTCAGTGGAATTTCCCCAAATTATTGTCTTGTCTTGAATGAAAGAATGTTTTCTTCTGGTCTCTCCGGGCCCTCTGACTTGTGATGGGAACCCTCAAAACATGTTATATAAGCTCTAATATGTTTTACTAATCAGTTGTAATAAACAATCCGTACGTTTTCCAAGGTTTTGTTGTCCTGTATACTTTGGGGCAATAAAACTTTATCTCGAATCTCTAATCGGTCTCAACAGATGGCGCATTCCTGGCTCGGCAGCGAACTCGGGCAGACGCAGAGTTCTACACCGCCAACAAGCTCGCCGACGCCAATAAGGTGAACACATGTCTGTGCATGATGGGGAAGTGTGGGGAAAGTGTTTAGTGTTGCTAAACATCTCATCTCCTCTGGCTGGGCTAAATCAACTGTTGGTTGTATAACAGTATAACCCAGAAACTGACCTGAACTTGACCTTCTCAACCTTAATAAACATCCGACTCTCTTGGGAGATTGTAAAATGATTGTACAGTCAGTTTTCACCCCACAACTGGACTTCATCTTCTGTTCTCTGCATGTTGTGCAACACCCGTCCATGTTTAAGGTTCAATGCAGCTGTTGTGGGTGAAGCTGAGAAGCTTTTGTACTTCTGTAAACAGTGCAAATACAGCTATTTACTGTTTATTCATCTAGCTGCAGATGCTTTTATCCAAGTGTCATTAAGGAGCCGGGAAGGCATTATTAGTACGATCTTCCTCCTCATCTGTGTAGCTCTGAACCCTCGATTGGTTTAGTCCCAAATTACAGATGAAACACTCGTTACTACTCGGCTATGATGCTATTCCTATCAAGCAAAGTGGTAAGGTGAATTTGGCTCCAAGCGTTGCAGAACAGCAAACTTTATCAAATCCCAAAGGCCCGGCGGTTGTTTATCGCTACAGAGTGGTCCTGTCCAACATCCCTTTCATCTTCCTCCTCGTCATCTTCATCATTACCACCACCACCACCATCATCATCATTATCGTGTTCTTCTCCCCCTCGCAGCTGAAGCTGACCCCGCAGTACCTGCAGCTGGTGAAGTTCCAGGCCATCGCGGCCAACAGCAAGATCTACTTTGGCAGCGAGATCCCCCAAATGTTCGTGGACTCTGGCGCCAAGCCGCCTGCCGCCGCCACTGTGTCCGCCGCCGCCGCTGCCGCCCTCTGGGGCGACCTGAGCGTGGACTAGATCCCCCCCCCCCCCCCCCCCCCCCCCGCCCCCCGCCCGCCCCCCCCACCCCAGGGGAGGAGCCTGGAACACTGGCCCCTTATCAAACACCCAGCCCCCCACCTGGTCACTATTGGATGAAACCAGGAAATAACCTCCTCTTACCTCCACCCCCTCCACATTCGGCACCAATAGGCCTCTTTATGCCGTGAAGATCTCCGCTGCCGTCGTCTAAAAGAACAGGAACCCCTCGTGCTTGTGAGTTGAGGTACCGCTGGCAGTTAACGTCTAAACATAATGTTAAGCCATGTCCTCGGGAACTCGAGTTTGCTCATAAGTCAGTGTGTGTGTGTGTGTGTTTGTGTGTAGTCGGTGTATGAGTGTACGTGTAATGAGGATATTTGGTCTATAAACGAAGGCAAGACAAAAATGAACTGCATCCCATGTTCAGGAAACGTACTGTACACTATAACAAAAGGGGCGCATTTAACACACATATGGCAATGATGCAAGTATTTTAACATGTTATGTAGTCACACTAGTCACAATCGATTGGCTGGCTGGATAATTAAACAATTGTAGTGGTTATTGGTTTACCGTATACCCTTTAGTGAGTAGCTCAGTTGTAGTCCTCTCAATGATTCCGGAAGCAGTTTACAGTAATGGCTGATTATCCAAATCCAATATCTGAGACACAAGACTGGAATCCATAAGCAGTAGCTGGTAGATGTCATATCCCCCCTGGTAGATGATGTCCCATCCCTTCTGGTTTCTGTTTCTGTTCCCGTTTCTTTGCTGTACAGGGATGTAGCACTGACCTCCTGTTTGGCTGATATCAATTGTCAGCCACTGAGCACTGGCGACTTCAACTGAAAGCGCGATTAAATTCGCTGTTTTCTGGCTTTTTCCTTGTGTCAGTACTTCCTTACATTGTTTTCTGTTAAAAGACGGCCCTCTAAAGCGTCCCATCTTTCCACCCCGATAAATATTTACTTTTAAATTAATTGTAACTGCAGTACTGAACAGGAACGTAGTTGTTGGTGAACTTTGGCCCTCTACTGGTGACCTTTGGCCCTCTTCTTGGAGGTGAGTACACCAGTAGTATAGGACTAGCGAGGGCCCCATAAGGGGTTGTTTTGTATACTTTTTGCTAGCTTAAATTTGTAACAACATGTTTTTAATGAATCGGGTTTAATTTATAGTGCAATGGGTCCCTGGCCTCTGGTCCTAAAAGCAGAAGCCCGACTTAACGTAGAACTCCTGTCTGTCAGGTGGTCGTGTGTTCAGGTGGTCTGCTGTAGCAGATGTGTTCCACAGTTCAATGTTGCTTACAGTTGATGTGTGTGTGTGTTTGTGTACAAGATAAAGGACCAAATTTGATTTAAATGAAAATCCTGAACCGTTTCCTCTATTTCAGCTGAAGTCTGTATTTTGGTGGTTTCATTCTGGTGACCATAGTTTAGCTAATTAGTATGTCTACACTGGTCCCCTTTTAATGGCTGTTGTTATTTACTATCTTGGTGTGAAGATTTGTTGATTTTGTTAATTGTTCATAACCGCATTGTTGTAATGTAAGATGCTGTACCTCGTTCAGCATTAAACTGTTCACAAAACCCTACTCTACTGCTACACACGCACACGCACATACATACACTTGCACTCATGTTCACACACACACTTGTGGTCCCTGTTGTGCATGTTTTCATGAAAATGGCAGCATTTCAAACATCCCTGGTTGACCTTTAACCTTAGCTCAGGTTCACTTGACTTTCAATGGAAAGTTCAAAGGTAACTTTTTTTCACTTTTGGATGTGCAATGAAAATATTTGACGTGTCAATAAAAATCAAACATTCGTGATTTGTTAATGTGTGTGTGTGTGTGGGGGGGGGGGAGATTAAGTCAAATTATTTATTGCAAATTTGACGTTTTACAAACAACGCTAAAACTGTTAAACTGTGGATTGTTTATTTTTAAAATAAACTTAATTAAATAACTACTTTAATTTTTTTGGTCACTCCACCACACAAGCCCCCCCCCCCCCCATAATTCACCCATAGTCAAAATCCCTGTGTCCGGGAGGGACGATGACCCGACCACGGCGAGTGAGGACAACAGGAGTGGACGGGGTCCCAAAGCGCGCAACCCACGTGCTGATGAATGCGCGGGCCACATCGGAAGACGCTGTCGAGGAGAGGGGAACGGCCTCGGGCCAGCGTGTTGTCCTGCCCACCATCGTGAAGAGGTAGGTAAAGCCGTGAGAGGAAGGGAGTGGGCCTACGAGGTCGATATTCACATGGTCGAACCTCCTCTCGGGAACAGCGATAAGCTCGAAAGAGGCTCTTGTATGGCGGTGTATTTTAGCCTGTTGACAGGCCACGCATGAGCCGACCCAGGTTTTCAAGTCCTTAAGTCCCTGCCACACAAACTTCTGAGAAACCAACTTCACAGATCAAGTCTAGTCAAGTTTCTTGTCACTTCACAGTTTACACAAGTATACAGAAGTGGTGTGAAAATCTTATGTGCAGTACCCGACGACAGTCAGCAGTTATAAAAATAAGATAAAAATAGAATAAAGTTAAAAAATAAAAACAAAAATGTAATTTATAAAATGCAATATATCGGCACAGAAAAAGAGCAATATGTATATATAAATCAATGTAATTAAATAGACTTGTTATATGCTATACGCCCTTGCTCAGCAGCCTGATGGCTTGACTGGAAGCTATCTCGGAGTCTATTTGTACGGCACTTGATACTGTGGTATCGCCTGCCTGACGGTAAAAGTGAGTACAGTTCGTGGCTGGGGTGGGCAATGTCTTTTATGATGCGTTTGGCCTTGGCCACGCACCGCTGGTTGTACCGTATTGACCCAAATATAAGACGACCCCGATTATAAGACGACCCCTCTTTTTCAAGACTCATTTTTGTAAAAAAAATTGTGATAACACACATCACACATTGTGTTCAAATTTGCCTAACTTGGCAAACAAAAACAAAACAGGCTACTGTGCTGTGTCCGTGTTGGCTTGTGGGGGAATGTAAACAGCCGTCATGGTTACCGCTGTAAACTCCCGAGGTAGCCAGTATGGACGGCACATAAGTATCAGGTACTCCAGGTCTGGGGAACAGAAAGACTTGAGGGGATGTACATGACTTTGGTTGCACCAAGATCTATTTATCATGAGACATACCTCCCCTCCGCGATCTTTACCGGAGAGAGCCTTTGTTCTGTCCGCCCGGTGGACGGAAAATCCCAAGGTTTGCAAAAGTTATAAATGAACGTGCTGCTAACTTCCTGAACAAAGATAATTGCGATAAAAATAATAAATAACAAATAACTGCGTCGTCAAGCTGGAGTTCGCGACACGGCAGCCATCTCGTACGGCGCCATACTCCAAGTCCCACCCTCCTCCGAGGATGAGCCCTCCCTGTCCCCCTAAGAGGACTCCGATTAAAGGAGGGAAAGAGTCTCCCACGGCGACGGGAACAAAGTAGGCGGCGAACCGTGCACACCGGGCCGCCATCGATGAACCGGGGCAGCGCAGTGTCGTCAAACGTGGGCAGCGTGAAGTTGGGCCGTGCGGCGTCGTCAGACCGGGGCAGCGCGGCATTGGGCAGTGCGCTGTTGGCAGAACGAGGCAATGCGGCATCGTCGGAATGGGGTAGTGCAGCGTCGCTGTCACACGGGGAAAGAGCGATGCTGTCACACGGGGGAAGAGCGACGCTGTCAGAAGGGGAAAGAGCGACGCTGTCAGACGGGGAAAGAGTGACGCTGTCAGACGGGGAAAGAGTGACGCTGTCAGACGGGGAAAGAGTGACGCTGTCAGAAGGGGAAAGAGCGACGCTGTCAGACGGGGAAAGAGTGACGCTGTCAGATGGGGGAAGAGCGACGCTGTCAGACGGGGGAAGAGCGACGCTGTCAGACGGGGGAAGAGCGACGCTGTCACACGGGGGAAGAGCGACGCTGTCACACGAGGGAAAAGCGACGCTGTATGAGCAATGTAAGGCACCAGGAAGGACGAGCATGTCGGCGTCTGTCGTATCTTCGCCCCCTCCGAGGGAAAGGTGCAAGGCTGGGGCTCCGGTGCGAATCCCACTGGAAAAGGCGGTGGTGAAGCGGGAGGAGACGCTGGGTATCGCTGAGCATCCACGGTAGTCAGGGACGTGCGGTAGATCGGGAACCAGGCAGGGTAGACAAACCAGGCATGGACAGGCAGATGCGTAGTCAGGGACAGGTGGTGGATCGGGAACCAGGCAGGGAACAGGCAGAGGCATAGTCAGGGACAGGTGGTAGATCAGGAACCAGGCAGGGCAGATGAACCGGCAGGGACAGGCGGAGGCGTAGACGGGGACAGGCAGCAGATCGGGAACCAGGCAGGGCAGACAAACCGGCAGGGACAGGCAGAGGCGTAGACGGGGACAGGCAGCAGATCGGGAACCAGACAGGTCGGGTAGGTCCAGGGCAGGCAGGGTCGGCAACGGGAATCAGTCCGGGTATGCTGGAGAGTCTGTGTCATCAGGGCAATCTGGCAAAGTATGAGTGTGCAGGGGTAGACTTAAATAGGCCGGTTAATTATATTGCGCTGCAGGTGTAGGGGAATGTAAATGCGGGTTGACGCTGCCCCCTAGTGGACGGTGAGTGCTTATTTAATCGTTTTCAATGTAACACAAAATGTGTACACTAAATGTTTTAAAGGGGTACATGGAAAATGAAAGCCTAACTGTTTAATAAAATTGAATTGATATTTCACTTTTCAGACTTTAACTTTATGGTTGCCAGTGCGCTTCAGTTGTGTGCGGCAGTGCCCTCATGTGTGAAAGACCAATACCCCACGTCACCATGTTTGATATTGATCGGTGATCAGAAACTGATTTAATGCGCTGTGTTGTTTGGCTTTATGGCATCTTAAGGGTCTTCCGTTACTGTATCGTAGTACGCCACGCAAATAGAGATGTTTCTTGTTTACCAGAAATTACGTCATTCCTACGCATGCACAGTTTTACGGCAAAAGGTCGCTGTTATTGGTATATTTTACATGGAAAGCACGGCGTGCTCAACTGCGTATTAACGCTATTTTGTAGTCGCTGAATACGTGAAACAACCTCTCAATCAAGTTGCTATGGATATTCTTCTAAACTAACGTATGATAAAGGTTCGGATTCACTCTCAGACCCGTTCGCATTGGCTTCGGTGTTATGGGATGGACACAAAGGAGTCTCTCAAGGCTTTACAATCACTGGAAGCTTATTCGTTTTTACTTAGTGGTCACTTTAAACCGCTATTTCATGCTAAATGCGTTTTATTATGAGTTTTCGAACGGTTTAAATTCCAATAACTGAGATAATTCGTACCAAAACATTGAATATAGCAAACTTCAAAAGTTTATAAACAGAACGTAATCGTTACCCAATAAATGCTGACCTGACAGGAAGATGTACCGTATTGACCCGAATATAAGACGGGTTTTTTTCCTACAAAAAAATCTGAAAAAGAGGGGTCGTCTTATAATCGGGGTTTAGACTTTTCGATGTACCGTAATTGCACATGTAATTGCGAGTCTTAAAGTAACAGTACATAAAAACAGTTACCTGGAGAGCTAGAAATGGAGAGACACAGCGACCAACTTGAAAAAAGTGGCTCAAAAGTAGGGCAAGTTAATAAACAGGAGAGACGAAGTTACGATGCCAATTTTAAGATAATGGTGATAAACGAAGCAGAGACATCAAACACCTGTCATTGCGACGCAGGACAAGCCTTGCCCAGCACCTGCCCTCAGACTTCAGAGAGAAGCTACTGTCTTATCAGCGATATGTGATCAAGTTAAGGAAGAAGCACTCATACCCCCTTGATCAGATGGGCAATGCTGATCAAACGCCTGTGTATTTTGACATGCCAACATCTGTCACTGTGCATAAAAAAGGCGACAAATCAGTGATCTACTGATCTACTGGAAACGAGAAGAGCCAGTAACACGCCTCGCAGATGGGACAAAACTTCCCCTGTACGTGGGGGATTATGGTAGGTGCCCAGGCAAAGGGCTGGATGGAGACGGAGCTTGTGGTGGACTGGCTCAAGGTTGTGTGGGGCAGACGGCGTGGGGGACTCAGAAAGAAGAGGAACATGTTGATTCTGGATGCTTTCCGTGGACACTTCAAAACGCCAGTCAAAAAGCAAGTGAAAGAGTTGAATGGTGACCTAGTGATCATACCGGGCGGAATGACAAGCCAGCTGCAGGTGTTGGATGTGGTCGTTAACAAACCATTCAAGGTTAATCTGCACAAGAGATCCACAGAGTGGCTCCTGGCTGGTCATCACGCACTGACACCATCTGGAAAAATCCAAAAGCCTGCAGTACGTTTGCTCTGTGAATGGATCTTGCAAGCATGGGCTGACGTTTCCCCAGAAAGCATCATTAATGGGTTAAGAAATGCTGCGTATCAATTGCCATGGATGGCAGCGAGGATGACGTGATGTGGGAGGAGACGGGGAAGCAGACAACGTGAGTGACGATAGCGGGAGTGAGAGCGAACAACCCAGCGATGTAGAAGACGAGCTGAATGAGAAGACGTGATGTGACCAATAGACTGATGTTCTGTTTCATTGCTCTACTATTTTATTGCACTACCGTTTTATTGCACTACTGTTTCATTGCAATCTATCTAGCCTGTTTTGTTTTTGTTTGCCAAGTTAGGCAAATTTGAACACAATGTGTGATGTGTGTTATCATTATTTTCAAATACAATTATTTTCTTTCTAAAAAAATTATTTGGTGTTCAAAAAATTTTTATATATTTTTTTCTCCAAAAATGAGTCTTGAAAAAGAGGGGTCGTCTTATAATCGGGGTCGTCTTATATTCGGGTCAATACGGTACATATCATCCCTCAGTCACTTTATTGTTATTTTTGATTGTGTACAGTGCCTTTATAGTAGGCCTTTAGTGTTTTAGAAAAGTACTATTATTTATAATACTGCGGGAGGGAATGGGGAGTACGCATTTCATTGTACTTGACCATGTGCACATGGACAATATAAATCTAGAATCTTGAGTATATTGGCTGTGACGTCACGAGAAATATCGCTATAGAGTGTTCATTCACTAGTTGAACCACATCGTCTTGACCGACTTTTGGAAGGTTATGCAGCGATGTTATGCAGTGATGTTGTCCAGCGATAACTGTCTGCCATGGTGAATGCCAAGGTAAATGCATTAACCGCAACTTGGGCGCAACGGGTATTTCCGGCTTTCAACGGTAATCTGATATAGGTCTATAGAGGCGTGTCTAACTTTACATGTCATATGTCACATGACTGTTCAAAAGTGAATTTATTTTAAACAAAACATAATATAATTACGATTTTTGTGTTTGAATAATTTTATTTAATTACATCAATTATCCATTAAAAATATTTGGAGATCTATAGCCAACAAATATTTGGATTGGAGCTATTTTAGACTATTTTAGACTTGATTCAGTAACACATTTCGGCCACTTGGGGGGACAGTGCCCCCCCTGCCCCCGCAAACTCCGCCTGTGGATGTATTGTAATTAACTTACAAAATGATGGGGGGTGGGGCCAATAAACACAAACAAACATCAAAACCCGAACAAATAAAACAAACCAAGTCATCTGGGAAATCTTGACAGGAGAATTGAACGTAAGCCTGACATTTCATGTCATAAAATCACCGTGAAATCAAACGTCAAATCCGAGTAGATAAACAAGGGAAAATGACAACGTATATTTATTTTAAGCCTTTCCAGGTTATGTCAAATTGCTTTAATGGATATCTCTCCTGAAAAGGTTGGATGCTAATTACCGTATTGACCCGAATATAAGACGGGTTTTTTTTCCTAGAAAACAATCTGAAAAAGTGGGGTCGTTTTATAATCGGGGTTTAGACTTTTCGATGTACCGTAATTGCACATGTAATTGCGCAACAACAGATCGCGCCAAACGAGTGTTCCGAGACACCGCGCGACACTTAAAGTAACTCAAAGTGTTAAAGTAACAGTACATAAAAACAGTTACCTGGAGAGATAGAAATGGAGAGACAGCGACCAACTTGAAAAAAGTGGCTCAAAAGTAGGGCAAGTTAATAAACAGGAGAGACGAAGTTATGATGCCAATTTTAAGATAATGGTGATAAACGAAGCAGAGACATCAAACACCTGTCATTGCGACGCAGGACAAGCCCAGCGCCTGCCCTCAGACTTCAGAGAGAAGCTACTGTCTTATCAGCGATATGTGATCAAGTAAAGGAAGAAGCACTCATACCCCCTTGATCAGATGGGCAATGCTGATCAAACGCCTGTGTATTTTGACATGCCAACATCTGTCACTGGGCATAAGAAAGGCGACAAATCAGTGATCTACTGATCTACTGGAAACGAGAAGAGCCGAGTAACGGTCATGTTAACGCGCCTCGCAGATGGGACAAAACTTCCCCCGTACGTGGGGGATTATGGTAGTGCCCAGGCAAAGGGCTGGATGGAGACGGAGCTTGTGGTGGACTGGCTCAAGGTGGTGTGGGGCAGACGGCGTGGGGGACTCAGAAAGAAGAGGAACATGTTGGTTCTGGATGCTTTCCGTGGACACTTCAAAACGCCAGTCAAAAAGCAAGTGAAAGAGTTGAATGGTGACCTAGTGATCATACCGGGCGGAATGACAAGCCAGCTGCAGGTGTTGGATGTGGTCGTTAACAAACCATTCAAGGTTCATCTGCGCAAGAGATCCACAGAGTGGCTCCTGGCTGCTAATCACGCACTGACGCCGTCTGGAAAAATCCAAAAGCCTGCAGTACGTTTGCTCTGTGAATGGATCTTGCAAGCATGGGCTGACGTTTCCCCAGAAAGCATCATTAATGGGTTAAGAAATGCTGCGTATCAAATGCCATGGATGGCAGCGAGGATGACGTGATGTGGGAGGAGACGGGGAAGCAGACACCGTGAGTGACGATCGCGGGAGTGAGAGGAACAACCAGCGATGCAGAAGACGAGCTGAATGAGAAGACGTGATGTGACCAATAGACTGATGTTCTGTTTCATTGCTGTACTATTTTATTGCACTACCGTTTTATTGCTGTTTCATTGCAATATATCTAGCCTGTTTTGTTTTTGTTTGCCAAGTTAGGCAAATTTGAACACAATGTGTGATGTGTGTTATCATTATTTTCTAATTAAATTATTTTCTTTATAAAAAAAAGATTTGGTCTTCAAAAAAATTTATATATATTTTTTCCAAAAATTAGTCTTGAAAAAGAGGGGTCGTCTTATAATCGGGGTCGTCTTATATTCGGGTCAATACGGTATATAAAGTCTTCTTTGGCTCTTTATTAGAACTATTCCCCTCTGCCTTCAGGAGGCAGAGGGGAGAGCACAGCCCTATCTCCATCGACGGCGTTGCAGTAGAGAGGGTCAGCAGCTTCAAGTTCCTCGGCGTGCACATCTCCGAGGACCTCACATGGTCCACGCACACCACACACGTGGTGAAAAGGGCCCAACAACGCCTGTATTTTCTCAGGCGTCTGAAGAAATTCAGCATGGGCCCCCGCATCCTGAGAACATTCTACAACGGCACCATCGAGAGTGTTCTGACAGGGTGTATCACACTTATTTTATAACTGCTGTCTGTCGTCGGGTATTGCACACAAGAATTTCACATCACTGCTTTATACTAAACTGTAAACTGTGAAGTGACAATAAACTTGACTTGACTTGACTTGACTTGAACTATTCATAGCATTATATGGCTCAGCCAACTGAATAGGTTTCTGAGGTTTCTTAATAATCTGCCCATTTAAAGAGAAAGCCCCGAAGTTTTTATCAGCAGCAGAGGACTCACTCCTCTGGAATGTCATTGTTGCGTAAAAGAAAGTCC
The DNA here is from genome assembly GCA_027704905.1 of Muraenolepis orangiensis. NCBI lineage: Eukaryota > Metazoa > Chordata > Actinopteri > Gadiformes > Muraenolepididae > Muraenolepis > Muraenolepis orangiensis. The sequence continues at coordinate 8,557,935 of CM051017.1, read as the reverse complement.
GCGCATGGCGGTTGCCTATTGATGAATCGTATTGGATCCTCCTACTAACAGAGCGAACAAAAGCGGCCGTGACTTTTAGGAGCCGAGGCATTACACGATGCAGCACATTGGGGGAGACGGTTATAGTGTCGGTGTCGTGTCAATCAGCGAGTTAGACCCGCGTGTCCTCCAGCCGCTCTGGGACGCCATGAGGGTCCACGGGGACCTCCTCGCCTCGCCGCTGGCGCCCGCGCTCAGCGCGCTCCTCTTCCACCTGGTTCTCTGTGCTCCTTTCTTGGCGCTCGACGCGCTCGGGTGCGTGTGTTCGAGCGTGCGCGCGCACAGGATCTCCGGGGGGCTGAAGCCGCGGGTGGTTCTGCGGCAGTGGAGCGAGTCCTTCTGGAGGATGCTCGGCAGCTACGCCGTGGGCGTGGCGCCCCTGACCGCGGCGCTGCAGTACCTGCGGACGCCCAGGTTACCGTCGCTGGCGCCCACCTGCTGGCGTCTGTGCGTGGACGTGCTCCTGTGTCTGTTTGTGTTCGACACGCTCTTCTTTATATGGCACTACGTCATGCACAGGTGAGTTCCACTCGCCTTTCGCTTTCGTACCCGCTTTGCAACATTGTCAATTGTTAGAATTGTGTTACCGTATTGATTGACGTGGTGATCACACGCACACACAATACAAATAAAAACAGTAAACAGTAATATTTACCGATATGTATAGTGAATTATATTTCAGACATGATCTAACGTTATGTACGGGAAATAAATATATGGGTCTGACTAATGCGTCCGGTAACACCGGATTGCTAGCACAATTCAAGAATAAAAAAATTCACGTGTGAAGATGCCCGCCGACAGTTAAAAATCGAATTCCACATCGCGTATTTAATCTCAAAAGAAGATATAGCATTCACATAATTATGTCCACTAATTGTATATTACAAAGAAACTCGGTTGATATCAAACCAACTTACGATAACGACTTAGGTGCGCAGATGATTGGGAGATACGGGAGAGTGGGGAGACATTGACCTTACTGAAGTAAGTTACAGCTGCTCTGTATCGGTCAGTCCTTATTGATGGAGACACTGACATATCAAATACCGTGTATTACATCAAATATGTGTGATCGTCTATGTCCGAAAATAATAAAATATATAACAAATTAACAAATACAACTTTTACAGTTCATAAAAAACGATGGCTTTGAAAGTATAATAATTGATGGGTAATGACTTTTACATGATATGAACATATCATGATACCGGTATATCACAAAATATATCATGACATCATGACACAAACTTTCGATATTGACCAACTCTGTGCTTTCCATTTACTGGACTTTCTTCTGCTGGCACATATAGCCACTGCTGACAGCAGCTTACTACTGGCCTTATTCGCCGAATCAATGATATCAACTAGAAAAGCTATATGTTTAAGTTAAGTGGCTTACACTGAATTGCATTTTATATTTTCATGAGGAAAACGCAGAAAACAATATCCTAAGATTCTAGATTTGTATCACTAACACCTACATGGTTAAATAACATTGAGCATCAACACCACCTACCTTGTCGGCTGGTGCATTTTTCACCAGGGAGGGCTATACCATTTTTTTTATTTACAATTACATATTGTTAATTACATTATATACAATTACTTTTTGTATTGAAATGTCGCCCTTCTGTCCATCACTTTCATCATGGCCACGCAAGGCCAGCCCAAAGGCACCACAGAACTTCACACAGTCTATTCTTTTAGACAGGATGTGTTTTTGTCCACCTCCTCATTGTGTTGACAGATCCCTATCCTGTAGCCTTCATCAAGTTGAACAGCTACACTGTTCAAAATGATTTGTTGACTCAACTTGACTAAGTCAAGTCATCTTGTTGCTTTGACTGAGTTAAGTTTAGTCAAGTTGATTCAACATTTAGTGTCAAGTTGATTACACTTCAATAAATTAGTTGATACAACTTGTAGTCTGTTGACACAACTTCATGTGTCAAGTTATTTGGACTAGAAAATATTAGTTAAGATAACTTAAAGAGATGTTGGTTAAACTTATTTTATCAAGTTTTTACAAATGTCTATCAAGTTGGCTCAACATGTAAAACTTTGTTTGTTCAACTTATATTACCAAGTTAGCTTACCAGGACAAGCAAACCAATACCAAGCAAACCAAAGCTATACTATACATCTAAATGAGAATTAGCTTAACCTAAATATTAACACATGTAAAGAATTGCTGAAAAGACATTTAAATCAGGACTTTTATTACAATATCAATAACTGTATTCCAACTCCAACCCACACACTCATTAACTGTTCAGTGTTGGTTTTTAAATTCAAATAAGTGTGTCAATGGATGTCAACATATAAAGACCTTCCTTGGGACATGTAGACAAAAAAAAACAACACCCGCCTGATGCTGTTTGATAACAATATCAGGTTGATCTGGGCCCAGATCTTTCACCTTAAGTTTGTCCGCCAAACTTCTTCTCTCAAACGGCTCTTGAATGAGAGATTTCACCGAGTTAGGGACCGGGTTGAGTCTTGGGGTAGTGCTCACGCTCGCCATTGTTGAACTTGTTGTAGTTAAAATGGCGCCCGCAGAGACAGAGCATAATATGCTTTTCCTAGTAGTACACTGTGACGCACACAAATGACGATGCTGGATGCTCGATGCTCCAAAGTCGACGTTTTGAGGACGCTGATTGGCTACATTTTATGTCACTCGTTTATATCTTGAATCAGCAATTGGCTAAACTGCTACAGAGACCCGCCTCCGTGGGGCTATTTCTCTACAGCCCCCCCAGCATCGTCATTCAAATGCGCCCTTAAGGCTGCAGACCCTGAAATGGAACACGGCCACAGTGTACTAGGCATATGTGTACTAGGAAAAGCATATTATGTTGCGCAAATTATTTTAAAATCATATTTTACACATATTTCTGGGTGCATTCCATATTTTAAACACACACATATTGACAATTTATATATATATATATATTTTATTTTATTTATTTTTAATTTTTTTTATATTTAGTTTGTGCGTGTGCCCCCTATGGGCCAGCCGCCACTGTACATATCAATGAGTTGTATCAATAACACCTACATGTGTATGACTGCTTGTTGCTGCATGAATGTTTGTTTGGGAAAGGTAAGGTAACATTATTTTACAAGTAAAAATCCAAAGTCATTTTACTAATGTTTTTGTGCTACTTTATTTGGGGAGACATTTGCAGTAAAACATTTGCCATGGTTGCCATGGTAGATAGTTTAGGTATTTTTTTAATGTTTTTTACTTTCCTGTAAAAGTTATGGTTATCGATAACTCACTGCTGTTGGGATCCATCCAAAGTGTGTGAGTTAACAAGGTGTGTGGCTTATTAAATAACATCACAGTAAATGTAATGTATTGTTCAATTTGGAGCCATCTCAACAACTGCAGTTTATCTGAATCAGCGAGTCATAGAGTGTGTATTATTTACTCTGCATTTCTGATGCTTAATTGATTAATGAATTGATTGTGGTGGTGAGTGGTTCTGCTTGAGTGTATTCATGGTGGTGGCATGTTGTTCCCCAGGTCTCGGTGGCTGTACCAACACGTGCACCAGGCCCACCACAAGTACCACCGGATCCCCATTGCCCTTGCGGCCCAGGATGCCAGCGCCCCAGAGCTGTTGTCCCTGCTACTCTTGGCCCTGGGCAGCAGCTGGCTGCTGGGCTGCCACCCTCTCAGCGAGGCCGCCTTCCACCTTCTCAACACCTGGCTGGCCGTGGAGGACCACTGTGGCTACGACCTGCCCTGGGGCCTCCACCGGCTGCTGCCACGGCTGGGCGCTGGGGCTCCCCATCACCAGCTCCACCACATCCTCCAGAAGGGCAACTATGCCCCTTACTTCACCCACTGGGATCGCCTCTGGGGCACTGAGATCCGCTGACAGCCGTATTCTTGTTTTTGTCTGCACTCCCCTGGGTTGGCAGGTGATGGCGATCTAATGTGATCCCGGTCACGTGATCTTCATGAAGCCATTGGGATGTGGTTGTGGTGGTTATGCAACACTGGTTTTGTAGTAATTGTACACAGATGTATGAATAAGAAGACAAATAACACTGAAATGAGGGCCATGATTACACATATTACGTGTGAATCTTGTGAAGTTTTTAATGAATAGCAATTTAATTAATTTATTTTGTAACTTTTTGTGTATTTAATGAATTGTTTTCAATTAGGTTATCATTAAGGGAATCAGGTACAATTTGTGTGTTTATTTTGTTATATTTGTTAATTTCAGATTTGGAATAGGTAAGAGTATGAAAGATGCCATTGACTTTTCCAGATGTCATGTCTTATTCATGTTAAATAAATGCCTTCAATTTGTTTCAATTACATGTATTGAGACACTTTAATCCAAGGCTATCTCCAGGTCATGCTGAGAACAATCACAGCAAGTATAGTACATACTAAAGCATATAGAGAATGGGGAGTAAACATTCCATGGTCCTTGTTACATATGGCATTCAAATCTTGAATCTTAAATTTCTTGAATCTTACAATCAATAAAAATAGTTCATCGTGTAATCTTGTGTATATTTCTAAATTCATGACAATCTTTCAACCTTCCAAATATATTGATTTAGATAGCCATACAATCTGACTTATGAATTACACTTTACTTTACTTTACTTTGCTGTTTGTCTCCACTGCACTCACATCAACATGCTTTTATATTTAACATATTGAAATCATGAGCCCTAGTTGTCACGATTCTCATGTGGATCATTTTAGAAGAAAATTTGATTTCACAACATGTGTTCTTGTTACGGCATGTGGTGCCTCCGGGTGGCTCTGGGCCTTGTGAGCCCCCCCTGCTCCAGCACCAGGATTCGTACTCCGCCCCACCAATCACCAATCACCAATCACCGCCACCTGCTATTTTTGTTTCCCAGGCTCCCAGTTTGTTGCAGCTCACCTTCTTTTGTTTGACACCCTCACGACATGCATGTCCCTACGTTGGGTGGTATAGGTAAGGACCAGGTCTTGGGGACAGTTTAGACAGAAGCCTCTTTACATTTTCCCCACGTATGTAACTCATTGTTAAATACCCTGGTTAGAGTGGGTATGCCACCCATGTAGTTTTGGCTAGAGTAGTGTGTTTGGTTAACCGCTTGTTGCAACCGCTACTACTCGGTATTTGGGAAAGGGAAACTTAGTTTTCCTGTTTGTCTAGCTTTTTAAGTTCTTTTTGATTTGGCATACTTCCACCAGGTCCCTAGGCCTTGTTCCTGAGATTTGAGTTAATCCTGTGTCTGTATTCTTTGTTGTTTTCCACAAATACACCAGTGGTGAAGCGTTAGGGCCTTCAAGGTAATCAGAGAAGACCCGAAAAATCGAATTAATTATATTAATACAATTTTAAAATGTACAAAAATGTAATAACAAAAATGTAATAACATTTTAATAAAATTAATAAATGTGTGAATAAATGAAAGTCGTATCTGTGTTGTTGATCTGTTATATTAGTGTTACAATTATTTGTTTGTCTTTCTCGGACCATGCACTACGCATTTGAGTGGTTTTGTGTAAGAAAATAAATGCAACCAATCAGATATATTTCTGGGTTGCTGGGAAGAATATCCTTCAATCAAAGTATTCCCGCATGCTTTGGCCCTTTTGACTGAATGAGAGCGTACGTTTGGATTGACAATTTGATCAACCAATCATATAGTGATTTGTAGCCAATGGGCGTATTCTTTCAGATTCCCCCACAGGTCCATAGTACGCTAGAAGGTTTACTGGTTCGAGGATCTAGCGTAGTGCTACGTTGGTTTTTTTCTACGTAGGTTTTTTACATCAAAATGGCAACAGGTGAAGATGATGTTGTTGCGAGTACCCTTTTCAAGACGACAATTCAGTGAAAAGATTGACATTATAAAAAACTTCTAACGATCCCCGTCACCACTGCATCTGTGGAAAGGACATTGTTCGCCCTCAAACGGATAAAAACATATGGAGGAACAGGACAATTCCGACTCACTGCATTAGCTTCCATAGCTATTGAAAGGCAACTTCTTTTGGATCTGAAAAGCAGTGATCAGCTTTATGACCGGGTTATCGATCCATCCAGAAGGACAGGAGAATGGATTTGGTCTTGTGAACATCATTGGTATGTGAGACTCATTTGTCTTTGCTGGTTTTGTCTCAGTGTTGCATCTCGTTGAGCTGGTTGTTGCATTTTGTTTCCACACACTTGTTGAATGATTAGTTAATGGCTGTCTTGAGTTTGTTAAGCATTGTTGTGCATTTCAATTGAGAGTTTTGACTTGATCTTTCTTTGCATCGCTTAACGTGAAAGACTTAACGTAACTAAGTTACGAAAAAACCGTGTTACAAAACCGTGATCAATAATCACCAAATTTCTCTGGCATATGTCTTGTCATTAGCACTCACCTGTCAAAATATCTCATCCCAATAAGTCATCCCATTATGGACTTTTTTGACATTAAGTGTTTTCCTCTCTATTGAGCCATAGTAGGATTTAGGTTTTAATATGTTGACAGGTGAAAGTGCTAATGACAAGACATATACCAGAGACATTTAGTGATTATTGATCGCTGTTTTGGAACTCTAAGTTACGTTAAGACTTTTCACGTTAATCATGTTAGACTGTCCCTTTCATCGATAGCCTGTGTGGTGGTCTGTGTTGGGCTGTTACGTCACTATATGGACACTGCTTTGACAAATATGGTCAACTTGTAAATTGGCTGCAACAAGCTTATCTGCCTAAATGAGAACGCATAAAGTGACTGCCTCCGTGACGTCCATCTGACTAGAACAACCACATTTTCGAATGTGGTTGTTCTACAGAAGGTCTAGTTGTGATAGACACGGTTGGCCACTGAAATACACACTGTTATTGCACTTTGACCCCTGTGACTCCGTTCTTGTTCCGGCACACACAGGATCCCACTTTACCTGTTTGTCGAACACCCTTAGACGTCGCGGGTTGTAACAGTTGGGGGCTCGTCCGGGATCTTCCTATACTCCCTAAATTGTTGGCGGTAGGCCTCTGGCACTAACTCATAAGCCCTTAACACCGCTGCCTTCACTAACCGGTAATCCTGGCTGTCAGTGAGGGACAAAGCAGCCACAACATCTTGAGCCTTACCAGTTAGCTTTCCTTGTATCAGAGCGGCCAGGCTTTCACTAGTGCTAAAAAACACATCTACCTCAGTTTTCTTAAAGGGAGGAAGAGTCACCAGCCTGCTGACGTCTTAGCACTCCCCCAGAGGTGAACCAGTGCACGGACTAGCGTGAGCGGGTGAGGCAGTAGAGATGGCGCGGGCGCAGCAGGCCGCTCCAGCTCCAAGTTCCGTAAGTCAAGCTCTCTAAGCTTTATCTGGTGCTCATACTCCATGCGTTTCAGCTCCATATTCATCTGCTGTGACTCATACTCCATGCGCTTCTGCTCCAGAGAATCCTTCCTCTCACTTGCCTCTCATCTGTAGGCGTGCCAAACGTAACCTTAGCCTGGCCGCGGACAACGACCCAGAAGCGGCAGCACTGTCCCCGGGCCCCTGCTTCTCCTCAGCCAGGACCTCCAGCGGGACCAGCACACCAAGCTCCACCAACCCGGCCAGCACAGCCTCACGGACCTCTAGCTTCCTAGCCGCCTTTCTCACAGCCACACCATAGTGCTGTGCTATTTTTAGCAAGTCTGCCTTCTGGCAGCTCCGCAGGCCGGCACCCGAAGGACTATCAACAAACTCAACAAAGGTCAAAAGCAGCCGAATCCATTTTCTGACCTGCTTAAATGCTCTTGTGTGTCACTCCTTCCAATAAACATACACACCTACCAATCCTCTCTGTACCCAGTTATTTAAACCACAGACACCAAATACACACACCTGTGCAGCACTTCCGTGCTCACTCCAAGACACAGAGGATCCCAGACGAGCCCCTTACTGTTACAACCCGCGACGTCTAAGGGTGTTCGACAAACAAGTAAAGTGGGATCCTGTGTGCGCCGGAACAAGAACGGAGTCAACACAGGGGTCAAATTGCAATAACAGCGTGCATTTGTGGAAAACAGCAAAGGATACAGACACAGGATAAACTCAAATACAAAATCTCAGGAACCAGGCCTAGGGACCTGGTGGAAGTATGCCAAATCAAAAAGAACAAAGCTAGGCAAAAAAGAAAACAGTTTCCCTTTCCCTTTCAAAAAGAACAAAGCTAGGCGAAAAGGAAAACTGTTTCCCTTTCCCTTTTGTGTGTGTGTGTGTACGTACCTGTGTGTACGTGTGTGTACGTGTCTGTGCAGTGGCGTAGCGCAAAATCCCGTGGCCCCCCCGCGAGCAAAATACGCGGGGAAATATCGCGATGTGCGACGATCGTTGACGGGGGGGGGGGGGGGGTTGCTACTACCCGATCAGAAATTAAGATATATCGCGTCCGCGGCCCCTCCCCTACACCAGTGTGTGTCTGTAGTGTCAGTATGAGAGCATGACAGCGCGTCTAATTGTGATGCGGCCCAAGAGCCTATCACAAAAATGCCTGCGATGCAGTGAACCAATCACCTTCGAGGGGTGAAAACCCTATCGTTGAGTAAGCACTATCTGAGTTGACCATCTGAGTTCAAACCTAAAATGGCAGGGAAAAAATGCACAGCTAAGCGAAAATATGAAGACGACCATAGGACGTTTTTAGTAGAGTGGGAGAGTTCATCTTTTTTTATAGAACGCAATTGCAAGCCATTTTGCCTTCTATGCCAGACATCATTTGCCCATTTCAAGGCTTCAAATCTTCTGCGCCATTTCACCTCACTCCATGCTCACTCCATCGACCAGGAATTCCCTAAAGGTGTTGAACTTCGCAAGCAGAAGTTAAACACCTTGAAAAGTCAGGCGGAAAAGCAGGCACAGTTTTTCCAAAAAATAACGAAGCACTCGGAGACCGTAACGCTTGCATCATATCAAGTTGCTTGGAACATAGCACGAGCTAAAAAGCCATACAATGAAGGGGAGTTTGTTAAAAAAGGCCTCAGTGACGTGGTTGAAATCTTGTTCAGAAAACCAAAAACTGAAACAAGGTGGAGGATTGTTCAAGGCAAGGAATGTCAGAAGTCCCACTAATTGAATTTAAAGAAGCAACATGCATAGGAAGATAAAAAACTTGTTCACATTTGGTTTACTGAGAGTTTGTGTGAGAGTGCACACAATGTTCATTGTTGATAATAACTGGCCTCTGAATAGGAGAGGTTTAATTCAATTTCTGTTGATATTATGGTGTGTGACATTTACAATAAATCTGTCAGAGCAGAGCTATGTGTGTGTCTGTCTGTGTGCGGGTGTGTGTGTCTTTGGGAGGGAGGATCCTGAGTGTGTGTGTGTAAAGTTCTAGCTTTTCATTTAGTCTGTGTGAGAGAGAGAGGGGAGAAAGAGAGTGAGGGAGCACAGAGAAAGGCTGAGAACAAAAGAGAGAAGGAGAGGGGGGGGGGTGCGCATCTGTGACTGTGTGTATGATGTGGCTCTTTGCAGTAACATAGTAAAATGTTTGGCTCTTAACCTCTGACTGGTTGGCCACCCCTGTTCTAGAGGATTTGGGGTGTTTTAGTTTCAGTTCTAGTTTCTGATATAGTATCTGGAGTGTGACTCGCATGTGTCTGTGGAGTGTGCAGTATTTCTGAACATTAGAACTAAAGACCAAACGCTATACACCAAACCTAATTGGAAACCCTAACCCAAAAACCAAACATTAGCACCTAATACCTAACCTCAAAAGGAAACCCTAACCCTTGTTAGATAGTTATGCCCATGGCTCCTCCAGGGAGCATAGGCCATTGACAAATGTCTTCCATCTCACTCGGTTGGTGGAAAGTTTTTCAAGGTCTCCCCAGTTTTTCCCGCTTGAAGACATCTCTGCCTGGACATCCCTCTTCCAACTGTTCTTGGGGCGACATATTTTTCTCTTCCTTGTGGGTTCCACAAGGCTTGTCGGGTGATGTTGTTGATTTCCTGAGAGTGTGTCCTATCCAGCTCCACTTTATTTTTAGGATCAATGGGATCCTGTCCAGTTCTCTACCACATGTCCAATGTTCAGGATCCTCCTAAGGCAGTTGTTAATGAATGTTTGCAGTCTGGTTGTTGTTTGTTTTGTTGGTCGCCATGTTTCTGAACCATACAGCATCACCTGTTTCACATTGGAGTTGTAGATGCGTAGTTTGGTGTTAGTTGAGATGGTTTTGGAGCTCCAGATCTTCCTGAGGATGTTAAACATAACCCTGGCTTTGTTGATTCTGCTCTTTATGTCAGCGTCTGTCCCTCCTGTGGTGTCCATCACACTTCCTAGGTATGTGAATGCCTCCACTTCCTCTAGGGGGCCGTGTATGAGGATGGGGTTGCTGCTCCTTGAATGGATCTTCATCGCCTGTGTCTTTGTTGTGTTTGGTGTAAGTCCCAATTTTGCTGCTGCTTGTGTGAGTCTGTCTGTCTTCTCCTGCATTTGCATATGTGTGTGAGAGAGAAGGGCAAAAATAACAATAAAGTCACTGATGGATGATATGTACATGTTTTGAATTGTGCAAAAAGATTTAAAGCATTTAATGTGCCAGTAGTGCATGCAGCATCGTGAATACAGTGCAGTTCAGTACAGAACAGTGCAGTAACTGTAATGAGTCCAGGAAGTCCAGCAATGTATAATAGTGTAATGATAATGACAATGTTTTGATAGTGGCAGCACTCCTAGCAGTTCAGTAGGCGCACTACCTGTGGATAAAAACTATCCTTGAACCAGGTAGTCCTTACCAGGTAGTACAGATGCTGCGGATCGGCGACCAAACGGTAGGGGGTAAACAGATAGTGCCCAGGGTGGTTCCTTTGTGATGGAGATGGACTTCCTCCGACATCTGGTCCTAAAGATCTCCTTAATGCATGGAAATACACACCCGATGATCTATTCTGCCATCCTCATGACCCTCTGGATGGCTTTCTTGCCCCATACAGTGGTGTTGCCGTACCACACAGTGACGTCACTCGTCAGGACGCACTCTACGGTGTCCACCGGGCGGACAGAACAAAGGCTCTCTCCGATAAATGTCTCATGATAAACAGATCTTGGTGCAACCAAAGTCATGTACATCGCCTCAATTCTTTCTGTTCCCCGGATCTGGAGTACCTGATGCTTACGTGCCGTCCATTCTGGCTACCTCGGGAGTTTACAGCGGTAACCGTGACCGCTGTTTACATTCCCCCACAAGCCAACACGGACGCAGCGCTGAAGGAACTGTATGGGGCTATCAGCGAACGTGGCGGGGGACTTCAACAAGGCGATTTGCATATCGTCAAAACAGATCCACGGACGACACAATTGCCATGGCCCTCCACACTGCCCTTTCACCCCTGGAGGGAAAGAACTGTTATGTGCGAATGCTGTTTGTGGACTACAGCTCAGCGTTCAACACGATAGTTCCTGCCAAGCTCGACACCAAGCTTAGAGGTCTAGGTGTGCCCCCATCCACATGCAACTGGATACTGGACCTCCTGTCGGACCGCCGCCAGGTGGTGAGTATGGGCAGCACCACCTCAGAGCCACTCAACACGGGAGCCCCCCAGGGATGCGTGCTGAGCCCTCTCCTCTACTCCCTCACCCACGACTGCATGGCTATGCATAGCTCCAACGTCATCATCACGTTTGCTGACGACACGACAGTGATGGGCCTGATCGCCGGCGACGACGAGACAGCCTACAGGGAGGAGGTTGGATCGCTGGAGCAGTGGTGCCAGGAGAACAGCCTCTCCCTCAACGTCAAGAAGACCAAGGAGCTGATCGTGGACTTCAGGAAGCAGAGAGGAGAGCACAGCCCTATCTCCATCATTTTATATTTTTATATATTTAACTTTATACAGTTTGTACATTTTACTTATTTTTTGACTATATTATTTTTATTTTTGCTGTCTGTCGTCGGGTATTGCACATAAGATTTTCACCCATTGCTTATACTTGTATGACTTTGATGTGACAATAAACTTGACTTGACTTGACTTTTAGAAGATTTATGCTGCGGGAGGGAATGGGGAGTATGTATTCCATTGTACTTGTTGCATATGGAGTATTCCATTGAACTTGTTGCATTTGGCAAATCTTGAATCTTGGTGTATAAGCTGTCAATGTCAACTGTGAAGAGGTGTGTGTGGGTGATCTCTGAGGTAGCTGGGGTGGGATATGGAGAGTGTGTTCAGGTGGTGTTTGTTGAAGTGTGCTTTGTTGCTCTCCCTCACACTCTCCCCCCTACCCGCATGGTGTCCTCCCGCTGCAATCTCTGCTCTCTCTCCGGCTAATCTCTCCTCTTCTGTTCTCCCTGCCCTCCCTGCTCCTGAATCATTTGATCTTCTGTCTGCCACTGATCTCCTCTCTACTCTGTCCTCCTTTCTGGACACTCTCTGTCCTCTTTACCTCCAGGCCTGCACTCCCAACTCCACCTGCCCCCTGGTGGTGGGACTAAGAACAAGATGATATCATCAAGTGCACCGGAAATGTAAGCTATTAGTGGTGGTTTGTAGATACAATTAGATTCAAATGTATTGTGTAATGTCATTGCACAGCACAAATACAGTATGGGTGATGACTTTTACATGATATGAACATATCATGATATATCACAAAATAAAAAACTTTCGATATTGACCAACTCTGTGCTTTCCATTTACTGGACTTACTTCTGCTGGCACATATAGCCACTGCTGACAGCAGCTTACTACTGGCCTTATTCGCCGAATCAATGATATCAACTAGAAAAGCTATACGTTTAAGTTAAGTGGCTTACACTGAATTGTATTTTATATTTTCATGAGGAAAAACGCAGAAAACAATGTCCTAAGATTCAAGATTTGTATCACTAACACCTACATGTGTCTACATCAGGGATGCCAGGGTTACGGCCCGCGGGCCGCATCCGGCCCGGATGTCCGTCACATCCGGCCCTCAGGTGATAAGGGGAGAATGTATTTTTTTTATTTTTATTTTTATTTATTTATTTATTTATTTTTTTGTATGGACTATTTTATTCTGGCGCTTACTTTCTGTGACTGGTATAGGCCTACTTGGCCTGGCCTTCTTTCAATTGGCCTAATTATGCATTGGTGTTTTCATGTGCAAGCCTTCAATAAATACAATACAAGTAATTAACAGTTTACCATTGTGTTATTTATAGGAAATGTGTTTTGTTGGCACCTAGTCTATTTTGTTGCATTTCTATAAATGTATGCTACTTGCATGGATAGGACAATTTTACGTTTTTAGAGTAACTGTCTCCTGCTTTAGGCTATGTAATTGTGAGGATATTTTGGTGCCAATGCAATTTCTTATTGATGTATAGGCCTTCATGAATCATTTCAAATAGCCTACCTATCCATGTGTTGAGTCAGTGTTTGGTCTTCTCAGTCCGAAAGTGTAATTCGGCCCCCTGAGGTCTCACTTGAAAAAAATCTGGCCCCCTGTCTAATTTCACCCTGGCATCCCTGGTCTACATGGTTAAATAACATTGAGCATCAAAAACACCTACATGGATACATATCAATGAGTTGTCTCAATAACACCTACATGTGTCTGTATGACTGCTTGTTGCTGCAGGAATGTTTGTTTGGGAAAGGTAAGGGTTAGGCTTTTTACAAGTAAAAATCATTTTAGTAATGTTTTTGGGCTACTTTATTTGGGGAGACATTTGCAGTAAAAAACATTTGCCATGGTTGCCATGGTATTTTTTTTTTATGTTTTTTACTTTCCTGTAAAAGTTATGGTTATCGATAACTCACTGCTTTTGGGATCCATCCAAAGTGTGTGAGTTAACAAGGTGTGTGGCTTATTAAATAACATCACAGTAAATGTAATGCATTGTTAAATTTGGAGCCATCTCAACAACTGCAGTTTATCTGAATCACCGAGTCATAGAGTGTGTATTATTTACTCTGCATTTCTGATGCTTAATTGATAATGAATTGATTGTGGTGGCGAGTGGTTCTGCTTGAGTGTATTCATGGTGGTGGCATGTTGTTCCCCAGGTCTCGGTGGCTGTACCAACACGTGCACCAGGCCCACCACAAGTACCACCGGATCCCCATTGCCCTTGCGGCCCAGGATGCCAGCGCCCCAGAGCTGTTGTCCCTGCTACTCTTGGCCCTGGGCAGCAGCTGGCTGCTGGGCTGCCACCCTCTCAGCGAGGCCGCCTTCCACCTTCTCAACACCTGGCTGGCCGTGGAGGACCACTGTGGCTACGACCTGCCCTGGGGCCTCCACCGGCTGCTGCCACGGCTGGGCGCTGGGGCTCCCCATCACCAGCTCCACCACATCCTCCAGAAGGGCAACTATGCCCCTTACTTCTCCCACTGGGACCGCCTCTGGGGCACTGAGATCCGCTGACAGCCGTATTCTTGTTTTTGTCTGCACTCCCCTGGGTTGGCAGGTGATGGCGATCTAATGTGTCCCGGTCACGTGATCTTCATGAAGCCATTGGGATGTGGTTGTGGTGGTTATGCAACACTGGTTTTGTAGTAATTGTACACAGATGTATGAATAAGAAGACAAATAACACTGAAATGATGGCCATGATTACACATATTACGTGTGAATCCTGTGAAGTTTTGTCATTTAATGAATAGCAATTGAATTAATTAATTTTGTAACTTTTTGTGTATTTAATGAATTGTTTTCAATTAGGTTATCATTAAGGGAATCAGGTACAATTTGTGTGTTTATTTTGTTATATTTGTTAATTTCAGATTTGGAATAGGTAAGAGTATGAAAGATGCCATTGACTTATTCATGTTAAATAAATGCCTTCAATTTGTTTCAATTACATGTATTGAGACACTTTAATCCAAGGCTATCTCCAGGTCATGCTGAGAACAATCACAGCAAGTATAGTACATACTAAAGCATATAGAGAAGGGGGAGTAAACATTCCATGGTCCTTGTTACATATGGCATTCAAATCTTGAATCTTAAATTTCTTGAATCTTACAATCAATAAAAATAGTTCATCGTGTAATCTTGCGTATATTTCTAAATTCATGACAATCTTTCAACATTCCAAATATATTGATTTAGATAGCCATACAATCTGACTTATGAATTACACTTTACTTTACTTTACTTTGCTGTTTGTCTCCACTGCACTCACATCAACATGCTTTTATATTTAACATATTGAAATCATGAGCCCTAGTTGTCACGATTCTCATGTGGATCATTTTAGAAGAAAATTTGATTTCACAACATGTGTTCTTGTTACGGCATGTGGTGCCTCCGGGTGGCTCTGGGCCTTGTGAGCCCCCCCTGCTCCAGCACAGGGTGGGCTCCGCCCCACCAATCACCAATCACCAATCACCACCACCTGCTATTTTTGTTTCCCAGGCTCTCAGTTTGTTGCAGCTCACCTTCTTTTGTTTGACACCCTCACGACATGCATGTCCCTACGTTGGGTGGTATAGGTAAGACCAGGTCTTGGGGACAGAAGCCTCTTTACATTTTCCCCACGTAGGTAACTCATTGTTAAATACCCTGGTTAGAGTGGGTATGCCACCCATGTACTTTTGGCTAGAGTAGTGTGTTTGGTTAACCGCTTGTTGCAACTGCTACTACTCGGTATTTGGGAAAGGGAAACTTAGTTTTCCTGTTTGTCTAGCTTTTTAAGTTCTTTTTGATTTGGCATACTTCCACCAGGTCCCTAGGCCTTGTTCCTGAGATTTTAGTTAATCCTGTGTCTGTATTCTTTGTTGTTTTACACAAATACACCAGTGGTGAAGTGTTCGGGCCTTCAAGGTAATCAGAGAAGACCCTGGAACTCTCAGATGAAACAAAAAAAAATCGAATTACATTTAACATTTAACATTTTAATAAAATTAATAAATGTGTGAATAAATGAAAGTCGTATCTGTGTTGTTGATCTGTTATATTAGTATAAGTAGGGTGGGGTGGTTTTGTGTAGGAAAATAAATGCAACCAATCAGATATATTTCTGGGTTGCTGGGAAGAATATCCTTCAATCAAAGTATTCCTGCATACTTTGGCCCTTAGACTGAATGAGAGCGTACGTTTGGATTGACAATTTGATCAACCAATCATATAGTGATTTGTAGCCAATGGGCGTATTCTTTCAGATTCCCCCACAGGTCCATAGTACGCTAGAAGGTTTACTGGCTTGAGGATCTAGCGTAGTGCTACGTTGGTTTTTTTCTACGTAGGTTTTTTACATCAAAATGGCAACAGGTGAAGATGATGTTGTTGCGAGTACCCTTTTAAAGACGACAATTCAGTGAAAAGATTGACATTATAAAAAACTTCTAATGATCCCCGTCACCACTGCATCTGTGGAAAGGACATTGTTCGCCCTCAAACGGATAAAAACATATGGAGGAACAGGACAATCCCGACTCACTGCATTAGCTTCCATAGCTATTGAAAGGCAACTTCTTTTGGATCTGAAAAGCAGTGATCAGCTTTATGACCGGGTTACCGATACATTCATCCAGAAGGACAGGAGAATGGATTTGGTCTTGTGAACATCATTGGTGAGTGAGACTCATTTGTCTTGGTGGTTTTGTCTCAGTGTTGCATCTCGTTGAGCTGGTTGTTGCATTTTGTTTCCACACACTTGTTGAATGATTAGTTAATGGTTGTCTTGAGTTTGTTAAGCATTGTTGTGCATTTCAATTGAGAGTTTTGACTTGATCTTTCTTTGCATCGCTTAACGTGAAAGACTTAACGTAACTAAGAGTTACAAAACCGCGATCAATAATCACCAAATTTCTCTGGCATATGTCTTGTCATTAGCACTCACCTGTCAAAATATCTCAAATATCTTAAATCCTCCCATTATGGACGTTATGTGACATTAAGTGTTTTCCTCTCTATTGAGCCAGTAAGGAAAAGTCTTAACGCAGCTTTATGAGAGGAAAACACTTAATGTAACTTCCGTAATAGTAGGATTTAGGTTTAAATATGTTGACAGGTGAAAGTGCTAATGACAAGACATATACGACATTTAGTGATTATTGATCGCTGTTTTGGAACTCTAAGTTACGTTAAGACTTTTCACGTTAATCATGTTAGACTGTCCCTTTCATCGATAGCCTGTGTGGTGGTCTGTGTTTGGCTGTTACGTCACTACATGGACACTGCTTTGACAAATATCGTCAACTTGTAAATTGGCTGCGACAAGCTTATCTGCCTAAATGAGATAACACATAAAGTGACTGCCTCCGTGACGTCCGTCTGACTAGAACAACCACATTTTCGAATGGGGGGGGGGGTGGTGGTCTACAGAAGGTCTAGTTGTGATAGACACGGTTGGCCACTGAAATACACGCTGTTATTGCACTTTGACCCCTGTGACTCCGTTCTTGTTCCGGCACACACAGGATCCCACTTTACCTGTTTGTCGAACACCCTTAGACGTCGCGGGTTGTAACAGTTGGGGGCTCGTCCGGGATCTTCCTATACTCTCTAAATTGTTGGCGGTAGGCCTCTGGCACTAACTCATAGGCCCTTAACACCGCTGCCTTCACTAACCGGTAATCCTGGCTGTCAGTGAGGGACAAATCAGCCACAACATCTTGAGCCTTACCAGTTAGCTTTCCTTGTATCAGAGCGGTCCAAATTTCAGCTTTCACTAGTGTTAAAAAACACATCTACCTCAGTTTTCTTGAAGGGAGGAAGAGTCACCAGCCTGCTGACGTCTTAGCACTCCCCCAGAGGTGAACCAGTGCGCGGACTAGCGTGAGCGGGTGAGGCAGTGGAGATGGCGCAGGGCGCAGCAGGCCGCTCCAGCTCCAACTTCCGTAAGTCAAGCTCTCTAAGCTTTATCTGGTGCTCATACTCCATGCGTTTCAGCTCCATATTCATCTGCTGTGACTCATACTCCATGCGCTTCTGCTCCAGAGAATCCTTCCTCTCACTTGCCTCTCTTTCCATCTGTAGGGGTGCCAAACGTAACCTTAGCCTGGCCGTGGACAACGACCCAGCGGCAGAGCAGGTGGACTCAGCCCCGGGCGAGTGGGGCGAGAAGGGTGGCATCCCGAAGGACCCCAACGTCGGTTTTAACGTGGCCCCCTTCTCTCCATCTTCTCCCTCCTCTTCACCAGCAGGGGAGACAACAGTGTCCTCTACTTGCCCTTCTACCGGGGCGGGAGCAGCACCGTCCCCCGGGCCCTGCTTCTCCTCAGCCAGGACCTCCAGCGGGACCAGCACACCAAGCTCCACCAACCCGGCCAGCACAGCCTCACGGACCTCTAGCTTCCTAGCCGCCTTTCTCACAGCCACACCATAGTGCTGTGCTATTTCTAGCAAGTCTGCCTTCTGGCAGCTCCGCAGGCCGGCACCCGAAGGACTATCAACAAACTCAACAAAGGTCAAAAGCAGCCGAATCCATTTTCTGACCTGCTTAAATGCTCTTGTGTGTCACTCCTTCCAATAAACATACACCCCTACCAATCCTCTCTGTACCCAGTTATTTAAACCACAGACACCAAATACACACACCTGTGCAGCACTTCCGTGCTCAATCCAAGACACACAGGATCCCAGATGAGCCCCTTGCTGTTACAACCCGCGACGTCTAAGGGTGTTCGACAAAGTAAAGTGGGATCCTGTGTGCGCCGGAACAAGAACGGAGTCAACACAGGGGTCAAAGTGCAATAACAGCGTGTATTTGTGGAAAACGGCAAAGGATACAGACACAGGATAAACTCAAATACAAAATCTCAGGAACCAGGCCTAGGGACCTGGTGGAAGTATGCCAAATCAAATATAACTTAAAGCTAGGCAAAAAGGAAAACTGTTTCCAATACAGAGTAGCGGTTGTTCTAGAGGATTTGGGGTGTTTTAGTTTCAGTTCTAGTTTCTGATATAGTATCTGGAGTGTGACTCTCATGTGTCTGTGGAGTGTGAGGCCATGTGAGGCTGCATAAACCAGCCATCAACCACACACACAGTATCTTTCTCTTATTTGACCTAAAATGTGTATTTGTTTAACTTTAAACAGCATTAGACATTACAATATAGACATGTCAAACATAAATCAATCCAAATAAAGTAAACTTAAATTGGCAATTGGGTTAGAGGATGTGTAACCATAAATTTGAGTATTTTGTCATATAGGGTTTGTCACAGTTTCCATTCACCTGTCTTTTTTTCATTTAGCTGCAGCTCATTTAGGACAGTACTTAAGTCTCTTGAGTTCACTCACTCTTTGCCAGATTGTTACTTGACTCATGCAAGACTCGTGTTTAGTGTTTTTAACAGATTTCCTGTTGCCGACCCTGCTTGCCTCTGACCTGCCTGTCTCAACAATTTCTTGACCCGGCCTGCCTTGGACCTGACCTATCTGGCTCGCTTCCTTCTGGTTCGTCTGTTTGGAAATAGTTCTGGAGATTATGCTTTGTGTTGTACCCGCTCCCCTGTGGTATAAAAAGTCATTGCATTTTGTTTCTAACTTGTCCCGTGAGTATATTCTGGGGGGTATATTGTGTAAAGTAGCTTTCACAGTCAGTCTCTGAACTATGGAAAATGTAGGGAATAGGAATCTCAAACCCTAGAAGGAGAAAATACAATCCTAAAAACAAACCCAAATCAAAAACCCTAAGCCTACAACCAAACATTAGTACTAAAGACCAAACCCTAAACACTAAATCTAATAGGAAACCCTAACCCAAAAAACAAACATTAGCACCTAATACCTAACCTTAAAAGGAAACCCTAACCCTTGTTAGTTAGTTATGCCCATGGCTTCTCCAGGAAGCATAGGCCATTGACAAATGTCTTCCATCTCACTCAAGGCTTGTCGGGTGATGTTGTTGATTTCCTGAGAGTGTGTCCTATCCAGCTCCACTTTATTTTTAGGATCAATGGGATCCTATCCAGTTCTCTCCCACATGTCCACATTACTGACGTTGTCCCTCCACCAGATGTTGAGGATCCTCCTGAGATAGTTGTTGATGAATGTTTGCAGTCTGGTTGTTTGGTTTTGGAGCTCCGGATCTTCCTGAGGATGTTAAACATAACCCTGGCTTTGTTGATTCTGCTCTTTATGTCAGCGTCTGTCCCTCCTGTGGTGTCCATCACACTTCCTAGGTATGTGAATGCCTCCACTTCCTCTAGGGGGGTGTATGAGGATGGGGTTGCTGCTCCTTGAATGGATCTTCATCGCCTGTGTCTTTGTTGTTTTTGGTGTAAGTCCCAATTTTGCTGCTGCTTGTGTGAGTCTGTCTGTCTTCTCCTGCATTTGCATATGTGTGTGAGAGAGAAGGGCAAAAATAACAATAAAGTCACTGATGGATGATATGTACATGTTTTGAATTGTGCAAAAAGATTTAAAGCATTTAATGTGCCAGTAGTGCAGCAGCATCGTGAATTCAGTGCAGTTCAGTACAGAACAGTGCAGTAACTGTAATGAGTCCAGGAAGTCCAGCAAAGTATGATAGTGTAATGATAATGACAATGTTTTGATAGTGGCAGCACTCCTAGCAGTTCAGTAGGCGCACTACCTGTGGATAAAAACTATCCTTGAACCAGCTATTTTTATTCAATTTTGATCAATTTTGATCAAATTTTTATAACAGCTGTCTGTCGTCGGGTATTGCACATAAGATTTTCACACCACTGCTTTATACTTGTGTAAACTGTGAAGTGACAATAAACCTTCACTTGACTTAACTTGAGGTAGTCCTTGTACAGATGCTGCGGAACCGGCGACCAAACGGTAGGGGGTAAACAGATAGTGCCCAGGGTGGTTCCTTTGTGATGGAGATGGACTTCCTCCGACATCTGGTCCTAAATATCTCCTCAATGCATGGAAATACGCACCCGATGATCTATTCTGCCATCCTCACGACCCTCTGGATGGCTTTCTTGTCCCGTGCAGTGGTGTTGCCATACCACACAGTGACGCCACTCGTCAGGACACTCTCTACGGTGCCACGGTAAAAGTTCACTAGTGCCTTGTTTCCACCAAGCTGTTTTGAGGGCTGGTTCGGAGCTTGTGCCTAATCTTGAACCAGTTCTTTGCGTTTCCACCGCGAAGGAGCCACTTTCTGGCCTGGTTAATTGGTTCCTGAGCGGCCCCACTTCGAAGCTGGGCTAGCCAGCAGGCTCCACTACGCCAGGGGCTGGGGGCGGGGCTTATCAGACAAACTCAAACAAACTCAAAGTTTTTGACCGACATTTTTAAAATCACTAAAATTCGCCATGGACGTGAAGGTGACAGTGGTCCGTGGACGAGACAAACTGCGTTTTGTTGTTGTCCTCGGCAGAAGGTCACAATAAACTACAGGAGCTTCTAGAACAAACCGCTATTAGAAAAACTACAGCACGAGATGTCTTCAGCGGGGGACAGGACCGAGGAGCTAATCGATAACAAACTGAACGATACGAGGAGCTAATCGATAACAAACTGGACGATACGAGGAGCTAATCGATAACAAACTGATGATCCGCTGCTGTCACTCTGGTCCGGTCTGGTTTTAGCCGATATTAGCCTTGATAACAACGTCAGGATGCTACTTTCTAAAAACAGTAAAGTGTAATGGAGTCATGTTTTAATGCACTTTTAATTTGTTTTAGTTTATGGAGTCGTCTTCCCTCGATGATGTCGATGCGGAGCTACCGCCCCCACTGAGCTGCAGCTCGCCCAGGAGCCCCTCGGAGCTTTATTAACATGGACTTATTACACTGCACTCTATACTTTTACAGTTTGTGATTACTGTATATTGTGTATTAAATATTATTATTTTTTAAAATAAAACATTTTTTCATACAATGTCCGCTTCATTATGCGTTATCAACCGAGAAACATAATACAAGATGACCATTTTGAAGAAGAAAAGTCAAATGGTCCCTTCTGTTTAAGTACTCTACTATTAATGCAGCTGTAACTGTAAGTTTATCACAGTTAGGGGCTTCAACGTAATGGCGTCCATAGCACTAAAGACGAGCAGCTCAACGCGTTGGACCAGCCGTGTTTGTAGCCTCAAAGCCAGGAGCAACACTTTTACATCCATCATGTTCCACTGTTGTGGAAGTTGGTGCTAGCGATGATGGGAAAGCAGAGACGTTAACAGTGACGTCATGACGTGGCTCTCTCGGCGAAAAAATTCCACCGGTGTCCCGCTCAGGCTGATGGTAGAGAGGGTACCCCGGTGGCTCCTGAAGACCAAGTTGAGCTCCTTAGTCTTGCTGACATTCAGTGCAAGGCTGTTGTTTTTATAGTATAGTATTAGTGTTATAGTGACAATTGGAGTATGGCGCCGTTCGAGACGGCTGCCGTGTTGCGAGCTCCCGCACGACGACGCAGTTTTTTGTTATTTATTCTTTTTATCGCGACTATCTTTGTTCAGAAAGGTAGCAGCACGTTCATTTATGACTTTTACACACTTCTGGAGATCAGATCGACAGTCGCTCGCTGCCTACCACAGTTTTTTCATTCTTTCGACTGGGACGTCCCACCCAAAGTCACAGCTGGATTATCTCCGACCATCTTGGGCACAATTACACGCAAGCGTCGCAGGAAGAAGCGAGGGAAGCGAACCGGCATGCTAGTCAGACTGAGATGTCGATCCGATCGCCCCCCACTACCCACCATTCTACTGGCTAATGTACAGTCTCTGGACAATAAGTTAAGCAAGCTACAGGCTCGTAATCAATTCCACCAGGAAACTAAGGACAATTGTATCATCTGCCTTACAAAGACATGGATGTCGGAGGGGGTTGCCGAGCTTGCAGCTATCGAGCCAATGGGATTTTCCGTCCACCGGGAGGAGAGAACAAAGGCTCTCTCCGGTAAAGATCGCGGAGGGGGGGGTATGTCTCATGATAAACAGATCTTGGTGCAACCAAAGTCATGTACATCCCCTCAATTCTTTCTGTTCCCCGGACCTGGAGTACCTGATGCTTATGTGCCGTCCATTCTGGCTACCTTGGGAGTTTACAGCGGTAACCGTGACCGCTGTTTACATTCCCCCACAAGCCAACACGGACACAGCGCTGAAGGAACTGTATGGGGCTATCAGCAAACAGGAGTCGGCACACCCTGAGGCTGCTCTCATCGTGGCGGGGGACTTCAACAAGGCAAACCTGAAGAAGGTTCTCCCGAAGTTCTACCAACACATTACGAGCAACACACAGGGTGAGCAGATCCTCGACCACTGCTACACTCCCTTCAGTGATGGCTACAAGGCCCTCCTCCGCTCACCGTTTGGCAAATAAGACCACCGCTCTATCCAGCTGCTCCCCGCCTATAGGCAGAGACTGAACAGCAACCAATCGCTGTGAGGGAGGTCAAATGCTGGTCGGACCAATCGGACTCTATGCTGCAGGATTGTTTTCATCGCGCTGACTGAGACATGTTCCGGCTCGCCTCGGACAATAACATCAATGAGTACGCGTCCTTGGTCACTGGGTTCATCAAGAAGTGCATAGATGACGTTGTTCCGACCAAGTCGGAAGATGTTCGCACTGCCCTCCATGCGCGTAACGCCGCCTTTGGCTGCGGGAATTTGGAGGAATATACGAGAGCCCGCTACGACCTCCGCAAGACCATCGTCACTGCCAAGCGGGAGTACAAGGACAGATTGGATGAGAAATTCAACAGCCACGACGCGAGGGGTATGTGGCAGGGGTTACAGACGATCGAACGAACTTCAGAGGGAGAACCAGTTGTGTAGAGAACTCCTCTACCTCCCTCCCAGGAGAGCTAAATACTTTTTTTGCTCGGTTCGATGTGAATGGCAGCCCGCCAAAGCCAGCGCCGCCTGAGGAGACCAGCCTGCTTAACATCTCGGCGCCGCACCTTCAAGCGTTTGAACATCCGTAAGGCGGCAAGCCCCGACGACATCCCGGGCCACGTCCTCAGAGCATGCGCAGACCAGTTGACAGGGGTCTTTGCAGACATCTTCAACCTCTCCCTGTCCCAGGCTGTTGTTCCCGCGGTCTTCAAGATGTCCACCATCGTGTCTGTCCCTAAACAACCCAAGGTAACATGCCTGAATGACTAGCCTGAAGCCCTCACCTCGATTGTCAGCAAATGCTTCGAGAGGTTGGTCAAGGACTTTATTTGCTCCGTGTAACCTGCCACGCTGGACCCATGGCAATTTGCATACCGTCAAACGGACGACGCAATTGCCATGGCCCTCCACACTGCCCTTTCCCCCCTGGAGGGAAAGAACTGTTATGTGCGAATGCTGTTTGTGGACTACAGCTCAGCGTTCAACACGATAGTTCCTGCCAAGTTCGACACCAAGCTTAGAGGTCTAGGCGTGCCCCCATCCACATGCAGCTGGATACTGGACCTCCTGTCGGACCGCCGCCAGGTGGTGAGTATGGGCAGCACCACCTCATAGCCACTCAACACGGGAGCCCCCCAGGGATGCGTGCTGAGCCCTCTCCTCTACTCCCTCTACACCCACGACTGCATGGCTATGCATAGCTCCAACGTCATCATCAAGTTTGCTGACGACAGTGATGGGCCTGATCGCCGGCGACGACGAGACAGCCTACAGGGAGGAGGTTGGATCGCTGGAGCAGTGGTGCCAGGAGAACAGCCTCTCCCTCAACGTCAAGAAGACCAAGGAGCTGATCGTGGACTTCAGGAATCAGAGAAGAGAGCACAGCCCTATCTCCATCGACGGTGTTGCAGTAGAGAGGGTCAGCAGCTTCAAGTTCAACGCCTGTATTTCTTCAGGCGTCTGAGGAAATTCAGCATGGGCCCCTGCATCCTGAGAACATTCTACACGAGCACAATTGAGAGTGTTCTTACGGGGTGTATCACCGCCTGGTACGGGAACTGCACCGCACTCGAGCGCAGAGCGCTTCAAACGGTGGTGCGGACGGCCCAGTATATTGTTGGAGTTCCCCTCCCTCCTGGATATATACAACCAGCGGTTCGTGACCAAGGCCAAACGCATCATAAAAGACAATGCCCACCCCAGCCACGAACTGTACTCACTTTTACCGTCAGGCAGGCGATACCGCAGTATCAAGTGCCGCACAGATAGACTTAGAGACAGCTTCCACAGTCAGGCCATCAGGCTGCTGAACAAGGGTGTATAGCATATACCAATGTATATTGTATTTGTATATATTATATTGCATTTCATATATGCACTTTTATATTTTATATTCTTTTATATATATATTGCTCTTTTTTGTGCTAATATATTGCATTTCATATATGCACTTTCATATTTTGATATATTTAACTTTATACAGTTTGTACTTTTTACTTCTTCTTTTTTTCGTCGTCGTCGGGTATTGCACATAAGATTTTCACCCATTGCTTATACTTGTATAACTTTGATTTGACACTAACTTGACTTGACTTGTCTTTTTTAGAAGATTCATGCTGCGGGAGGGAATGGGGAGTAAGTATTCCATTGTACTTGTTGCATATGGCAAATCTTGAATCTTGGTGTATAAGCTGTCAATGTCAACTGTGAAGAGGTGTGTGCGGGTGATCTCTGAGGTAGCTGGGGTGGGATATGGAGAGTGTGTTCATTGAAGTGTGCTTTGTTGCTCTCCGTCAGAGGGTGGTGTTCGTTGAAGTGTGCTTTGTTGCTCTCCGTCACTCCTCTCCACAACTCTGATCACTACTTCATGTCCTAAACTCTCTCTCTCTCTTTTCTCCCCCCTCACACTCTCCCCCCTACCCGCATGGTGTCCTTCCGCTGCAATCTCTGCTCTCTCTCCGGCTAATCTCTCCTCTTCTGTTCTCCCTGCCCTCCATGCTCCTGAATCATTTTATATTCTGTCTGCCACTGATCTCCTCTCTACTCTGTCCTCCTTTCTGGACACTCTCTGTCCTCTTTACCTCCAGGCCTGCACTCCCAACTCCACCTGCCCCCTGGTGGTGGGACTAAGAACAAGATTATATCATCAAGTGCACCGGAAATGTAACCCATTAGTGGTGGTTTGTAGATAAAATTAGATTCAAATGTATTGTGTAATGTCATTGCACAGCACAAATACAGTACAGCAAAAGTAATTTGGCATCTTACCAGAATGCAAATGTTGCATTAAAGTGCATGTTAATATAGAATGTACAGTCGTTAAATAATATGTAAACGTTAAATATATATAAATGTATATACAGCAGGAGGTGAGCATGGGTGTGTAGTTATAGCAACAGTTGAAAATTAAAATATATACGGTACAGTACAGTAAAAATGTACATGACTATTATACAGGTATGTAAAAAATCTATTTGTAAACTATATGTAGAGGTAGGGAGTTATGATACACATGCAAGGCCATTGAAGACAATGATGGTGAAAGGGTATAGTCAGCTGAGGGGGGGGTGGGGGGGGGTGGCTGTCATTGTGGTACAGAGTTTAGAGAGATGGGGGGAGAAGCTGTTCCTGAGTCTGCTTGACTTAAAACAAAGGTTCCTATAGCGCCTCCCGTAAGGGAGGAGGGCAAACAGTCCATGGTTGGGGTGAGAGGTGTCGCTGACAATTGTTTTGCCTTCCTTGGACACCGTTTGTGGTGTCTTTTATTGTCTTTATTGCAGGGAGGGGTAATCCAATGATGCGTTGGGCGGTTTTCACCTCTCTCTGCAGCGCTTTCCAGTCGGAAACAGTGCAAGTTAAACTGCCACAAGTTCACCAGAATCTGAGGGGAGAGGTGGGCTTTCCTCAGTCTCCTCAGGAAGAAAAGACGCTGATGAAAATGCTTGACCAGTGAGGCAGTGTTGAGGGTTCAAGAGAGGTCCTCGGAGATGTGGACCCCCAGATATTTGAAGCTGGAGACACGCTTGACCTCCTCGACCTTGATGAGGATTGGGGCGTGCGCGCCAGCTCTGGTCTTTCTGAAGTCCACGATGAGCTCCTTGGTCTTCTTGGTGTTGAGGGCCAGGTTGTTGTTGGCACACCACGCCACCAGGTGCTAGACCTCCTCCCTGTATGCTGCCTCATCGTTGTTTTTGATGAGGCCCACCACCGTTGTGTCGTCTGCAAACTTGATGATGATGTTTGTACCATGTACCATGAGTGCAGTTGTGGGTGAGGGAGTAGAGGAGAGGGCTCAGCACACAGCCCTGGGGGACGCCGGTTTTCAGGGTAAGGGTGGAGGAGGTGAGATGGTCTAACCTAGACAGACTGGGGTCTGTTGCTTAGAAAGTCCAATAACCAGTTACAGACAAGATTCTTGGTTTTCATGAGTTTACCAAGTTTGTAGATGAGTTTGGAGGGAATGATGATGTTGAACGCTGAGCTGAAGCCGATGAACAGCATCCTCACGTGGCTGTTGCTCTCATCCAGGTGGGACAGAGCAGAGTGATATATAGGGGCAAGTTTTTTTTATTTAATCAATGTCAATTAATATTGGTCAGTCGAGATTGTATGGGTTGGCCCAATAAACATACATGTTATAATTAAATAATAAATAAGGAAACATAATAATGGTAATGTAACTGTTATGGTAAAAAGGACATCGCTGATATTTTTGCTATTGATCTATTGCCTCAACCGTCACATGTTTATAGTTTTTGTATTTTTCAGCCAATCACACAAAGGGACCAGTTCATGTTGATTTGCATACCCCTCCGATACAGGCAGACGGCACGTACTCTTAGTGTTTTTTCATGCCTGAGCCAGCACTTAAATCCGCACCCAAGAAGGGGTCCAAGAAAGCAGTCTCCAAGACTGCTGCCAAGGGCGGCAAGAAGCTCAGAAAAAGAAAAATACGCCATCTATGGGCAAATGGCGGATGGTGGGCCCCATGCGGCCCCCACCTCCTCTTTGTGCGGCCCTCAGATCAATTGAGAAACAACGTAATTAATAACAAAAAAACCCATTTAAAAATAATGGTATTTGTTTTTGTAGTACTGATACCGTCCACTAAACTAGTTAAAGTTATTTTCACTGAATTCAGGGGTAAACCACAATGTTTAGTATGTTTGCAGACTGTTTCTGTAATGAAAGTAAGCAACTTGAGCCACCACTACAACACCTCACACAAGGACAAATATGACAACCGGGGCGGCAGAGGAGCGATCCTAGTGGATCTGAAAGGGGAAGTACAAAGAACTGCTTTTTCACTCAGGCCACAAGTTTCCAAGAATCAAGTCTGAAAGCATGCATATATATATATATATATATATATATATATATATATATATATATGCTATATATGCTTTCAGACTTGAAAATCCTAGCAGAAACCCTGATATATATATAACTGTGCTTTTTCACTCAGGCCACACGTTTCCAAGAATCAAGTCTGAAAGCATATATATATATATATATATATATATATATGCTTTCAGACTTGATTCTTGGAAACGTGTGGCCTGAGTGAAAAAGCACAGTTATATATATATCAGGGTTTCTGCTAGGATTTTCAAGTCTGAAAGCATATATAGCATATATATATATATATATAATATATATATATATATATATATATATATATATATGCATGCTTTCAGACTTGATTCTTGGAAACTTGTGGCCTGAGTGAAAAAGCACAGTTATATATATATCAGGGTTTCTGCTAGGATTTTTTCTTGCCAGTCAAGTGTCCGGACAGATTTAATTTTACCGGACAAATTCGAAACTTACCGCTCATGTTTCAAAAACAGGCTATATTACAAACGCAACTATAATGTACACCTAGATTGACGAAAGAATGACAAAGACCTCAAATAAATTAGACTATTTAAAGAACAACAAATCGAGGCTATTTCAAAACACCTGTAACATCTGTAGTTCGTTTTAACATAGGCTACATGGCATCACATTTACCCTGTAGGCTACCAGGCAACTTTTAGCGTTCTCCTTAATTTCATTGCAGCAAAGTCCTCTGCTGCCGAGCTGAAACCAAAGGTGTCTAATGTGTCTTTGCAGCTTGCAATCCGCATAAGTTACATCACTCTCCTCCTCCAGACGACTCCGCAGTGATGTTTTCAAACGATTCTGCAGGGAGAAGCCCCTCTCTGCTGGCACGCTTGACACGGGCAGAACACAGGCAATTTTAGCCAGTGTGGCCCAGTCGGGGTACAGCTCGCTGAACTCAGAAATTAGCACTTGGCAAGCTGTCGCAAACATTAAAGACCCATAGCCGTGGAGCGCTAACATTAAAGCCCCATAGCCGTGGAGCGCTGACATCACTGCACCTGCATCTCGTCGGGCGCGCTTGACGTCATGAGAGGTGCGGCAGCTGATTGGTCACTTCATGACCAAAACCCAACATTATTACCCGACATTTTGACCGGCAGGTTTTTTAATTACCGGTTTTATAAAAATGTTCCCCACTAAAAACTGGTAAATACCGGCTAACGGAAACCCTGATATATATATATATATATATCATATGCTGTCTCACTCATATGCAGTCACAATCAGAAGGAGAGTTGGTGAAAAAATGCGCGGTTGAGATGACAAAATGGCTAAAAAATGTTAAACTGTGTCCCTCTCCCGACGCACAGTGACTCGCAGGATTTGTGACATTCAGTCATGTGGAGGGAAAGAGGATGTTCCCTGAAAGATTGAAAAATGTCAATGAAGAGGTCAGACTTAGTATATTTGTTTATAATTACATACAATACATGGAATTTGTGTGTGTGTGCAGTGGCGGCTGGCCCATAGGGGGCGATGGGGCGCCGCCCCCCCTAAACCACACGCACAAACAAAATATAAAAAAATAAATAATAATAATAAATTGTCAATATGTGTGTGTTTAAAATATGGAATGCACCCAGAAATATGTGTAAAATATGACTTTAAAATAATTTGCGCAACATAATATGCTTTTCCTAGTACACATATGCCTAGTACACTGTGGCCGTGTTCCATTTCAGGGTCTGCAGCCTCAAGGGTGCATTTGAATGACGATGCTGGGGGGGCTGTAGAGAAATAGCCCCACGGAGGCGGGTCTCTGTAGCAGTTTAGCCAATTGCTGATTCAAGATATAAACGAGTGACATAAAATGTAGCCAATCAGCGTCCTCAAAACATCTTCCGGGAGGGCTGTTTTCAAACAGCCCTCCCGGAAGACTTTGGAGCATTGAGCATCGTCATTTGTGTGCGTCACAGTGTACTACTAGGAAGAACATATTATGCTCTGTCTCTGCGGGCGCCATTTTAACTACAACAAGTTCAACAATGGCGAGCGTGAGCACTACCCCAAGACTCAACCCGGTCCCTAACTCGGTGAAATCTCTCATTCAAGAGCCGTTTGAGAGAAGAAGTTTGGCGGACAAACTTAAGGTGAAAGATCTGGGCCCAGATCAACCTGATATTGTTATCAAACAGCATCAGGCGGGTGTTGTTTTTTTTGTCTACATGTCCCAAGGAAGGTCTTTATATGTTGACATCCATTGACACACTTATTTGAATTTAAAAACCAACACTGAACAGTTAATGAGTGTGTGGGTTGGAGTTGGAATACAGTTCTTGATATTGTAATAAAAGTCCTGATTGAAATGTCTTTTCAGCAATTCTTTACATGTGTTAATATTTAGGTTAAGCTAATTCTCATTTAGATGTATACTATAGCTTTGGTTTGCTTGGTATTGGTTTGCTTGTCCTGGTAAGCTAACTTGGTAATAGAAGTTGAACAAACAAAGTTTTACATGTTGAGCCAACTTGATAGACATTTGTAAAAACTTGATAAAATAAGTTTAACCAACATCTCTTTAAGTTATCTTAACTAATATTTTCTAGTCCAAATAACTTGACACATGAAGTTGTGTCAACTTGACTAAACATAACTCAGTCAAAGCCACAAGATGACTTGACTTAGTCAAGTTGAGTCAACAAATCATTTTGAACAGTGTAGCTGTTCAACTTGATGAAGGCTACAGGATAGGGATCTGTCAACACAATGAGGAGGTGGACAAAAACACATCCTGTCTAAAAGAATAGACTGTGTGAAGTTCTGTGGTGCCTTTGAGCTGGCCTTGCGTGGCCATGATGAAAGTGATGGACAGAAGGGCGACATTTCAATACAAAAAGTAATTGTATATAATGTAATTAACAATATGTAATTGTAAATAAAAAAAAATGGTATAGCCGCCCCTGGTGAAAAATGCACCAGCCGCCACTGTGTGTGTGTTTAGATTAGATTAGATTAGATTAGATTCAAATGTATTGTCACTGTACAGCACAAGTACATCACAAGAAAATAATTTTGCATCTAACCAGAGTGCTAATGTTGCCGTAAAGTGCATGGTAATATATCATCTTCAGGTTAAAAGACAGTCTAGGTATACATGTAATATGAGCATAATAATAGGTATATGTATACACAGGTAAGTGAGCATTTAACGTAGGTAGTGATCAGGGGTATGCTATTATTGAATACAGGATACAAATATATAGATGTAAATGTATATACATGTGTTCCAAGAGAATCTGCAACCCCCTGGTGGCCAGTAAATAAATGATGTGGCCCCCACCACCATCCTAGTTGCCCATCCCTGATCTACGTATATAAAGTGCTGAAGCATGTCCACCCTGATACCGGTATCCCCTCCAAAGCCATGGGAATCATGAACTCCACCATCACCTCCCGGGAGATCCAGACCGCCGTCCGCCTGCTGCTCCCCGGAGAGCTGGCCAAGCACGCCGTGTCTGAGGGCACCAAGGATGTGACCAAGTACACCAGGTCTAAGTAAACTTCATCAGTTCATCTTGAACCAACGGTCATTTTAAGGACCACTCAAATGATAATAAGAGCCCTCAAGTTGCCCTTATCTTCAGTTATATGGAGAGTATGACCAGGTACCATTGGTTTCCACAATGTGAGTCACCTCACCCCTGCCTTAAAGGAGCATCCTTGAGAAAGGACACTAGTTATCTACCGGATTGCATCAAAGCTATTCGTTAGTTACCCTAAACCCATTATCGTATGTCAATTGTGTAGCCTATATCGTGCCGTCCATCTACCTCGAAATGTTTATGTAGTTCGGCCTGCTTACCCTACTGCTTTCTCCAGCTGGTCAGGAGCCAATGGTTTGCATATAAATGCAAGCCTTTTACCGTTAGACTGACTGCAGTAGGCTACCCATACATATTAAAACAGACATTCAATTTCATCCCAAGAAATAGACTGTTAACATTCACATTAATAGTTCATGTATTGCATTGGTTTTGCGTAATTATGTAAAAAACCTATGTGCTATGATTCACACTAAAATCGATATATGTTTTAATCAAAACTGAGAAAAAACATTTGGCCAAATTAACTGGGCAGTAATCATTAAGGAGAGGGAGATATCCCTTATATGACGTAGCCTCTATGTAGGCAGTTCAATTGGAATAAACATACAAACACTTAAAATATGAATGACCCCTATATTACAATGGCAATATGCTAATAAATAAATACATCTTTTATCTGACTTTGCTGAGTTTATAATGTCACAAATACTACATTGTAAAACATGTATAAGACATTGAATAATGTATAATTGTATAATGTGTTTGTCATTCTTCTTACACGAATATTGACTATTATCTGGTTGACAGCCTATTTAACCTATTTATATTCTGAGTACAATATACAAGATAGTAGATACAGATTCTGTCTAATCACTCCAACATGATCCATCTGTTGAGAGAAATATGTCATATGTGTGTTTTCAATCGATACGGATGTAGCCTTATGTTGGCTGCTACGGCGCCAGCCTCTGTGTGTTTACCGGCCACCAAATACGTTCCTTTTAACCTAAACTACAGTCAAACATGACACGTTGGTCACCGCTAACCGATCGGCACAAGACTCCGTCACATAAATAAGCTTTGTCCGCATTAACAAAGTCGTTTTGTAATGTTTAAAACCAACTTCAACGTGAAGGTATTGATATCAGAACCACGTCACGTCACAATGACCACTTTTTAGGTACATTCTCTGCATCCACGGTGCGTAAAACTCGGTACGGTTAAAATGGAACATGTATTCTTGTAGTTTATGAACTCAACGTGTCAAATAATTTCCATCGTATGTGAATCGTATCGTGGTAAAATTAAGGAGGAAACACAAACGAGACGATCGTTGTGTCTGATAGCGAAACGCTTCACTGGCTGAGTCTGTACGGTTCTCATCGTGTGTATAAGGACAGCCCACTGACGCTCTACGGGTCACTCTGATCCAGACTGTAGACCCCAACTACCGACAAGATGGCTGAAGTTCCCCCTGCTGCTCCCGCTGCCGCCTCCCCGGCGAAAGCAACCAAGAAGAAGACGGTGGTCAAGAAGATGGCAGGACCCACTGTGGGAGACCTGATAGTCAAAGCCGTGGCAGCCTCCAAGGAGCGTCGCGGAGTTTCTCTGGCGATGGTCAAAAAGTGTCTGGCTGCGGAGGGATACGACGTGGAGAAGAACAACTCCCGTGTCAAGATCGCCGTGAAAAGCTTGGTGGCGAAGGGAACCCTGGTCCAGACCAAGGGCGTCGGAGCCTCCGGTTCTTTCAAGGTCAACAAGGAGGCCATCAAGCCAATCCCTAAGAAGGCTGCTGCTGCGCCTAAAGCCAAGAAGCCGCTTCCAGAACCGCCGCTTCCAAGAAACCCGCCGCTTCCAAGAAACCCGCCGCTGCCAAGAAGGCTGCCGCTACCAAGAAGGCTGCCCCAAAGGCGACAAAGAAACCCGCTGCCGCTAAGAAGCCTGCAGTCATCAAGAAAAGCACCCCGAAGAAGGCAAAGAAGCCCGCAGCGGCCAAGAAGCTACTGAGCAAGAGCCCCAAGAAAGCCGTCAAAAGCACCAAAAGAGTAGCCAAGCCAGTTGCCAAGAAATCACCGGCAAAGAAGGCGACCAAGCCCAAAGCCGCCAAGAAGAAGTAGAAGCTCTCTCTTGGTTCACATTGTAAACCCCAAAGGCTCTTTTAAGAGCCAACCACACAACTTTAAAAGCCTATGTTCCAAATAATATTATTTATTGAATATTCATATATGTGTTTGATACAGTAGTATTTAAATTGTATAATTGGTCAGTTTTTGCAGTTACTCGTTTTTGTAAGAAAACTGAGCTTCACATGTCTTCTACATTTCACAACTTAGTTGTCTAAAGTGCATTTCATTCCTAAACATACCTATAACTGGTTATCAAACACTAACCACATTTTCTCACACCTGCTCAGCTGTCTCCACCTTGTCATCCTATCAACAATCATATAACTTAGAAGATACAAGATATTTGTATTGGCCAATTGAAACAGGTACATTGGAATGCTTACTCCCCTTTCACCATTAACTTTTCTAGGTTTTGAATTTAAAACCTGTTTAAATATGCGTATAAACCAACGACCAATTTGCTCTGTGTCAAGTGCGTTATATGGGTATTATTATTATGGATATTATGTATGTGTTAATCGGTGATTCATTAATCAAGACTTTATTTTGGCCATGTGCAAACGAGTAGGCTACAATGGGATGCAATTACGCACTTTGAATTCTAAACAACTGTTATACTAGTTGGGTCATGTAGGGCAAGGCTGCCTATCCCTTTAAGCGAGAGGGGGGCGTGTCGTGTGTGTGTGGGAGCGCGAGGTGAATGAGCGAGCGTGTATGTGTGTGTGTCTGGAAGTGAACGGGAGTAGTAAGCAATGTACAGTTATCAATAAATCCAACCCTCTGTTCATTAAGTGGGTTATTGAACCCGAAGCCTGTGCTTCGGCCCTGGATGAATATCCCCTGTATTCCTCGACTACGGTCTGGGAGCTAGTCAGGAAAGTTCAACACAATTTTCAATAATAAACAATAATAAAGCGTCTAAGTGCAGTACGTGAACATATAGTACATATGGAGTAAGCATTCCATCGTACACATTTGAAATTAACATTTGATAACATAACAATTCTAACTGTTGGCGATATTACTTTATTCCTCAACGCCTCTTTGCTGTAGTCGCTAAAGCGTCTTTAAAGGGACCAATCAGCGTGTTCGCTTCTCCGGCGCTGGCTATATAAACTCCGCTCTACGGCGCGTTATCACAAGTCGACGCTACACACACACTCCAATGGCAAGAACAAAGCAGACCGCTCGTAAGTCCACCGGTGGCAAAGCCCCGAGGAAGCAGCTCGCGACCAAGGCTGCTCGAAAGAGCGCCCCAGCTACCGGTGGCGTGAAGAAGCCCCATCGTTACAGGCCCGGGACCGTGGCTCTGAGGGAGATCCGTCGTTATCAGAAGTCCACCGAGCTGCTGATCCGCAAGCTGCCCTTCCAGCGGCTCGTGAGGGAGATAGCCCAGGACTTCAAGACTGACCTCCGCTTCCAGAGCTCCGCCGTCATGGCTCTCCAGGAAGCCAGCGAGGCTTACTTGGTCGGTTTGTTCGAGGACACCAACCTGTGCGCAATCCACGCCAAGAGGGTTACCATCATGCCCAAAGACATCCAGCTGGCCCGCCGTATCCGTGGAGAACGTGCATAAATCTTACCTTCAAATCGCCACCCCGAAAAAGGCTCTTTTAAGAGCCACATACACATCTTAAAGAATGTATTTCTCCCATTTAATCCATTGTCCAAAAAATATGTATTAAATGTTAAACTGATTCCGGCACAGAAAAATGATCCAACCCTGGCTAAGTGCTTTGCATTAGTAGTCAGTCCTGAACATGTTGCAGAGAAGAGGGTCACTTATTTGCTAGATGTGTATTTTGATGCACAAATGGTCCTCCCCTGCTACTAGAGGCCTAGACTGGGGTGCTGTGTATCAAATCGTTATACCCACCGCCTATCGTCAGCCAGTACTGAGTTTGGCCCACGATAACCAATGGTCGGGTCACTTAGGGATCACAAAAACATACAATCGAATCTTGAAACACTTATTTTGGCCTGGGTTGAAAACAGAGCTCAGTACTGTAGGACTTGCCATACTTGCCAGCTCACAGGAAAACCAAATCAGGTAATTCCTCCGGCCCCTCTCTGACCAATACCGGTCATGAGTGAACCTTTTGAGAAAGTAATAGTTGACTGTGTTGGACCCCTGCCAAAGACTAAGTCTGGTAACCAGTTTCTGCTTACCATGATGTGCACTGCTACCAGGTTTCCTGAAGCAATTCCTCTGCGTAAGATTACCACCACAGCTGTTGTGAAAGCTTTGACTAAGTTTTTTTCTACCTTTGGTTTGCCAAAGGTAGAAAAAACAGACTGATCAAGGCACAAATTTTCCTCTCAAGTCTTCAAGCAAGTGTTAGTCTTTGGCTATCACACACAAGGTCTCTAGTGCATATCATCCTGAAACACAGGTGCGCTTGAACGTTGGCACCAGACCCTCAAGTCGATGCTTCGTAAATATTGTTTGGAGACAGGGAAAAGTTGGGATGATGCGGTCCCATTTGTGTTGTTTGCCAGTAGGGAATGTGTGCAAGTCATTGGGGTTTAGCCCTGCAGAACTTGTCTTTGGCCATACTGTACGAGGCCCATGGAAGGTTCTAAAAGAGACATTTATGTCTGAGTCTAGTCCAAAGACTAAAGTTTTGGACTATGTCAGCCAGTTCAGAGAGCGCCTACATCAGGCCTGCTCTCTTGCTGAAGAGGCCTTGTCTTCATCTCAGTCCACTATGAAAGGCCATTATGATAGTGTTACATCCCAGCTTGTGGAGAGTGGAAAGTAACATTTAACCAGTTGTACTTGGTAAATAAGAAGTTGTTTTAATGAATGAAAATACAATAACGTTGGCAAAAGCAGCCACAATCAAACAAAAGCCACTAAGGCAGCAAGTTAAATGAACACCAAAGGAACTGAGGGAAACTCTTTACATAAGAGTGGTATTATAGGTTGCCCAAACCAAACAAACAAAAGAAACCTCCCTTCTACCAGGGGAAAATGAATAGGGCTAACAAAAAAAATAGGCGGGGAACCCCGCCGGGGAAGCAAGGTAACCACGGTAAATGGGGTTCCCCAACACAACAGCCGTCAAGATGACACATGTCAACACACATGTCACACACATGTCAACACACATGTCAACCACCGGTAACAACACTCTCGTACTATATTCGGAGGCGCTATTGAGACGTCTGACACAGATTCAGACCTCTCCCGACTAACACGACGCACACGGTCTTAATAGCTGTCGCCGGAAAGGGTGCGCGGAGATTGGAGAGTCGAGCCTGACATACTCCAATCCAGACCTTCGGATCTTCGGTCACGCCTACCGGGGGAGGGACAGGACGCCAGCATCCAATGACGTCTGGGCAACGGCACAGCTCATATACATATCACACACAGCTGCAAACAATCACTGACAGGTTAATGAGCAGAGAGGAAACAGCAGCCGTAACAGATAGGAAGGCTGTTTCTCGTTCGTTCAAAACAAGTGATGAGGTTTTAGTGTTGTTGCCCGTTCCAGGTTCTGCACTGTCTGCACGTTTCTCTGGTCCATATGAGGTTGTTGAGAAGCTCAGTGACACTGATTATGTGATAAGTACCCCTGACCGCAGGCGCAAGACTCGTGTTTGCCATGTTAACATGTTGAAGTTGTATCACCTTTGAGGGAACCCTCAGCCAGAGGAGGTAGAGGGAAAAGCAACCACCTCAGTTGCTTCGGTTCAGGTGATTGCTTCTGGTGTTCCTGATGATGAGGATGGTTTAGATGGTTTCGAAATGCTCCACAGCAATGTGCTGGGTTGTCTAATTCAGAGATGCTTGCTGAGCTACCATCTCATTTGCCTTACTTGTCGGAGGAGCAGCGAGCTGACATTGTACAATTAACCACAGACCATCCATCTATTTTTGGTGATGTACCTTCTCAGACAACCATCTTAAAACATGATATTGATGTTAGAATGCTGTACCTATAAAACCGCACCCTTATCGTGTAAATGCTACCAAGAGGGGTATTATGAAACGGGAGGTAGAGTATCTTCAGGAACATGGCTTGGCCAAGCCAAGCTCTAGCTCCTGGAGTTTTCCATGTCTTCTCACCCCGAAGCCAGATAATACTCACAGGTTCTGTACAGACTTCCGCAAGGTGAATGCAGTCACTGTCCCAGATTCGTATCCATTGCCTCGTATGGAAGATTGCATTGACAATCTTGGTTCAGCATTGTTTGTAAGCAAGCTTGATTTGCTGAAAGGTTATTGGCAGGTCCCATTAACTGCTCGTGCCTCAGATATTTCTGCCTTTGTGACCCCAGATAACTTTTTACAGTATAATGTAATGCCTTTTGGACTGCAAAATGCCCCGGCAACATTTCAGAGACTGGTGAACTTGGTTCTAGCCAATGTTCCAAACTGCAATGCATATCTTGATGACCTAGTTGTGTATTCCTCTAGCTGGTCGGAACATGTGGAAACCCTTGGTACTGTCTTTGAGAAGCTAGCAGCAGCGTCTTTGACTGTGAATTTGGTAAAGCCACAGTCACTACCTAGGTAAGCAAGTGGGGCAGGGCCAAGTGTGCCCTGTGGAAGCTAAGGTCATGGCGGGTTACTACAGGAGTTTCTGTAGAAACTTCTGCCAGAATGCTTTTGAAAGTGTGAAGGCTCTTTTTGTGTAGTGCTCCTGTTCTTGCAGCACCAGATTTTGCACTACCATTTAAGTTGGGTGTAGATGCCAGTGGTTTGGGAGCTGGTGCTGTCTTGCAACAGGAGGTCCATGGGATTGATCGTCCTGTGTTACTTCTCTCGAAAGTTCAACAAACACCAGCTGAATTACTCCACGATCGAGAAGGAAGCCCTTGCTTTGTTGTTTGCGTTACAATATTTTGAGGTCTATGTTGGGTCTAGTTCTATGCCTGTGATTGTTTATACTGACCACACCCCGCTAGTATTCCTAGCTCGTATGTACAATCACAACCAGCGCCTTATGCGTTTGTCCCTGATGGTCCAAAACTATGATCTGGACATTCGTCATAAGAAGGGTACCGATAACGTGTTAGCGGATGCCTTATCTCGAGTGTAAAATGTGTGATAAAAATAGTAAGTACAAAAGAAAATGGGAGATTGGTTTGTTTTTGTGTGTGGGGGTGTTACGTTCCAGCATGTGGCTGTGTATGTGTTTGTACTTTTGTCTCCCCCCCTTCTCTCACTCTCACTCTCTCACTCACTCTCTCTCTCTCACTCACTCTCTCCACCTGCTACTAGGTTCCTGTCATTCATCAGGACACTAATTGGAAACCAGCCAGTCATCCCAGCCATCACTCAAATCACCAGTTGACCAATCGGAAGCCCTCCTCTTGTTTTAAAACCCATGTGGCCCTTCCTTTTGTCTCTAATGCTGTTGGTTAAATGTTTGACTCTGATTTAATTAGCCAACTTGGTACG
Organism: Muraenolepis orangiensis; assembly: GCA_027704905.1. Classification (NCBI taxonomy): domain Eukaryota; kingdom Metazoa; phylum Chordata; class Actinopteri; order Gadiformes; family Muraenolepididae; genus Muraenolepis; species Muraenolepis orangiensis. The sequence goes on along the minus strand of CM051017.1, from coordinate 8,518,702 downwards.
TGTGTATGTGTGTGTGTTGGGAATTGGAGCCGGTAAGGGGCCCAACACATTTGGTGCTACACGTAGTGATAGTATTGTCTAGACACACTAGGTCAGGAGTGATGCCACTCATTGGATGTTTTGGACCTATGTTTGGTTAGGTAGTGTAGGTAGTGAGGAGTAGGTTTTATTTGACCTTTGTGTATAGGTAGACAAGATATTCCTTACTGAGTTAGTTGTTTTGTTTTACTTAGTTCATTCCTTTGGCATCATTCAAGCTCCTTTTCCCTCCCCCCCCCCCCCCTTCCCCCTTGGTTGTGTGTCTCAAATCCACCATTGTCATTGTCTATTAGTCTGTTTTTGTTTGTATATATATATAAGGCACAATATATTACTTTCTTTCACCTAAACTTGTTGTGGGCATTATTTTTCATTTGGTTCATTTATCACAAATTACAACACAATCCTCCTTTGTTATTCACCCCTTCCCCTTGACATACTGGGGTTGTAACCTTCTCTCTACCAAACTCAACAAATGTCTGACCTGAGGACTTCTTGTGATTCCTGAATCGTTGCCTATATGCCTCTGGCACCAACTCATATACACGGAGAACAGACTTCACAATGTCATATTGCAATCCATCATTAATGGACCGAGAAGAAATCACCTCCTGAGCTTTTCTCTATATCTATATATATATATATAGATATATAGATATAGAGATATAGATCTATAGATCTATAGATATATAGATCTATATCTATAGATATCTATATAGATATCTATATCTATATATATCTATATAGATATATAGATATCTATATAGATATCTATAGATATAGATCTATATATCTATATCTATATATAGATATATATCTATATCTATAGATATCTCTATAGATATCTATATAGATATATCTATAGATATCTATAGATATACCTATATCTATATAGATATCGATATAGATATCTATATCGATATCTATCGATATAGATATATATATCTATATAGATATAGATATATATATCTATATAGATATATATCTATATCTAGATATATATCTATATAGATATATATATCTATATCTATATAGATATATATATAATATATATATGTGTTCCCGTTCACAGCATTTCACTCAAACAATGCCACACGATGCTATATGCTGTTTGAGCAGTAAGATTCTTTATTTTGCCATGTGCAACAAGTATAATGGAACGCTTACTCTCCATTTGCTCCCGCAATATGATATTCCATTTTGCGCGGGTATATGATGTGGGTTTCATCACACATGCTCCCCTGCATGATATTAATAATGTATGAAGGTGAACCTAGTCTAGTTGGTGTTGGACGACCAATTTGTGTTTATTAACATCTAGACAAAATAGACTCATGTGTCTGTGGTGACAATGATTCAGACACATCCAATTATTAATATATTAATTATAGACCGCTCGGTCAAATCACCTGCTACCATTAATAACGGACGAATATAATAAAGGAAGTGTCTGAATTTGGCGGTGTAAAAAAAGGGCGGAACAATCCCTTTGTTGAAGAAGCTTGTAGACCGGATAAAGCAGGGCGGGCTTTGCGGACGGCTCCACTTACGTCCTCCACAAACATATATATACGGAGCAGACTGAGTAGAGCGTCATTCTAACGCAAGTAGATAACTGAAGATGTCAGGACGCGGTAAAGGAGGAAAGGGGCTCGGAAAAGGAGGCGCCAAGCGGCATCGCAAGGTCCTCCGTGATAACATCCAGGGCATCACCAAACCCGCCATCCGTCGTCTGGCTCGTCGCGGCGGAGTGAAGCGTATCTCCGGCCTGATCTACGAGGAGACCCGCGGCGTCCTCAAGGTGTTCCTTGAGAACGTGATCCGTGATGCCGTCACCTACACCGAGCACGCCAAGAGAAAGACCGTCACTGCCATGGACGTGGTCTATGCCCTGAAGAGGCAGGGTCGTACTCTGTACGGCTTCGGCGGTTAAACCAGCTTCTCCTACATTCAACACAAAAGGCTCTTTTAAGAGCCGCCCAAATACTTATAAGAAGCTTTTCTATCGGTTTTCTTCGCCATGAACCTGTACGTTGTCTTATTGCGTAAACTTGAGTCTTATTTTAGTGGGTCTTAGTATAGTTTGCTTTTTCCATCAGCCGCCATCTTATTTATCATCTAATTATTTATATGAAAGGGGATTAGGCGTTCCCTAATACTTAATACTCCCTAATTCTATTTTCATCCTGATCTTACTGTATTGCAGTCATAAGCGTGATTCGATCCGTTTATGGAGCAGGCTCCTCTAGATACGTTGAATGTGACTGCAATAGTTGTGGCATACTTTGATCTTTTTTTTTTAGCTGGCCACTACGTCGTTGTTGCAAGTGTCACTACGTTAAACACACCGGTAGAATCTAATTGGACCCGATTTCAGAACGCCTGGCGCATGCATTTGTGCCCCGTCAACGTAACGTAGATCTAGAACCGGCAAACTGAGCATTTCATTCATACACGAATGCGTGTTACGTTGCTTGCCTTACAATGCAGTCGTTGAATAGGGGGTAGTAGAGATTGTGTGACCAAGTACACCAGGACCACCCAAATTACATTAAGAGATTATCCCTATTTATAACTGAGTTGAAGGTAAATGTCGGTTCAATGACTAGTATGACCGGATACTGGTGTAAATGGCTTCCCGTTAATGTCCATGATGTGAGGCACGCCTGCCGAAAAGGACCATCCTGTGAAAGGACACTAGTTCCATTGATGCCATGAACCGACCGGGTTGAATCGATGCAATTAGTTCCTAACCCCATAATTGTATGTAACCGAACTGTATAGCCTATAACATGCCCCCAATCTACCTCTAAATGTAGGTCGGCCTTGATAACATCGACCCGAAAGAAACAATTTGTGATTTTTAGAAAGTACGTTGCTCTTACGTCTACAGCAACGTTCTTCGGCCCATATCGGCCCCATAGTTTTAGACATCAGACAACACTTTCCGAGTGGCTAAGCCCATACGTCATGCCTGGACCTTCTTAAGATGAACAAGTTGATCAATGAATCAACGGAGCTACGTTAAGCTTTTCCTATACAGTTCATCTAAATGTCTGTTTAATGTTCCTGGCAGTGAGGTTAGTCTAATTAAAGTGTTTTCCAGAGCAGGTCATCTGATAACCGGAAGGTTGCAAGCCATTACATTACATTACAGTCATTTAGCAGACACTTTTATCCAAAGCGACTTACAATAGTGTTTCAACAAAGGAAGGTAAAAGAACAACTTGTCACCAGAAGTCAAAAGTGCATTTCATTCCTAACAAGTCTCCAAGAACTGAACCAGTGCTCAGGTAAAAATACAATAAGTTGGCAAACAATATAAAAAAATATCTAGAACAATATCTACCTAACAATCTACTTAGTAAGCCACTAGTACATTAGTAAAAAAGTGATGTGCTAGGAGGAAGGATCCGGGTAGTGTTTCCTGAAGAGATGAGTTTTCAGCCTGCGGCTGAAGATGGGCAGTGACTCTGCAGTCCTGACATCCGTGGGAATTTCATTCTACCAAATTGGGGCCAGGACAGAGAAGAGCCGTGACCGCATAGATCGGCCACAAGGGCCGGGGCAGCAATGGGGCAAGCAGACGGCCCGAAGAAGCAGAGCGAAGTGGACAGGCAGGGATGTAGCTTGACCATTGCCTTGAGGTAGGAAGGAGCTGTTCCTTTCACTGCCCTGTAGGCTAGCACCAAGGTCTTGAACTGGATGCGAGCAGCTACAGGTAGCCAATGTAGAGTCCGAAGGAGGGTAGATGTGTTGGAGAACTTGGGTCGGTTGAACACCAGGCGAGCTGCAGCTTTCTGAGTGAGCTCCAGGGGCCTGATGGCAAATGCCGGGGCACCAGCAAGGAGGGAGTTGCAGTAGTCCCTCTGGGAGATGACAAGAGCCTGGATGAGCACCTGTGCAGCCTTTTCAGTGAGACAAGGTTGAATCGTCCTGGAGGAGAAATCTGCAGGAGCGAACAATGCAATGTTTGCCAAGAACGATGGTCGTCCAGGGTCACACCCAGATTCCTTGCAGTCCGAGTAGGTGTCACCACAGCATCATCAATGGTGACAGCCAGATCTGGGTGTGGACAGGCCTTAGCCGGGAAGAACACTAGCTCAGTCTTGTCCAGGTTGAGCTTTAGGTTTTGCATCAACATCCACTTTGAGATGTCTGCTAAGCATGCGGCAATGTGTGTTTCAACTTGCATGTCCGAGGGGGGAAACGACAAGACCAGTTTGGTGTCGTCAGCATAGCAGTGGTAGGATAAGTCATGGGAGTGGATAACAGAACCAAGGAGCGTTGTGTAGAGGGAGAAGAGAAGAGGACCCAGGACCGATCCTTGTGGAACCCCAGTAGTCAGTCTGCATGGTTCTGACACAGACCCTCCCAGTGCCACCTGGTAGGAGCGACCCGTCAGGTAGGATGCAAACAAGGAGATAGCAGAGCCTGACAAGGAGAGAGCAGAGCCATATCCCCGGCTCCTCCTAAGCCGTAAGTGTCCCTAAGAAAGACACCTAACCCTAACTGCTCCTGTCAGGCTTTCCCCAGCCGGTCAGGAGACAATAGTTTTAAATATGAGTGCAAGCCATTTACCTTTAGACAGTAGGCTACCCATACATATATACACTGACATTACATTTCATCCCGAGTCATACGACAGTTAACATTAACTGACATAGTTCATGTATTGCTTGATTTAGCTTACTTCTTTATAAAAAATAACCCTGATGTGCTATGATTCACATCAAAATTTGATATGTTTCTATTCACAACTGAGAAAATCCATTTGGTCAAGTTCAATTGGAATAAACATACAAACATATACAGACACTTAAAAAAGGCATTACCCCTATAGTACAATGGCAATCTACTATAACATAAATCCAAATTTGACGTGTATGTGGTGGGTTTAACATTTCAATTTCACAATGTAATTTTCCTGCATTTCAGATTTGTCTATTCCAGCATGGAAAGAGGAATATTGTGTAATATTTACCATTTTATTGTATGCATTATGCCAAGGAGAATGTGTATACGATTAATCCTATTCAAACGGTTATATATGTGCAAACATCTGATGTATGTAAGTACTTTATTCTTTACCTACATTTCACGTATGATTTTTGTATTATCGCTCATGATGCACTATGCTTTTACTGTTCTCTTTTCTATGTATTGTTCGATCATTCTCATTTCCCGTATGGGATTGATAATTCAATTTTATATAACCTCTTTCACAACATAACACTTTAATATTGTGTCTAAGCAGAATGGATGTTTTCTTGTTGACATCCTATTTAACCTATTTATATTTTGATTATAACGATACTAAACTAGAAAACAAAACTAAAATGCACATTCTGTCAAATCACTCCAACGTTATCCGGAATAGTATAGATTGGAGACGGAACACCAAGGAGTGACGTTTACAGTCAAGACAATTAAAATATTAAACATCAACACATTAGTTGAAATAAATACAAGCTGTGTGTTTTAGATCCATACGGATGTAGCCTTTGTGCTGGCTGCTTTAGCGCCAGCCTCTACTAAGACGTGTGTTTACCGGCCACCAAATAGGTTTATTTGAACCTAAACTACAGACACACAGGACACGTTGGTCACTGCTAACCGCTCGGCAGAAGACTCCGTCATGGGAAAACGCTTTGTCCGCATTTACAAAGTCCTTGGGTGTTGTTTAAAACAAACTTCAAAGTAAAGGCATTGATATCAGAACCATGTCACGTCACTATAAAATGTTTTTTTAGATACATTATCTGCATCCACGGTGCGTAAAACACGGTATGGTTCAGATTAAACATGTCTTCTTGTAGTTTATGAACTCAACGTGTCAAATATTTCCATCGCATGTGAATAGTATCGTGGTAAAATGAAGGAGGAAACACAAACGAGACAATGGTTGTGTCTCACACAGAGAAACGCTTCACTGGCTGAGTCTGTACGGTTCTCATCGTGTGTATAAGGACAGCCCACTGACGCTCTACGGGCATTTCTAATTCTAGACAGTGGACTTAGAACTACCGACAAGATGGCTGAAGTTCCTCCTGCTCCCGCATCCCCGGCAAAAGCATCCAAGAAGAAGACGGCGACCAAGAAGAAGGCAGGACCCACTGTGGGAGACCTGATAGTCAAAGCCGTGGCAGCCTCCAAGGAGCGTCGCGGAGTTTCTCTGGCGATGGTCAAAAAGTGTCTGGCTGCGGAGGGATACGACGTGGAGAAGAACAACTCCCGCGTCAAGATCGCCGTGAAAAGCTTGGTGGCGAAGGGAACCCTGGTCCAGACCAAGGGCGTCGGAGCCTCTGGTTCTTTCAAGGTCAACAAGGAGGCCATCAAGCCAGTCCCTAAGAAGGCTGCTGCTGCGCCTAAAGCCAAGAAGCCCGCTGCCAAGAAACCCGCCGCTTCCAAGAAACCCGCCGCTTCCAAGAAACCCGCCGCTACCAAGAAGGCTGCCGCTACCAAGAAGGCTGCCCCAAAGGCGACAAAGAAACCCGCTGCCGCTAAGAAGCCTGCAGTCATCAAGAAAAGCACCCCGAAGAAGGCAAAGAAGCCCGCAGCGGCCAAGAAGCCACTGAGCAAGCGCTCCAAGAAAGCCGTCATAAGCCCCAAAAGAGCAGCCAAGCCAGTTGCCAAGAAGTCACCGGCAAAGAAGGCGACCAAGCCCAAAGCCGCCAAGAAGGCAGCCCCCAAGAAGAAGTAGAAGCTCTCTCTTGGTTCACATTGTAAACCCCAAAGGCTCTTTTAAGAGCCAACCACACAACTTTAAGAGCCTATGTTCCCAATAGTATTATTTATTTAATATTCTTATGTGTTTGATACAGTAGTATTTAATAATAGTATTAATGGTCAGTTTTTGCAGTTACTTTTTGTAAGAACTTTTTTGCTTCTACATAGCACAACATGGTCATTTAGCAGACACTATTGTCCAAAGCGACTTACAATAGTGCGTTCAACAAAGGTAGGTAAGTGAACACTCGTCACCATGAGTCAAAAGTGCATTTCATTCCTAAAAAATAATAACACTAACCACATTGTCTCACAAACGTATATAAATCATCTGTCTCCGCCTCGCCATACTATCACAAAGGCTGTAACATTTCTAGGTTCTGAATTTAAAACCTGTATACATGTGTATATAAACCAACGACCAATTAGCTCTGTGACAAGTGCGTTATATGGACAGCTCGCGCTGATGTCAGTTATTCGTTCATTCATTAATCAAGAAAACAATAAGACAATAATCCAGACTTTATTTCGGCCATGTGCGAACTAGTAGAATTCTAAACTATTTTAAATTAATTTAAACAATAAAGAGCGATACAGTGTCTTTATTAAGGATGACTGACTACTACTGCTAGCCATCTACATTTACATTCTACAAGTACCTCCATAGCTATGTGGAGACTACTCATCAAGGTTAAGATTTATTTAGGTGTTAACTGTTGGCGATATTACTTATATATTCCTCAACGCGGAGCCACAGATGGCCATTGTGTCTTTGTATGGTGGGGGTATTATGAGTGAATATTTAAAATGCTGAATACTTTATACATTTTATAAAGCATGTTCGTGAGAAACAATATTGTGGCTGTACTTAAAATGTGCAAGACCAAGTCTGGGTAACTCCCAGGCCCTACACGGAGCTGTAGGCTACTTTAGTCATCAGTTGCCAATCAGAGGGCGGGACTTGATCATCTCTTTGCTGTATTCGCTAAAGCGTCTCTAAAGAGACCAATCAGCGTGTTCGCTTCTCCGGCACTGGCTATATAAACTCTGCTCTACGGCGCGTTATCACAAGTCGACTCTACAGACACTCCAATGGCAAGAACAAAGCAGACTGCTCGTAAGTCCACCGGTGGCAAAGCCCCGAGGAAGCAGCTCGCGACCAAGGCTGCGCGTAAGAGCGCCCCAGCTACCGGTGGCGTGAAGAAGCCCCATCGTTACAGGCCCGGGACTGTAGCTCTGAGGGAGATCCGTCGTTATCAGAAGTCCACCGAGCTGCTGATCCGCAAGCTGCCCTTCCAGCGGCTCGTGAGGGAGATAGCCCAGGACTTCAAGACTGACCTCCGCTTCCAGAGCTCCGCCGTCATGGCTCTCCAGGAAGCCAGCGAGGCTTACTTGGTCGGTTTGTTCGAGGACACCAACCTGTGCGCAATCCACGCCAAGAGGGTCACTATTATGCCCAAAGACATCCAGCTGGCCCGCCGTATTCGTGGAGAACGCGCATAAATCCTACCATAACCCCACTAAAAAGGCTCTTTTAAGAGCCACATACACATCTTGAAGAACCATCCTAAAATATATTTATTCCATGGGCCAAAAACAATGTTTTAAAAGTAAAATATACTTGCGTTAGGCCACTGGATTCGTGTCCTGAGGTTTAACGGATCCCAATGTTTATTTAGGCCTTGGACACATGTTCTACTCTTCGTTCAAATGTCGAAATATGATAATGTATTTACGATTAATTTGGCACGATGGTAAGTCAACGTACGTCGTTTGAGCAGGCCAATGAGCAAAGACTTGGGTGGGGATATACACCGGTGTGCTTCAGTAACAATTACAGTTTGAAAAACCCAAACAACATAACTGTCTGGAAGAGGCAAAGCCAGGCTAAGGCCAAGACCCGCTCATCCCGTGCCGGGCTCCAGTTCCCCGTCGGACGTGTGCACAGACTTCTCCGTAAAGGCAACTATGCTCATCGCGTCGGTGCCGGAGCTCCCGTCTACTTGGCGGCTGTACTCGAGTATCTGACCGCTGAGATCCTGGAGTTGGCTGGAAACGCCGCCCGCGACAACAAGAAGAGTCGTATCATCCCCCGCCATCTGCAGCTGGCCGTCCGCAACGACGAGGAGCTCAACAAGCTCCTGGGCGGAGTGACTATCGCTCATGGCGGTGTGCTGCCCAACATCCAGGCCGTTCTTCTGCCCAAGAAGACTGAGAAGCCAGCCAAGAAGTAAACTAAACCCATAAGCAACCAAAACAAAGGCTCTTTTGAGAGCCACTCACATGCGTTAAAGTCTAAAACCTCCGAACACTCATTCAAATGAACTATAAGCAATATAAAACTACATGGTAGTCCACAAGGTGGATGGGCGGAGCCATTATTTTCAATCTCCAAATTCACGCATGTAAGTGAGTCAGACTATGTAATTGTTTAGTGTTCTCGTTTTTGGAATTTCACTCACACTTCGTTCGCGCAAGATATTCACTGAAAACTAGCAGCGTGGACGGTACGAAGGTCAGCAACTGCGAGCGGTGGAGAAAGCGGACACTTAAGTGTGTATTTTGCCATGTGCAATCAGTATAATGGAATGCTTGCTCCTGCATAATGAGTTATAAACAATTGAAATCATATCAACGCGCAAGACGCTCGGTTCATTGTGGAACAATTGTTTTTTCTTCCATTCAACCCGTACAAATAGATAAACAAGACAAATATGGCTTAAACGCGTGCTTGATACAGCGCCATATTACATTCACCTTGCAACATTCATAAAGAAACATAAAACTTAAATCATTCTTACAATACATCTTATCAAACTGTAATGGTTAAATCTTTCGCGCTCAATCTTTTTTGGTAGTGTGCGTCATTCAAATGTGTCCCACCAGAAAATAGAGAGCACCTCACTTCCATCCCTACGTAAATTCCGCCACAAGGCCACACCACAAACAAGGCAGCGACCACAATAACAAACATAAAATTACTGACTGGCAGTTACTACAAGGACATTGGTGTATGATTAATCCGTTCTGTCAATCATTTAGCTGTAAAATAATATGCCGATGTACAGTATGTCATCACACATGCTCTCCTGCATGAAATTAACATGTATGTAAACTATAGTTATGTTATTATAACTAGTTCTATGATCATAGACGGGTCATCCACAGTTTGTCAGACTGCAGGACTGTGTGTCTGACACTGTGGTCAGCAGCACTGGTGCTCCACAGGGAACTGTTCTTTCCCCATTCCTGTTCACCCTGTACACCTCAGACTTCCAGTACAACTCTGTGTCCTGCCATCTGCAGAAGTTCTCGGACGACTCTGCAGTTGTTGGTTGTGTCAGCGAGGGAAACGATGAGGAGTACAGGGGCGTCGTGGACTCCTTCGTTGAGTGGTGTGAGCTGAACCATATGCAGCTCAACACTGACAAGACGAAGGAGATGGTGGTGGACTTCCGCATGAGGAAATCCACACCCACACCCATTTCCATCAAGGGTGTGTCCGCTGAAGCTGTCCAGGAATATAAATACCTGGGAGTTCATCTGGACAACAAACTGGTCTGGGCCAAGAACTCTGAGGCGGTTTACAAGAAGGGCCAGAGCCGTCTTTACTTCCTGCGGAGGCTCCGGTCCTTCAACGTTTGCAACAAGATGCTGAAGATGTTCTACCAGTCGGTGGTAGCCAGTGCCATCTTCTCCGGAGTCGTGTGCTGGGGAAGCAGGTTGAGATCAGCAGACGCCAACAAGATCAGCAGGATTGTCAGGAAGGCTGGCGCTGTCCTGGGGGTCCAGCTGGACTCCTTGTTGGTGGTGTCTGAGAGAAGGATGCTGCGCAAGCTGCGTAGTATCCTTGACAACAACTCTCACCCTCTCCATCAGGTGCTGACCTCATATAGAAGCACCTTTAGCAACAGACTCATTCCACCCAGGTGCACCACAGAACGCCATAGGAAGTCCTTTCTTCCTGTGGCCATTAGACTCTTTAATTCCTCTACCTCGGGTCGTGAGAGGGACAGCGGAGACTCAGTGACCTGAGGCCAACGTACTTATTTTTATTTTTGGTCAACGCACTGTAATCATCTCATTGTACTTTGCACTGTAAATTCTATTCAAATCCGAATTCACTTTTCACTTTTCACATGTCACTTTTCAGTTGAGTTATTTATTAATATATTATTACTGCCAATTTGCACTATACGTATTGTTGTGTATTGTATATACCTACGTATTACTGTTATAATACTGTAAATTATCTTCATTTATCAATACATTTAGACTTCATTTAGAATTATTTTAACTATTTTGTTTATAATAGTTTTATTTTAGTTAGTTGTTGTTTTGTTTTTTAGCTTAGGTATTAGTATTTTTGTGTGTGCATTTATTCCCCCTGTGTCAACTGTTGCACCTTAATTTCCCTCGGGATTAATAAAGTTTTCTGAATCTGAATCTGAATCTGAATAGGCGTAGCCGTCTAGGATTCGCCTTGTGGGCTTGTCGCGTGCACACTGACAAAACAGGACAGCATCAAGGCGAAGCAAAGACATTTCCTATGAGCCTGGAGAATAGGGACGTGGAAATAAGCGTCCTTGAGGTCTAAGGACGGGAACCAATCGCCCTGTCTCAAGCATCAGAGCAGCGCTCTGATCGTGAGAATACGGAATTTCTGCTCTGCCACTAACTTGTTGAAAGCGCAGAGATGCAATATGGGTCTCATCTCCCCTGACGTCTTGGTAACCAGGAAGTATGTATGAAAGTATGAATGGTTCCCAGCATGTTTATGAGGGTCTGGTTGAACTGTTCCGTGGTCCGGTTCCCCTGGAGGTGGTAGGGGGTTGTGTGAGTCTTAGTGATGCAAGTACACTTTCATAGGTCCTTCACCAGTATGCTTTCAAAATTGCGTCCTTGGTCTACATGCGGCAAGGCGGCAGTATAGCTCAGGAGGTAGAGCGGTCGCCTCACAACCGGAAGGTTGCTGGTTCGATCCCCGCCGCCTCCTCCTAACAAAAGCTGTCGAGGTGTCCTTGAGCAAGACACCCTAACCCTAACTCTTGACGTGCTGGCTGTCTCCTTGCATTGCTGACTCCGCCGTTGGTGGTTGAATGGGTGAATGTGAGGCATGACTTGTAAAGCACTTTGAGTAACCATTGGTTAGGAAAGCGCTATATAAATGTTCATTTACCATTTACATGCAATTTCGCCGGAAATCCAAACCTGCAGAAGAAGTTTCTCCACAGTGTGCTGGATTTTTAGTCCTTAGTGGGGTAGGCCTGAGCATAGCAGGAGAACTAATCTGTAACAAGGATTACATTTTCTATACCGCTCTTTGACCTCTCCAGGCACAACAAGTCCACGCAAACTTCATGGGGGCACTGCTGTGGATACTGACAAGGGGAGCCTGGAGACCTGCAGTAGGGGTCTTTCTGAGGCAGCACTTCTCACACTGTTGGCACCAAGCCTTGATTTCCTGGAACATTCTTGGCCAGTAAGATCTCTCTTTTATCATCTGCAACGTCCTCTCAAAACCTAAGGGCCCTGAGTCACCATGAAGAGCTGTTTTGACTGGTGTATGCAGCTTCCCTGGTAGAAATTCCTCTTTAGTAGTCTTTGATAAGGCGGTACATGATACCATTCCTCAGCACTAACCTCCTCCACTCCACTAAGAAAAGCCCTCCCTTCTCTCCAACTTCTATCCACTCACTGCGACTTGGTTGTCACTTATTTCAAAAACATTTCCAAACTCTGCCCTACTCTAACCCTGTCAGATTCAGAGAGGCTTGTTGATGTCCTTAACTCTTCTAGGCTAGACTCCTAAAATGAGCTTTTTACTGGGATCCCTGGAAAGAGCACCAAGAAGATGCAGTACATTCAAAATAGGGCTGCCAGGATCTTAATGAAAATTTGTAAACATTAGCATATAACAACGACTCTGTTATCATTGCACTGGCTTCTGATCTCATTCGGTAGAAAATCCTGTTACTTACACACAAATGCATAAATGGTTATGCACCTACCGAGAACTCATTTCTACACAAACTGCCACCCACACCCTCAGACCTGCCAACAACTTGCTCCTCAGGGCCCCTAGTACTAAGCTCCGCACCATGGGGGACCGGCATTTTGTCTCGGCTGCATCTTTCTCATCATTTAAGGACACCACAGACCCTGGACTCTTTGAAGACAGGCATTAAAAAACCTTTTTATTATTTTTTTATGTTAATATTAGTGTTCACTATTCTTTGTAACATTATTGTGTTTGTTTGCTGTGTTCCTAACTTTGTAGCACTAAATCAAATGCATTATTATTATTATTATTTGTGGAGGGTGTGTGGTTGGTGGCTGGTGTAAGCGGCCACTTAAACCAGCCACCTGACCTGTGACATGCCCCAGGGTGTACATTTTCTTTGCTTTGTTTTGAGGCTGGAACTGCTTTGTTTATCTTGCCATGTTTCAGAGCTCCTCCTGTAGCTCTCAAAAGCTTAATAGCCTGGGCTTCATTGGTGCAATTGTTGCATATGCCTCATCGGTGAGCCTTCTCATAAACTGCCGGGTGAGTTTATCATCTCGATCAGTAAAACCTGTGCCCTTTCTATTTCTCCCCCACTTCCTGGGGGGGGGGGGGGGGGGGGGGGTAGTGGCAACCTTAAGGCGGGCTGGCATACAACCGTTGAGCTGGATCCATGGTGGGACCGCTCCTGACCTCGACACCTCTGGCTTCCTCTTTGGCACGGCCGATCTCCCTTTCCGCACTAGTTGCGGGGACAGGGGTGGTGGCACCAGGTGCTCCAGACGTATATCATTGAAGTGAAAGACAGTGTCTTAGGTGCAATCCTAAGAAGGGATAAATACTAAGTGTTGCCAGCATTGCATGGGACTTCCTTATTCTCACCTCATAGGATCCAGGGCTGCCGACAAAGCTTTGTCTATTTGTTTGTCTGTCGGTCTGTCCACTTGTCTGTTTGGCCACTTGTCTACTTTGGTATTTGTTCATTGTCTTTTATAAATTACTTGATAAATCTTTAAACTTTAAACTAAGCTCATGTGTGACAGTTCTTATTGATTGACAATTTGCCTGCTTATTCACAGAGCTTTCCACCACACCAGCCAACGTTTTGGCTGGCTATGCAATGAACAGGGCTCTTTGCTGGTGGCACAGACAGGTGTGAGTGCATGGGTAGACTGGAAGGTGGGGGTGGGGGCATGGTTTGTGGAAGTCCACCAGGATGTATGTCATAATGAGGATCTAGACATGGGGCAAGTTTAGAAGTCGGTCAGGGATATGTACAGCAGATGGGGGCCTCGAGGCTTCACTCAGGACAAGGTACTGAGGGCTAGGAAATGCAGCTTGTGAGATATGCTTCTGGTTGATTGGTCCATAACATGTATCCTATAGGACCAGCCCAGCAACAGCAGGGTTATTCAGAATTTTTGCAAATAGTGGGGTTTGACATTTTTGAATTGTGACCTGGGATACTGGGGTGGGATGTGTTTAGCTTGTGTAGGCCTGGAGACTAACAGGCTGGGTCAGATATGGGGAGGCATGGATTGTTAATGGTGGGTTGCTGAACAGTTTGCATTCCTTGCAAATACAGGGTGTGAGGAGCCTTGGAGAGACAATGAGGCTGTGGGATCATACACAGGAGCCACAGGGGTGGCACCCAACTAGCTGTGGTATAACCTATTTGTCTGGTGACCTGGGCTTGTGGGTGGACTGATGTTAACGCACAATGACGTGCATTTCTCAAGACCCCAGTGCCAGCAAGTCTTGAGTAATTCACTGAGCAACAAAGAGTGACAGTGCTGGCGGTGGTGGGGTATGTCCATCCTCTGTCCAAGCATGGGTTTGTGTCTGATTTGGGGAGGCAGGGATGTGACGGGACCCTCTCCTGCGGGCGCGTTTGTTGTTCTCCCCCAGTGCTTGGTGGCTCCGGTCTGGGAATGGGCTCCCCTCCCAGCACTCTCCGTTGGGACAACGGAGAGTCTCAGTACTTTGTTGCGTTGTCTGTGGCACATAATATGTGGCACAGCTATGCAGATTATCCGAGGAGCCGGTTCCCTACACTGGGGCACCTTACCTCCAGCCCCCCACTAGGCCTGCTACATCCCTGGCTGAAACATCCCTGCCTCCCCAAATCAGAAACAAACCCATGCTTCGACGAGGATCGACATACCCCACCACGCCCAGGACCTATGCTGCTCAGTGCATTACTTGAGCATTCAAAATTCTAACTAACCCAGCCTGCCGGCCCTACAGGATACACGTTATGAACCAATCCGCAGAGGCATTTCTCAAAAGCTGCATTTCCTAGCCTTCAGTAACCTGTCCTGAGTGAAGCCTTGATGCCCCCATCTGCTGCCAGCAAATCTCCAGCCATCTCCAAGCAGCCTTTGGTCAGCAGTTTCTTCACCGTGTCAAAGAGAGCCACCCGGAGTGGTTTACCGCTCTACTGAAAGTCACAATTTGAACAAAGTGAAACGGGTGACCCGGTGGGCCCTGCTGTTTAAACTGGCCGTAAGATATGCATGCCTTGTGGTTAAAGAGATGTATTTAGGGTGCAAGATTGAAGCTGGCCCACGAGAAAATACCTATATAGCCCTTATTGAAGGCCACGCCTCCCTCAAGACCTCTTGGTCGCCAAGGTTCTTGCGGATGTCAAGAGGGGCTGTGCTCCGGTGAGAGTGATGAACCTGTCCCAGCATGCCATCACCATTTAAATCACACACACACATCTGGGAAATGCTTGCAGGGTGAAAAATGTTGTACACTTTTCGGGAAAAAAAGCAGGGTGAAGTGCACAATAGTAAAGAGGCATGTCTGAGTCTTGACCAAGTAGTGGCTAGTTGTGAGGTGGGCCTAAGTGGATTAGCGTGCTCTCCTTAAGGAGCTGGAATGTTAGTGTGTTATTAATTTGGCATGATGGTGAATAAAAGTAGGTCCTATTGACGTTTTAGCACCAGCTGTGGTAAAATTTTGGTAAAAACTTCTAAATTTGAATAACTCATAACTCTCCTTTGTATCCTTGACCTTGTATTGAATCTTAACTGGACATTGTGTTCTCTTGTTTGTAGTATGTGACCTTTCAATCTCAATGAGACTTTTAACTGGTTTTATATAAATATAATTAAAATTTATATATATATATATATATATATATATATAAATTTTAATTATATTTATTTAAGTTAGAGGGAGTAAGAGTATATATATATATATATATATACATTTTCTTTGACCAGGTGTGTGCACCATTTTGGAAGTTAGAGGGAGTAAGAGTATATATATATATATATATATATATATATATATATATATATATACTCTTACTCCCTCTAACTTCCAAAATGGTGCACACACCTGGTTTATGTACAATACTGCCACCTATTGCGCGTGAAAGGAAAGTCTGTACTGTGATTTTTCATTGGTCAACTGTTTTACGTTTGAGCAGGCCAATGAGCAAAGACCTGAGTGCTCATATATACCGGTGTGCTGCGGTACGTAGCTATTTTGAAATATTTACAAATACAAGTCAAACATGTCTGGAAGAGGCAAGACCGGAGGCAAAGCCAGGGCTAAGGCCAAGACCCGCTCATCCCGTGCCGGGCTCCAGTTCCCCGTCGGACGTGTGCACAGACTTCTCCGTAAAGGCAACTATGCTCATCGCGTCGGTGCCGGAGCTCCCGTCTACTTGGCGGCTGTGCTCGAGTATCTGACCGCTGAGATCCTGGAGTTGGCTGGAAACGCCGCCCGCGACAACAAGAAGAGTCGTATTATCCCCCGCCATCTGCAGCTGGCCGTCCGCAACGACGAGGAGCTCAACAAGCTCCTGGGCGGAGTGACTATCGCTCAGGGCGGTGTGCTGCCCAACATCCAGGCCGTTCTTCTGCCCAAGAAGACTGAGAAGCCAGCCAAGAAGTAAACTAAACTCATAAGCAACCGAAACAAAGGCTCTTTTAAGAGCCACTCACATGTGATAAAGCGTTAAACCTAACTGTTCATTTAAATGAACTATAAGCAATATAAAATACCTGGTATAGATAATAATTGTTTAGTGTTCTCGTTTTTGGAATTTCACTCAAACTCCTGTTTGAGGGAGCTGTTTAGTAGCTGTCTGGCCCGTCCTCGACAATGATTCACATTCATTGGTTCGCACAAGATATTAACGTTTCTTTCTTCCATTTCGTCCATTCAACCCGTACAAATTGATAAACACAAAATAAAGCCAAATATGGCTTAAACGCGTGCTTGATACAGCTCCAAATTATTCACCTGCAACATTCATAAAGAAACAGTTACATAAACAACTTTCTTCAATATGAAATACATTATTTACTAAACAATACATCTTATCAAACTTTAAATCTTTCGCGCTCAATCCGTGCGTCATTAAAATGTGTCCCACCAGAAAATAGAGAGCACCTCACCTCAGAGCATCCCTACGTAAGTTCCGCCACAAGGCCACACCACAAACAAGGCAGCGACCACAATAACACACATACAATTACTAACTGGCAGTTACTACAAGGACATTGGTGTATGATTAATCCGTTCTGTCAATCATTTAGCTGTAAAATAATATGCCGATGTACAGTATGTCATCACATGCTCTCCTGCATGAAATTAACATGTATGTAAACTATAGTTATGTTATTATAACTAGTTCTATGATCATAGGCGTAGCCGTCTAGGATTCGCCTTGTGGGCTTGTCGCGTGCACACTGACAAAACAGGACAGCATCTCGCGGCGGGGCGAGAGCCTCGCTGTCATAGTCACTGAGTCCAGGGACAGTCCCAGATAGACCAGCTAAAAGCAGGGAAGCGGGGAGCTCTTTTCCCAATTGATGGCGAAGCCCAGGAAGGACAGGTGTTCTATAACACCATGGTGTCCTTCCTCGTGGCTTCCTCTGAATGACTTAAAATCCACAGATCGTCGAGATAAAAAATAACAAATTTTCCTTGACGCCTGAGCGGCCTTGGAGAAGGTGCGCGGGGCCAGAGAGTATCCGAATGGCAGGCACTGGTGATCGTAGGCCACGCCCATAAAGGCGAAGCAAATACATTTCCTATGAGCCTGGAGAATAGGAACGTGGAAATAAGCGCTCTTGAGGTCTAAGGACGTGAACCAATCGCCCTGTCTCAAGCATCAGAGCAGCGTATTAAGTGTATATGTTTGTTTATACCAATGTAACTGCCAATAGAGGAAATAATTTAATTTAACAGAATAAAGCTAAACCAATACAAAACGTGAACTATGTAAGTTAATGTCATTGTTTTCATGTGTGGGTAGCCTACTGAAGTCCGTTAAATGGCTTGCATTTTTACGTTGTATATTATACTACATGTAGAGGTAACTTGATGGCATATAGGCTACACAATTCAGTTTAGGTAACTAACAAATCTGCATTGAGTCAACACTGGTTTGTTGTGCAATACCACACCATGGACTATGGCGAAGATAACTGATGGGAAAACTTCTTCACAAGTATTTGGGCGGCTCTTAAAAGAGCCTTTTGTGTTGAATGTAGTAGATGCTGGTTTAACCGCCGAAGCCGTACAGAGTACGACCCTGCCTCTTCAGGGCATAGACCACGTCCATGGCGGTGACAGTCTTTCTCTTAGCGTGCTCGGTGTAGGTGACGGCATCACGGATCACATTCTCAAGGAACACCTTGAGGACGCCGCGGGTCTCCTCGTAGATCAGGCCGGAGATACGCTTCACTCCGCCGCGACGAGCCAGACGGCGGATGGCGGGCTTGGTGATGCCCTGGATGTTATCACGGAGGACCTTGCGATGCCGCTTGGCGCCTCCTTTTCCGAGCCCCTTTCCTCCTTTACCGCGTCCTGACATCTTCCGTTATCTACTTGCGTTAGAATGACGCTCTACTCAGTCTGCTCCGTATTTATGTGTTTGTTGAGGACGTAAGTGGAGCCGTCCGCAAAGCCCGCCCTGCTTGATCCGGTCTACAAGCTTCTTCAACAAAGGGATTGTTCCGCCCTTTTTTTACACCGCCAAAATGTGTCATCCAACACCAACTAGGCTGCAATGCTGTAGTAGCCATAACCGATATCAACAATTAGATAATGTTGAGACATTTCACTTGCGTACGAGTTGTGGTTTAACTTCATACATTATTAATGTAGGAGAGAATGTGATTTCCAAGAAGTCAGGGTGGCGTGATCGAGAGGCACAAACCGTTTGTGGGCCTGTACATATGGCCTGGCAATATTGATTTCACAATGATGTAGTGATGGGCAAAATGAACCAACTATCTGAGACTTTCATGTCCGGTATGAACCGGATCAGTCTGTCGAACGTCCAAGTGCTTTCCCCACCGCTCACACACTTGCTGACTATCGTACCTTTCACGTATCCTGGCTCCTCAAAATTTGCAGTCGCTCAAATTAATGAATCTGTGAATCATTGACTCGAGGATTGACCACTGAAATGCTGTGAAGGGAAAACTATACAAGTTCAACCGACTTGTATGCGTCAGTTTTGAGATTCCAATAATGTGAAATGATTCGGTCCGCCCATCATTTAAAACATGTAGGTTATATTGCTTAGTCTATTTGGACAAATTCAGGAGTTATGCCATTTGTAAGCTTGTGGGTGGCTCTTAAAAGAGCCTTTGTTTTGGATGCTTATGGATTTAGTTTACTTCTTGGCTGGCTTCTCAGTCTTCTTGGGCAGAAGAACGGCCTGGATGTTGGGCAGCACACCGCCCTGAGCGATAGTCACTCCGCCCAGGAGCTTGTTCAGCTCCTCGTCGTTGCGGACGGCCAGCTGCAGATGGCGGGGGATGATACGACTCTTCTTGTTGTCGCGGGCGGCGTTTCCAGCCAACTCCAGGATCTCAGCGGTCAGATACTCGAGCACAGCCGCCAAGTAGACGGGAGCTCCGGCACCGACGCGATGAGCATAGTTGCCTTTACGGAGAAGTCTGTGCACACGTCCGACGGGGAACTGGAGCCCGGCACGGGATGAGCGGGTCTTGGCCTTAGCCCTGGCTTTGCCTCCGGTCTTGCCTCTTCCAGACATGCTTCACTTGTCTGTGTAAATAATTCTACCGATACCGTCGCACACTGGTATATATAACCCGCCTGGTCTTTGCTCATTGGCCGGTTCAAACGTTAGAAAATTGACCAAACGTAAACCACGGTAAATACTTTTCTTGTCACGCGCATTGTGGGACAGTATTGCACATATTGCAAATGTGCTCATTTTGAAACTTTGAATTATAAAGTTTATATATATTTATTTATTATTATTACAATATATATTTAAATTTATAAAAAGAAAAATAGAAATATTGCATGTTACCAATAAAGAGGATTCGTATAACTAGGGTTCTGCAGCAAACATGTTACAGACCTGGAGTTACATATAGCGATAAACCGAACCTCAAACTCTTGCATTAGCCTACTCGTTACGATATTTTATAGCATTATTTGATTATATAGGATATTTGACCATATAGCATTTATAGCATTATTTGACTATTTTTTTTTGACCATGTATTTGAGTTGCGCAATTAATTTCCCCCTCGAAAAAAAAAAAAAAGGATGATTCTTTAAAACATGTTTGTGGCTCTTAAAAGAGCCTTTTTGGTGAAGGGAGTGATTGGTGGGTAGTATTTATGCGCGTTCTCCACGGATACGGCGAGCCAGCTGGATGTCTTTGGGCATGATGGTGACCCTCTTGGCGTGGATTGCGCACAGGTTGGTGTCCTCAAACAAACCGACCAAGTAAGCCTCGCTGGCTTCCTGGAGAGCCATGACGGCGGAGCTCTGGAAGCGGAGGTCAGTCTTGAAGTCCTGGGCTATCTCCCTCACGAGCCGCTGGAAGGGCAGCTTGCGGATCAGCAGCTCGGTGGACTTCTGATAACGACGGATCTCCCTCAGAGCCACGGTCCCGGGCCTGTAACGATGGGGCTTCTTCACGCCACCGGTAGCTGGGGCGCTCTTTCGAGCAGCCTTGGTCGCGAGCTGCTTCCTTGGGGCTTTGCCACCGGTGGACTTACGAGCGGTCTGCTTTGTTCTTGCCATTGGAGAGTCTGTAGAGTCGACTTGTGGCGCCGTAGAGCAAAGTTTATATAGCCAGCGCCGGAGAAGCGAACACGCTGATTGGCTCCCTTTTAAAGGCTTGAGCGAATAAAGCGAAGAGACGATCAAGTCCCGCCCCCATATACAGGTTTCGATTAGATTCAAATGTATTGAACAGTACAGTACAGCGAAAATAATTGCAGTAGATGTTGTAGTAAAGTGCATGGTAATATATAATGTACAGTGATTAAATACGATGAAAAATCACGTGAAAACAGTCTACTAAAAAACTACTATTGAAAACAGGTATCAAATAACTTATAAAATAGGTATGACATATTTGCTGAATTATAGGTCCAAACAGGTAGTGAGCAGGGGTATGCAGTTGCATCAACAAGATACATATATATAAATCTATATACAGCAGGTAGTAAGCAGTTCTATCAACAGTTGAAGATTTATATATATATATATATATATATATATATATATATATATATATATATATATATATATATATATACATATATATATATATATATATACGGTAAGTACAGTAAAATGTACATGGCTATCATACATGTATTTAACCAATAAATGTGTAAACTATAGGCAGGGCCGTTGAAGACATGTATGGTGAAAGGGAGTCAGCAGAGTTTGTATGTTGTAGGCAGGGGGGGGGCTGTAGGGGGGCTGTAGTTCAGAGTTTAGAGAGGGGGGAGCTGTCATCATGGTAGAGTTCAGAGAGATGACAGCTGAAGTTAAATCGCCAGTTTGCATTTAATTTTCAAATTTGTACGACTGAATGCTTACTCTCCATATAATATATTAATATATATATATATTTATGTTATCATCCAATTGAAAACATAACAATTATGACCAGGCGTAGACCTCTGCACTGGTTTAAACAAGAGGATATTTATTTTAAGAAAACGTGCAAATGTAATTAGTGTTTAATAACTATAGTTCATGATATGCTATGTTGTGGATATCAAACTAATAGACTAAACAATTTATACAAATATCAATTATTGTATACAGACACATGAATATTACATAAATACTGCTATTTGGAACATAGGCTCTTAAAGTTGTGTGGTTGGCTCTTAAAAGAGCCTTTGGGGTTTACAATGTGAACCAAGAGAGAGCTTCTACTTCTTCTTGGGGGCTGCCTTCTTGGCGGCTTTGGGCTTGGTCGCCTTCTTTGCCGGTGACTTCTTGGCAACTGGCTTGGCTGCTCTTTTAGCGGCTTTATTTGGGCTCTTGCTCAGTGGCTTCTTGGCCGCTGCGGGCTTCTTTGCCTTCTGGGTGCTTTTCTTGGTGACCGCAGGCTTCTTAGCGGCAGCGGGTTTCTTTGTCGCCTTTGGGGCAGCCTTCTTGGTTGGGGCAGCCTTCTTGGTAGGGGCAGCCTTCTTGGTAGGGGCAGCCTTCTTGGTAGGGGCAGCCTTCTTGGTAGCGGCGGGCTTCTTGGCTTTAGGCGCAGCAGCAGCCTTCTTAGGGACTGGCTTGATGGCCTCCTTGTTGATCTTGAAAGAACCGGAGGCTCCGACGCCCTTGGTCTGGACCAGGGTTCCCTTCGCCACCAAGCTTTTCACGGCGATCTTGACGCGGGAGTTGTTCTTCTCCACGTCGTATCCCTCTGTAGCCAGGCACTTTTTGACCATCGCCAGAGAAACTCCGCGACGCTCCTTGGAGGCCGCCACGGCTTTGACTATCAGGTCTCCCATAGTGGGTCCTGCCTTCTTCTTGACCACCGTCTTCTTCTTGGCCGCTTTCGCCGTGGAGGTGGCAGCGGGAGCAGCAGGAGGAACTTCAGCCATCTTGTCGGTAGTTGTAAGTCTACAGTCTTAGAGAATTAGAAATGCCCGTAGAGCGTCAGTGGGCTGTCCTTATACACACGACGAGAACCGTACAGACTCATTCAGTGAAGCGTTTCTCGAGACACAACGATAGTCTCGTTTGTGTTTCCTCCTTCATTTTACCACGATACTATTCACATGCGATGGAAATGTTTGACACGATGAGTTCATAAACTACAAGAAGACATGTTTAATTTGAACCATACCGTTTTTTTACGCACCGTGGACGCAGAGAGTGTATCTAAAAACATTTTATAGTGACGACACATGGTTCTGATATCAATGCATTTACTTTGAAGTTTGTTTTAAACAACACCCAAGGACTTTGTAAATGCGGACAAAGCGTTTTCCCATGACGGAGTCTTGTGCCGAGCGGTTAGCAGTGACCAACGTGTCCTGTGTGTCTGTAGTTTAGGTTAAAATAAACTTATTTGGTGGTCGGCAAACACACGGCTTAGTAGAGGCTGGCGCTAAAGCAACCAGCACAAAGGCTACATCCGTATGGATCTAAAACAAACAGCTTTTATTTATTTCAACAAATGTATTATGTTTATTATTTTATTTGTCTCGAATGTAAACGTCACTCCTCGGTGTTCTGTATCCGATCTACAATATTCCGGATCATGCTGGAGTGATGAGTATCTTAGTTGTGCATCTTTGTTTTATTTTCTTTGTTGTCTAGTTAATTATCATTATAATCAAAATATAAATAGGTCAATAGGCTGTCAACAAGAAAACAGTCATTCTGCTTAGACACAATATTAAAGCGTTATGTTGTTTTTATGGTCATGTTAGAGTGTAAGAGGTAATATAAGATCTAATCATCAATCCCATACGGGAAATGAGAATGGAAATCAATCAATGGAAAAGTGGACTAAAACCGCAAATGCATAATGAGCGATAATACGTCATTTAGGGACTCTCTTCCTCTCCTTAGATTGTTTTACTGCCTAGTTAACTTGACCAAATAGATTTTCAGATTCAGAGTGTGTATCATAGCACATCGGGGTTTTTTGTTTTAATACAGAAGTAAGATAAATCAATGCAATACATGAACTATGTCACAGTTAATGTTAACTGTCGTAGGACTCGTACTAAAGTCCGTCTAACGGTAAATGGCTTGCATTTATATTAACTATATAACTATTGTCTCCTGACCGGCTGGAGAAAGCCTGACAGGAGCAGTTAGGTTTAGGTGCCTTGCTCAGGGACACTTGCGGCTTAGGAGGAGCCGGGGATAGGGCTTGCGACTTTCCGGTTGCCAGACGACTTGCTCTGGAAAACATTTGAATTAGACAAACCTCACCACCAGGAACATTAAGATGAACTGTATAGGAAAAGCTTAATGTAGCTCTGTTGACTGACACATTGATCAACTTGTTCATCTTAAGAAGGTCCAGGCATGACCTATGAAATAGAGTATAATTGTGTTTAACGGTGTGTAGTGACACATGCAACAGCGACGTAGTGGCCAGCTAAAAAAAATAAAATCGAAGTATGCCACAACTATTACATCGTCAGATTTAACGTATCTAGAAGTAGCCTACGCCATAAAAAGACAATCACGGTTATGACTGAATATACAGTAGGATCAGTCTGTGTTGACTAGTACAAGGGAACGCCTAATGACCTTTCTTCCAGATAGTTGGATCATACATGTATGGCGGCTGGTGGAAAGGGCAAAGTTATAACGACAAAATAAGACCATTTACGCAATAAGTAACGTACAGGATCAAGGCGAGGAAAATCGATAGAAAAACGTCTTATAATTATTTGGGCGGCTCTTAAAAGAGCCTTTTGTGTCGAATGTAGGAGAAGCTGGTTTAACCGCCGAAGCCGTACAGAGTACGACCCTGCCTCTTCAGGGCATAGACCACGTCCATGGCGGTGACGGTCTTTCTCTTGGCGTGCTCGGTGTAGGTGACGGCATCACGGATCACGTTCTCAAGGAACACCTTGAGGACGCCGCGGGTCTCCTCGTAGATCAGGCCGGAGATACGCTTCACTCCGCCGCGACGAGCCAGACGGCGGATGGCGGGCTTGGTGATGCCCTGAATGTTATCACGGAGGACCTTGCGATGCCGCTTGGCGCCTCCTTTTCCGAGCCCCTTTCCTCCTTTACCGCGTCCTGACATCTTCAGTTATCTACTTGCGTTAGAATGACGCTCTACTCAGTCTGCTCCGTATTTATGTGTTTGTGGAGGACGTAAGTGGAGCCGTCCGCAAACCCCGCCCTGATCCGGTCTACAAGCTTCTTCAACAAAGGGATTTTCCGCCATTTTTTACACCGCCGAATTCAGACACCTCCTTTATCATATTAGTTGGTATTACTGGTAGCAGGTGATTGGACCGAGCTGTATCATTCATATATTAATAATTGGATGTGTATAAATCATTATCACCGAATAAAATGTCATCCAACACCAACTAGGCTGCAATGCTCTAGTAGCCATAACCGATATCAACATTCGGATAATGTTGAGACATTTCATTTATGTACGAGTTGTAATTTAACCTCATACATTGTTAGTATCACGTAGGAGAGAATGTGACGACATACATCGACTAACGAATAATTTACCCCGCAAAATTAAAATCACAAACCAATGAAACCTTGTTTATATTATTGTTAATATTATTTAACTCGTTTAGAACTCATAATGCAGCAGAAAGCATTCCATTACGTGTGGCACAAAGGAGAACCTTAGGTTCAGAGAGCATATCGAATCGTTTGGCATTGTATGATTTGATATACCATTTGGATAACTATTCGCAGTGAGTCGTGTTGAAAGTTATTTAAACAAAATAAAGTCTCGAAAGTATTATACAAACTGTTACATGAATTCAGAATGACAAGTTGTCTTCCAGACAGCTACTGAACCGTTCCCTCAACCTGTGTTTTATTGAAATGCTGTGAACGGGAACACTATACAAGTTAGACCGACTTGTACGCGTCAGTTTTGAGATTCCAATAATGTAAAACGATTCGGTCCACCAATCATTTAAACCATGTAGGTTTATATTGCTTAATCTATTTGGACAAATTCAGGGGTTATGCACTTTGTAAGCTTGTAGGTGGCTCTTAAAAGAGCCTTTGTTTTGGATGCTTATTGATTTAGTTTACTTCTTGGCTGGCTTCTCAGTCTTCTTGGGCAGAAGAACGGCCTGGATGTTGGGCAGCACACCTCCCTGAGCAATAGTCACTCCGCCGAGGAGCTTGTTGAGCTCCTCGTCGTTGCGGACGGCCAGCTGCAGATGGCGGGGGATAATACGAGTCTTCTTGTTGTCGCGGGCGGCGTTTCCAGCCAACTCCAGGATCTCAGCGGTCAGATACTCGAGCACAGCCGCCAAGTAGACGGGAGCTCCGGCACCGACGCGATGAGCATAGTTGCCTTTACGGAGAAGTCTGTGCACACGTCCGACGGGGAACTGGAGTCCGGCACGGGATGAGCGGGTCTTGGCCTTAGCCCTGGCTTTGCCTCCGGTCTTGCCTCTTCCAGACATGTTTCACTAGTCTTTGTAAATATTTCAACGTAGCTACGTATCGCAGCACACCGGTATATATATATCACCACTCAGGTCTTTGCTCATTGGCCTGCTCAAACGTAAAACTCATTGACCAATGAAAATTCACGGTAAAGACTTTCCATTCACGCGCAATAGGTGGCAGTATTGTACATAAAGCAAGTGTGTGCCCTTTTGGAAGTTAGAGGGAGTAAGAATATATATATATATATATATGTATATACTACGTCTGCTGTAAATGTATTATGTCTTGCACAATGAAATTTGTAATGAAATTATGTTATACGATTACCAATTTGTAAAAAAACGAATGAACTGTCAGTTAAAAACGCAATGCTTAACTCAGCATTAATTTGACACACAACACTAGCTTAACTGAAGTCTTAGCGTCTTAGTCAAAAAGTGCCCTCTTATCAGTTAACCAGCGTTTAAAAAACCCTTAAATCTCTTCACTGTTGAAAACTCACAAATGGAAAACAAAGCCATATCACCGTCTGTAAAGGATATGATGGCGAAGGTGAATGTCACCAATTCAGTACGGAGTCGACCGCCTGCAGTAATATTATAGCAAGCTCCAAAATATGTCAGCGAGTGCCCGATTCGGTTTTGAATCCTGGAGTGTGAATTTGGCATAACCCTAACACTTCTACCCTAAACATAACAACCTTAACCCTAACCCTACTAACACTAACCCTTAACCCTGACCCTTACTCTTAACCCTCTAACCCTAACACTACTAACCCTTCACAACTTACAGACAGCTAATACACCAACATAGACATCACACTAGGGCTGCAATCCATCCAGAAAACATTCAACAATAACCCGGACCCCGAACTCTTACACATCTGTCTCACCCACAACAACTTCCTATTTGACAAAAAAGAATACCTAGAAATACAGGTACCCGCCATGGGCCAAAGATTAGCACCCTCCTACACAAACATATACATGAGTGAGTGGGAACGCTTAAAAAAACCACCACAGCACAATTAAGGTTAAATACACATTAGATCACACACACAGGTTCTCTTTTAAGACACCACAGTACACAGGCAACACATACAAAACACTCCAGCATCAACATATATTTATCACATTCAAGGGCATCATTAAATCACAACACTCTTCACTGCACTCAGGGCAAGGTTTTACAGTCCAGTTTCTCAGGCCAATAAAAAACACTAGCAGAACTCTCTCCCACTCGCTCTACACACTCCACACACACCATCTGCAAACACTACACCTGACCCCACACCCAATGCTCATCCTCCACCCCACCCCAGCCCTGACCCCAACCTCAACCTCTCCCCCTACTCTAAACCTCACCCCATCCCCAACCCTAACATTCCCCCCTATCCTCACCCGAACCATAACCCTCCCCTATCCCCATACCTAACCCTAACCCAAAACTCCCTCACCCGAACCCCCACCTCCTCGTCAGGCAGGCCAAGGTCATAAACGGCGGGGAACGGCGTCTGGCAGGCAGGTGTCATCGAAGGTGAACTGGAAACTGGAATGGGAACGATCTAGCAGTGAGTGTAGGGAAGGCTAGGGTTTATCTAGGGGAACAAATGGTAAAGGTTAATTGGTTGAACCAATTACCAGAGAGGAGACAGTGATTGGCTGCAGCTAAAAGAAGGTTGAGGCTGACCTAACAGGTGGGAGATTCCTAGTGGGCGTGACATCGCTTCTGGGCCTTTTGGCTAAGATCAAGTGTAGTATCGGTTCTTATCAGTTTAATATGTAATACATCCCCTACCCGGGGACCATATATTAAATGGATTTTTGCTTGCTCCATCCACTCCACGCATCGACCTGGTATTGCAGGTTCTCCAGGAACCGTGCAGAAGGTCGCCGGTTCTGAAACACCTGGCCACTGCTAAGGTGCCCTTGAGCAAGACACCAGACCCCTACATTGCTCCCCGGGCGCTGTATATACAATAGCTGCCCACTGCTCCTAATACTAGGATGGGTTAAATGCAGAGAAACTAATTTCACTGTGTGTGTACAAGTATGTGACCAATAAAGAAGATTCAATCATCCAGATTTTGGTTTAGACCTAACCCCAGCCCTAACAACCCTAACCCCTACCCCAACCAACCCCATTCCTACGAACGAGCAATGACTAATACGTGTGCTTTGTCTGGGAAGGAGGACCCTGCTGTGTGCGAATCCAACAGCCCATCGGACTACCCCACGCCGCAGCGATTCTCTGTGACGGTGGAGTGCGCTGGCGGGCGGACTAACCCCTACCCCTCTCCTTGCCCAAAACGAGAGAATACAAAGTTTGGTGTTTATTTTGGCTGTGAGCATTGATACCACTATTTTCAGTCTTGTGCACACTCCATACTCCTTGAGTGTGTCACAAACCCTAACCCTAACAACCCTAAACCTACCTCTAACCCTGCATGGCGTCTCCAACCCTACATAACCCGTACCCTAACTCTCTATCCCCATTCTAACACATCCACATGTGATTTGGGTCCGCATCAACAGCTAAATGAAAAAACATGGAAACATCATTAGGTCTACTTTTAATTTATTAAGTTACTATGATGATAATGACTGGTTAATATAACATAACAGGTTAATCCTGAGTTGACAATAGCATCCTATTCTGTATTTCTTCTTGTGACACCCGGGGCTCAATAACATTTTGTAAATGTACACATTATCTCTGAGTAAATCAATATATCAA
This sequence comes from Muraenolepis orangiensis, assembly GCA_027704905.1. Taxonomy (NCBI): domain Eukaryota; kingdom Metazoa; phylum Chordata; class Actinopteri; order Gadiformes; family Muraenolepididae; genus Muraenolepis; species Muraenolepis orangiensis. Next base: position 8,489,808 of record CM051017.1, on the reverse strand, counting down.
TATAAATCAATATTAGTATTATATATATATATATATATATATATATATATATATATATATACACACACACACACTTTTAACTCAATAACATCATAGGTCATATCGTTTGGATTGAGGAGGTACTTAAACTGCCAAGCAAAGAATGTAAAAAAGAGGCAAGATTGCAGGTTTCAGTGTAACCCTACACAGAGTATTGCTACAGAGTACAGATATTAACAGTGACTTGTAAATATAGATTTAAAGATTTATGGTCTAGAAAACCACGAAAGTACAAAGTACAGTAGCTACGAAGGTTTGAATGTCTGTAAAAAAGAGTATCTAGTCCTTGGGTCTTGAGGGCTACCGTCCAAACACTTTGGAGAAGTTGAGAAACCTGCTGTGATGTCATCAGACACACTGCAAACCTGCGTCAATTTCATGAAACTTGTCAAGTATTGAAAATATCTCTATAAGTACGTCAAATATCACAGGTATGGAAAATATCACATAAGCATGTATATGTACGTAAAAGATCACATAAGCATGTATTAGTATGGAAAATATCCCATAAGCATGGAAAATATCCCAGAAGCATGTATTAGTATGGAAAATATCCCATAAGCATGGAAAATATCCCATAAGCATGTATTAGTATGGAAAATATCCCATAAGCATGGAAAATATCCCATAAGCATGTATTAGTATGGAAAATATCCCATAAGCACGGAAAATATCCCATAAACATGTATACGTATGGACAATATCATGTAAGTATAGAAAATATCCCATAAGCATGTATTAGTACAGAACATATTCCATAAGCATGTATAAGTAGGGAAAATATTCGATTAGCATAAGTATGGGAAATATCACATAAGCGTGTATACGTATGGAAAATATCACATAAGCGTGTATATGTGATTTAAAGATTGAAATAGCAAGAACAACATGTATAGCAGCTATTGTTGGGGTCATTCATACAAGTATCTGCTAACCATTTAAAAAATGTTGATTAAGTATTCTATAATTGTCATGAAACAGTTTATCATATTGCACACATTAGGTCCCAGTTTCATTAAGGTCTCGACATGGCTAACGTCTTCCACAAGAGATATTCACACTGATGACCCCGTTCTTCAACAGGGTGGACGATAAAAGTGTTAGCACTGACCCCGTTCTTCAACAGGGTGGACATTGATGATTGTGTAAGCACTGATCTTGCTCTTCAACAGGGTGGACGATAAAAGTGTTAAAACTGACCCCGCTCTTCAACAGGGTGGACGATAAAAGTGTTAAAACTGACCCCGCTCTTCAACAGGGTGGACGATAAAAGTGTTAAAACTGACCCCGCTCTTCAACAGGGTGGACGATAAAAGTGTTAAAACTGACCCCGCTCTTCAACAGGGTGGACGATAAAAGTCTTAGCACTGACCCCGCTCTTCAACAGGGTGGCGATTAAAGTGTTAGCACTGACCCAGTTCCTCAACAGGGTGGACGATAAAAGTGTTAGCACTGACCCCGTTCTTCAACAGGGTGGACATTGATGATAGTGTAAGCACTGACCCCGCTCTTCAACAGAGTCTGGATGTGTCATCTGAAATGTCTCTCCATAGAGATGAGAGCTTTTAGAGTATAGGAGGGAACATGATGAAGGAGCTTCTGGTCTCGTGAGAACACAAATATATATATGAAAATTGTATATAAATATATATATATATATATATATATATACTGTATATGTGTGTATGTATGTCTGGATGAATATAGTAAGAACATCAAGGAGCCAATTTGTTTAAGACGCTGACTTAAAAAAACCCACGATGACACATTGTCCTTGTTTTAAAGTAGGACGATAAAATGATAAACGAGAGGTGAGGGTTTGAGACAGCGCTGGAGTCCTACATAGAGAACGGCACACACACTTAGCAACACACACACGCACGCTTGCACGCACGCTTGCGCATTGTACAATAAATCAATTGAACAAAATCCTACACTGGTCATCTGCTATACGAATCCCTGTTTGGGGAATTGGTGCCATATTAGTGACACCGAAAAAAGGGTATTTTTGAGGAGGATGCTGCTTCTCTCCTCTTACCTCCGCAGCTCTAAACGCTGATGCTATGTGTCCTGCTAGTAAGCTACACAGTCCCACGGCGGCGTCTCTCTGATTTCTTCTCCTCCTTCAGGAGAACGAGACAAGGAGAAGAGTCCAAACTAAACTGGACGAGGCTCCTCTCGAATCCATCTAAATCGTAATTTAAACACGACAAAGGAATCGGCCTAAAGGGTCGACGGGCCGTGGCTACGGCGCCACCTACTGGGCGACCTAGCGGCTGGGAGGGGGGAGGAGCCATCTCTCAACCAACCAATGAGGTGGCTGACCTGCGATGAGGTCAGCCAGGAGTTCAAACCGGGACCCGAGGGAGGGGGGGGGGCAGAGACAGTCAGAGGTCACACCAGGTCGTCGTAGTCGAGCATCTTGGAGTGCTGGCGGCTCTTCCACAACCTGAAGAGACGGAAGTCAAAGTACATCATGATCATCTCCTTACCTGGAGAAAGAGAGAAAGAGGGGGAGAGAGAAAGAGAGAAAGAGGGGGAGAAGAGTTAGCATTCAAAAGTAGGTTTAACAGCTACATAGGGAGTCTGAATACATTTAGATTACAGACTAATAAAGCAATGCTTTTACAACACTATACACAGCAGCAAGTCACGACATTGAAAGAGAGAGAGAGAGAGAGAGAGAGATAGACACACACACACCACACACCCACCACACACACCACACACACACACACACACAGAAGAGGACAGGGGATAAGAGACATGGTGTGTTATTGATTTGTTATGGATCAACTGAGTGGGAGTAACAAAGCATAGTAATGAGCTTTTTAATTGGAAAATAATGACTCATCAATACGCAGCTGAAGGCATAACTGATGAGCTGCGTTCAAAGCTCATACAGTTGACATGTGTTCACACACACTTATATTTATTAATTCCTAAGAACACTACACTGGGATGGGCAGGACAAAATAAACAAACAAACAGTGTTTCAGTGTGTTTGTGAGTGTGTATGTGAGATTGTGCATGTGTGAATGCATGTGAGAGTGTGTGTGTGTGTGTGTGTGTGTGTGTGTGTGTGTGTGTGTGTGTGTGTGTGTGTGTGTCTCACCCTGAGCCGACAGCTCCAGAGGAGATTTAAATTCGACACAGGACGGCTTCATCAGTGACTTCAGGTTCTCAATCAGCTGAAGACAAAAAGAAAACAAACACAGGATTACTTAACCCTAATCCACTTTACCTAACCCTAATCTACCTAACCTAACCCTATTTATTTGACCTAACCATAATCTACATTACCTTTCTCTAATCCACTTTACCTAACCCTAGTCCATTTTACCTAACTCTAACCCTAATCCACCTCACCTAAACCTAACCTTAACCCTGGTTAAAACAGAAGACCAGAAACTAAAGTAGACTATAGTAGAACTAGCAGTCCTACTGTGTTATAGTAGAACTTCTGATCCAGCAGTCCTACTGTGTTATAGTAGAACTTCTGATCCAGCAGTCCTACTGTGTTATAGTAGAACTTCTGATCTAGCAGTCCTACTGTGTTATAGTAGAACTTCTGATCTAGCAGTCCTACTGTGTTATAGTAGAACTTCTGATCTAGCAGTCCTACTGTGTTATAGTAGAACTTCTGATCTAGCAGTCCTACTGTGTTATAGTAGAACTTCTGATCCAGCAGTCCTACTGTGTTATAGTAGAACCTCTGATCCAGCAGTCCTACTGTGTTATAGTAGAACCTCTGATCCAGCAGTCCTACTGTGTTATAGTAGAACCTCTGATCCAGCAGTCTTACTGTGTTATAGTAGAACCTCTGATCCAGCAGTCCTACTGTGTTATAGTAGAACCTCTGACCCAGCAGTCCTACTGTGTTATAGTAGAACCTCTGATCCAGCAGTCCTACTGTGTTATAGTAGAACCTCTGATCCAGCAGTTCTACTGTGTTATAGTAGAACCTCTGATCCAGCAGTCCTACTGTGTTATAGTAGAACCTCTGATCCAGCAGTCATACTGTGTTATAGTAGAACCTCTGATCCAGCAGTCCTACTATGTTATAGTAGAACCTCTGATCCAGCAGTCCTACTGTGTTATAGTAGAACCTCTGATCCAGCAGTTCTACTGTGTTATAGTAGAACCTCTGATCCAGCAGTCCTACTGTGTTATAGTAGAACCTCTGATCCAGCAGTCCTACTGTCTTATAGTAGAATCTCTGATCCAGCAGTCCTACTGTGTTATAGTAGAACCTCTGATCCAGCAGTCTTACAGTGTTATAGTAGAACATCTGATCCAGCAGTCCTACTGTGTTATAGTAGAACCTCTGATCCAGCAGTTCTACTGTGTTATAGTAGAACCTCTGATCCAGCAGTCCTACTGTGTTATAGTAGAACCTCTGATCCAGCAGTCCTACTGTGTTATAGTAGAACCTCTGATCCAGCAGTCCTACTGTGTTATAGTAGAACCTCTGATCCAGCAGTCCAGGGCCGGTTACTGAGCAACAGCCTGAGTGAGGACTGGATGCTTTTAGAGACACGCTTGTACTTGAGGGATTGATGTGATCTGAGAGCACAGGTGTGTTTTAGCGCACGCACGCACGCACACACGCACCACGCACACACACACACACACACACACACACACACACACACACACACACACACACACACACACACACACACACACACACACACACACACACACACACACACACACACACACACACACACACAGTGGAGGGTGTAATCACCACAAGGCCTTCGTTACATCTGAGCAAACATCAAAAGCCCTTTTTCAGGATGGGATGTATTATGGTTTTATGATTTATTATTTACTACGGGGTTCTGGCTTCCCTCGTGTGCTTCAGAGAAACATGTTGCTTAGTGTTGTCTGTATTTCTTATATGATATAAAGATAGATGATAGATATCATATATGAGATGAGTTAATATCATAGATATATTACATTACAGTAATTT
>CM051017.1:8467288-8477288 GCA_027704905.1 Muraenolepis orangiensis | reverse complement strand
ATTTGAGTCAAATACGATGATAAACACACAGCTGTTTCGCGGCCCGGCAGTAACACCTCCACGGCCCGGTACCGGTCCGCGGCCCGGCGGTTGGGAACCCCTGCACTAGGGGACATTAGCAGAGAGTAGGAGACACTAGAGGACAGTACTGTACACTAGGGGACATTAGCAGAGAGTAGGAGACACTAGAGGACAGTACTGTACACTACTAGGGAACTAGGGGACAATGTGTACCGGACAGCAACAGACATTACAAGACAGCAACTGAAAGTAGCAGACTAGGGGACAGCAAGAGGACACTAGGGGACAGCTAGGAAACGGTACCTCTCTGTCTGGGAAGCTGGTTCTCCTTTCCGCCTCTTTTTGTCAGCGATTCCCCGGAACGCCCTGCCGGGATGCGTCACAACATTAAGCGGGTCGCGGGGAACGCAAAACAATGCCAAAGATGTTGGATCATCTGAAGACTGTGCCTTCCACTACACTAGTGTGTAGTGTGCATACTTGTAGATGTTAACCTATTCCACAATGCACTATTCACTGCCCTTCATGTTAAAATTATCTAAATGTGTTCATTTAATTTACACACAATTACTTTATTTGTCTTTACTTTTCTTATTTGATCCACACACAGAAATGGCTGTTAAAATAGTTCTGGCTTCTGAGTGGAGGTTCTATGCTGGAGAAACGCAGATAAATATTTATATTTAACATAGAAATAACATCATGCCTGTGACACAGGAAGAAGTGTCAAGGCACACGTATAAATGGCGAAATTAAGGAAGGTTTTAGGAAGTAATAGTACTGTAAGGCCTCACTCTCGTATAATCTTGTGGTGTTTTCTACACCATTGGATTGCACTCTGAACACTAACTCTCTCAAAGTTGTTTTATGCGTGACAAACCTGCGCTAGTGGAGTACCACTAACAGCGGTATGGAGTTTAGGTCTAACCCATAAACAGTAGTACAGAGATAATACTGAACTTTAGGTCGAACCCATGAACCTGTAAACAGTCAGAAGAACGGAGAGAATACTGCACTTTAGGAATAACCCATACACCTGTAAACCGTAGTACAGAGATAATACTGAACTTTAGGTCTAACCCATTATCGGTACTAACCCCAGTAGTACAGATAATACTGAACTCTGGTTCAAGCACACAATGTCGAGCACTGGGACCAGGACAGGAGCTGGGTGGGTGTTGGTGATGGGCTTACAAAAGCATTGCTGGCGTCTGCTTCCTTTCAAATATTTTCTTTGCCTCAAAGCTTTGAATAGCCCAGTTTGGTTGTCCTCTCACAAAGTCCCATTTTGACATAATGAGCCTAAGCGTTAAGAAAACTAGAGGAGTTTCAGGAAGAACCCAAGCCCGATACGACCCATGTTTTATCGAGGTTCGGTCCCAATATGCTTCTGGTATGTGAATGTACATTTTTAGCCTGTCACGGTCACCCAATGACAGGACGTCAGTAAACTGTGGGATGTGTCATGCGGGGCCCGGGGCCTTCGTTATCCAGCAGTAATCATGGCAGCTCAGAGCTCCCAGGAGACCTTGTTATCTGCAGAGTGCATTATGCTGTCGTCAGCCAATCAGAGTTCTTCTCCACGGGGGCCGGGGGATAATAGCTTGAGTCTGAGAGGATATTTATGGGGGGGGAAGATTTCGTGTTCTAACCTGTGCTACTGTGTTCCAACACTATTCTTACAGTAAAAAAACACAGGGTGTTTGGAAATACAATTATTTGTTTTTCCATAAGATGCCTGAGAACGTCACCCCTCAAATAGGTTTGCTGATGTGGAGCTTAATACAGCTTCTGGTTTGCTGATGTGGAGTTTAATACAGCCTCTGGATACTAGCACTTAGAAACAGACCCCAATGAACATTATTTTTCATGCCACGTCTGTATAAAAATAGAGTGAAGCTATTCACCGGCATAAGTGCTCTTACACAGAGAGAGAGAGAGAGAGAGAGAGAGAGAGAGAGAGAGAGAGAGAGAGAGAGAGAGAGAGAGAGAGAGAGAGAGAGAGAGAGAGAGAGAGAGAGAGAGAGAGAGAGAGAGAGAGAGAGAGAGAGAGAGAGAGAGAGAGGGAGAGAGAGATACACTTGATATACAACGCTATGTACACCACACAACATGTGAACTACTGGCCAGGAGAGCACATCAACATAGACAATTTACTGGTTAAAGTAACCCTTACCCTTTTCTGGGTATAGTAACCCTTACCCTTTACAGGTTATAGTAACCCTAACTCTATACTGGTTTAAGTTACTCTAAGCCTTTACTGGTAATAGTAACCCTTACTCTTTACAGGTAATAGTAACCCTAACCCTTTAGTGGTTATAGTAACCCTAACAGTAACCCTAACATTTTACTAGTTATGGTAACCCTAACCCTTTACTGGTTATGGTAACTCTAAGCCTTTACTGGTAATAGTAACCCTTACTCTTCACAGGTAATAGTAACCCTAACCCTTTAGTGGTTATAGTAACCCTAATCTTATAGCACAGGCCACCACTTTAGCAGAAAGTCCTCCCTGACTCCTAACCCTTTACTGGTTATAGTAACTCTAACTCTTTACTGGTCAAAGTAACCCTAACAGTAACCCGGAAGGAAGTCCTCCTCCCAAACTTAAAACGTCATTACAAGTTGACACAAAGAGCACAATGGCCACACAAAAAGGAGAGGTTACACAGTCATGGTGGCCGAGAGAGAGAGAGAGAGAGAGAGAGAGAGAGAGAGAGAGAGAGAGAGAGAGAGAGAGAGAGAGAGAGAGAGAGAGAGAGAGAGAGAGAGAGAGAGAGAGAGAGAGAGAGAGAGAAATATATATATAGAGAGAGAGAGATGGATGGAGAGGGAGATGTAGAGAGAGAGAGAGAGAGAGGTGGTGGATGGTGGAGGGGGAGGGATGTAAAGAGAGGTTGAAGGGATGTGTGTGGGGATTACTCACGATATTCTGCAGTATTGGATCACCCCACACCAGGTAGAGAAAGAGAGGCGGGAGAGCGAGAGGGAGGGGGAGGGGGAGAGAGACAGAAAGAGAGAGTGAAAATCACAGATTGGTTAAAGTCAACAGGGGACTCTCACCACATCAGACATAACTTCATCAAAATCATCAAATCACACAATTTCACAAGGCAAAGAGGCAAGGAGGCAAAGACATAAGGTCGGACCACCAGAAGAACACCAGGGGAGTTAAAGTTACATTATGATTACGTTATGGTTAAAGTTAAGTTAAGTTATGAGGGCAGGTCAGGTGACGAGGGCCGGAGATATGGACGGATAAAGAGAAGAGAGGAAGGAGGAAATTAGAGAGTCAGGGACCAGGTTGGAACAGGGTGTGTGTGTGTGTATATATATATATATATATATATATATATGTATATATATATATGTATATATATATATACACACACACACACACACACACACACACACACACACACACACACCACACCACACACACACACACACACACTACACACATATATATATATACATTGGTCCTAAATGGTAGAGCATGGCATTAACTACTGCCAGGGTTAAGGGTTCGTAGGTCTCCGACGCTGATAATGTATGCAGGTACAATTATTATAGATATTATGTAAGTGGGTTTTAAAAATAAAGTCAATTGGGTCTTTCAATATGGAAGATTTGGCAGGTTGGTGGGTTTAGTATTTCAAATTGGTGAACTGTAACCATTACAGTTTAGATGTCAGTCTCTGAAGGGTTTATAGTAAGCCAGTATTTGACATATATTATGTCTTATTTGACATACATTATGTATTATTTGACCTACATTACATGATATTTAATGCATATTACATCTTGTCTTACGTACGTTACATTACATTTTTTTGTCATACATTGTATGTACTTTATGTATATTACGTAGTAGAATTGTAGATTGATTTAATTAGACTGTACGGACCTTCATGTGAGGTGTTTTTGCGATACTCACGCCTGCATGGTAGTGGTGGCCGTCTGGAAGCTGAACATGTTCTCTTTGGGGAACCAGCTGGTGGAACCGTCATCTGGAGAGAAAAAAGAAACAAAAACCTGACAAGTCAGAGAGCCAGAAACACATTCATCTAGTCTACCTTGCAACACATCCAGTCGTTCTTCAATCAATCTTACCCATCCATCCCTAACCCTAACCTTTAAATCAATCTTACCCATCCATCCCTAACCCTAACCTTCAATCAATCTTACCCATCTATCCCTAACCCTAACCTTTAAATCAATCTTACCCATCCATCCCTAACCCTAACCTTCAATCAATCTGACAGATCCATCCCTAACCCTAACCTTTAAATCAATTTTACCCATCCATCCCTAACCCTAACCTTCAATCAATCTTACACATCCATCCCTAACCCTAACCTTTAAATCAATATTACCCATCTATTCCTAACACTTTAACCAATATTACCCATCCATCCCTAACCCTAACCTTAACCTTAACCCTAACCCATCCATCTTGTATCTTGTATCCATCCCTAACCCTAACCTATAAATTAATCTTACCCATCTATCCCTAACCCTAAACTTTAACCAATATTACCCATCCATCCCTAACCCTAACCTTCAACCAATATTACCCATCCATCCCTAACCCTAACCTTTAACCAATATTACCCATCCATCCCTAACCCTAACCTTCAACCAATATTACCCATCCATCCCTAACCCTAACCTTTAACTAATATTACCCATCCATCCCTAACCCTAACCTTCAACCAATATTACCCATCCATCCCTAACCCTAACCTTTAACCAATATTACCCATCCATCCCTAACCCTAACCTTTAACCAATATTACCCATCCATCCCTAACCTTAACCTTCAATCAATATTACCCATCCATCCATAACCTTCTTCAGTCACTCTGACTCCTCCTCACCCCTGTCCTCACTGGACGTCTTGTCTTCGCTGTGCACGCGCTCCAGCTTCTTGCCGTGTCTCCCTCCGTCCCGTGGGGGCATGTCCAGGTCCAGGGACCGTTGGCTCAGACACGGCGGCCGCCCGCCGTGCTCCTCATCTCCTCTCTTCCCCGGCCAGTCGCTGCCGGAGCCCTGCGGGGGGGTCTGTCCTCCAGCCGCTCGGTGGCCGTGGGAGCGGTGGCCGCTGCTGCGGCGGTGATGGCTCCGGGAGGCGGCCGAGACAGAGGTGCCGGGCGGCAGCGGCGGCTGGGGGAGGGAGGAGGAGCCTTGGGTGGTGGTCGTCGTCGGTGGAGGGTGGTGATCCTCCCCCCTGTGGCTCCTCAGGACATCCAGCTCCAGGCTCTCCTCACTGCCCGGCATCGTCTGCCCTCCTACCACCGCTCCTCCGACGGCGTACACCCCGGGGGTCTTGAAGGTCAGGCTGGGGCCCGGGTCCTCCGTGGAGAGGCTGCGCTCCACTGACAGACACCGCTTAGATGGACCCTGGAGGATGAGGGGCTTGGGGGCGCTGGCCTGGCTGGGCTGAGAGGGCTCGTCCTGGGGAGGAGATGCTGCAGGCAGACAGGGTGGTGCTGGCAGGGTGGTAGTCTGCAGAAGACTTGTGGAGCTATGGACAGTGTCAGACAACAGATGATCTGGAGAGAGAGAGAGAGGAGAGAGAGAGAGAGAGAGAGAGAGAGAGAGAGAGAGAGAGAGAGAGAGAGAGAGAGAGAGAGAGAGAGAGAGAGAGAGAGAGAGAGACACACAATGTGATCCACCAACAGAGGACAACTACATCTCTCTCTTCCTGGCAGCAGCCCGGGAAATATTTCCTAGCCAAAAAAGCTTTTTGATTATGAGAGAAGACGAAGACGTGTGTGTGTGTGTGTGTGTGTGTGTGTGTGTGTGTGTGTGTGTGTGTGTGTGTGTGTGTGTGTGTGTGTGTGTGTGTGTGTGTGTGTGTGTGTGTGTACAGACAGTATGGCACAGATTGCCGGCTACTTTGCCAGATTCATAAAAACCAAGGACGTTTAGAAAACACTATATTATAAATTATTATTATTATTATTATTATTATTATTACTACGAGTACCTAATTAACCACACACCTGCCTCATAGTATTATATTCCTAACAAAAAGGTAAACAAAATGATTGCACATTAGACATTCAATTGCACAATTACAGTATGTTAGATTCATGAGTTCATGTGACTACCATAAAACATCATTATAATGTGTCATTGACTGGACACATATGGGGTTAGGGTTGTGGCTAACATATCAGCCACCAGCTTAAACACTCCATTCGCTTTTGGCCGGTCTCTCTCTGGTTCTGGTGGCCTGATCCTCAACACTAACACTCCTTGCCATGCATTGTTCCCTCCATGTTCAAAGAGAGAGATCACAGTTGTTTAACTTTTATGGTTTTTTTCATTCAGTAAAAAGCCAAATCCACGTTAGCCCTAACCCAAACACAAGGTTAGGGTTAGGGCTAATGTAGCTTATGTAGTTTCAAGCCCTGAAACAATTCATTGATTATCATTTGGTTCGATTCATCGTTTGACCCAATATTTAGACCCCGATAACCCAACGTTCAGAGAACTGCTTTCTGTTTCACATCCTGGAGAAATGATTTCTGGGCTCACCGGCTCTGTTGTGGTTCTCCGGGTGTGTGACAGGTAATCTCCCAACGCTTGAGCTGCTCTGCAAGAAACACAGACCCGCATTAGCCTCACAAACAGACCAGATTTAACCTCACAATCATCGCTTTCCTCCAGTCAAGTAGGTCATACGACACAGAGAAGCCAATTAATCGCAAGTGTCCGAGAGACATATACACTCCAAAGGAAACCGATTCTCTCTCTCTCTCTTAGCTGAAATTCCCCACTTCAGGAGGTACTGGTCTGGAGAGGGTCTGTCACCACCTCGATCCTACCAGGATATGCTCCTCCCCTGGGGGAGATGGTTAACCCAAACCCCCAACATTAGACCATGAGTAGACCATTAGCAGCCATATAGGTAAATACAACCCAACCCTCACCCTAACCTTACCCCAACCTAACCCAGCCCTAACCCAACCAAGCCCTAACCCAGCCCAAAACATCTGGTAAGGATTGGGTTTATTTTTTTAAATATTATAACACATGAACTATAATATAATCCTACTAGTAATATTCAACTGTACCTCATAGCCTCATTAACATACACTCACACCAACCGTTGTGCAGAGTGTTTAGTAGCAATGCCAGGGCCCTCTGCCCACACACCAGCTCTTCCTCTTCCTCAACCACATGCTCCATGTGGACACTACTAGTCTAGTGGAGCACGAGTAGGTGTACACACACACACACACACACACACACACACACACACACACACACACACACACACACACACACACACACACACACACACACACACCACACATACAAACACACACACACACACTCACACACACACACACACACACACACACACACACACACACTATGTATATAGATATAGATAGGCCACACACGTGAATACACATGTTAGTGCACTAGCATCACATCAAACGTGCACTAGCAACACATAGAATACATACATAGAACAGTGAGTATTCAGAATAGTGAATTTATACACTAACACACTAGCATCACATCACATGTGCACTAGCATCACATCACACGTGCACTAGCATCACATCACACGTGCACTAGCATCACATCACTCATGCATTAGGCTACACGTGAGCTACGCTGCACCCTGCTGTCTGCATGCAGCCTTATCCTGTAGAGAAATGAAAGATTTAGGTCACACACGCCTGCACACGCACACACACACACACACACACACACACACACACACACACACACACACACACACACACACACAATTCCAGCACATGCATGTACACACACAAACACACCAAACATGTGCATGCACAGCTTCTTTCATGTAAGTAGACATTAAGGATGTAGACTACAAACAAATAAACACACACACACACACACACACACACACACTCACACACACACACACACACCAGGGATCTGCTGCTACGACGTCAGTAATTAATCATGAAGCAGCACGTAGAAACAAAACCTGATGACAGACTATAAATACATTAGATATTATTTATATATATATATATATATATATATATATATATATATATATATGTGTGTGTGTGTGTGACTGTGTGTGTGTGAATATATATATATGATATATATATATATATACACACAGTATATGACTTTACCAGTCATCAACCACTTTTTACCAGTTCTGAACAGTTTAAAAGTTTATTTGTTTAAAGATGAGAGGTAGTCTCAATGAAAAGAGACGCATTGTACCAGATTATAGCATCTTGCCAATATACAGGGATGAATGATATCAGTAGCAGAGGTTAATGGTGAAGATGAAACGGTTATGATGGTTCCAGACCAGTCCTGTGTCTTGCAACCTTTTCCCGTATGTCTTTAAATACACAGAGGAGGCGTGAGGGCCAAGTGAGGCTGCTTCAACCAAACTCTAATCAGTCTGACTGGGGCCAGGTTAGGCTGCTTCAACCAGACTCTAATCAGTCTGACTGGGACCAGGTGAGGCTGCTTCAACCAGACTCTAATCAGTCTGACTGGGGCCAGGTGAGGCTGCTTCAACCAGACTCTAAGTCTGACTGGGGCAAGGTAAGACTACTTCAACCGAACTCTAATCAGTCTGACTGGTGAGGCTGCCTAAACCAGAGACCAACCACACACACTTGTTTGTGTGCACAATTTTAAGTATGGATGTGTTCCCATTCAAATCCTAATTATATATGGAATGTACCATTATTCATATTTAACATTTTATAAAAACTAAAATAATTAGCGAGATCGGGACCTCGGACCACTCACCAATAGAATATATGTGAAGGTGGGGGAGAGCAGGAGGTGGGTGTATGTGTGTGTGTGTGTGTGTGTGTGTGTGTGTGTGTGTGTGTGTGTGTGTGTGTGTGTGTGTGTGTGTGTGTGTGTGTGTGTGCCTATGTGGTGACTGGAGGAGAGAGTAGTGAGTGTGAGAGAGAGTTCCACAGTGCACTGTAAGTGCTAGATGCAGCGAGTGAGTGGGAGAAGAGGAGGAGCAGAGGAGAGAGAGGGAGAGGAGGGGAGGGGAGAGAGAGAGAGGAGGGGAGGAGAGAGAGAGAGGAGGGGAGGGGAGAGCGAGAGGAGGGGAGGGGAGAGAGAGAGAGAGAGAGGAGGGGAGGGGAGAGAGAGCGAGAGGAGGGGAGGGGAGAGAGCGAGAGGAGGGGAGGGGAGAGAGAGAGAGGAGGGGAGGGGAGAGAGCGAGAGGAGGGGAGGGGAGAGAGAGAGGAGGGGAGGGGAGAAAGAGAGGAGGGGAGGGGGGAGAGAGAGGAGGGGAGGGGAGAGAGAGAGGAGAAGAGGAGGGGAGAGGAGGGGAGAGGAGAGCAGGAAGGGGGAGAGGAGGGGGGAGAGGGAGAGGAGGAAAGGAGAAGAAAATTAGGAGACAGGGGAAAGGAGGAGGAGGAGGAGGAGGAGGAGGAGGAGGAGGAGGAGGAGGAGGAGGAGGAGAAGAGAGAGGGACAGGAGGAGAAGCGGAGAGAGAGATATTATATACCGTCCTCTACTCCCACAAGCTTCTTCCAAAGGTGTCAGAGTGGTGAAGAAAGTAATATAATCACATATATACATATATACATACTGTACATCATAGTATATTATTATTAATAATAATAATAAACATAATCACACACACAACACCTTGAATCCAACACGCTCATATGGGGACATGTCAACACTAAATCTCCCACGGCAGAGAGTGAACCAGTTAAAACCCTAAAGGACATCTAGAGAGAATATTGACCAATAAACCAGTTCAAACCAGAGACCGTAAGGCAATATGTGTAAGCTCTTACCCTAACCCATATGACATAATTAATGTAACTATATAATACTATAATGAATGTTATATATAATAGTATCATGAATGTATATAGTTCATATGAATATAAAGCCTCAAACTTGAAAGATTTAGGAAACATAAGACAGGAAGATAAATCAGCATCATATTTAAAGGTTTAAAGGTTATTAACTATGG
>CM051017.1:8454788-8459788 GCA_027704905.1 Muraenolepis orangiensis | reverse complement strand
TTATACACTTAGTGTTTAACCCTCCATAAGCCCACACCAAAGAAGACTAATTCGAATTAGTCCTCAACTCTGAAACATTTAAGACTAAACAATACTTCAGTGTTTTAGATTTATGTTGACATTGGTGAAATAAGAAACATTTGTACAAACAAGTACATTTGTGACTTTGTTTTTGACGATATGTTTCCTGTGCAAGACACACCATCCTATACTACAAATTCAACACACAGGCTTAAGAAAATACCTTTGAGGGGTAACTAAATAGAGTTCCCTTTGTATTGTAGCTGCCAGTAAAAGTGTTAAGCTAGTATATACAAATAGAGGCAAGTCCACTTTATTATAGAAAGGTGTCATTTCGGATTATTGTATCCATTTGTGAGTTATTTAGGAATTAAACATTTCCTGTATCAACGTAGGTATCAACGCAGTAAGACAAAAACGATGAAGAAATACTCGAAGTAGAGGTACATAATATGAGCCGATTGACAACAGTTGACAACAGAAGCGTCCTGTCGGGTGAGTCAAGAGTCACACATTGACAGAAGGAATGCACAACCAAGTGGTTCATCTGTACTTCCAGGAGGGAAAGAACCAAAAAACGATTTTATCACTACTAAAATATTTGTTGTTAGTTTTAAATAAATCATGCACAAAATAATTGAAAATACAAACTGAACCAAACTATACTACCAAGTAGAACGATAAATATTTGAATTACACATCCGTCACGCCAAAAAAGTGTGAGCTGGTCAAAGAAAAGTGTCAGGTTAGAAGAAGCTTAGTGCTTTTTTCTAAAACGCTATGAAAGTGCGCGAGGGCCATCTACTTGGAGACCAAAAGGGACCAAGAGTGAGTTTGTTCCAGTTCTGTCCAGTTCGGTCCGGTTCGGTCCGGTTTGGTCCTGTCTGAAGAACGTCTGGCAGCAGGACGAGGGGGTGTTCCCAGGTCTTGGCGTGATCAAAATGGTGAGGGGTCATTTAAAGAGCATGCTGCTCAGCTAGTGCTCAGCTGGGACCCGGCGGGCGGGTCCAGGGTCTCTGCGATCTCCCCCAGCTCGTCCAGCAGCTCTGTAAATGCCGGCCTTCTGTAGGACTCTAACTGCAAGACAGGAGGACAGGTGGATTTAAAGGAGCCTGTATTATGTAATCAGGTGTTGTTCAGCCATTAGTCTCACTAATCAGACAGCTCAACAGCTCAATCTCAGCTCAACTCTGTGTGAATGGTGTTTCATTTTCTTTCACTTAAAATTAGTTTTCTACCAATCATATTCTTGCTAACTATCGATCGGATGGGACTAAAAGCACTCTTTCAAAAAAAACTTGATGTGAAACACTCGGAATCAACAGTTAATGGACCTGTTGGCATAAGAGACGATGCCAAGTGTGCAGCACTTCTAGACTATTCTACAGCTATCACCGTAGTGCTGTACAGCTGATGGAATTGGAGCTCTAATTAAGACTCTTCTTCAGCTCTATCATCGTAGTTGTTCTACAGCTATATCCCCGTAGTACTGCCCAGCTAATGGCATTGGAGCTGTAATTAAGACTCTTCTACAGCTCTATCATCGTAGTTGTTCTACAGCCGTATCACCGTAGTGATGCCCAGCTGATGGCATTGGAGCTCTAATTAAGACTCTTCTACAGCTCTATCACCGTAGTCCTGACCAGCTGATCGTATTGGAGGTCTAACTAAAATGGTGCCATCCGAAGCCACAATAAGGATTCAGGAAATCTCACAGTCAGTTTCTTCATCATGTCCCACATATGCAGCTCGTATGTCCTTGCCATTAAGGAATTGCAGTTGCTCTTCCATGATTGGTCATGATGGACGAAAAATTAAAACGCTAACATTGTCTTCCCATTGTCGGAAACCCAGCGAACACTAGTAAAGGTTTACAATCAAACCCATGTAGAAGATTGGCCACTGTAGAAATACATTTGTTCAAATTGTCTTCTGAAACCTCCATCTTGTACTCTTGAATGTGTTTCTCTCACAGTCCGGTCTCTATAACAAAACAGGAAACCCTGCGTGACTCGGCCCCCCCACACTCGCTGGTTTCCGGCGCAGGAGATGTGTAGCCCCACCCCCCAGAAGTTTGGCTTTTTTTTTCCAAAGATTCGAGAAGGTTTAACTAATCACTTCTAGGTGAAAAAGGTCTCTTCCAAGCCATTTAAACCCTTGGGAATGACCACCCCAGATGATGGAGAGAAGAGCCAGGCTCTGAATATTATAGTTGATACAGTCACTCAAAGTGTAAACTCTCATGAAGGATCCTTCACGCCAGTCATTGATTACTACTCTGTCTCTAAATGGCTTCGGCAGATCAGAGGAATATTCAACACTTACTGTTGAATCTTACTTACTGCTGTCTGCCCAAGATTTCCACTCCCTGCTTAATTTCTAAATGCTGTGAATTTCAGCATTCACTGTTGAGCGATTACTGTTGTCTTGAGTTGTACACACCAGACAGCAGCTGGATGCTAGCTCCAAGACACGTCCAGGACAACCTCTCACCAGCTCCCCAAACGCCTCCAGATCCAGACCATAGTCCTGCACACACAGGGACCAGCGGTTAGATCCAGACCATAGTCCTGCACACACAGGGACTAGCAGTTAGATCCAGACCATAGTCCTGCACAAACAGGGACCAGCAGTTAGATGATCCAGACCATAGTCCTGCACACACAGGGACTAGCAGTTAGATCCAGACCATAGTCCTGCACACACAGGGATCAGCAGTCCGATCCAGACCATAGTCCTGCACACACAGGGACTAGCAGTTAGATCCAGACCATAGTCCTGCACACACAGGGATCAGCAGTTAGATCCAGACCATAGTCCTGCACACACAGGGACTAGCAGTTAGATCCAGACCATAGTCCTGCACACACAGGGACTAGCAGTTAGATCCAGACCATAGTCCTGCACACACAGGGATCAGCAGTTAGATCCAGACTATAGTCCTGCACACAGCAGGGATCAGCAGTTAGATCCAGACTATAGTCCTGCACACAGCAGGGAGCAGCAGTTAGATATTTCTGATAAACTCCATTGTGTTTTTGCCTTGTACTGTCCTGGAATTCCTGTGATACCTGTGTATCACGGAAAAAAATAAAAAGTACAAAATATAGAGTAATAAAGAAATAACAATTTAAACAAAAAAAAGGTTAAGTTGTTAGTTTCCAAAAATGTATTTTGGAAAGTAACAATTCATAAATCTTTGTATTATTATGTCTTAGATCGAGGGTAAGAGGTTCACGGTTGAAGATGGATGTCTTATATATAAGTTATATAGGATGTCTTATATATAAATTATATATTATATACAGTATATCTTTTAGAGATTGTATATATATCACCTGTGTTCTGGGAAGTATTTCTGGATCAGCAGGAATCCTGGCGAGGATTTCACACAGAACGATCCCAAAGGAGAACACGTCCACCTACAGAGAACACGGGGTAAGGGTCTGTAGTCAGAACAAAGGGTCTGTAGTCTAGAACAGGGGTTCCCAACCGCCGGGCCGCGGACCGGTACCGGGCCGTGGAGGTGTTACTGCCGGGCCGCGAAACAGCTGTGTGTTTATCATCATATTTGACTCAAATAATTTGAGTATAGGTGAACGGCGGGCGGTATAATCTATATATAGAGATTATATATACAGTATAATCTATATATATAGATTATATAGCGGTATATGTGGGCGGTATAATCTATATATATCGATTAAATATATATCGGCGGCATAACGAGAGACTTTCAGTTGCACGCGCTACTAAAGAGACTACGCGATAGTGACGGCTCAAAGAGTCGGATCTTAAGTGAACGACGGGAGCCGGCTCGCACCCGCGAACGAGCCGGGGTTTGTTACGGGTGCTCCGCGTACATGCGCGTTTATACTGAAGCGAGCCCTGCCGTTTTGTTAGGGAAGTGTGTTGACAACACACTTTGACAACCGGTCCGCGAAAATTGACAACCGGTCCGCGAGATTATTTTCATGTATCTGCCGGTCCGTGGCACAAAAAAGGTTGGGAACCCCTGGTCTAGAACACAGGGTTAGGGTCTGTCGTCTAGAACACAGGGTTCAAGTCTCCAGTTAAAAACACAGGGATAGGGTCTGTCGTCTAGAACACAGGGTTCAAGTCTCTAGTTAAGAACACAGGGTTAGGGTCTGTAGAACACAGGGTTAGGGTCTGTAGTCTAGAACATAGGGTCTGTAGTCTAGAACACAGGGTATGTAGTCTAGAACACAGGGTCTGTTGTCTAGAACAAGTTATAGTGTGTATAACACCATGTGCCATGTACCAGTGCTTTGTGGGCCCTTACCTTGCGGTCATATGGTTCTCCACGGAGCATCTCAGGGGCCATCCAGAAGGCAGAGCCCACCAGGGACAGCTTCCTATCGGGGTCCTTCACCGGCAGCTCCACCACCTCCCGGGCCAGGCCGAAGTCTGTGACCAGGGCCTCCCGGCCCCGCGCACTCACCCGGATCAGACAGTTCTGGGGACACCAGAACATCATGTTGGATGGATGGTAAATAGATGTTCTATACAGCTGTTCACAAACTAGCTTTTTATTGTTATCGGACTCACGTAACGGACTCTACCGGTTTAACTTAACCGGTAGAGCAAGGCATTAACACTGTCAGCATTAGGGGTTTGATTCCCAATCTAACTCAACCGTTAGAGCAAGGCATTAACACTGTCAGCATTAGGGGTTTGATTCCCAATCGAACTCAACCGTTAGAGCAAGGCATTAACACTGTTAAAATGAGGGGTTTGATTCCCCATCTAACTCAACCGGTAGAGCAAGGCATTAACACTGTTAGAATTAGGGGTTTGATTCCCCATTGTACTCAACCGGTAGAGCAAGGCATTAACACTGCCAGGGTTGGGGGTTTAATTCTCCCCCATGCTACGTTTGCACACACAGTATGGTAAGACAATAAGGATGAGTGCGTCCATAAAATATATTATAAAGTTAGCTTTGGATGCAAAAAAAC
>CM051017.1:8404788-8452288 GCA_027704905.1 Muraenolepis orangiensis | reverse complement strand
TGTCAGGTACCCTTATCTCAGGTACTGTTACATCGCATACTGTCAGGTACCCTTATCTCAGGTACTGTTACATCGCATACTGTCAGGTACCCTTATCTCAGGTACTGTTACATCACGTACTGTCAGGTACCCTTATCTCAGGTACTGTTACATCGCATACTGTCAGGTACCCTTATCTCAGGTACTGTTACATCACGTACTGTCAGGTACCCTTATCTCAGGTACTGTTACATCACATACGGTCAGGTACCCTTATCTCAGGTACTCAGGTACCCATATCTTGTTGAGCAACGATTTTCCCTTTCCTACTTTGTACTGCAACTGCTGCACAATAATTTCCCTCAGCTTAAACAAAGTCATAAGTTATATTTTAGCACCGCAGAGTGAAAAAACTATCAAAACAAATCAATGCATGTGGTATAATGCAGTAATGTGTTGTTCTATACGCTAAGTGTTAAGTGTTGTTCCATATGATAAGTCTTAAGTGTTGTTCCATATGCTAAGTCTTAAGTGTTGTTCCATATGCTAAGTCTTAAGTGCTGTTCCATATGCTAAGTCTTACGTTTTGTTCCATATGCTAAGTCTTAAGTGCTGTTTCATATGCTAAGTCTTAAGTGTTGTTCCATATGCTAAGTCTTAAGTGCTGTTCCATATGCTAAGTCTTAAGTGCTTAAGTGTTGCTCTGTATACCAAGTGTTGAAGCTAACATGCTAACAAAACTAGCCATGTTCATCTTTGAGTCAATCGTAATACAAATGATGTGTGATTGTTTAGGAAAGATTTGATGGCATATATTTAAACAAATAAAATGAGAATAAATATTTCAGCTATTCATCAACATTCAGGAAATAATCTAACAAATGTTCTCTAGTATTATATTGTAGGAATAACATAAGTATTAGTAGTATAACACAGTAGTAGAAGTAGTAGTATAACACATAACATTTATTCTAATTCTAGTATGTTCTAGTCGTAATGTACAATCTATATTTGTAAATTCTATATTTTTGAGTTGAAGCGTATCATTTCTAGGTCCCGATGCTGGTCATATGGACAACATTAAATATAATAATATAAAAGTACCAACTGATTCATGGTAGAAGGAGAGGAGAGAGGAGAGGGGAAGAGAGGAAAGGAGGAGAGGAGAGTGTAGTCACAGCCTTTACACCTCACAGTGAAAAAGTCTCGCCAGACGCCTTAAGCAGTGCCTCCTGCATACAGCAGAAACCTTGTAGAGACCTGTAGCTAACACCAGCGTGGCTATGATAGCCAACACCAGCGCGGCTAAGATAGCTTATGTAACCACGAGATTCCCGCACGGGTCTCAAACTCAGGGTTTCCGGCGTGAGGGGAGATGCTCTAACGTGATAAGCTAAAACCCACGTTGTTGCTTCATCGCTAGAATGTCTTTTAGGTGTCGGGTTGGGAGTGAGGTTTTCTTCACTGCACAGCACCAGGGGCTGGCGTGAAGCCAACACCAGCACGGCTGCCATAGCCAACATCAGCGTGGCTATGATAGCTACGTGGTACCGCAGCCCAATCATTCATAGTAGTTGAGTATTGTTATGACTGTCATGAGTTACTCTGATCTCATCATAGCAACACTTCAGGTAAGCAGGTCTCACCTCTAAGATGGGGTACAACTTATCTTCTTTCACACATATGCCGAGATATCTGTAGAAAAATAAACAAATATTAGATTACAGTCTGGTTGAAGCAGCGTCACCTGGCCCCAGTCAGTCTGATTAGAGTCTGGTTGAAGCAGCCTCATCTGGCCCCAGTCAGACTGATTAGAGTCTGGTTGAAGCAGCCTCATCTGGCCCCAGTCAGTCTGATTAGTCTGGTTGAAGCAGCCTCACCTGGCCCCAGTCAGACTGATTAGAGTCTGGTTGAAGCAGCCTCACCTGGCCCCAGTATAGTCTTCAAAGGCCTTTACTCAATACTTTATATTGTAGATGTTTATTATCTAAACAGGGCAATACAAATAGGAATTACATAAAAAATAATGGAAATATACTGTGATACTTGTTAAAGAGGATGTCTCACCAACCACATGACGCATTAAGACCCACTTATAAAACCTCTATACAGAGGGCATTACCCAGACAACCGATACGACAGAACACCACTCAACAGCACTCTGACACAGCTCTCTCTCTCTCTCTCTCTCTCTTTCTCTACCGACCACCTGACCATGCATCATTCTGTAACCACAGTATCAAGTCATAACCACTCATGATTTACAGGTTCTCATCGTAGCTCAACGATGCCTGAAGGTTAGGCTGCATTTGAATGTTGATCACGACACAAAGAGAGACTAACGTTTCACATGGAGACGTATCTCACATTAGATCTAATGAGAGACCGGAACATAATACACCTAGAGGGCCCTCAGTAGAGCGCATACTTCCTTCACACCAGAAAGTCCAATGGATTCGGATCTGTGTGTCGGATCTGTGTGGCAAAATCTAATCAACTGTTCCTTGTCCCTTAAGTAACCACCAAATGTTGTCCAATTACGTAGAAATGTTTTAGTTATCTTGCTGACAGACAGACAGACAGACAGACGATGACTGACTGACTGACTGACTGACTGACTGACTAACTGACCTACCGTACTAGGTTGGGATAAGACAGCTTCTGCAGGAGTCTGACCTACCTTACTATGTTGGGGTGAGACAGCTTCTGCAGGAGGCTGATTTCCCTCACGATGCTGTCCTGATCCACATCGTTCTTGTAGATCTTCACCACCATCACTTTACCACTTATGCTGTGGACCACCTGATGGATAGACAGGCAGGCATACACACAGACAGACAGAAAGGGGGCCACACAGAAAGGCACACAGACAGACAGACTGTCAACTCATAGTACTAGGGTTAAATTCCCAATGTTAGCAGTCTAACCTATATGCAACCTTGAGCAAGATGTCTAAAGCCTTGTTCACTCATAGATTTGGTTAACTACTGGGATAACCTTCCAGTTTGTTAGTGATGTTCACTAATTCACACATTTTATTCACACGTTTATTTCTGAATCTGTCCAGTTTCCAGACACTCTTGAAAAAAGGTACGGTGGCCCTGAAGTGCAAATTACAACGACAAATCAAACAACACAACCACAAGTCAGTCAATGATTTTAGACGTCCCTCGTTCAACATACAAGTGTGTATCCTGTGCGTGTGTGTGTGCGTGTGTGTCTGTCTGTCTGTCTGTCTGTCTGTCTGTCTGTCTGTCTGTCTGTCTGTCTGTCTGTCTGTCTGTCTGTCTGTCTGTCTGTCTGTCTGTCTGTCTGTGTCTGTATGTGTGTGTATACCTTGTACACCTTGGAGAAGAATCCCGTCCCGATGAGTTCGGCGCTGAAGTTCTCCCAGAACTCCAGCTTCCGGACGGCGGTCCGGAGCTTCAGCCATCGGTCCGTCTGGCAGTAGCTGTCTGATGACTCCCCCAGCAGGGTGGGGCTGGAGGGCTCCTCTGGGACCACCTCACACATGGTGGAGATGTCTGCTGTGAACACGCAGATGGATATAGAGATGTGTTGGTTGTGTCATGTATTAACTTTGTATTATTAACCTTGTGGAGGCCCACTCTTATCTGTAACCTTGAGAGGCCTTTAAGGTTTACACAGTTCTTAGTTTTTCTGTTGAGCATGGTGGTGATAACCGTCGGCATTCTGCGTGACCACCATGTCCAAACTGTATAATATTATAGAAATATATGCTTCATGGATCTGAATAAACTTCGAATCTCCCCGGGTGAGGCTGCCTTGTGTCACATTGATTCCTCAGCTCGCTGCTTTGCTCACCGAGATAGAAAGAACACACCATGGGACATAATGTAACACACACACACACACACACACACACACACACACACACAATGTACACACATACAGGAACACTTAGGAACACACACACAATGTGTGTTGCTGTGTCCACAAGCACACAGCAACACAGGGCACAATTAAAAGCACTTCATGGCAGAATCAACATCCTACAGTAGCAGAGCAATTAGTTCAGCCGTCCTCCAAACACAACAAAGACAAACACTCACCAGATGACCATCATCCACATCATCAACAGGCTGCAGGAGAGAGACCAAGAGAGAGACCACAGCCAGAGGTCTGTGGTACACAGACAGAGGTCTATGGTCCAGACAAAGGTCTGTGGTCCAGACAGGGGTCGGCTCACCACCACCAGCACCAACCTGAGGACGTTAGAGGATGGAGCCTCCACTTCTGGAACTGCTGCGTCTTTGGACACTTTGGAAAGCAACGCTCTCTTTTGCCATCCTCTGCGTCATTAATTGATGTTCCTGTAGTATTTTGTTTTGTCTGCTACCTTTGTACTGCTACATCTACTAAGCATCCCTGGGTCCCTTGAAAGGCACTATATTAATTCAAGCTATTATTATAACTATTATGAGGAGGAGGAGAGATGGGGGGTTGAGGAGTGACTCCACTTCATCCTCTACCCAGACAAAGCTGTGCATAATTCAGCCTCAAAATAGAAAGAACAGCTCAGTCAGGAGAACAACATTTTCACTCCCACACTCCCACTGAGCCGTCTGAGCAGCAGGAATAAGAAATTATTTGGAATATGTTGGAGAGGGTCTGGTCTGGTCAGGTCTGAAACCACTCTGTAAAAAAACCATGTCAGTCATCACTCCTTAGTGTCAGGACGAAGGAGACTCAGCCACACCAGTCGATTAATCTAATGAGAATCTACGAAAACATACAAAAAAATAATGTTTTTATATATACTGTATGTATATAACATACTATCATCCTATATATTATCATATAACCAGATATTTACATTATTATATGATTATAATTATTTTTTTGGTACACGCTACAAACATGAACCTTCGAACTGTGAACAGATTAAACAGGGATGAATTAATGAGTAGCTGGGATTAGAAGTAAGGCGAGCCGTTCCACTTCCTCATCCAACGGCTGCCCTGACACAGAGCGGGTATGACTGCATTGTTTTCAGGCCAACCAGCGCCATGACAACAACCTCCCCTTCTCTCACCCTCCTCACCCTTCTCTCCCCCACTGGCCCTCCCAGGCTCACAAAGGGCCCGGTGTACGGAGCGGAGGGCAGGGTGGGCTGCCTGGTCTATGTTTACAGGGTCTTTGTTTACAGGGTCTTTGTTTACATGGTCTTTGTGTGAGTGGCCTGATGACAACTCTGAGAGAGAGAGAGGCATATAAGAGAGTGCTTACTGTTAAACTATTTGGTCATGTGGCGACATTGAGACAGTAAGTACAGGTTGGGGCATCTTGCTCAAGAATGCCTATAGGTAGGCCGTGGACAGGTAGACTGTGAACAGGTAGGCTGTGCACAGGTAGACTGTGGACAGATAGGTTGTGGACAGTTAGGTTGTGGACAGGTAGACTGTGGACAGATAGGTTGTGGACAGTTAGGTTGTGGACAGGTAGACTGTGGACAGATAGGTTGTGGACAGGTAGGCTGTGGACAGGTAGGACTGTGGACAGATAGGTTGTGGACAGTTAGGTTGTGGACAGGTAGACTGTGGACAGATAGGTTGTGGACAGTTAGGTTGTGGACAGGTAGACTGTGGACAGATAGGTTGTGGACAGTTAGGTTGTGGACAGGTAGACTGTGGACAGATAGGTTGTGGACAGTTAGGTTGTGGACAGTTAGGACTGTGGACAGGTAGACTGTGGCCCAGAACATTTGCGCTGACATACAGACACTCTATGAGAGACAGAGTTTTACGGTTTACGGCTGCATCTTCTTCAACATCCTTCTTGCTTCTCCCCTTGGACTAAAGGCTCGTTCCACTTGTTCACAGACTAAGTATCAACTCACTAACTTAGTATCAACTAAGTAGTTAACCGAAAGCCGTGTCTTCCACCAAGTCAAACCAGAGGTTAGCCACAGAGGGTTTCTTTTACGTGACTCAGCATTTGTGATTACACATGTGGGGGAGGATGGGAGAGAGGGAGGAGGTTATCTTGACCCCCGTCCTCGAGGAGGTGGGACACCGTCTGATGTCCCTGAGCTGATAGGGTGGTGAGTCGGGCACCATGGAGAGTGTTCTTACAGGGTGTATCACCGCCTGGTACGGGAACTGCACCGCACTCGAGCGCAGAGCGCTTCAAAGGGTGGTGCGGACAGCCCAGTATATCGTTGGGAGGTGAGCTCCCCTCCCTCCTGGATATATACAACCAGCGGTGCGTGGCCAAGGCCAAACGCATCATAAAAGACATTGCCCACCCCAGCCACAAACTGTCTTCACTGTTACCGTCAGGCAGGCGATACCGCAGTATCAAGTGCCGTACAAATAGACTCAGAGATAGCTTCCACAGTCAGGCCATCAGGCTGCTGAACAAGGGTGTATAGCATATAACAATGTATATTTTATTACATTGATTTATATATACATATTGCTCTTTTTCTGTGCCGATATATTGCATTTTATAAATTACATTTTTATTTTTATTTTTTAACTTTATTCTATTCTATTTTTATTCTATTTTTTATCTATTTTTATCTTAGTTTTATAACTGCTGTCTGTCATCGGGTATTGCACATAAGATTTTCACTCACTACTTTATACTTGTGTAAACTGTGAAGTGACAATAAACTTGACTTGACTTGACTTGAGTCAGGGAAACACTTCCCTCCTTAAACATGGACGCCATCACACCTGACTGTGATGGTGTGTTCACACACGTCTGGGTGTGTGTTCACAGCCAAGGCTGTTCCTTTGTGTGTGTGTGTGTGTGTGTGTGTGTGTGTGTGTGTGTGTGTGTGTGTGTGTGTGTGTGTGTGTGTGTGTGTGTGTGTGTGTGTGTGTGTGTGTGTGTGTGTGTGTGTGTGTGTGTGTGTGTTTAACCTCGCCTACACGTGAAAGTTCCTGCATAACTGTGTTCATTGGTCAGTCTGTTATTAAGGTAACGTAACAGTGGAGACTGTTGAAATCCTCTTTTATAGTGGAGGGGGGAGGGGAGGAGAGATGAGAGAAGAGGGGAGGAGAGAGGAGGAGAGGAGAGAGGAGAGGGGAAGAGAGGAAAGGAGGAAAAGAGAGTGTAGTCACAGCCTTCACACCTCACAGTGAAAAAGTCTCACCTGCATACAGCAGAAACCTTGTAGAGACCTGTAACTAACTCCAGCGTGGCTATGATAGCCAACACCAGCGCGGCTGAGATAGCTTATGTAACCGCGAGTTTCACGCACGGGTCTCAAACTCAGAGTTCCCGGCGTGAGGGAGATGCTCTAACGTGATAAGCTAAAACCCACGTTGTTGCTTCATCGCTAGAACGTCTTTTGGGTGTCGGGGGAGTGAGGTTTACTTCACTGCACAGCACCAGGGGCTGGCGTGAAGCCAACACCAGCGTGGCTACCATAGCTACGTGGTACCGCAGCCCAAAGAAACACTGAGTCTTACTTGTGGGAGTCTCCAGTAAGAGGTTCTCTGATGGACCTCAGAACGTACCGGACTGTAATGAGGGGTTTAGGGAGGACATTCTTAGAGATTCTGACGTCAGAGAGGAGGAGACCATACATAGCTGTGGCTGCCAGCAAGCAGCAGCTTACCACTAGATGTGCCTACAATGAACCAGTGTTATTTAATGTGTTTAGGTTAGTTTAGGTTAGGTTAGAGTTAGGTTTAGGTGATGTCTCACATAAACAAGTCAAATCACATGGTTGTTGACACATGTGGGCCCGTCTGTAATGCATTGTAACCACTAGCAAGAATGCTGGCTGTGTCTGTTCCATGTCATCAGTCTTCAGACGGCACGATGTGAGCTACTGGGTTAGGAAGAGAACTTCTGGAGACTCCAGTTTGGATTCTAAATGGCATTTCGATGTTGAGGCTTCATGGTCTCCGCTACATTTCACACAGTGAGGTTTCAGATGCTTTTCATCTTCATTTGCATTTTGCCTACAAATGACAACGTGAACTTGGCACATGTCACCTTTCAATCAAATGTTGCCGTTACCATGGCAACGGCAGGCTGACTGCCCGTCTGTCAAAATAAAAGCCTAAAATAGAATATTTGTTTTACCACACACTTGATAATCACGGTTCTCGAGGACATAGAGGCTGTTAAAGCATGCTATGTGTGTTATGCAACACCAATGTGATGCTTTACTAAGACAACATATAAAAGGCTATGAAAGCGTGCAATATGGAAGATACATGCTTTATTCTCTAGATACTGTAGCAAGTATCCTCTACAGGATAGAGGATACTTGTGCTGTATCCTCTAAATAGCATGCTATATCCCCTATATAGCATGCTATATCCTCTAAATAGCATGCTATATAGAGGACACTTGTGCTGTATCCTCTATATAGCATGCTATATCCTCTAAATAGCATGCTATATAGAGGACACTTGTGCTGTATCCTCTATATAGCATGCTATATCCTCTAAATAGCATGCTAAATAGAGGACACTTGTGCTGTATCCTCTATAAAGGCAGGTGGTGAAGTGTCTGTCCTCCTCCTCCTCCTCCTCATTCATCTCTGAAATATTCTGCAAGGCGTTTGATGCACAAAGTGTTTGTTTTGTTGTCTTCTTGTTTTGGAAGCCGCAGTGACGCGGCGAGACCTGATTGGGGGGTAAGGGATGTTTATGGGCGGAGTTTCGGCAGTAGTGTTTCTAACAAGACGCCGCTGACCCCCACGTTAGGACGGAGGAATGTAAGAAGTCAACACAACGTCAGGAACACACAGAGACACTCTTGTTCACTCACCAGAGCCCCATCTGTCACCCCCCCCCCCCCCACACCACACACACACCACACACACACCACACACACACACACACACGCACATGCACAAACACACACATGCTGGTTTACTTGAGCACAGTGAGATGTTGACTTCTGTAGCTGTTGATGGGGAGGGACAGTGTCCCCTGGAGGATACAGTATATACGGGGGAGGCATGGGACAGAGTGAGACAGACAGCAGGATGCCGCTAATTCCCACGATGCACTTGTTTCTCTCCATGATCTTCTCTGAGACAATGGTACAAGAGTGATGTTGTCGGAGTGGTTACGACCTGGACCACTAGGAGGTGGTGTAGGGTCTTTTAAAATAGCTAAGAGCAGCACATCCAAACAGAACCATAAGGTATCCTCAACACTGACAACCAGCAACCACAACCTCCATCTGCCTCCACCTTATCATCCATCCATCTCAACCTCCATCTGCCCCCACCTTATCATCCATCCATCTCAACCTCCATCTGCCCCCACCTTATCATCCATCCATCTCAACCTCCATCTGCCCCCACCTTATCATCCATCCATCTCAACCTCCATCTGCCCCCACCTTATCATCCATCCATCTCAACCTCCATCTGCCCCCACCTTATCATCCATCCATCTCAACCTCCATCTGCCCCCACCTTATCATCCATCCATCTCAACCTCCATCTGCCCCCACCTTATCATCCATCCATCTCAACCTCCATCTGCCCCCACCTTATCATCCATCCATCTAATTGCTCCACCTCCACAGACTACACAGACAACAGACTTCAAGCCCACAAAAAGAGAGAGAGAGAGAGAGAGAGAGAGAGAGAGAGAGAGAGAGAGAGAGAGAGAGAGAGAGAGAGAGAGAGAGAGAGAGAGAGAGAGAGAGAGAGAGAGAGAAGCAGAGAGAGAGAGAGAGAGAGAGAGAGAGAGAGAGAGAGAGAGAGAGAGAGAGAGAGAGAGAGAGAGAGAGAGAGAGAGAGAGAGAGAGAAGCAGAGAGAGAGGGGGGAGATGGGGGGGGGGGTAGAGAGATAGAGAGAGAGACAGAGACAGAGTACACTGCGGTGGATGTGTTGTACTATTATTATGTGTTTAATATCAACAACTAGTAGTGAAAAACTTTTTGTTAAATATTAACACAGTAGTATTACGACGAGTAGGCAACACGTCATCAGCACAATCAAGAGTGTCAAATATGAAGTTAATATTTGACAAATACTTACTCCACTGATCCACTAAGTTATTCATATGCATCTTGGTGGAGGTCAGATGGAAGAAAGGGGCACACACTGTAGAAAAGACAGCACACAATTAACACTTACACTTAACACACAGTAAACACTTAACACAGAGTAAACACAAAGTTAACACTTAACTCTTAAGACACAGTAATATGGAGATAGACGCCATTAATCGCAGGCTTTTGTCACAAAACGGTTTATTTAGGTCTAAGGCAGGATTCAACTTTTAGAAAGAACTTATAGTAATAATACTATAATACTGTATACTAATATTAGAATACAATATCATATTTATTTTGGCAAAAACACACATTAACCACAGACGTCACTCACAGGATTCTGAAGTCCAGCTTCACACTCAAAGGCGGCGACGCATCTTTGATCCTCTTTGATCTCCTATGGTCCGCTTAATGTGCTGCTGAAGTTCCGCGCCGCGCGGCTCGTGCAGCATCCGAACATCAATGCGTGGAACCCACGCAGTCCTCGAGCTGGACGTACGGTAGGCGGTAACCTCCGCTACAGACCAATCACTGATCGGGATGCGGGGTGGGCGGAGCCTGTCTCTCGGTTACCAGCCAATCAGTGGTTGCTTGGTAACGGAGAGCCGTTCTATTTCATTTGTGATAATAAATACATAATTAATTATATAAATACATAATGAGTTAATGCCAGGCATCCTCGTTCCTCCACCGTGCGACGCGTACTTATAATAGTACATAAAAAGAACAGTAAATAAATATAACATCAATAAACCAAGGACAGAGAAAGAGACATGGTGGGTGACGGTGGGGGAGAGAGGGAGACGGGGTGGGTGGCGGTGGGGGAGAGCAAGAGACGTGGTGGGTGAGACGTGGCTAGCGGTTGTCTTAGGAACAGAGTTACTCAGTGGTCCTCAGAGAGGAGCTAAGAGGAGGAGGAGGAGGAGGGTCAGTTACTGTAAAAACAAGCCAACATGGAAACCTGCTGTAAAGTGATCTGAAGAGCAGAAACAATAATAATAATAATAATAATAATAGTATGTTATTAGAATTATCTTAATTTCTAGAAAGTTTTTTTTATTTTCTATAGTTTGTTGTTGTTTTTTGCACAATTTTTGCAGGGCACTGCCACTTTAATTTCACTGAATATCCTGTATGTGTATGTGTCAAATAACGTTATTTAATCTTGAATCTTGAATAAATAAAGTTCTTGAATCTTATTAATAATTAATAGATAAACATTTGATGTGTGGTTTAAGTACTCATTCACTTTCAAGGTCAACTGTCAACAAAAAAAAAACATCACATGCACCTTTTATACTGAAAACTGATTATGTATACATTAGTATACGTTATCAATTAGTATACATAAGCATACGTTATTGTGGAGTGTGTGTGTGGTTGGTGGCTGGTTTAAGCAGCCTCACCAAGCCTGAGTTAGGCTGATTGGCTGGTGAGGCTGCACTCCTGTGGGCCATTGTTAATCAAGGCCCACAGGTTCAAACAGCCATGACCACACACACTCGGAGAGCTCTAGCATGTACCATCTGCTCTGTTCACAAGGATTCAAACTATTGAAATAAACCTGATTCCTCATCACCCTTTGTCCTTGTCTTTGGGAGGAGCCCTCAAGTAGCCAATTCAATGGGTGGCGGCAGCATTGTCTGCTACACTGTCTTTTAACCTGTACATGTTAACTGTAAATGATATTACCATGCACTTTACTGCAACATGTGCACTCTGATAGATCTGTTAGATGCTAAAATGTTTTTTCGCTGTACTGTACTTGTGCTGTGCAATGACAATACATTTGAATCTAATCTAAATTATACATAATGCATTAGTATAATGTGTCCTGTATATTAATGTATACATTACACATTAGTATAATGTGTAATGTATATTTAAGTATACATTCATATATATATATATGAATGTATACATACATACACATTATACATTACAGTACAGATTATTTATATAGTTTAATGTGTAATGGAATGTGTACTGTGTAATGCAATGTAATTTCATTTAATGTGTAATGTATATGTCATGTGTACTGTGTAATGTAATGCAATATAATGTAATTGAATGTGTAATATAATGTGAAATGTAATGTTATGTATTGTAGTGTAATGTTATGTGGTGTCATGTAATATGAAGTGTAATATAATGTGCTGTAACATTACTATAATATAATGTTACGTGTTGTGATGTAATATGATGTGTAATTGAATGTGATGTAATGTAATGTGAAAACACTTGCTTGTTTACAGACCTTGGTTTGGTTCCTCAGGAGGGACCAAACTCTGGTGTGTATCATCATCCATTCCCATCCATCGATTATCATCATCCACCATTCCATCCATCCATCATACATCCACCCACCGAGCAACACACTCAATTCAAAATAATCTTTATATTTCTCAGAATACTGGAGTAACATCTGTAACTCGTATTCAGTCTGTTAATACAAATACATTCTTAACGTTCATCATGTCAATAAATGACAGACAGATACATATAGACATAGAGAGTCAGTCAGCAGTTGAGGTGGTTTCTGGAGAAGTCGGGCCAGATGCGGAGCAGCTCTTCGGGTTTGAATCCGTTGACGATGACTCTGGTTGCAAAGGTGCATCTGTCGTACTCCAGGTGTCGCACCTCGAACAGGTTCCGGAGAGCGAGGAAGCTGTGCGCGTACACGGGGCTGATCCCGGCCGCGCGCAGACACAGGCCCACGTACACGTCCTCCAGCGGGACCGCGGGCACGTGACGCGAAGCCAGGGAGACCTTCTCGGCCACGTCCGTGGAGAACACGTAACCCGCCCCGGACACGTACGGTGGGAAGTAGGTGTCGGGGTACACGTCCTCCGACAGGAACCACTTGCTCTCACGGTCCCTGCGGGGTCTCCCGTCCCGGATCACCGACCCGGTGATGAAGCCCCGGGTGGGGTAGGTCCGCAGCAGCTCCATCAGGTAGAACACGTTCACGAAGATGTCCGCGTCCACCTTCATGGCGAACGACGCTTGCGCGCAGTGCGTGGCGACCCAGTTCATGATCATCAGCGTCTTGACGGTCAAGTTCCTGTAGCTGTCCACGAAGTCCATCTGGATGACGTCACCGTGCTCCCGGCTCTCCGCCGACAGGTCGTCCGCCCCCCCCACCGAGAGCCCCACGAAGAAGACCGTCAGCAGGGCGCCCGCGCCCCCCCACGTCCTCCTGATTGCGTCTCTGGACGTCCGGTCTCCCGGGACCACCGGAACCACCGCCACCAGCGTGGGCCGCCGGTCCGCACAGAGACCGGGCTGGTTCAGGACATAGCTGTAGCTGGACGGGGACAGCAGGTCGGAGGACCCAGCGGGACTAGGACCCGGCGGGCTACGAGTCCAGGAAGAGAATCCTCCGACCAGGAGCCACAGCAGCAACAGAGCCGCGGAGCCGCTCAGCAGCTTCAGCAGCGGAGACACGAGCCTCATCTCCAGAGAGGAACCTCACAGGTTGTTGTTGTTGCCGCATGACCTGAGGCCGGATACCCGCCTTACAAGTCAGCCGCGCCCACTGACAAATTTCTACAGGTCAGCCGCGCCCAAGGAGAGCTATCTACAGGTCAGCCACGCCCACTGACGACATACCTGCGAGTCAGCCACGCCCACTGAGAACCAGCGAAGTCATGCTAACAATACTACCTAACAACTATATATGAAATAGTGTCCACTATATATATGAACTATAACACTATATATGAAATAGTGTCCACTATATATGAACTATAGCACTATATATACCTTTACCTTACCTATTATTATTTTTAGTATTATTATTATGCACATATCTCATACATACTCTAAGTAACCTTAGAACTGTTTTTATACCTAGTAGACTGTCTTTTAACAACTGTAAACTGTAAATTATATATTACCATGTACTTTACAGTAACATTTGCACTCATTTGCAATCTAATCGTATCTAATCGAATACAGTGTATGAAATTGTGTCCACTAAATATATATATGAACTATATCACTATATATGAAATGCTGTCCTCATTAGGTATGACTTAGAATGCTGCTCGTTGTGTGACGTCACGTTCTCCTTAATTATTATCATGAATTATTCATGATGCTTTCCGCTGAGTCAAGGAGCGCTTAATAATTCGAGTGTCTATGCGGCGCACTGTTGCCCTCCTCTGGCGATCCGGCGTACTGCAGCACTGACGCGTAAAGCTATGTACAATATAATTTAATGTGAGAGCATGTTGTGTAGGAATTATATATAACTATTTATATAGTTGTGGGGCACGTGGTCTTTAAGCATAGTCCACAATGACTAGACACACAAGAACAATGCATGCTTGGCTTTAAGTAGTCTATACTTTTCCTCTCAGTGACTAAGTAGGCTTACAGACCTATTATATTCCTCAAGGAAAGACTAAGTAATAGTCTGCTATTTAAAGTTCATTCATTTAAGTGTCATTAAATAAAGAGGCCTAAACATTAGATAAGTTAGTTTGCAATTTGATATTTTAAATCTATTATTATTTTTTTCTTATTTTTAGTAAGTTATTGAAGTCATTTGTATAGGCCTTTGGATGAATTAATGAATGGATACATATTGGTTTTAAACAAACTTTGTTTTATTGTAATACATTTTACACAGAAACACCTGTTCACCCAGTAATAAACATATCACTGAAGAGCCTAAAGAGAGCCGTAATAAAAATAATAATAATAATAATAATAATAATAATAATCATAACGGGGTCAGTGTCCCCCAGTGGAAGAGGAGGAAGTTACTTACCCAGAAGATCTTTCTTATTCTAGCACGATATCAACTGGAATCAAATGTTCATGTTATGAGAATCCATATCTTTCATACTTGACAACACAAACATTTTCTTGCTCGACAATGAATACAGTATTCACATTTAGAAAAAAAAACAAGAAAACAATAATAAAAATAATAATAATGATCAACCATCTCATCACATACTTAATAACAGATTCATCAGAAACAGTAATATTGGATTCTCTCTGTGTCTCTGAGAGCTAAAAAGTGACGTGTGTGTGTGTGTGTGTGTGTGTGTGTGTGTGTGTGTGTGTGTGTGTGTGTGTGTGTGTGTGTGTGTGTGTGTGTGTGTGTGTGTGTGTGTGTGTGTGTGTGTGTGTGTGTGTGTGTGTGTGTGTGTGTGTGTGTTTGAGGGGAGGTTCACACAACCAATAGCAATATGCCGCCTGTGCGTGAATTTTATTTCAAATGTATTTAAAGTGTATTTCAATTGTGTTTAGATGGTTAATGCCCACATCACCAGAGACAGACACCACAGGGAAGCTACAGCGGGTTTAGGGGTGAGGGTGGAGATGGGTGAGAGGCTGGGGATTGGGGGTGGGGTTTAGGGGGGAAGTAAGGGAGAGGGTGGGGTTTTGGGGTGACATGGTGAGGGTGGAGGTGGGTGAGAGGGGTGGGGTTTAGGGATGAGGGTAGAGGTGGGTGAGAGGGTGGGTTTTGGGGTAAGGGAGGAGGTGGGTGAGAGGGTGGGGTTTGGGGGTTTTGGGGTAAGGGTGGAGGTGGGTGAGAGAGGGTGAGGGTTAGTCACCCAAGAGATAAACAAGCAGCGATGCAGCAGGACCAGGCTGGGTGGGGTTTTCTCCATAGCAGATGTAGCTCTTCTGAGAGGAACAATAACCTGTGCTTTTGTATAAAATATTTGAGCAGTACTTGGGACACCGCAGGGAACCTTCTGGAGCAGGAAGGGAAACCAGAAGAAGGTTTCTGACATGACACTGAGTATCTTGTTGTGCTTTTAAACTCCCAGCCGGTTTGAACGGAGCAGGAAGTGGAGGAGAGAGGACAGAGGTCTCTGTTCGAGTGAGGAAGGAGGTCTCTGAGGAGTAAAGACGAAGGTCTCTGTGCCGTGAGGACGGAGGGCCGGTTTTCTGCCTTCTGATCTCCAGCGACACGTAAAACAAAACAAAAAATGTAAATCCACAAGGGATGGAGTTTCACTTCAGAGAAGATGATGGATGAAAGAGGAGCTGAAGAGGTCAGCGGGAAGGGTTGGGGGGGAGGTGGGTCAGGGTGTGAGGAGGTGGGTTAGGGCGAGGTTAGGGTTAGTGTGGAGTCTGGGAGTCCAGAGTCCAGAGTGGGTATGTGACAGAGGAAAGGGGGAGGAGTTAGGAGCGTTTCCTCCGCCCCTCCAGGTTCCTGAAGTTGGCCGGTCTGATCTTCATCTCGGCGAACTCGATGGAGTGTTCGTGTCCCTTCCAGTGGAACCAGTTGACACCCTGCAGGGAAACACAGAGGCGCTTTGATTGGTTCAGGACTTCCAAACAACAAGTAGAGGATTCTGCATCGCCGGAGCCCATTGGCCAACTGGAGCATGTGTCAAAGCTGTGATTGGCTGCAGACCGGTAGAGTGTCGTGTATGTGGTGAAACTCTACGAGCAAGTTTGTTGGTAATGATGTTATTATATGTTATGTTATGTTAATCCTTTGTTATGTTAAGCCCTTATATTCCCCCTATGTTATGGTAACCCTACGTTATATTAACCCTATGTTATGTTAACCCTATGTTATGTTTACCATATGTTCACCCTATGTTATGTTAACCCCTTGTTATGTTAACCCTATGTTCACCCTATGTTATGGTAACCTTATGTTATGGTAACCCTGTTATATTAACCCTATGTTATGTTAACCCTATGTTATGTTTACCATATGTTCACCCTATGTTATGGTAACTCTATGTTATATTAACCCCTTGTTATGTTAACCCTATGTTCACCCTATGTTATGGTAACCTCATGTTATGGTAACCCTGTTATATTAACCCTATGTTATGGAAACCCTATGTTATGTTAACCCCTTGTTATGTTTACCCTATGTTAACCCTGTTTTATGTTATGTTAACCTTATGGTATGGTAACCCTATGTTATATTAACCCTATGTTCACCCTATGTTATGGTAACCCTATGTTATGTTAACCCCTTGTTATGTTAACCCTATGTTAACACTATGTTATGGTAACCCTATGTTATATTTATCCTATGTTATGTTAACCCCTTGCTCTGTTAACCCTATGGTAACCCTATGTTAGTTAACCTCTTGCTATGTTAACCCCTTGTTATGTTGACCCTAAATTATGTTCACCCTATGTTATGGTAACCCCTTGTTATGTCAACCCCTTGGTATGTTGAGGCTAGGGTTAGTGTTAGGGTTTGACTGTAAGAGCTAGAGTCAGAGCTAGGGTTAGGGTAAGTGTTAGGGTTAGTGTTAGGCTTTGTGTTCGGGCTAGAGTTATTGTTTGGCGGTTAGAGCTAGTGTTTAGTCTAGGGTTAGGGGGTTATGGCTAGGGGGTTTGGGTTAGTGTTAGGGGGTTAGTGTTAGGCAGGGCTACCTTGCTGTGGCTGTTGTCTCCATAGCGCCCCATGAGGTTGACCCGGTGACAGTTCTTGTACCAGAACGCTCCCTTATAGGACAGAGCACAGTTGGTGACCGCGATGTCGTTGTCATTGTCGTAGGTTGAGAAGGGACGGCCATGGTGGTAAATCATGGAGTCACCTGTGGATAGGAAGTGGGATGGGTAAACAGGACGTGAGATTAGGGGAGTCAGGAAGTGGGATGGGGTGGACAGGAAGTTGCGGGGTTAAGTCGCGACAGAGACCGATCTCCTCTGTTCCCGGGTTTCTGTGTTTCTGTGAGAGCACAGCATGTCTCTCTTCTACTGTATTATATATATTCTACTCTGTTATATCTGAGTATCAATTATTTTCTACTCTATTATATCTGAGTATCTATTCTTTTCTACTCATATATTCTACTGTATTCTATTATATATGTTCTACTCTATTCTATCTATTCTACTTTACTATACTCTATTCTACTCTCTTATACTCTATTCTACTCTACTCTATATATTATATATATTCTACTCTTTTCTATCTCTATATTCTGTATTCGACTCTACTCTAATCTATTCTATATATAGTACTCTATTCTACTTTATTCCATCTATTGTACTATACTCTATTCTCTCTTTTGTACTCTACTCAATTCTCTCATCTCTCAATACTCAATTCTCTATCTATTACGTATATATTACATGACGTCAATTATATTACATTCAATTCTAGTATCACATTGTGGTCCGTTCTGGTATATGTTCCGTTGTAGTCCGGCCCGTTGTGTTTTAATTGAAGAATTGCGTAACATTACAGCGTGAGACCTTATAATATATTCTACTCTACTATTATTCTATTATCGTGAGCGTGTGTTCTCCCTGACCTGCCGTTCCGCTGTACCCTCCCACGTGGACCTTGTAGCGGGTCCGGGGCTCAGACACTGAGAACTTGTCGTACTGAGCGTAGACCGCCTCCCCCTTGTCCCTCAGGTCCACACGCAGCTCGTAGGGACTTGCTGTTGTGATCTTGTGGAGGTTTGAGAGACCTGGGGAGGAGGAGACAGGAGAGAGAAGCCAGGACATCACCAGATGCTCTCTTCTAATATATAGAGATATTTAAATGACAAAGACATAAAAACACACAACTCTTAATAGATGACATTGACACATACACATACAATTCTAATGCTGTTCACAAAGAATAGGTACAGAATCCACATAGTGGTGATAGTGATGGTGTCTATTTATTTGCCATTAAATACAGTATCATTTCTCCATGTTTAAATAATAAATGGTGAGGAAAATACCGAGCCAGAATTCATCGTTCATGTCTCCGAAGCCGGCAGTATAGTTCTTCCAGTTCCTGAAGAACTCCAGTTTACCGCTCTGACGTCGGACGAACACCTGGACAAATACATCATTAATGAATACTTCTGTGGTCTTCTTACTCAAGGTGTCTTCCCCTGGATGTACCCCCCCCCCCCCACCACCCAGAGGGGTTAGGGTCAGGGTGGTGCTTAGGGACCCTATGTGTGGGTCACAGGAGACACATTTGACATCTGTAGCTACAAGACAAACTGACAAACAAAGGTGGTGCATGGATGGGGTGTAGGGATGAGGGATATGGTGCAGGGACAGAGGGTACAGGGATATATGGTGCAGGGATAGAGGGTGCAGGGACAAAGGGTACAGGGATAGAGGGTGCAGGGATAGAGGGTGTAGGGTGCAGGGATAGAGGGTGCAGGGACAGAGGGTGCAGGGATAGAGTGTGTAGGGTGCAGGGATAGGGGGTGTAGGGATGAGGGTGCAGGGATAGAGGGTGCAGGGATAGGGGGTGTAGGGATAGAGAAGTGCAGGGATAAGGGGTGTAGGGATAGACGGTGCAGGCCTGTGAAGTCGCAGACTGACTGCTGAATCAACGTACAATCCATCCGCCTCCATCGGTGACCATGTCACAGTAGACCTGCAGCGGCTGGCTGTCGTCTC
Source organism: Muraenolepis orangiensis (assembly GCA_027704905.1). NCBI lineage: Eukaryota > Metazoa > Chordata > Actinopteri > Gadiformes > Muraenolepididae > Muraenolepis > Muraenolepis orangiensis. The sequence goes on along the minus strand of CM051017.1, from coordinate 8,432,943 downwards.
CACCCAGATACACACTGTAGAGACCTGAGGTGGTGTCTCCGTTCAGCAACACCTGGGAGCAGTCCTTAGGGTGGATGTACAGCACCCCCGCTGTGTACACACACACACACACACACTGTTTACATTTGCACTCTAAAAGCCTCCATAGCCAAAGGTTCAAAGTGTTCACTAGGTGTTGGTGTCAAGCGGTACAATGTCTAGGTGTATCTAGCGGTATTCTCTAGGCCGGTGGTTCCCAAATGGGGAGAACCATTTGAGAAAATGGAAATATTAAGTGTCTGAATACCAACGTTCACGTTCTCGAAATCTTTCCATTGAACGACAGAACTCAGCAAAGCCTCGTATTTATATATATGTATATAAAGTTGATGATACAGTACATATTTTATATATCATTAAATATGTAGCCAGGTGTACTGACGGGTGGTGAAGAGAGTGGAGACGATGCTGCTCCTCTTGGGCCCGGCGATGGCCTGCAGGCTGACGGAGTACTGGGTGGAGGCACTGAGCTGAGCCATGTTGTATGAGACAGCACTGGGGCCCAGCACCACCTCCTGTAGAGTGGAGGGGGGCATCACATCCTGTTAGAAAAACCTCCTGGATATATACTGTATATATATATATATATATACGTACCAGACACCTCCCTCCCTCTCCTCCCACTTTACAGACTCCTCCCTCCAACCCAGACAGACCCCTCCCCCCCATTTAACAGACTCCTTCCACTCTAACAAGCCACACCCCCTCCTCTAGGCTCCACCCACCCGGACAATTCCACTGGTGGAGCGGAAGCTGAGAATGTATCCGGTGATGTCAGCGAGCGGTGCTCTCCAGGTCAGCTGACTGCTGTCCGACACGATGTCAGTGGCTGTCAGGTCCTGAGGAGGGTCCACGTCTACATAGCAACATATAATCAATAATCAATATAATGATATATAAAATAAGAGCAGTGGTCACACACACGTGACACACACACGCGTGTGGGCGGTCTTACCGGTGGTGAAGTCGGTGGAGGTGGTCATGCTCTTGGCTCCGCCCCTTGTGGCGTACACCTTCACCGTGTAGTGGGTCGCCGGAACAAGGGAGCTCATGTCAAACTGGAGGGTGTTCCCCGACACACGCTGCATCACCGCCGCCGCTGTGGGGGAATGATACATACAGTATGATGGGACAGTGACGGCAGCCAGGGTTGAATGATACGGACAGTATGATGTGACAGTGAAAACGTACCGCTGTCAGGGCTGTAGGCAATGATGTAACACTACAACCTACCGGTGTCAGGGCTGTAGGTGATGATGTAACACTACAACCTACCGGTGTCAGGGCTGTAGGTGATGATGTAACACTACAACCTACCGGTGTCAGTAGTTGACAATGTACCACTACAACCTACCGGTGTCAGTAGGTGACGATGTAACACTACAACCTACCGGTGTCAGTTGGTGATGATGTACCACTACATACCGGTGTCAGGGCTGTAGGTGATGATGTAACCGTCGACCGTTGCAACTGTTGGCTGCCATCGCAGCAGAGCTCCAGAATCAGAGACGTTGACCGCAGTCAGACCACGAGGCTTGTCCAGAGCTGGAGTGCGCACACCACACACACACACACACACACACACACAGACAGACAGACAGACAGACAGACACACAGACACACAGACACACAGACACACAGTAATGAGTTCTTGTAAATAGGGAGGTGCATAACCATTTATGCATTAGTGTGGAAGTAACAGGACTTGTAGTCGATAATCATATATATATACTGTATATATATATATATATAATGTATCTGTGAGTAAATAATGTATCTGATAGAGTATATCATATATATAATGTACAGTATAATGTGTTTGTGAGTAAATCATAAATATATAATGTGAGTATATTATTGTATTATTTGATATATCTAATGTACCGGTGGTGACGGTGTCAGATCCAGGTTCACTCTCCCTCGATCCCTTGGCAGCGGTCACAGCCACGTGGTACAAGACCCCGGGGGTGAGGTTAGAGAGGACCGTGGAGGATTCTCCACCGTCCACCGTCACACTCCTTGGACTCCCTGGGGAGAGGAGGAGGGCTGTTATACTGTGAAACTATCAGTATTAAACTGTTAGTATTACACACATATACACAATACAAAGAGAGTTAAACTATTAGCATTAAGCTATTATTATTAACCATCTATAAATAGTTCAAAGAAAGTTCAAGTTACTATTATATATACTAAAAGTAACTATTAGTATTAAACTATGAGTATTAACCACACAATACCAACTATTAGTATTACACTATTAGTACACAATACAAAGGAAGTGAGTCCTTGTAAGGCTTTTGCTTTTACACCCTTTAGCATATTGCTTACATGACTTATTATCAGTTGATCAAGTTGCTATATTAATTACATTGCTTCTGTTATTATTTGTATATTGTGTATTTATATTGTATATTGTCATTATTAAGCAAAGCTTATCCTATTGTTCGACCACTACGACGTGTACTGTGTTTAGATACTTTATTAATCCCAAAGGACATTTAGGAAATGAATGATGTATGTGCATGATGTATTCAATGTTATAATATGGTCAATATATTAACATGTAACATATAATTGGTTTATTCGACCACACATTTAACCAAACAAGTGGTAAGCATTAGAGATGCGAGGGTAATACGACCCATGGTCATTTGGCCTTTCGGCCACTAGAAGGCAGCAGCACACTGAAAATGCGGGATAACGTGACCCAGGCAACAAGCAGCTGCTAACCAAGATTGTTAACACTGCTAACCATACTCTGCTAACATTGCTAACACTGCTAACCAGAATCGGCTAACAATTACTAACCCTACTCTGCTAACAATGCTTACAGTGCTAACCAACACTGCCAACACTGTTAACCATACTCTGCTAACACTGCTAACTCTACTCTGCTAATACTGCTAACCCTTCTCTGCTAACACTGCTAACCCTACTCTGCTAACACTGCTCACCAACACTGCTAACACTACTAACCCTAATCTGCTAACACTGCTAAGACTGCTAAACCCTACTCTGCCAACAGTGCTAAACCTACTCTCCTAACACTGCTAACAGTGCTAACCAACACTGCTAACCCTATTCTGCTAACACTGCTAACCATACTCTATTAACACTGCTAACCCTTCTCTGCTAATACTGCTAACCCTACTCTGCTAACACTGCTAACCTTTCTCTGCTTACACTGCTAACCCAATTCTACTGACGGTGCTAATGCTACTCCATAATATAATAGTAATATGTTCGGTAAGAAGACATCTTCTTTAGATGATATACGTTATAATAAACGCGTTCTACTGGATGTATTTCACCAAGTAGGTGATATATATCACCTACTTATAGGTGATACTTATGGATACTTATCAAAAGAATATATACAGCTTCTTTCCGATCAATATATACAGCAATATATACAGCTTCTTTCAGATCAACTCCCATATATTATTATTTGACTGTTTATTGATTAATGGATGAGGTGTGTATGTGTGTGTGTGTGTGTGTGTGTGTGTTTGATGTGACCGTCATCCTCACCCCCGTGGGCCGGTACGTAGGTGACCCTGTAGCGATCTACACGCCCCCTGGAGGCCGTCCAGTGGACTGCGGCCGACGTGTCGGTGACCTCAGAGAAGCGGACCCCACTGGGCGTGGCCAGCTCTGAGAGAAAGAGAGAGAGAGAGAGAGAGAGAGAGAGAGAGAGAGAGAGAGAGAGAGGAGAGAGAGAGAGAGAGACAGAAAGACAGAGTGAGATACAGAGAGAAAGAGAGTGAGAGGGACACAGACAGACAGACAGAGTGCGATACAGAGAAAGACAGAGCGAGAGAGAGAGAGAGAGAGACTAACCCCGGGCATCGTGGTGTCCAACTACTAACCCCAGGTACCGTGGTATCTAACTACTAACCCCGGGCACCATGGTATCTAACTACTAACCCCGGGCACCGTGGTATCTAACTACTAACCCCGGGCACTGTGGTATCTAACTACTAACCCCGGGCACCATGGTATCTAACTACTAACCCCGGGCACCGTGGTATCTAACTACTAACCCCGGGCACCATGGTATCTAACTACTAACCCCGGGCACCGTGGTATCTAACTACTAACCCCGGGCACCATGGTATCTAACTACTAACCCCGGGCACCATGGTATCTAACTACTAACCCCGGGCACCGTGGTATCTAACTACTAACCCCGGGCACCATGGTATCTAACTACTAACCCCGGGCACCATGGTATCTAACTACTAACCCCGGGCACCATGGTATCTTCTACTAACCCCGGGCACCGTGGTATCTAACTACTAACCCCGGGCGCCGTGGTATCTAACTACTAACCCCGGGCACTGTGGTATCTAACTACTAACCCCGGGTACCGTGGTATCTAACTACTAACCCCGGGCACCGTGGTATCTAACTACTAACCCCGGGCACTGTGGTATCTAACTACTAACCCCGGGCACCGTGGTATCTAACTACTAACCCCGGGCTCCGTGGTATCTAACTACTAACCCCGGGCTCCGTGGTATCTAACTACTAACCCCGGGTACCATGGTATTTTACTACTAACCCCGGCGGTGGTATCTTGACACACCAGGGAGATTAGCACACAACAGCCAAACATGCGCCTCGCAGCCGGAGAGTAAAGCTTCCCCCCGGGGGGGGGAGGGAGGAGGGAGACACAAAGACTCAGACGCCCTTTCAGTTTGACACAGACAAGCCCCCCCCACCCAACACCACCCAACACCACCCAACACCACCTCCCTTCAGAGAGAGAGACAGGAGATACACTCAGAAAGAAAGAGGGAACGACCGGACGGTGAACAAGACGCCACATAATGGTGAGCACTTCCTCTGACACACACACACACACACACACACACACACACACACACACACATACACACACACGGCGCGTGTGTGCACCGTCTCGCACACGAGGACAAACAAACAGCAGGTTTAGTGACACCAGACCCTCATCAAATATTCATGAGTTTGGCAGCAGCCACTATAAGACGTTAATACATTTATTTTCTTTCCCCCCCTCCCTGGCGCTAACAGATCCCGTTTCTCGGATATGTTAGTGACACCAAGACATCCTGTTTTTCTGATATGTTAGTAACATCCTGCAGCACCGAGGTGATACGAGTGTCATGAATACAGTGCAGTACAGAGCAGAACGGTGCAGGAACGGTAAGGAATCCAGTCCAATCAAGTCCAGTAAAGAAGATTGACAGTGTATTGTTAGTGACAATGTTGTAACTGACGTTACTCTGTTATAGTTAGTAACAGAAAGACATCAGGTTTACTCAGGTTTCATGATGTTTAACGGCAGCTGCCGTACCGTAACATGGCGGCTACGATCAGAGGCCACAAAGACGTCGGTTGAATCCGGTAACTAAGTTAGTAATGGCGGCAGGGGAGGATCCGTCACCGGGTGTACCTGTAACCCCCACCTCAGTTAGTATGTGATGAGGGGAGGAGTCTACCTGTTACCAACACCTCAGTTAGTGTGTCATGAGGGGAGGAGTCTACCTGTTACCAACACCTCAGTTAGTGTGTCATGAGGGGAGGAGTCTACCTGTTACCAACACCTCAGTTAGTATGTCATGAGGGGAGGAGTCTACCTGTTACTAACACCTCAGTTAGTATGTCATGAGGGGAGGAGTCTACCTGTAACCCACACCTCAGTTAGTATGTCATGAGGGGAGGAGTCTACCTGTAACCCCCACCTCAGTTAGTATGTCATGAGGGGAGGAGTCTACCTGTAACCCACACCTCAGTTAGTATGTCATGAGGGGAGGAGTCTACCTGTAACCCCCACCTCAGTTAGTATGTCATGAGGGGAGGAGTCTACCTGTAACCCCACCTCAGTTAGTATGTCATGAGGGGAGGAGTCTACCTGTAACCCACACCTCAGTTAGTACGTCATGAGGGGAGGAGTCTACCTGTAACCCCCACCTCAGTTAGTATGTCATGAGGGGAGGAGTCTACCTGTAACCCCCACCTCAATTAGTATGTCATGAGGGGAGGAGTCTACCTGTAACCCACACCTCAGTTAGTATGTCATGAGGGGAGGAGTCTACCTGTAACCCACACCTCAGTTAGTATGTCATGAGGGGAGGAGTCTACCTGTAACCCCCACCTCAGTTAGTATGTCATGAGGGGAGGAGTCTACCTGTAACCCACACCTCAATTAGTATGGCGGCGGGGGGGAGGAGTCCAGCTGTGTACCTGTCACCGTCTCCTCTGTAACAGACTTGGAGCGCCGTCCGGACACCAGACCAAAGAGCTGGACCTGGTACTCGGTGTCCTCGGTGAGGTCAGAGAACGTGGCGCTCCGCTCCTCGCCGGCCAGGACCCGTTCCCGAGGCCCGGCGGGTCCCGCGCCACGCACCATCACCACGAAGGTGTCGAAGGAGTCCTCGTCCGCCTCCCAGGACAACACGAAGCGGTCCGGGCCCACGCCGGACACCCGCAGAGACCGCACCTCCGGCTCCGACTCTAATGGAGGGAGGAGGATGAGGAGGAGGAGGAGGAGGAGGAGGGAAGCCGTTTGGTTGTTTTTCGGTGAGAAGGTAAAGCAAGGTGAAGCATCTTTCAGACGTGAAGTGAGTGCGTCTGGTTCACGAGTGTGTCTGGTGCAGATGGTCCACGTTGAGAATGTGTGTTAGTGTGAAGAGAGGAAACCCAAGACCCGGTGAATGAGCTTCAGTTACACGCAGACTGATGTTAGACCGAAGCTAGGTCATCTTTTCTATAGGTTGAAACAGAGTTTGAGAACTCGCCAGGTCCTCCATCTTGAAGCAGGCAGCCAGTAGAAAAACCTTGAAGGGGATTCAGAGGGAAGATGGCTCCACAATAGGATTGCTTCCACTGTCAACATCGCCACCTAAATATAGCCTGTGCAGATGTGTGAGCGTGCAGCCTGTGTGCACGTATACAGTAAAGGCTGCTGCTGCTGCTGGGAACCCAGCCGTCAGAAACGCTGCTAATGGCCACAGGATATAGGATACAGGATATAGGGTATAGGATATAGGATATAGGAGCACACAGCTGCTTAGAGGAGCTGCTCCTCAGAGGAACCTGTCATCGCTCTCTCACGCTAGTGCTAATTAGCTGGAGAAACCTCTGGTATCAGCACATGAATATATATATATATATATATATAAAGGGTAGAGGGGGGGTGAAGGGAGGGTGGGGGAGAGTGGGGGGAGGGAAGGGGCTGGTCCATCATAGGGCTAACGTGTGCTAGCTACTACATGCTCTCAGACCTTCAGGACACAAGGCTGTTATTATAGAAGCTATGTGGTGCCAGCTATCCTGCTGAAATGGAGACAAGTACCTCATATAATCGAATATAATACAATACACAGGAGCCTAAAGCTGGTTAACATTTAACTAACCTTAACCCTAGCGCTAACGCTCAAGCATATTACTGGGCCCCAGTCAGTTTGAGTTAATATTTAACTAACCCTAACTTACCAACCCAGTTTAGTTAACATTTAACTAACCCTAACGCTCCACCTTATTTCTGGGCCCCAGTCAGTTGTGGTTCATATGTTTTCCTCTTACAATTTAAACAATTTAAACAATTTTATTGTTAAAAGAAGCTTGGTAATAAGAGGTAATAGTCGTGGTCTGGCTAATGCTAATGTAAGAAATGCTCAGATGTTTTGTCCACCAGCTATTAGCATGTGGACAATGGGTCAGCTTGAGCAGCCGCCATACTCTGCTGGACCCGGACCGCCGGCACACAGCCCAGGGGCAGACACAGTGTCTGGGCACCGAGCCCGGGGGTCAGGGGGAGGCTGGGGACCGCCAAGGGGTCAGGGGGAGGCTGGGGACAGCCTCAGGGTCAGGGGGAGGCTGGGGACAGCCTCAGGGTCGGGGTTCTCTACTTCTCTCAAACCTTCTATCTTTGTGTTTCATTCTCTTTATTTTTTCTGCCTCTGTTTTTATCAATGTTCAATCCTTCGCTTCTCTCTTCTTCTTTCATCATTCTATTTATTCTGTACTAATCTTTCACCACTTTTCACAGGGTGCTCTTTAAGTGGCTGTACCTGTCACTAGGTCATTTTTTAAATGGCTGTACCTGTCCAACTTATTTTTGCTGTACTGTACTTGTGCTGTGAAATTACAATACATTTGAATCTAATCTAATTTACTATATATAATAGTCGCAATAATGTAAATATGTACATTTGTAAATTATTGTTGTATTTTTGTAATTTCTGTAATTTCTAATTTAGCTTTACATTGTACACTGTACCATATACATGTGACAAATAAAGGTAATCTGATGTGAATCTGAACTGATCTGACCCTGTCATCCATTGAGAACACCAATGGTTTGTTTACGTGACGACAATCCTAAACAAAGTCCTGACATCATCCAGGGATTGTGTGTCCCTTGTGATACTCTGCTGTGTATTTAATACCAGCTCCTAAAGGTTTGTCTAAAAACTAGGTTTGTCTAGTTGGCAGGTAATTCACCACACCTGGACTTGTACACAACACACACACAATGAGCTCCTTATGGGATAAGGAGCCGAAACAAAGAGTGCAGGTGTTGTTTTGGTGAGTTGGATCGTCTCTCTCTCTCTCTCTCTCTCTCTCTCTCTCTCTCTCTCTCTCTCTCTCTCTCTCTCTCTCTCTCTCTCTCTCTCTCTCTCTCTCTCTCTCTCTCTCTCTCTCTCTCTCTCTCTCTCTCTCTCTCTCTCTCTCTAGGTTTATATAAGTATTGGAGTGGTGAGTGAGATCCTCTCTCTCTCTTCAGATTTATAGAAGTGTTGCAGTGGTGAATTGATTCTCTCTATCTCTCTCTCTCCATGTTTAAAGGAGTGTTGCGTGGTGAGTAAGATCCTCTCTTTCTCCAGGTTTAAACAAGTGTTATTGGTGAGTTAGATCCTCTCTCTCTCTCTCTCTCTCTCTCTCTCTCTCTCTCTCTCTCTCTCTCTCTCTCTCTCTCTCTCTCTCTCTCTCTCTCTCTCTCTCTCTCTCTCTCTCTCTCTCTCTCTCTCTCTCCAGGTTTAATGAAGTGTTGTGGTGGTGAGTTCGATCCTCTCTCTCTCTCCAGGTTTAATGAAGTGTTGTGGTGGTGAGCTAGATCCTTTCTCTCTCTTTTCGGGTTTATCAAGCAAGCATGAGAGTTGTTTCCGTAAAGCCAGTACGGTGTTGTGTTTCCAGGAAGAGGTGCCACCCCTCAGCCCTCAAACAACCAACCTTGAGTTGTGGTTTAAGAACGATAATGTCTTGATGAGCCACACATAACAATAAGGTACTCCACCTTTAGAACACGGTAGGTTTCAACACCATTAGTAGATTTCAGTAAACTCTCTTTCAGGAGTGAGTTCATGAAGATGAAAGTTAGTTGAATTAGTTCATTAAAAAGCTGTTGAGACGGACTGGGATGAAGTGTGTCTGTGACACAATCCCCCGCGAGCACACGGAGAAAGAACCAAAGAAGTAAGAAAAGTGTCCAGGCTCCAAGAGAAATTGGACCAAGAGAAATCCAGTTGTTGGAGGAGGTTTAGGTTACGATGGAGATGAAGAAGAAAAGCCTTCAGTTGAAAGAGGTGGCGTTCCCCCGGCGTTCCCCACGCGGATACCTGTGATGGTGTCTGCGTGGACGGGCTCCATTAGGGCCCCCCGGAACACGCCGTAGACGCTGGCCCGGTACCACGTGACCGACTCCAGCCCCGAGACCGCAAAGCTGCGGTCCTCTCCGGCCGCCGTCCGGTTGAGCTGATGGGCTCCTGTCTCGGCGTCCGTCACCTCCACCAGGAAGCCGTCGAAGGCCCCGGCGTCGGCAAGCCACGACAGTGTGAAGCCGTCCCACGAGACCTCGCTCACCGAGAGGTCGCTCACCACGGGCTTCACCTCCTCTGAGGGTGGAGCAGCGACACACATCCACAAGCCAAGTTACACAGGAAACAGACAAAGCTCTAAATTGTCAGGGGTCAAGCAGCAGAGCAGTACATCTTGTTGTGTAGTGGAGAAATTCCTGTGTGAGGAAACAGGCATGTGATGACAACTAACACACACAAACACAACCAGACACACACAAACACAACCAGACACACACAAACACAACCAGCCACACACAAACACAACCAGACACACACAAACACAACCAGACACACACAAACACAACCAGACACACACAAACACAACCAGACACACAAAAACACAACCAGCCACACACAAACACAACCAGACACACACAACACACCGACACACAAACAAACCAGACACACACAAACACAACCAGACACACACAACACAACCAGCCACTGTCCCCACTCCAACCACGTGTCACCAACATGTTTCCATGTTGGTGTCCAGGGCCTCAGATGTGGCTGATTGGTCGACAACGGACTCATTGAGAACATCTTCAGAACCATCCTTAATCCTATCCTAACAGCCCGTGACCGCCAGACAGGGCAGCCACACATCTCTCCCCCCTCTGTCCTGACCAGTGTGTGTGTGTGTGTGTGTGTGCGTGTGCGTATGTGTGCGTGTGCGTGTGAGGATCAGTGGTTCTGGAGACTGTTTTAACAGGGCCCCAGCAGGAGGTCCCTCATCTCTGGGGGCCCGAGAGTTCACCGGTCAAATCACACAAAGGACCAAACAATTAGCACATCAACCAGCGCTGTGCGCACACACACACACACAACACACACACACACACACACACACACCCACACACACCACACACATACCACACCACACACACACATTCCACACACATACACACACACACTCTCCCTCCCTCTGTTTAATTAATTATTTTGATTAAACATTAAACATTTTTATGCACATACACACACACACACACACACACACACACACACCACACACACACACACACACACACACACACACATACACACACCTTTGGGTTCTCCAAACCCAACCTCTGAAATGTTTGGTTTGGACGAATTCTGACACAATGAAAAATGTCACAGTCATCTGGTTTGTGTTTTACGAAGAAATAGGCTCACAAAATAAATAATAAAATACACCCCACATGGGGTCTGTAGGGCGAGAGACAGAGAGACGTAGTGAGAGAGACTTACAAAGAGTCCACACATTCCTCAACAAGAAGAAACCTTAATATAGACCCTTACAGTACTATGATACTGCAGGTTAAACACAGCAAGGGTTATGGCTTCATTCTGTTAAGCTGAGAGCAAGACTTGTTCTTATAATAATATAATAATATAATTCAATACCCTTTATTTCCTTAGCTAAAAATAACAGAACACAGAAACCCTGAAAATTAAATAGAAGTTAGTGTGATGTTAGTGTTAGTGTGTCGTAAACAGTATTTATTTAGTAAGATATTTGATATTTAAATTCTTATTTTCTATTTACTTGTGCCCCATTGCCAATGAAGACTTGCGCTTGCTGTTTTCTTCAAATTATTTGTATTTTATTGTATTTATTGAATCTTTATTTAAGAGATCAGTGGTTAGATCAGCCAATCAGTGGTTAAATCCACCAATCGGTGGTTAGATCAGGATGGGTGTGGTACCTGTATGTGCGGAGGCGGTGGCAGGTGTGCTGGTACGTCGGCCCCTCTCTGCGGTGATGCTGACCGTGTACAGCAGCCCGGGGCTGAGGCCCCTCAGGGTGTGGTGGTCAGAGCTCCCGGGGACAGTCAGCTCCTCCTGGTGGCCCTCGGCCGACATGTGAGTCAGCCTGTAGGAGTCCAGCTTGGCCAGGGGCCGCTTCCACTCAAGGGACATACTGGTCTCTGTCACCCCCACCACACGCAGGTCTCTGGGGGCATCCAGAGCTGGGGGAGGAGGAGAGGAGGTGGTGAGGTGGTGAGGAGGTGAGGGAGTGAGGACATAAGGAGGTGAGGGGGTGAGAAGGTGAGGAGATGAGGAGGTGAGGAGGTGAGGAAGTTAGGAAGTGAGGAGGAGTTGAGGGGGTGAGGAGGTGAGGAAGTGAGGGGGAGAGGAGGTGAGGGGGTGACACGGTGAGGTTCACCTAGTACTGTGAGGGTTCACCTGGTACTGGGAGGGTTCACCTGGTACTCTGAGGACTCACATGGTACTTAGGACTCACCTGTGACAGCGTTGGTGGTGGCGGGGAGGCTCTCTCGCTCCTCCTTCACGGCGGTGACTCCCATGCCGTACTCAGTTCCTGGTCTCAGACCTGGAGGACAAACACCCTGGTTTAGTTTGGGCGAACCTCTTGATACACGTGGACTGAAGTCCTCTAAAGACACATCTGTCTGTTACCTGTGATCTTGGCGTGGGTGGAGGCCCCGGAGCCCGGAGGGGCCAGCAGCTCCCCATGCTCTCCTCCTGACAGCGTTCCGTATTTGATCCGGTAGTTGTCCACCGGGGCGGCACTGTTTCTCCACTCCAGGGTGATGCTCTCGTCTGTCACCTCCAGTGTCTTGACCCCCTGCGGGCCGTCCAGGTCTACGGAGACACGGGAGACAAAGTCAGAGACCAGGAGACAGTCAGAGACCAGGAGACAGTCAGAGCGCAGAGAGTGAGACAGAGAAGTCGCTTGTAAAGCGCCAATGCCCTAAGTAGTAATGGACACAGTCAGAGACCAGGAGACACAGTTAGAGACACAGCCAGAGACCAGGAGAAACAGTCAGAGATAAGGAGACACAGAAAGACAGTCAGAGACCAGGAGACAGAGTCAGAGACCAGGAGACAATTAGCGACCAGGAGACACAGTCAGAGACCAGGAGACACAGAGAGACACAGTCAGAGACCAAGAGACACACACACACATGCAGATCAGCATGGTTTGGTCCCTCATAAACCAACTAACTTGTAAAGAGTGTGTGGACCAGCCCCCCTGCGGTGACACCACCAATCAGAAGTCCACCTACAGCCTTTTACATGACAACACATGACAACAGTCCAACGACGTTTGCCAAACAACACACATATTCTCCATCTCATCAGCGTTGCCCTGACGACCGCTCAACATCCTTTACCTCAAAGGTCTTTTCAATCTAAGACACCACCACCTCCATCACCTCCACCACCACCTTCACCACCACCCCCTCCATCACCACCATTACTATATCCTTCATCACCACCACCACCACCGCCACCTCAATCATGAACAACCACCACCACCTTCTTCACCCCCTCCATCACCCCCACCACCACCACCTCCTTCATCACCACAACCACCATCACCACCACCTCCACCACCATCACCATGACCACCTCCCCACCACCACCTCCATCACCCCCACCGCCACAACCTTCATCACCACCTCCACCATCACCCCCACATCCACCACCCCCACCACCGCTAACACGTTACCTGTGAGGAAGGTCTGGTAGACGGGGAGGCTCAGCGTGTCTCCCTTCTTTGCGGCGAGTTCAACCTGGTACTCGGTGTCCGGGCGCAGCCCCACCAGGTGGTGCTGGGTCTCCGAGGACGGCAGATCCACCACCTGCCGGTCGGCCGGGTCGGCGATGGGCCCGTAGGACACTCGCACGGCCTCCACCTGGGCCACGGGCTCCAACCACGTCACCAGGGCGGTGGTGTCCGACACGTCACGCACACTCACATGAGCAGGGCCATCGATCCCTGGAGGGTGGAAAAGGTGCTGCTCTATTAGTATTATATAGTATATTACATTGTACAGTATATACATACATTGTATATATGTACGATACAGTATATATGGTACTATATATATGTATATATGAACCATAAATACATGTATGTATATACTGTATGTTCCATATATGGTACATATATAGTTATATGGTATACGGAAACATCCAGGGCTGTACACAGTGGGATCTTGGACTCTCAGTGAAAAGATTTTATTATAAAAAAAATATATATATATATATAAATGTGTGTGTATGTGTGTGTGTCTACATGTGTGTATGTGCATGCATTTGCGTGCATCTGTGCGAGTGTGTGTGTTTGCCTACATGTGTATGTGTGTGTTTGTTTGTCTACGTGTGTGTGTGTTATATATATATATATATATATATATATATATATATATATATATATATATATATATATATATAAATGTGTGTATGTGCATGCATGTGCGTGCATCTGTGCGTGTGTGTGTGTGTATTTATCTACACGTGTATATGTGTGTGTGTGTGTGTGTGTGTGTGTGTGTGTGTGTGTGTGTGTGTGTGTGTGTGTGTGTGTGTGTGTCTATACATGTGTGCGGGTCTACCGTAGTGAAAGGAGGGGCTTGTGAGTCACATGCTGTCAACAGTTAATTTGAGCTCCCAGGAAGTGGTATAAATAGGACCCTCATGGGCCCCCTGCTGGGAGGTGATAAGGCTTCAGCTTAATGACCTCCTGTGGACCATCACAGGGCTCTCTGCTAAAGACCACAACAATGGAAAAGTCCCAGAGGTCCAGAGCAACACTTGAACAACCAGAGAGTAATACCATGTAATTGCTAAGTACTAACAGTTAATAGCTCGGTATCAACAATGCGCATATCTGGATAATATCAGACTGACCATTCCATTGTATTTGTTGCATATGACATATGACATGCATATGACAAATCTTGACTCTTGCATCTTGAATGGAAGCTCGTGCTGCGTTAGCAGGTCTCTCTGCGGCTCTTTTGAAGCTAGCGCTGCGTTAGCAGGTCTTTCCGCGGCTAGCACTGGCTGGAAGCTAGCGCTGAATTCTCCACCAACCCCCACAATAAGAGTGTAATGTATCCGCCCTATAACGCTACATCACTTTTCTGCAGTGAAACCTGATGAGGAGATCATTGAGGCGTGTGGTTTCAGTAGACCAGGGGGACAATGAATGAGGAACACAGCCCCGGGTTTCAGGCTGACAACCTTTTTGTTTAGCCGGTGATCTCAATTAAGCCCTTCAAGAACCTGATTTACCCCTTCAAGAACCTGATTTAGTCCTTCAAGAACCTGATTTAGCCATTCAAGAACCTGATTTAGTCCTTCAAGAACCTGATTTAGTCCTCCTGAATTAGCCCTGCATTTCTGGAAACCTTGTCTCTCCTTATTGAGTGGCTAGAGAGAGAGGGTAATTATATTCACTAGAGAGATAGGGTTATGATATTAACTACAGCAAAAGGGTTATTATATTAACTACAGATAGTGGGTTGTTATATTAACTAGAGAGATAGGGTTATTATATTAACTAGAGATAGTGGGTTGTTATATTAACTAGAGAGATAGGGTTATTATATTAATTAGAGAGAAAGAGGGTAATTATATTGAGTACAGAGAGAAAGGTTATTATATTAACTAGAGAGAGAGAGGGTTATTATATTTACTAGAGAGAGAGGGTTATTATATTAACTAGATTGAGAATTAACTAGAGAGAGGGTTATTATATTAACTAGAGAGAGGGTTATTATATTAACTATAGAGAGAGAGGGCTATTATATTAACTACATTGAGAATTAACTAGAGAGAGAGAGGGTTATTATATTAACTAGAGAGAGAGAGGGTTATTATATTAACTAGAGAGAGAGAGGGTTATTATATTAACTATATAGAGAGAGAGGGTTATAATATTAACTACAAAGGGAGAGAGAGAGAGAGAGAGAGAGAGAGAGAGAGAGAGAGAGAGAGAGAGAGAGAGAGATTTATTCCATCAGCTATGAAGGTAGGAGGACTTCAGTAACATGAAACACTCAATGAGTTAATTGAGTCTTGAGGTAAAAGCCCCCTTTCTAAAGCGTATTGAGTTCTGATCTCTAATCTTGGATTGTATTTCATGCTTTGGTCATTTCAGACAAATCCGATGAATGACCTGTCAAAATGTGATGATGGTGATTAAATGAACTGTGTTTGTTTGTTGGTTTGTTTTGCGGGTCGGTTAGTTGACTGTTCACAATGTACACATAGTGGACATTGTACACATAGCAGCAGATTAAAAGCCTTTTTAAAAAGCAGAAGAAGTTGGAAGTGAATGAACGGTGAGACTCACGGGTCACGACGTTCCTGGAGGCTGGTGGGCCTCTCTTCTTGTTCTTCACCACCTCCAGCTGTACCTCGTACTCCTGGCCGGGCCCCAGGCCTGACTGCTCGAAGGTGGTCTCCGGCTGGCCCAGGGCGTTCAGGATCTCCCCGTTGTCCTCTTTCTGCCGGCAGAACAACACACAGCCTGTCACAGCCAGGCCAGGAGCCCGCCTTCTGCCTCAAGGGCCCTTGGGTGGTGTTTGGGTGGTGTTTGGGTGTCAATTCAACAGGCCGCCCAAACACTCCTCTCTCGAACAGAGTAACAGACAATGGTTCTCTCTGCTTCCAGCACTTAAACATTAAAGAAAGTTGGTAGCACTTAACAATACAGCTTGGTAATAGCATAGTAATTGTGTAATAATTATTATTATTCAAATTTGTCAGTGTACAGCAAAAGTACAGTACAGCTAAATCATTTCTCTGCATTTAACCCATCCTAGTATTAGGAGCAGTTAGGGTTAGGGTCTTCCTCAAGGACACCTCCACAGTTTTTTTTGCTAGGAGGAGCTGGGGATCGAACCAGCATACTGCCGCCCTAATATTATATTATATAATTATATTATATATAATTATTATCTAATAATTATTATATTATTATATTATTATATAATAATATATATTATATATAATAATAAAATGGTAATAATGAAGTAATACCATGTAATTGCTAAGTACTAACAGTTAATAGCTCGGTATCAACAATGCGCATATCTGGATAATATCAGACTGACGTTTTCGTATAAAAAAATAACAAAATAAACATTAAAGATAGTCACAAGACAAAACTATGTAGTAATAGTATATATATAGTACATTTAGTAATAGTCATATATGGGAAACAATATGGTATCCTGCCAACAATACAAATACAATGTTTTATATGAATAGGTTATTTATACATCCTGATAATAATGAGGTAATAAAGGTTGATGTTTCAAAGTCAGAATTTGTAATCATCATTTGTAATCGACAACCCTTATGTTCCAAAAATTCCCCTTTTGTTTCAAAGTAATACTGTATAAATGATATGTTTAACGCTGTGATGTGTTACCTGGAAACTGTTGTGGTAGTTTATATGTAATCACATGAATCAACAATGATAAACTACCTGTTTCTATGTTTCTACTGAATGTCATGGTAATATTAGATTAAAGCAACATAACTGCCACAGTGTTCTGTGTGATAGCCATGCAGCATCAATCCATTTCTCACTAATATTAACTAAACACAGTTGATTTTGTTGATGTACATATTTTACATTTCAATCTTGTTTAATTGTTTGATTTAGTTTTTTGGCCCCTAATTACCCATATATTAGTATATACCCATTGTTAATATTATTACATGATTATTACTTTTTAACATTATTACTTTTTTACATAGTATAACGTAACTATTATTATATTATACTATATAATAATAACTATTATAATATTTACATTATATTATATTATACTCATTATTACCAAACTATTACCACCCACAGGTCATTACCAATGACATCTGCAATGTAAACCGAACGTTTGAGGTTTCAACAAACACAAAGATTATCATATGTCCATCTCAGCAGGCAACGATGGATTAAGCGGGATATATAGGGTTTCCAAACACAGATAATGATAATGTGGTTGGCTTTTTGAGTTTCCACTCGCTTCCATTCTAATGAAGAAAGAAGCACTGGACTCACAGTGTTTCTGAAGATGAGGTTCCAGCCATCGAAGGGGATGTCCAGAGGATCCCACTGCACCTCCACTGAGGTCTCCCGCACCGACTTGAACTTTAGTCCCTCAGGCTCAGGAAGATCTGAGGAGGACACAAGTCTTTACTCGTTTCTTCTCCAGAGGACAACCGTTACTAGGAAGCAGACTAAGCAGAACTACTACTACTACTACTACTACTACTACTACTACTACTACTACTACTACTACTACTATAACTACTACTGCTAATAATAATAATAATAATAATAATAATAATAATAACAGAATCTTGATTCATAATATATTTGAAAACTACTTCAACATTTGATCCATGTTCTGGACACATTTTACTCAAAAATGGCGAAAGTTGGAGCATTGTTTGTCAATAAGTTGTAAATGATAAGCAATAGGAGTGTTTACATGTACTGATGTGTTATTCTGCACCTTTGAGAATAAAACACTTTGAGTATCAAAACAGGGTTTCAGTATTTCTGTTCCGTCCCCATGTGGACCTACGTGTGGACACTCGAGCAGAGACAGGAATGCTCTTCTTGTTCCTGAGGATGGCGTACACGCTGATCAGGTACTCCACACCAGGCTCCAGCTCATGGATGGTGGCCAACTTCTGGTCCCCAGGGACCCGCAGGTCCAGCTCCAGACCGCCCACGGCCGTGGGCACGTAGGTCACCAGATACTCGGTCACCACCACCTCGTTGACCCAGGACAGGTCCACCGTCTCCGGGTTCACCCCCACCACCGTCAGGTCCTTAGGAGGTGAGACTGGACGACGACCATGAACAGATGTGGAAGTTAGCGGATTCAATTCAAAATAAGAAATATCATAAAAGTAAAATAGGGATTAATAAGTGTTTTAATGTGTTTTTTTGCATTGTTTTTTACTCTTGTGTTTTATTGCCATTGTTGTGTCTTTAAGTGTCTTGAAGGAATACAATGTATGATTATTATTACAAACTGTAAAAAAAATTAGGTAATCCTCGAAAGGGGTTAAGAAAGAAGGGTAAGATTGATGTTTTTAACCACAGCACCAGTTAAATAAAAAAACATAAAAACATTCTCTTAGGAGAACCAAGTAAAGAGAGGAAACACGACTCCTCCATGGAGGTGTGTAACAGGGAATTAACAGGGAGGTGTGTAAACCTTAAGACCATTATTAACATCTTTTAGTGGTACAAGACCCTCTTTCATCTGGGGACCTACGAGGCCAACCAGATGCTGCTTTCTAGTTGAAGTTGGATAACACATGCCCGTTCACACATCGCATTTCAACTTTTTCCCCATGATGGTGCAGAAAACACTTGAAAAATAATCTTTAGTTCACACTAAGCCATTGTTCTAAGAGTGGTAATACACTGCAATGTGTCAGTAGCAATAAAAAACATGACATTAAATCTTACTACACAATATTTCATGTTTTTTCTCCCCTGTTATGTTGGTCATTGTATCCTGCTGGAATGCTAATAATCACTTCCTAATTTCCCACCTGGGATGAATTAAATATGTTATCTTATGAGAGAAGTGTTAGTTCCAATGAGTATGTCTATATCCCCTGCTGTAGCTACTTCATCTGAATCAACGTGTATCTCACCCTCGGAGCAGTCCTCTCCGACAAATCCCTTGTCACACACACACACGCCGTTGTCACAGGTGCCCTGGTTCTGGCAGTCTCCCGGACAGGTGAGTAGCGAGCAGTCGGGACCGGCAAAGCCCTCGAAGCAGACACACTTCCCGTCCACGCAGTAGCCTCTCTCCAGACAGTTGTTAGGACACGTCTTCTCGCTGCAGTCCTCACCAGCGAAGCCCTCGTCGCACACACAGCGGCCGTCGGTGCAGCGGCCGCGGTCAAGGCAGCCACCAGGGCAGGTGAGCTCGCCACAATCCTCACCCATGAAGCCATCCAGACAAATGCACCGACCGTCTACGCACTCCCCACGCCCCATGCAGTCCTTTAGGCAGGTCTTAGTGCCGCAGTCCGGCCCTGTGAAGCCTACTGGACATATGCAGCGTCCGCCGACACAGCGGCCGCGGCCCAGGCAGTCTTTGGGGCAGGCCAGTTCCCCACAGTCCTCGCCTTGGTACCCCGCGTCACACGCGCATTCCCCGTTCACGCACTGGCCCCTGTTGCTACAGTTGTCTGGGCAGGAGAGGACATTGCAGGACTCGCCCTCGAAGCCCGGGTCGCAGACGCACTTCCCGTTGAAGCAGTGACCCCGCTCGCTGCAGTCGTCCGGACACGTGAGCTTGGAGCAATCCTCGCCGCCGTAGCCGACTTGACATGTGCACACACCGCTGGTGCACACGCCCCGGTCGTTGCAGTTTCCGGGGCAGGTGAGCTCGCCACAATCTTCCCCATCGAAGCCCGGGTCGCAGTAACAGGTGCCGTTGTCGCAGCGGCCACGGTCGTAGCAGTCGTTGGGGCAGATGAGCTCGGTGCAGTTGAACCCGGTCCAGGGCTCGTCGCACACGCACTCATCCTCCACGCAGCGTCCACGGCCCATGCAGTTGTCGGGGCAATTGGTCTGGGTGCAGTCTTCCCCTACAAAGCCCTCTTGGCACAGGCAGGAGCCCTCTGTGCAGTGGCCGTAGTCCCCGCAGGTTGGCAGGCAGACCTCCGTGCTGCAGTCGTCCCCGTCGAAGCCCTCGAAGCACACGCACCTTCCCTCCAAGCAGCGGCCCTGGTCCTGGCAGTCGTTGGGACACTCCGACTCAGTGCAGTTTGGGCCCTTCCAGCCCGGCTCGCACACACAGCCACAGACCTCGCCACTCCAGTTCCCACGGCCGTTACAGAAGGGCTTGGTGGCCACCTCGCCTGCAGAGACAGTAAGCAGTATATATTCATCAAACTGCTACTGCTCCTGGGCTGAATTACAGGGGCACTGGGACATAGTGCATACACATACACATATTCATCATCACCCCCATGACCCTAACCCTTCCGACAACAATCACATCTACTATCTGCTTGCCTTTACAGGTGACCGGAAACCAAAATATCTGGCAGAAACCCAGCCAACATATATAGTCCATCAGGACCCTCATGGACTTCCCTACCTGTCACTGGAGCTCCGCAGCAGGCTGTCCCACTGCTGCATTGCTCCCTCAGGCCAGACAGCTCAGATTCCAGCATCTCCAGCCGGTTCAGGATGTCCTTGATGTCGGGCAGATGGTTGTCGCAGCCGCACGCCTGCTTGGGGATGTTGATGCGGTGCGTGAACACGATCTGGTTGTCTCCGTCCAGTGTCTGCTCCAACGTCTCAGTATTCTGGATGTCTGAAGATGCCCTCTTGTGCTTTACCTCCGTGCCCCCGGGGGAGTCCAAGTCCACGGAGCAGAGGGAGGCGGAGGGCACATTAATGTTGTACACGTGGTTGAAGACCACGGGTTGATCAGGATGGGGCAGCGTCAGGTTCTCCTGGGACTGAGGAGGAGCCAAGGAGTCTCTGCGGTGGCGGAGGACCTTCTTGACCAGGCCGGCCGAGGAGAGCTGAAGGATGATGGCCACGCCAACCAGGCCCAGCAGGACGTTCTTCATCCCCATGATGACAAGAGCCAATCACTGACTAGGACGCCCAGAGGGGAACAGATTTTCTGATGTCTGTTGGTAGAACTGTGTTGCTTGAAGCCCTTTGAGAAAAAGCAGCAAACGCAGTAAGTTAGTTATCGATATGTCAGACTTTTTTTCATTGAAATAGTGGAATCCATCTGTAAACTGATTCTAATTCCAAACGAAACTCAAGAACACAACGACACAGAATAGAATCAACTTATTATGCTTGTTAGGTCTATAAAATAGCATTGGCTACTTTATAGCCAGTGATCTTTTTTTACAAAACAAGTATGGTACAATACATCATATGAACAACAACCTGATAGCAACACACAAGAAATATAATATCCTATAACTACTACTACCAGATAGGAGGATAGTTCAATACAGGTTCACACATCTTTCTGAATGTTACTCTCAGAACATAGAGTCATATGACACGCCATGGCCCTTACAGCATGGACTCAACACAAGGCCCGCCCATACAGCTACAGTGAAATGTATCTCCACTCCACAGAAGCAAAACATCTTCCACTTCTGTCCCTCAACAAAGGACCACCTCTGATCAATGAGAGTTGTCTCCACTTGGAGGAGATGTACACTCGTTCTTGTTACCATACCTCCAAGACCTTGAGGCTCTGAGGGCCCCCAGAACACAGGTTCCTGCCAAAGGACCCAGCAGGTAACAACTAAAAGGGGGGGTGGGGTTGAAGTAGTGGGACCTTCAACACCGTTTCCCCCTGCAAGCCAAAACCACAGCCCCTCTCCTGGAAGATTAATAGCGGTTGTTGTAATGGACCATCTGGGGAAAGCCGCTGAAAGCAACCGGGGTCTGCAACTTTCCCTAGTTTTCAGCATTTCCTGTCCCCCCCATACCGACAGAGGGTTTAGTTTAGTAACATGACTCTCTACCTACAGGTCAGTGCACCACAAGGTTCCTTTTGAAGGAAGAAAAAACTGCTGATGGTTGGATTTGTCGTTTCAGACACACCACCATTTATTTTAGTTACTCTTTCATCCTGAGATGAAAAAAAAAATAAAGCACTGAACTTAAAGAGCGCGCTCCCCGTCTGGACTAAACATCTTCTTTCTCTGGTTAATGACAGGGCGTCAATATGTCAAAATCTTTGAAAAATCATCTGTGGCCTCACAGATGTCCTGTTGACTAGGTCTGAGACAGTACAGGTTTAACGTGACAACAGATATCCAGTACTGTACTGATGACTTATTCTGAGACAGTACAGGGACAACGTGACACAACATCAGATATCCAGTCTTGTCCGGTCTGACCACGGTCCTCGGGAGTCCATCTGTAAGGGAGCTTCTGGAACTCCTCAAGCCGGTGGCTTAAGAGAACCTTGAGGCTTTACCTCCTTCCCCCACTCCCAGGTCAGGCTCCATGGGGAGACAGGCAGGGCTGGGAGCCTCTTTGATGGACGGGGAAGCGCTAATGGGACTAACCCTGCCCGCTGATGGGAAGCTCGGATCTGACTCTCAGAGGGGGCCAAGCAGCTACCCTCCCCAAAACAAACCACACACACACACACACACGCACGCACGCACACACACACACACACACACACACACACACACACACACACACACACACACACACACACACACACACACACACACACACACACACACACACACACACACACACACACACACACACACACACACACACACACACACAAACACACTATGAAAACAGCATGCAACACCACATAGACGCCAGCCACAAGCATCCACACACACACACACACACACCTACAAAACAACAAACTCAGTCCAACTGCTGTGGCCAAGCATCACAAATCAGGGATTAAATCAACAAATAGGTTTTAGTTCTGGTTGAGGAGTCAAGGAGCAAGGCAGCCCGGTGAGACCCAGACCGGGGAGACCCAGACCAGTTAGACCCAGACTGGTGAGACCCAGACCAGTTAGACCCAGACTGGTGAGACCCAGACCAGTTAGACCCAGGCGGGTGAGACCCAGACCAGTTAGACCCAGACTGGTGAGACCCAGACCAGTTAGACCCAGACTGGTGAGACCCAGACCAGTTAGACCCAGACTGGTGAGACCCAGACCAGTTAGACCCAGGCGGGTGAGACTCAGACCGGTGAGATCCAGACGGACTTTGTGCCACAATCTGCAGCTCTGGCAAAAAGTGTCAATATTGAGAAAGAGATAAAGAGGGGAAAGCCTTGCAGTGTTAGAGAGGAGGTACCTGCAGCACTGGGAGAACTGTGTGTGTGTGTGTGTGTGTGTGTGCATGTGTGTGCGTGCCAATTTCCCACTCTTGGACTTGACCGCCACCCCCACTTCCAAGCCCCGCCCCCCACGGAGACTGCGTCGCTATGGAAACGCAGCCGGTTGCTGGCATGTCGGGAGCAGACTTGACACAGTTCGACTGTTGCGGCTTTGTCACTCTCCCTCTCACTTTGTTTGTAACTTTCTGAAAAGCAGAGAAACTATGTAATGGGAGGTGGATTTTACAAGGTCCAAACCTGCTGGCACGGGGCCCTCGTCCTCGCCACAGATCTAAGGGAGTGAACCGAGGGTTTTTTTGCCACACACTTTGTCTGGTTGGAGTCGCTTTAAAAGTCCCAGCGTAGCCTGACAGCCCAGATCCTTCGTTCCCTTGGTGCCAGAAACTTTGTGGAACTTTCTGAATGGTCTCATTCTGGTCTTTTTAGAAGAGCAAATGAGCTGGCCAACCGGCAGCTATCTCAAATCCTTCACTCCCTGATGGGAAAACCTGCCCTGCCACCGGGTCTGTATATCAATATGAGGGAGAACATTCTCCATCTGTGTTCATACCGACCAGCAGCTGGAGAATCCATTGGTTGGATTCACACACTACTGGCAGCTCAATGTTCTTCGTATAGGCAGACTTCAGAAGTGATTCCCAGTGTCCTTTGAACCTAAATTCACCCTATCTCCACAATGTTTTTCCAAAAGCAGGGCACTTTCAAATCACTTGAGCCCCATCGAAGGTTAACTCCTTGTCCTACATTAACAAGACGTGTGTCTTTGTGTCCCTGGATGCCATCATGACACCGCTTCTATCTCCAACCGAGAGTGAGATACAGAGTGGAGGAACAGAGAGACCCCAGGTACCAAACAAGAACAAAAAAAGAAGACAGAAGAGAATGATAAAGTCTCCATAGAATCCTGTCAGCCTCTAACCAAGCTGGGAGCCTCCTCATTACCTAGATCCCTCACTGACAGACCTCATCACCTCGGGAGGACAGATGATGAAGAACCATCCGGTCTCTGTTGTTCCTCGTCTCTCCTGTGGTTCCTGTGTTCAAACTTGCACTTTCAAAGTCGTTTTTTTGAGGAGATCTTGGGGATGTCATGCTGTGAAGAGGGATCTGCTCAGACAACCGGATGTCTGGAATGACTTATCTTGACATTAACTAACTAATGAACTAACAGTAAGTAAGTAAGTAAGTAATACAACGCCTTTCAAGACCAGGGCTCACAGTGCTTCACAAAAGAGAAGAGCCAGACACCCGAACCTGGGTCAAACAGTGATATAAATCATAAATCATCTCCCCATATAAGCCCATACAGGTTATTATTGATGGTGGTGGTGGTGGTGGTGTGAGTGGTGTGGTGTGGTATGGTGGTGAAGGTGGTGTGGGTTGTGGTGTGGTGGTGGTGGTGGGGGTGTGGTGGTGTGTTGTGGGTTTGGTGCTGTTGGTGGGTGGTGTGGGTTGTGGTGTGGTGGTGTAGGTGGTAGTGGTAGTGGTGGTGGTGTGGGTAGTGTGGTGGTAGTGGTGTGGGTGGTGTAGTGGTGGTGTGGGTAGTGTGGTGGTGGTGGTGAGGTGGTGGTGGTGGTGGTGGTGGTGGTGGTGGTGGAGGAGTGGTGGTGTGTTGTGGGTTTGGTGGTGGTGGTGGTGGTGATGGTGGTGTGGTGGTGTAGTGGTGTGGATGGTGGTGGTGGTGGTGGTGGTGGTGTGGATGGTGGTGGTGATGGTGGTGGTGGAGGAGTGGTGGTGGTGGTGGTGGAGGAGTGGTGGTGTGTTGTGGGTTGGTGGTGGTGGTGGTGGTGGTGATGGTGGTGTGGTGGTGTAGTGGTGTGGATGGTGGTGGTGATGGTGGTGGTGGTGGTGGTGGTGGTGGTGGTGGTGGTGGTGGTGTGGCTGGTGTGGATGGTGTGTTCATAGCTGATAAGGTGACGGGTCTCTCGGGAGGGGAAGCAAAAACAAATAAATAAAAAGGCTTATCTTATCTGAGACCACGAGAAATCACTTTACCAAACCTATCACACACACACACACACACACACACACACACACACACACACACACACACACACACACACACACACACACACACACACACACACACACACACACACACACACACACACACACACACACACACACACACACACACACACATGAGCCATTCAGGGGCCCTGAGTTCCTTACGTCTGAGGAAAAAAAAGCCATTTTATTTTTGTCCGACTAAAACCAATTTCCGGCTGTCACCGAGATAGAAGCATGAGGAATGGACTGAGTTCATGTTGGTGGAACCCAGACAGCAACACTCTGGACACACCTGCCCTGAAGACAGGGACACTTAGACATGTCCTAAAGACACTCAGACCTGTCTAACTAACACATTTCAACATGCACTACTACGCTATTACACTTCAACATATACTACTACAACACTATTAGACTTCAAGATGTACTACTTCAACATGTACTCATACACTATGTCACTATATCAACTTTGTATCTAAAGTTGTTTTTATTGGTTGCTTGTATCAAGAGATATTATAATATCTAATTCATCCACAGGGATTTGATATTTTCCACAATAGTCAATGTTTATTCTGACTAAGTAGGTGATTTCAGCCAATCAGATTGAAGCCCTTCGTATGACCAGAGGTGGTGCTGTTGTTCTAAGTGTGTGGCTTCCTTCTGCTTGCGCTGCTGGTTCTTAGTCATTAGCAGCTGAGAAAACAAGGAACCCGAGCTTGTGGAACCAGAACAGTGACCCAGAGTCAGATCACCCTGGTGTGTTGGTTCTTACCCCCCCCCACCACAGAAGGTCCCCAGAGAACTCTGTGTGTTGGTTCTTACCTTCCACCGCAGGAGGTCCCCGGAGAACCTTGTGTGTTGGTTCTTACCTACAACTGCAGGAGGTTCCCCAGAGAATATGTCTGCTGTCACGTTTATGTATAGAAGGAATTGGAACAGATGATCAACTATACAATATGCTTCATTGTGGCAGGACCTAGCACGAGTCAGGGAATTCAGACTTGTGAAGAAAAAAACGATGTTCTCTGTCCTTGGTCCTAGTTTCACTCAATGAACGCATTGTTCCCCAAACGGCCGATTTTGGCATTTTCTTAATATCCCATAATATAACTTGTATAGGGAACCGCTGGCGGTGTCGTTGCCGGAGACAGACTGATGACCTTCATCTGCCTCTCTGAAGGTGCTGAAGGTCATCAGAGCTGATCTGTGGGTTTCTGATGACCTTCACCACATTTTCTGAAGGTGTCTGCTCTTTATTGCTTTTCACATGTATTTCTCATTTCCTTCAATCTAACCTCCTCCTCTCTCCCTCTTTTCGATGTCTCTCTCAACCCCCAATCTCTCTGTCTCCATCTCATTCTGCCTCTCTTAACCATCTCTCTCTCTCTCTCTCTCCCTCTCTCTCTCTCCTCTCTCTCTCTCTCTCTCTCTCTCTCTCTCTCTCTCTCTCTCTCTCTCTCTCTCTCTCTCTCTCTCTCTCTCTCTCTCTCTCTCTCTCTCTCTCTCTCTCTCTCTCTCTCTCTCTCTCCCTCTCTCTCTCTCTCCCTCTCCCTCCCTCTAGAACCATCTGTTAAAGCGATGCATTCTTCTCGGAGACGACAAGATGACGCCTCACCTTCCTGCTTTGGATAAAAGCATCGGCTAAATTAATAATAGTAACAAATATCACACATATATAAATATGATACAATAAAATCAGCTTTTGTGTGCATATAATCAAACCCAGATCCTCTCTCTTAAAGTGTGTGGTTGCAGATGTTTTCTTCAGTTCTTTACTGCTTCATGACTTTTCCTAAAGCTACTAAAGAATAAGACATGACACAGTGTGCTGTGGCAGCACCAGACCTGTTATGTCCAGGTGAGACCATCTGGCCCCCGGGTGTGTCTCCCAGGGAGGGATTCCAGGGGGATTCACACGTGGACCCCAGCCATAAATTATCACACATCGTTGGCTAAGTTTTACTGAAAGAACACGAAATGGCAGACAGCTGCGGAGGTGCCAGCAGAGCAGAGTCTCTGTGGAAAGGAACCGAGGGAAGTGGAGAGGAACCCAGAGGGCAGGTTGGAGGTTTAAAGAGTAACTACACACTGAAGGGCTTCGGTGAGTTTGGCGCCACCTAAAGGCTAAACGATCACATCACAGGGACAAAACATAAGGTCTACGCTGAAAAAAACAAGACGCAGGTCTATAGCTAAGGTTAGAGGTAACTTCATGTATAAAATATGTTTTAATCAAGATTTTGTATCTGCTTTACTGATACAAATACCAATCCATAAAAGTGTGTCTACTATCTAAGAATTGTAGGAATTTTTGCAAGACAAAAATGAATAGTAATAACAACCCTCTATCACCACAGCAGAAAACATGCTCTTAGATTAGTGTGTGAGTGTGTGTGTGTGTGTGTGTGTGTGTGTGTGTGTGTGTGTGTGTGTGTGTGTGTGTGTGTGTATGTGTGTGTGTGTGTGTGTGTGTGTGTGTGTGTGTGTGTGTGTGTGTGTGTGTGTGTGTGCGTGTGCGTGTGTGTTTGAGTGTGTGTTTGAGTGTGTCTGTGTTGTGGTGCAGGGGGGCTAACAGCTGTCCAAACAAAAGCTCA
>CM051017.1:8389788-8399788 GCA_027704905.1 Muraenolepis orangiensis | reverse complement strand
TACAGGTGAGCTGGACCAACAGGTGACCTGGACGTACAGGTGAGCTGGACCTGCAGGTGACCTGGACCTACAGGTGAGCTGGACCTACAGGTGACCTGGACCTACAGGTGAGCTGGACCTACAGGTGACCTGGACGTACAGGTGAGCTGGACCTACAGGTGACCTGGACCTACAGGTGAGCTGGACCTACAGGTGACCTGGACCTACAGGTGAGCTGGACCTACAGGTGACCTGGACGTACAGGTGAGCTGGACCTACAGGTCACCCGGACCTGGAGGTGACCTGGACTTACAGGTGACCTGGACTTACAAGTGAACTGGACCTAAAGGTGACCTGGACTTACAAGTGAACTGGACCTAAAGGTGACCTGGACTTACAAGTGAACTGGACCTAAAGGTGACCTGGACTTACAGGTGACCTGGACCTACAGGTGAGTTGGACCTGGAGGTGAGCTAGACCTGGAGGTGACCTGGACCTGGAAGTGACTTGGACTGACCTCCACCAGCTCCACCAGCAAATGAAACAACCACCAGCTCCATCACCACCTCCCAGAAAGAACACCACCCCCTTCACCAACCAGCTCTGAGTGTATGAGGGGTCAGACCACACAGGGACAGGGTCAACCGTAACAGACCACACAGGGACGGAGTCAATCCTAACAGACCACACAGGGGTGGGGTCAACGTAACACAGGGATGGGGTGTAACATAACATTACACTCCAACATAATGTTACACTCATAACATTACAATTACATTTAATGTAACAAAGTTACATTTAAAGTCACAGTTCAAGTGATGAAGATTATGGTAAAGTGATGAAGGTTGTGAACATTGCCCTTAACTTGAAAATATCTCAGTTTAAAAATGAATCTGTTACTGAGGAGTGTGTAATGTAACACAAATATAGAAATAAAGATTACTGCTTATTAGTTGACAATTATTAATAAGATGACCAGCAATGCTACATGCTCTAATAGATAATAAATATCTCTCTCCCCATCTAATAATCTCTCTCTCTATCTACATATCGCTCTCTCTCCATCTAATAATCTCTCTCTCCATCTATTAATATCTCTCTCTTCATTTTATAATCTATCTCTCTCCATATAATAAGCTCACTCTCTCCGTCTAATCATTTCTCACTCTCCATCTACTAATCAATCTCTATATCTAATAATCTCTCTCTACATCAAATAATCTCTGTATCTAATAATATATCTCCCTTTTATAATCACTCTCTATCTCTCTATCTAATAATCTCTGTCTCTCTCTCCATCAAATAATATCTCTCATCTACTAATCTCTTTCTCTTTATCTAAAAATCTCTTTCTCTCTATCTAATAATCTCTCTCTCTCCATCTAATAATCTCTCACTCTCTCCAACTAATAATATCTCTCTCATCTAATACACTCTCTATCATCGAATAATCTCTCTCTCTCCATCTAATAATATCCCTCCATCTAAAAATCTCTCTTTCCCTCTACTCTCTCCCTCTCTTCTCTCTCTCCCACGGTCTCTCATCTCTCCTCTCCTTCTCTCCCAATCCTTCCCTTCCTCGCTCATCCCTCTCTCCTCCCTCCTCTCCCAATCCTCTCCTCCTCTATCCTCTCCTTTTCCTCTCTCTTCTCTCCTCCCTCCCCTTCTCCTCTCTCCTCTCTCCTCCTCGGTAGATTAGCACACATGTGGTGCAGGAGAGGAGCTGGACAACAGGAGATGAATTTAAAAAAGCCTAACCTTAAGAATAGAATGCAATAGAGACCACCAGGGCCAAGCAACAGCAGAAGAAAGGCGGTAGGACCTTCTTGTTATTAAAGATACCGATTTCTCTAAATGTCACCGTGTATAATTCCATACAATACAATTTCACGTTCTCCTCATGCTTTTAGTCTTTGTTCTCACATCCTCCCTCAAGAGAAAGGTTCTCCAAATCCCTTGGATGATTAAGGATGATTAATGTTTACAAGGTGACTACAACTTTCGACTGTAGTCTAACAGGTTTATTGTGGGAGAGCATTACATTAGTACATTTGAACATTATTCGACATCATTAACTCTATTTGTCATAATTAACTTAATGTATTATTTTCCTTCGGCATTTTGCAAAAAGTAACATTAGTCCCAAGCACCATTATCAGCAGGAATATATTCATGCGTCCTTGAGGCGCACTCACGTGCACTAATGCACACTCACATGCACTAATGCACGTACGACCCCCCCCCCCCCCCCCACACACACACACACACACACACACACACACACACACACACACACACGTAAAGATGTGTCTGCTCCCCAGTCTGGGCCGAGGGTCAGACCCCCTATTGTCTGAACCCCTGGGGGGCCGGTGTGAGGTCGGGGCCCCCGAACAAAAGGCAGACCCTGGGTGTATTGACCAGGGGACAAATGAGCTCAATGTGGGTAATGAAGGGCCGAGGGGGGGGGGGGGGGGGGGGGTGGGTTCTGGTAAGTGTTTAGACTCACCTCAGACCGGAACGCAGAATGAGAAGGAGGGGGGGGGGGGGGGATTCTATGAGACAACAGCTGAGCTCCTCCTCTTCCCACCAGTGAACACACCCTTCATCATCACTCTATCTTCATCATCACTCTATCTTCAGCGTCAGCATGAGGAGGTGCTGCTAAGCCAATTAGGACCACATGGTCTCAATGCAGCTCAACTTCTGCTTCCGGCTACATGGACTACCATGTTGGCTACCGTGTGGACTACCACCGCCATGTGGACTCCAATATGGACTACTATGTGGACTGCCATGTGGACTACCATGTGGACTACCACCACCATGTGGACTCCCATGTGGACTGCCATGTGGACTACCATGTGGACTGCCATGTGGACTACCATCACCATGTGGACTACCACCACCATGTGAACTACAATGTGGACTACCATGTTGACTACCATGTGGACTACCACGTTGACTACCATGTGGACTACCACCACCATGTGGACTACCATGTGGCTATTAAAGATAAGTTAGGGTTACGTAAGAATAGTAAGGATTAGCATAACCTTAAGAATATAATGAAATAGAGACCGCCAGAACCAACCAACAACAAAAGAAAGGCGTTAGGAGCTTGTTATTAGAGATACAGATTTCTCAAAATGTCACCATATCAGAAAATCCATTTCACATTTTACTCATACCTTTAGTCTTTGATCTCCGTCCGACGCTCCCTTAAGACAAAGGTTCTCTAAACCACTTTGCCCATTCCCCAATAATAAAACCAATACTATTATTATTATTTACTACTTGGAACATACCTTCAAACATTCCATAATCTAACCAACAAACAAATGTGTCACCTGGTCCTAGTAATCAGGACAAATGGAGAACCGGTTACCAGTCTCTGTACTGTCTAACTCCTATCTGCTCCTTAATGACCCGTCTCTGTACTGTCTAACCCCTACCTGCTCCTTAATGACCTGTCTCTGTACTGTCTAACCCCTACCTGCTCCTTAATGACCCGTCTCTGTACTGTCTAACCCCTACCTGCTCCTTAATGACCTGTCTCTGTACTGTAACTCCTACCTGTTCCTTAATGACTGCTCTCTGTATTGTCTAACCCCTACCTGCTCCTTAATGATGTCTCAATTCCACTGCAAGTTGTTTTGTGATAAAGGTGTCTCCTAACTCTCCTAGTGTCTGTAACCTTTAGTCTTTCCTTTGACAGACCTGGAGACCAGGACCAGACCAGCAGACCAGGACCAGACCAGGTGACCAGGACAAGATCAGGAGATAAGACCAGGAGGCCAGGACCAGGACCAGACCAGGAGAGCCATGTTGGACCGTGTAGGACACCAGGAGGACCTAAAGCTATTTTCTGGAGCCATCAGAGACATGTTAGAGCCACCATGAATGGATGAACCCGGGGACCAGATGGTCATGTGATTAGTGATCACAATGACCTCCACGGGTCAGGTGACAGCTGACGTGTGAAGTGACAGTGGGCGAACTGCTCCATAATAACCTCCTTGACACCTCCTCTCCCCTCTCCCTCCTCCTCCCCCTCTTCTCCCCTCTCCGTCCACTCCTCTCTCCATCCTCATCCCCCTCCCCCTCTTCCTCCTCTTCCTCCTCTCCCTCCTTCTCCTCTACCTGAGCTGATCGTGGACTACAGGAAGCAGAGAGGAGAGCACGCCCCTATCTACGGTGTTGGAGTAGAGAGGGTCAGCAGCTTCAAGTTCCTTGGTGTGCACATCTCCGAGGACCTCACATGGTCCACACACACCACGCCCAACAACGCCTGTATTTCCTCAGGCGTCTGAGGAAATTCAGCATGGGCCCCCACATCCTGAGAACATTCTACACCGGCACAATCGGGAGTGTTCTTACAGGGTATTTCACCGCCTGGTCCGGGAACTGCACCACACTTGAGCGCAGAGCACTTGAAAGGGTGGTGCGGACGGCCCAGTATATCGTTGGTGGTGAGCTACCCTCCCTTCTGGATATATACAACAAGCGGTGCGTGGCCAAGGCCAAACGCATCATAAAAGACATTGCCCACCCCAGCCACGAACTGTATTCACTTTTACCGTCAGGCAGGCGATACCGCAGTATCAAGTGCCGCACAAATAGACTCAGAGATAGCTTCCACAGTCAGGCCATCAGGCTGCTGAACAAGGGCGTATAGCATATAACAATGTATATTTTATTACATTGATTTATTTATATATATATTGCTCTTTTTCTGACATATTGCATTTGTATATATTTAACTTATACAGTTTTGTACTTTTTAACTTATTTTTATCCTATTCAGTTTTTTATAACTGCTGTCTGTCTTCAGGTATTGCACATACGATTTTCACTCATTGCTTATACTTGTGTGAAGTGACAATAAACTTAATTTGAACTTAACTTGAACTACCTCCCCCTCCTCCTCCTCCTCCCTCCTTCTCCTCCCCCTCCTCATCCTCCTCATCCTTTTTCTCTCCCTCGTCCTCCTCCTCATCCCCCTCTGCTATACTGCTATATTCATATTATTATTTTATTAATTGGTATTGTCATTTAATTTGAATGTATTTGTTGTCATTTAAAGCACATATTTGGAGCTGGCTATAACATTTCACTGTACATTGTACACTGTACCTAAATATACATGTGACAAATAAACCACATCTGAATCTAAATATCTTCCTCCTGCTCCTCCTCCTCCTCAGTCTCCTCCTCCTCCCCCTCCTCAAAGTGTGTCCCCAGACCACGGTAACAAAGCTATCAGTCCTCCCTCATCCAATCCCAGCGTGTTTCAGTGAAACAATGAACGTTAATGAGGTCCGTTCTTCTCTCTCAAGCACAATGAAAAACAATGTGTGTGTTTTTAATGGAAACATGTCATGGGAACGTTAACTTTTATGGTGTTTATAATAGAGATAGCGGCTCGGTTCATTCTTCTGCCTTCCTTCTTTTATTTCCAACCTTTCTTTCTTCCATGTTATATGTTCTCCTCTAGACAGACCTCACGTTCTCCATGTTATATGTTCTCCTCTAGACAGACCTCACGTTCTCCATGTTATGTGTTCTCCTCTAGACAGACCTCACGTTCTCCATGTTATATGTTCTCCTCTAGACAGACCTCACGTTCTCCATGTTATGTGTTCTCCTCTAGACAGACCTCACGTTCTCCATGTTATGTGTTCTCCTCTAGACAGACCTCACGTTCTCCATGTTATGTGTTCTCCTCTAGACAGACCTCATGTTCTCCATGTTATGTGTTCTCCTCTAGACAGACCTCACGTTCTCCATGTTATGTGTTCTCCTCTAGACAGACCTCATGTTCTCCATGTTATGTGTTCTCCTCTAGACAGACCTCACGTTCTCCATGTTATATGTTCTCCTCTAGACAGACCTCACGTTCTCCATGTTATGTGTTCTCCTCTAGACAGACCTCATGTTCTCCATGTTATGTGTTCTCCTCTAGACAGACCTCACGTTCTCCATGTTATGTGTTCTCCTCTAGACAGACCTCACGTTCTCCATGTTATGTGTTCTCCTCTAGACAGACCTCACGTTCTCCATGTTATGTGTTCTCCTCTAGACAGACCTCATGTTCCCCATGTTATATGTTCTCCTCTAGACAGACCTCACGTTCTCCATGTTATGTGTTCTCCTCTAGACAGACCTCATGTTCTGCATGTTATGTGTTCTCCTCTAGACAGACCTCACGTTCTCCATGTTATATGTTCTCCTCTAGACAGACCTCATGTTCTCCATGTTATGTGTTCTCCTCTAGACAGACCTCACGTTCTCCATGTTATGTGTTCTCCTCTAGACAGACCTCATGTTCTCCATATTATTCGTCATTAATCATGAATAATCTCGAAAGCCTGGTGGTCGCACGATCCTCAGGACAATGGAGGGAACCATCAACAGAGTTAAAGGGGAACCATCAATGGAGTTGAATCGTAACCATCAACATAGTTAAAGAGATTCAAGATTAAAGATTCAAGAAGTTTTATTTTCCATTTGCAACAAGTACAATGGAATGCTTACTCACCATTTGTCAAGGTTACGTTGGGTGACAGAGGGCGTAGCCAAGGCGCGGGTTTGGGTGGTGCACCCACGCAGCTGTCGGCAATTGCTGATTAGGTTAATCACCTCACCTGGGGGTATATATACCCTGGCGTCCCTTTACTTCGTTGCTAGATCGTATGTTGTACTCCCTCGATGATAACGTACCAGCCTTCTGGTAAATATACTTACCTGTCTACTACCTGTCGCTACTTCGACTTCCCGGTATCCAGACCCCTCGCCCTTCCCAGACAACTCGCCTGTCTACTACCTGTCGGTACTCCGCTGATCGACCTCCCGGTATCCAGACCCCTGGCCTGTCCCCGATCACTCTATGGATGTGTTTACTTTAATAAAGCCTCACGTTATCACTTCACTGGTCTTTGGTCTGCGTTCTGGGTCCTACCACCACTACCCATTGTAACACCATTCCCTCCCACAGTATGAATTTCTAAAACAATACCATAAAAATACTATACACAATAAAGAACGAACATAAAAATAAATATAAAGTGACTGATGGATGCTATGTACATGTGTTAAACTGTGCAAAAAGATTTAAAAGCATTTAAAGTGCCAGTAGTGCAGCAGCATCATAAATACAGTGCAGTACAGTGCAGAACAGTGTAGTAACTGTAAGTATGATAGTGTAATGTAAATGACAATGTTATGATAGTGGCAGAACTCCTAGCAGTTCAGTATGCACACTGCCTGTGGATAAACCCTATCCTTGAACCTGGTAGTCCTTCGGAACCGGTGACCGGACGGTAGGGGAGAGAAGAGATGGTGCCCAGTGTGGTCCCTTAGTGATGGAGATGGCCATCTTCCGACATCTGGTCCTAAAGATCTCCTCAATGCATGGAAGTGCACACCCGATGATCTTTACTGCTTTACTCGCGACCCTCAGGATGACTTTATTCTCCTGTTCAGTGGTGTTGCCGTATTACACAGTGACGCCACTCGTTGGGACGCTCTCTACAGTGCCACAGTAAAAGTTCACTTACCGTTGGCCTATTCTGCTTTTTCTGAGGCACCGCAGGGCATAGAGGCACGGGTGTGCCTTCTTTAGCATGACCTCCATGTTGCGGGTCTACGCCAGGTCGCCGAAAATCTGTAGCCCTAGGAAACGGAAGCAGCTGATGACTTCCACCAGTGTCCCATCCAGGCTGATGGTGAAGTGGGTGCCCCGGTGGCTCCTGAAGTCCACAATGAGCTCCTTAGTCTTGCTGACATTTAGTGCAAAGCTGTTGTCCTTTCACCATCTCGTCAGCCGGATTACCTCATCTCTGAACTCCGTTTTGTCATCCCATCGCTTATCAGGCCGATGATTGTGGTGTTGTCTGCAAACTTGATAATCCGATTATTGCTGTGTGTGGCAGTACAGTCATGTGTATACAGTGAGTACAGCTGGGGACTGAGGCAGCAGCCTTTGGGTGATTCAGTGTTGAGGACCAGAGTGGATGAGATGTTGTTCCCAATCTTCACCACTTGAGGCCTGCCCGTTGGGAAGTCTATAATCCAGTGACAGTTGGGGGTGCCCAGACCTAGGTCTCTTAGCTTCAGGACCAGCTTGGAGGAAACAATGGTGTTGAACACCGAGCTGTAGTCAATAAACAGCAGTCTGACGTAGTTTTCCCTCCAGCTCCAGGCTCCAGAGCTCCAGGGCTGTGTGCCAGGGAGATGGCGTCGTCTACAGACATGTTTGGTCTGTATGCAGACTGGAGTGGGTCTAGGGACTCAGGGATGGAAAAGTTCATATTCAACATGACAAGTTTCTCCAGGCATTTCATGGCTATGGCTGTAGCCATGAAGCTATGATAATCATTCAGGATTGTTACTTTGGTCTTTTTGGGTAACGGCACAATGGTTGTATCTTTGAAACACACTGGGATGAAAGACTGTTGCAGTGATGCATTGTAGATGTCCGTGGACACAGGAGCCAGCTGTTCTGTGCAGGTCTTGAAGACACGGGATGGAACTACGTCTGGGCCGGCTGCCTTCCCTGCCTTCGCACTCCCGAAGGTTCTACAGATTTCGGACTCCGACAGTTTACGTCCGACACACGTAAAACGTGTTCAACTCGTCTGGTACGTTGGGGTCGTTGTTGGTGACTGCCCCTGAGCTCACCTTGTAGTTGGAGATGACCCTCCTTGCCATATACGTCTGGTGTCAGAGTCCCCAAACTGTAATTCCAATTTTACCCTTTTCTGAGTTCATACTTTGTCTTCTTGTAGTGATCTGAGTCGCCTGTTGTGAAAGCAGTACTATGTTCCCTTAGGTTGTTCTGTATGTCAGCATTCATCCATGGTTTGTGGTCCGGGAATGGGTGAACAGACCTGGTCGGCATGCATTCCTCCTGTTAATCCCGCCTGTTAATGTATGCTGTGACATGATCTGCATACACATCCAGGTCAGTGTTCTTGAATACACTCCAGTCTGTGATTTCCAGCCCACCCTGCAGATGTAGTAGAGCGTTGTCTGTCCAGCGACGCACAAGGAATGCACAAGGAACCAACGTTGACTGGAGTATGGCGCCGTACGAGATGGCTGCCGTGTCGCGAGCTCCCGCACAACAACGTAGTTTTTTGTTATTTATTATTTTTATCGCAACTATTTTAGTTCAGGAAGTTAGCAGCACGTTCATTTATAACTTTTGCACACATCTGGAGATCAGATCGACAGTTGCTCGCCGCCTACCGGAGTTTTTTCATTCTTTCGACTCGGATGTCGAGGGAAGCGAGCCGCCGTGCTAGTCAGGCTGAGATGTCGATCCGATCGCCCCCCACTACCCACCATTTTACCGGCTAATGTACAGTCTCTGGACAATAAGTTAAGCGAGCTACAGGTTCGTATTCAATTCCACCGGGAAACTACGGACAATTGTATCATCTGCCTTACGGAGACATGGATGTCGGAGGGGGTTACCGACGCAGCTATCGAGCCGACGGGATTTTCCGTCCACCGGGCGGACAGAACAAAGGCTCTCTCCGGTAAAGATCACGGAGGGGGGGTATGTCTCATGATAAATAGATCTTGGTGCAACCAAAGTCATGTACATCCCCTCAAGTCTTTCTGTTCCCCGGACCTGGAGTACCTGATGCTTATGTGCCGTCCCCACTGGCTACCTCGGGAGTTTACAGCGGTAACAGTGACAGCTGTTTACATTCCCCCACAAGCCAACACGGACACTGCGCTGAAGGAACTGTATGGGGCTATCAGCGAACAGGAGTCAGCACACCCCGAGGCTGCTCTCATCGTGGCGGGGGACTTCAACAAGGCAAACCTGAAGAAGGTTCTCCCAAAGTTCTACCAACACATAACGAGCAACACACGGGGCGAGCGGATCCTCAACCACTGCTACACCCCCTTCCGTGATGGCTACAAGGCCCTCCTCCGCCCACCGTTCGGCAAATCAGACCACCACTCTATCCAGCTACTCCCCGCCTATAGGCAGAGACTGAAGAAGCAA
>CM051017.1:8379788-8384788 GCA_027704905.1 Muraenolepis orangiensis | reverse complement strand
ATATTTAATTGAATAAAGCTTCACGTTATCACTTCATCGTGTCGTTGGTCTGCGTTCTGGGTCCCACCAACACAACCCCTTGTAACACTCTACTACGGTAACCTGTTACCTAATCCTAGTCCACTACTCTAACCTGTTACCTAATCCTACAGTCAACTGTAACCTGTTACCAAATCCTATAGTCTACAGTAACCTGTTACCTAATCCTACAGTATACTACTGTAATCTGTTACCTAATCCTACAGTCTACTGTAACCTGCTACCTAATCCTACTGTCTACTGTAAACTGTTACCTAATCCTAGTCTGCTATTATAACCTGTTACCTAATCCTACACTCTACTACTGTAATCTGTTACCTAATCCTACAGTCTACTGTAACCTGCTACCTAATCCTACAGTCTACTACTGTAAACTGTTACCTAATCCTAGTCTGCTATTCTAACCTGTTACCTAATCCTACAGTCTACTACTGTAACCTGTTACCTAATCCTACCGTCTACTGTAAACTGTTATCTAATCCTAGTCTGCAATTTCAACCTGTTACCTAATCCTAAATCTACTGTAACCTACTGTATCACAACTAACTACCTCTCTATAGTTTACATATTTATTAATAAGATACCTGGTTACTGTACCTGCCATATATATTTAAATATGTTGATAGAACAGCGCCTACTCCTATATATACATGTATATATGCCATACATTTATATATGCTCACTTGTATATACATTTACATTTATACGTATATATCAATAACGCCATACTGTTAAATACCCACTTTCCTGTATATACATATACCTATTATTATGCTGCTCATATCCCATTTAATACCTAGACTGCCTTTTAACCTGTCAATTTCAACTGTAAATTATATATTACCATGCACTTTACTGCAATATTTGCACTCTGGTTAGATGCTAAATTATTTTTGCTGTACTGTACTTGTGCTGTGCAATGACAATACATTTGAATCTAATCTAATCTAATCTAACCTGTTACCTAATCCTTCTGTCTACGGTAACCTGTTACCTAATCCTTCATTCTACTGTAACCTGCTACCTAATCCTTCATTCTACTGTAACCTGTTTCCCTAATCCTTCAATCTAATGTAACCTGTTACCTAATCCTAGTCTGCTATTCCAACCTGTTACCTAATCCTACAGTCTACTGTAACCTGTTAGCTAATCCTTCAATCTACTGTAACCTGCTACCTAATCCTTCAATCTACTGTAACCTGTTACCTAATCCTTCATTCTACTGTAACCTGTTACCTAATCCTTCAATATACTGTAACCTGTTACCTAATCCTACAGTCTACTGTAATCTGCTACCTAATCCTTCAGTCTACTGTAACCTGTAACCTAATCCTTCAATCTACTGTAACCTGTTACCTAATCCTTCAGTCTACTGTAACCTGCTACCTAATCCTTCAATCTACTGTAACCTGTTACCTAATCCTTCATTCTACTGTAACCTGTAACCTAATCCTTCAATCTACTGTAACCTGTACCCTAATCCTTCAGTCTACTGTAACCTGCTACCTAATCCTTCAATCTACTGTAACATGTTACCTAATCCTTCAGTCTACTGTAATCTGCTACCTAATGACATGAAGTCACCGTATGTCACTTTGGATGCTGCATGTAATTGAGTGTTCATGATAACAGAAATGTTCAATTAAAGAACAATCACTCTAAAATTGTCTAAAATATTGAGTACCAGTTTAGTACAAACCTAACTTTAATATCCCACACACACACACACACACACACACACACACACACACACACACACACACACACACACTGCTATGAATGGGAATGATTGGGTGGCTACAGCTGTCTGAAGGAAGGTGTTGGTTCTCTTGGTTCCTGTCGTGTGAGAGACAGGCGCCGTGGTTCTGATATCTTATTGGCTGTCTGGGACAGGGGTCCGCGGACACATTAACATGCCGGGCCAGTCCTCGGCACCACGATGCTGAATGGGGCTGGCTGATGTGGGTTTGATAGTCTACCCCAGGCTTGGCCAGGGTAGCTCCCAGCGGGGGAGCCGGCCCACAAAGGAATCATTGTGGTAAGAAACGGCCAAACAAGATCCTTCACAGATAGTCTGGGACAGAATCCTACTACAGACACACACACACGAAGAGTGCACACACACACACACACACACACACACACACACACACACACAGGCACATACAGGCACACACACAGACGCATGCACACATGCAATACACACACACACACACACACACATGCAAGGCAAACACCACACAAATACACATATAAACACAATTACATGCATCAACGGCAACTACACACACACACACACACACACACACACACACTCCTGGAGGGGAAACTAGATGAGTGGATGCTCTGAATGCTGAGCTGGAGTCTCAGCTTCACAAAGTAATAGTCCTTCTCAGTATGTACACTTATGTTTATACTTATAAGATATATATATATATATATATATATATATGTTGGTCACTGTGAGCAGGATGGTGAACAGTTTATCTGGCTAGATGGGCTCTTGCCTTTCATCTTCAAGAAACTGAAAAGCATTTCACTCTATTATCTCCCTTTCCCTTTCTTCGCTTTATCGTTGAATTGCTTCATTGTTTTATTGCTCCATAATTTTGCAGAGCCATAAATAAAGTTTAGTATCATTATTAATATGACTAGCAGCTCTCTGACGGCCACCAAGACGACTTGTGACACAGACGGATCAGCCTCCTCTGGGGATGGAGCATGTCCATGGTCCGTGGTCACTAGATCAAAGCGTGTCAACCATGCAAGACGACAGGGAGCAGTTAGGGTTCGGTGTCTCACTACGGGGCACCTTGCCACTTCAACACTCGAACCGTCAACCATCCGGTTGACGGAAGACCTACACTACCACCTGAGCTACTGCCGCCCGATAGGGTCGGAGAAGAGCTGATCCTGGATTCATGTGGGAGGACAGACTATGGCCTCTGACCCTAACCTTGGATCAGAGTCTCACTTTTTTATGCGGGAGAACATTAGTGAAGTTGCAGTGACCGCGTCAAAACGTTGAAATCACGGCAAAGTGGACTCAAGTAATAAAATGAATATGAGAAAATGTTGGATTACAAGTTTGCAACTGTCATTGTATTTATGTAAATATCAATCTACACATTTGTGAATATTTTGTCTGTTACTTCACATTCACAACACAGTTGTGTGAATATTTTATGTGGAACCTTGTATGTGTGTCTGTCTGGTTTAAGGTCTGTGGAACCTTGTATGTGCGTATGTCTGGGTGGAGGCTTGTGGAACCTTGTATGTGCGTCTGTCTGGCTGGAGGCTGGTGGAACTTTGTATGTGTGTGTGTCTGGGTGGAGGCTTTTGGAACCTTGAATGTGTGTCTGTCTGGCTGGAGGATTGTGGAACCTTGTATGTGTGTGTGTCTGGGTGGGGGCTTGTGGAACCTTGAATGTGTGTCTGTCTGGCTGGAGGATTGTGGAACCTTGTATGTGTGTGTGTCTGGGTGGAGGCTTGTGGAACCTTGAATGTGTGTCTGTCTGGCTGGAGGATTGTGGAACCTTGTATGTGTGTGTGTCTGGGTGGAGGCTTGTGGAACCTTGTGTGTCCTGCTGTGAGGGTTATATGCAGTTCTATCCAATAAAACTGTTCTGCATCGTTGTGCTTCAGGGATCCAGAACAAGATACGCATCAGTACAATTCTTCTGTCATTCATAGTCATCATATCGAAATCTGTCGAAATCTAAACAAAATCTCCCTCATTTGAATTATTTGAAATGAGGTTCCCATTGACTTCCTCAACAGCCAAGCCAACAATATCAAAAAGTCATCAAAAGTAATATCTTAAGAGTCAGAGTCATAGGAACTCAGTGTTTGGATTTCATAAGTCTCTGAGTATCGTGTGAGAAGATGGTGGAAGAGAACATTCCACAATGTTCCTTTCTGTTCACCTTCCACACGCTCATTATTTCAAATGTCTTCATGCATCACTAATATATTGTATACATTACTCTACGCTGATATCACACATGCACACACACCATCTTCATCACCATCATCACCACACTTCTATCCTCATCCTCGGCATCCTCAGCATCATCATCCCTACCGTCATCATCACCATCACAGTTATCACATCAGTAAACCTTATCCCCATCCTAATCCCTACCCTCCTTCCCCTCCTCCTTATCCCCATCCCCATCTCCATTCTCATCACTTCATCCCCACCATCATCATCACCACCATCACCCGTAATCAAACCGGCAATCCTCATCATCATCATCGTCACCCTCATCCCCATCCTCATCCTCATCCTCTCCTCCCTCCAGATGATACATGAGCTGTGAAGCTGCCTGGCGTCTGCTAGGAGCCACCTGATCTGATCCTGATCTGAATAATCCACCACCCTGTGGTCCATTAGTCGTAGAAACACGGGTCACGGCGCCCGCAGACGCCAGCTGATAGGCCGGCCGCCACGGCGATGGAAACACGGCGGCGTGAATAATGCAGCCGCTTGTTTGGTGTGAATGAACAGAGAGCTGGCACACAACCTGTTATCTGGTGAGGGAGCTAG
The DNA here is from genome assembly GCA_027704905.1 of Muraenolepis orangiensis. Lineage (NCBI taxonomy): Eukaryota > Metazoa > Chordata > Actinopteri > Gadiformes > Muraenolepididae > Muraenolepis > Muraenolepis orangiensis. The sequence continues at coordinate 8,380,200 of CM051017.1, read as the reverse complement.
GGAGGGACGAAGGGAGAGAGGGAGGAGAGAGAGAGGGGGGGAGAGAGAGAGAGAGAGAGAGAGAGAGAGAGAGAGAGAGAGAGAGAGAGAGAGAGAGAGAGAGAGAGAGAGAGAGAGGAGAGAGAGAGAGAGAGAGAGAGAGAGAGAGAGAGAGGAGAGACAGAGACAGAGACAGAGAGAGAGAGAAAAAAAAGGGTCCCTCGTCCCGTCACTCTAAACTGATCCAGCAAAATAAATAAATAAACATCCAAGCAGGTGGCACCTCCCCCCTCCCCCGGCCCGAGGTCCGTCGGCATGGCAACGGGAGCCTGAGAAAACCGCCATGCAAGAAGGTGCCTCCTATCTCCTCTTCTTCCTCCTCATCCTCATCTTCCTTCCTCCCTGGATGTTATTTAGCGCCTGCCAACTATCT
>CM051017.1:8322288-8377288 GCA_027704905.1 Muraenolepis orangiensis | reverse complement strand
AAGGGGAACCAGAGGGATGCCAGGATGGGTAGCGACCCCCCCGAGGGGGATCCCGGGGAGGTGCTGGTGGTTGGGGGCTGGTGGCTCTTTGTTGTGCTCTTATCTCAGACAGCAGATAAGCGTGGATGAGAGGACGTGGTTCTGCAACCACAGAGCAGCTCATCATCATGGATGTTAAACTCATTATGGATGCACAAGGCTACGGCTAAATCTCCTCAGTATCTGCTCGCCAGAGGGGCGCTTGGATGTGTTAGCTGCCTCCTCCTCCTCCTCCTCTTCCAAGCATTCACAACACTCCCCAGCAGCATTACCTCACCCCTCATTTCCTACCTAACCTCTCCCCCCCCCCCCCCTCTGATCACATCCATCCATGTGTAGGAGTGTGAAGGACTTCAGTGAAGGACTTCAGAAAAACAGCGGCTGGTGGGGATGAGAGGAGCAGGGGGGGGAGGGGGGGGGGGGAGGGGGGGGTGTCACCCATCCTAAAAGTCCACACATTGCCAACGAAAAGATAAATGTTTGCTCTGACCGATGAGCACACCTACAAGTTGGAGCACCAATACTTCGGAAGGTCAACGGTCAAACGGTTCCACACAACTGGTATGGTTGCAGAAAATAAATGACCCGGATGCTGTACCTGGTTGAAAGACAGTTTCTACCCCCCAGACAGTGCGGCTACTGAACTGTTAGGAGTGCTGCCACTAACTATTGTCACCAATATTACACTATCATACATCTTTGTTGTCCTTCACATACTTCTTTACTGGACTTACTGGACTCCTTACCGTTACTGCACTGTCCTGCAGTGCACTGCGCTGTATTCAGGATGCTGCTATTATCACCAAGCTGCACTACTCTCACTTTAAAATGCTTTTTGCACCATCCACCATATGTATATATCATCCATTAGACACTGTATTGTTATATTTACTGTGTATAGTACTGTTATACTAAAGTGTTTATAGTTTATAGTATAGTATATAACAGATAGTATATAGTGTTGTTAATAGTATAGTATAGTGTAGTATAGTATAGAATTGTTGAGGAAATTCATACCAAGAGAGTGAATGGAGAGTAAGCATTCCATTGCACATGGAAATGTTGATCAGAAGCATAACGTTGAACTGTGTAACTGATATTGTTTCAAGAATCCCCACAATCTTTATAAAAGCTGTTATTATTATAATAATAATAATTATTATTATTATTATAGTTATTATAACACGAATATGTAGCGTATATCATCCATTATTCCATAAATGTCTCATTCTACTGTAGCACATGTTTGGCTTGTGAGATGAAACCTCACATCCTCGCAAATCTCTTCTTCGGAATAAACGCTCATCCCTGTTACAAATACGACGTACACAATCAATAAACACAATATTAGTATCAGAGCATTACCATGGAAACAGAGTGAACACAATCCTCCCATAATGTGAGAAGTTGTATCAGTGATAAACATGCTGAGCTCCTAATCTTCTCAGAACCTAACTTCAAAAACGTTCAAGAACATTAGGGTTTACTATGTATTCACTTATGTTCACATTACATTTACATCCAGAAATAAAATTGGTGAAAAAAAGGAAAAAGAAGACTCAAGGGACGTTATAAATAATTTGATTGGAATAAATAATTACAATAATTAAGTTAAACCGTCCATCATTACTATGGTGATCATCACCACAGGATACTAGTCCACAACAACAGGCCCCGCTGTTTTACCAAACCAGTCACGAAATAAAGCATAACTACAGTCTAGTACATTGTCTGGTAACAGAACTTGCCTTGGCAATAATGTGCTGCTTTCTTGCATGCAGGCAGCCCCAGAAGGTGGTGGCCCGAGAAGGGGATGGCCCCAGGAAGTGGTGGCCCGAGAAGGTGCTGGCCCCAGGAGGTCACGGACCCAGGAGGTGGTGGCCCCCTTGGAGGTGGCGGCCCCAGGAGGTGGCGGCCCCAGGTGGTGGTGGCCCCCCAGGAGGTGGCGGCCCCAGGAGGTGGCGGCCCCCCAGGAGGTGGTGGCCTCCCAGGAGGGAGTGGCCCCAGAAGGTAGCGCTCCCAGAAGGGAGCGGCCCCAGGAGGTGGTGGCCCCAGGAGGGAGCGGCCCCAGAAGGTAGTCCTCCCAGGAGGTGGTGGCCCCAGGAGGGAGCGGCCCCAGAAGGTAGCACTCCCAGGAGGTGGTGGCCCCAGGAGGGAGCGGCCCCAGAACGTAGCGCTCTCAAGAGGTGTTGGCTCCAGGATGGAGCGGCCCCAGAAGGTAGCGCTCCCAGGAGGTGGTGGCCCCAGAAGGGGGTGGCCCCCCAAGAGGAGGCAGCCCCAGAAGGTGGAGCCCCAGAAGGTGGTGGCCCAAGGAGCAGGCGGCCCCAGAAGGTCGTAGCATCAGGAGCTGGGGGCCCCAGGAGCTGGGGGCCCCAGGAGCTGAGGGCCAAAGAAACTGGCAGCCATCACACATAATTTTAAGGAGGAGATGGTCTGGTCTATCCTGGAGCCCCCTGCCCCCCTCACCTCACTGCTGTAATCCTGTCTCCAGACAGACTGAAGATAGATCAACTGTAGACCAGAAGGTCTTAATAAATAAGCTGGAGTCCTCCACAGACCACGCAACCTCACCTCGTTGTTCAACATCCACCCAGGAAAAGGTTCAGTTCAGCCATTAGCACACGGCTGGCAGTTGTCACACGACGCCTGCGTTAAAAGCTGTCAAACAATTGACCAGGAGATGTGAAGAGCCATGTCTCCTAGGTCGTAGTGTAGTGCAATGTAGTGAGCCCCTGAATACGGGTGGGTAGGCTGAGTTTGCTGGTACACTGGGCTGGTATACTGGGGGCGGCAGTAGCTCAGTCTGTTAGGACTTGGCTTGGGAACTGGAAGGTTGCCGGTTCAAGTCTCTCAAGAATTAATTCTCCAGATCAAAAATATATATATATATTTATTTAAGGACTATATTTCACTACCAAGTTGGACGTTGATTAGCTGGTTGATTAGATCTACGCTCTAGTGACATGAAGTGGGAGTGTCCAGATGTAGGATGGATGATCAGCCGGTTGGTACAGTTAACTAGTAGACTGAACTAGTCTAATACATAAAAGGTGAGAGGTTGTCTATAAACCCTGAGAGGAGAAGGGTCAGAACAGGGTGTCTAAAAGCACGAAAGCACGACTGCTTTCTCTATGTGAGCCAAACAGGACTGGTTGTTATTCAATAAACAGATATAGCATGGAAGTTACCTGTGGTTGGTGGCTGGTTTAAGCAGCCTCATCTGGCCTGAGTTAGACTGATTACGCTATGGCTGACCCACACCTGTAGCTCCTTGTTAATCAAGGCCCACAGGTTAAACCAGCAGCCACCATACACACACGAGGAACAGCTCTAGCATGTACCATCTGCTCTGTTCACCATAATTAAAAACTCTGCAATAAACCGGATTCCTCATCACCCTGTGTCCGTTTTGGTCAGCGAGGGCCCTGTTCAGGCGACAGTGTAGCAGTCGACGCTGCCACAAGCCATTCAAATGGCTGCTTGAGGGCACCTTCCCAAAGAAAAGGACACAGGGTGATGAGGAATCCGGTTATTGCAGACCTGTGGGACAAAGGACGCACAGGTGTGCAGCCTTACCAGCTACAGAGTAATCAGTCTAACTCATGCCAGGTGAGGCTGCTTAAACCAGCCGCCAACTACACACTCTAGATTACCATATACCTGTCTCTCTCTCTCTCTCCTCTACTCTTATTCTGTCTCTTTCTATCTCTCTCGCACTCCATCTCTCTGTCTCTCTCATTGTCACACCAGACAGGTGTGTAGTAGCCAGATATTCCTTGATATTCCCAACAGCGCGTGACTGGAATCTCTATTAACAGCGGTTCTGTCCTGCTATTCAAACATCTATCCATCTCCATCTCTCCAGCCCCACATAATCCCAGTGCTTGATGAACGCCCCACCCATCTCTCCACCGACACCCCGGTCAATGTCTGACCGCGTTGCAGCATACAAAGTGAAAATATTTCAATAAAACATTCAGACTGGAGGGTTAAGCCAACAAAAAGCCCCGGTCTCACGTTGTGATTGTCTCGAGGTAGTGTCTGATTCAGGAGGAGCCGTGACAACATTAATATTGATGGGCCAATGTCTAAACATGTTCTTTCCTTCCATATCGAGATCAAACACAGGAAGCACACACTATGTAACCATGTCCACATATTCTGACAAAGATGGTCTAAAAAGAGGATAAACGACATCACATTTTTTTGCCAATGTTAACTTGTGTTTCCAATGTCAATAAAACCCATTCGAATTTAATTAAAAGAGAGAATGTGTGTGTGTGTGTGTGTGTGTGTGTGTGTGTGTGTGTGTGTGTGTGTGTGTGTGTGTGTGAGAGAGAGAGAGAGACAGACAGACATACAGAAAGAGAGAGACAGAGACAGAAAGACAGAGAGAGACAATTGCAGAGACAGACAGAGAGATCGAGAGAGGGAGAGAGAGAGACAGACAGAAAGAGAGAGAGAGACAGATAGACAGAGACAGAGAGAGAAAGGGTCCTACCTCATTCAGATGTAGCTGGACCTCTTCAGCAGTATTCTGGTTGCCGTAGTGAAGCTCAACTAGCTTCTGTTTCCCCAGTGAACTGAGACAGATGTCACCTCTCTCTCTCTCTCTCTCTCTCTCTCTCTCTCTCTCTCTCTCTCTCTCTCTCTCTCTCTCTCTCTCTCTCTCGCGCTCTCGTCTGGGGGCCCCAGACCCCTCCACTCATCCTCTTGTCATGCTATTGTCTTTAAGCACCAGTGGGGTCTTTAATCATTGGCTTCCTTCTGGTCCTCCACATCCCTTGTTGGGGGGGTCGCGTGTGTAAGATGAGATAACATTTAACGTTGCTGCCCCGAGGACTTCCCTTTTTTATACAAATATGTATATAAATATATATATTTATAAGGAATGACAGAACATCACTGTTTGGTTTGGTGATCCCAAACCCAAATTAACAGCTAAGCAGCTTAGAGTCTCTTAGTGGAGGCCTGTGTCACGGGCCGACCATCTGCTGGGCCTTCAGGGTGGGCTTCATACACACTGGTGACTGACAGCTGGCTCATCCTATCACGGAAGCTCCAGTCATGGAGGGCCAATGACATCGCTCCAAATCTCCTCTATGTTCTGTTCTACTTCGAGCGAAATGTTGGAGGGACGTTCCTCGGCTGTCCGAAGGCTCCTCTGTCGTGAGGATGTGGACGTTTAATCACAGGAACCGTGACCTAGATCGGCCTGGCAGAGTCCTCGGCTGGTCTGACCCCGGAGTCCCTGGTCTGACCCCGGAGTCCCTGATGGAGGACAGACCGGTTGGATGACGTTCTGTGAGGTTAGCTGTGTCATCGTGTGTCACACCTGGATAGGGCCGTACCATCTACCAGGGGACACACCTGGGTAGGGCCTGAACTTGATCTCCAATAGATCAGCTGCTCTTCACTCAAACAAAACATGCCTGTCCCTGTCACTCCTTCAGTGTCTGTATATCTGGTAAATCTTTATTTGGTTATAAGATCACAATGCCAGTATAGTGAGAAACGTTCTACATTATCAGTGCAACATAATTGATTATATTCCTCTTATATGAACTGAGTTCAGTCATTTTGTTAATCAATCAATAAATAACAAAAGCTGATAATGTCATACTAAAATAGTACCAATTATCTTTAATTTGACAAATTGGCTGTTATTAACTGACAGTGCATTCATTTTTAGTCTCTTCACAAAGCTCAACAGTTGAAGATGTTCGGCTAGCGGCGGCTAGCAGGAGGCTAGCACTAGCAGTGCTTCACGCTACCCTGAGGTTAATTACCAGATCATATTTGTGCAGGATTGGTTCTCCTGCCTCAGGGACGGCAGGCTGAGCATTCTTGTCATCTTCCAATCTGTCGCAGCAGATGGTTATTTGTTCAATTAAATAAAACCACCACGCATCGATGGCGATCCGAGGATAACTAGCAGGACATGTCTCTTCATGCGAGGGGACAGTTATGCAATTTTATAAGCCAGCCAATAAAAACGCTTCATGAGCTTTTTGTAATGTTCCTGAAATTAGACAAAAGGAACCAAGTGGTTCACAGCAGCCTTCCTCAAGTTTAGTCAACACTGAGGCTGCAGTGTTGAGGTTAATGGAAAATAAGCATTCCGTTTAATGGAAAACAACGCTTACATTTCATGTGTACTGCTAGACCAGTAGAAGACCTGAAACACACTAAAACAGAGAAATACAAACGATAGTTATTCACCAGAACCACGTCCGTTTCAAGGTTAGACCGTCATCAGGACAATCTTTTTGAAGCAACCTTTCCACATAATTCAGAACTAAGAAACCAGAAATCAATGTGATGAAATCGTCATATCCATCTATGTCACAGCAGAGTCCTCCCTCCGAGGGTGTTGGGATCCACAAGAAGACATTCTCTGATGCAGAAATAATAAAAGGACTGCAGTACTGAATATCAAGTGTGATTCCATTTGCCAGAACTCCCACCCCCCCCCCCCCACACACACACACACACACACACACACACAAACACACACACACACAAACACACACACACACACAAACACATATTGTTATAACGGATCTGCATGGTCTTATAAGGTAAAGCAATTTTGCTGTGTGTGCATCTGGTTTTAGATCTGGCCACAGCACTATTATGACTGCTGTTGCCAATGTGTGACCAATGAAATTATTAAAGCACTTGACAAAAAAGAAAAGGCATTGTGCTGCTCAACTTATTGATCCATGGCATTTGACTCAGTGGACCACAAATTGCTGCTAAACAGACTCATGGTAATTGGTTTTAGTTCTCTGAGACTGTTGAATGGTTCAGAAACGATCTGGTGGATGAACATATTAAGATAATTGAAGGTGTCCCCCAAGGCTCTATTCCCTATATCTTCATAAATGATTTGGGTAAGGTCGCTCAGGCAAAAAAACATCTCTATGTGGATGACACTGTTCAAGAGCAGCAGGCTGCATTTCCATCAATAGAGACTGCTCTGTGCAGCTTGAAACTGCATTTGAATGCTATGAAAACATTTTTACAAGAACCCGTTCTGAGCTCAGCATTTTAACATCCGAGGGTAAATCTATCAAAAGGGTGCACTTGTGTATAAAAACCTCAGTATTTGGTTGGATGACATGGCTCTCTCTCTCAAAATAAGCTTGGCTTATATTTAAGGAACACATTTTTCTTTTAATACCCCCAAAAACATGTCCAAGATCCATTTATGTCTATAATTGATTGTGGTGATCTTATGTACACGCATGCAGCTCCCAGTTATTATTTTTTTTGTAGTAAAAAAAACAGTCACTTTGCTGCTCTATTTTTATTTTTTATTTTATATATGTTATGGTGTTGTTTTTGAGATATATACTGTGGGAGGGAATGGGGAGTAAGCGTTCCTATGTACTTGTTACAAATGGCAAATATAAATCTTGTATCTTGTATCTTGTATCTTGTATCAGTGTCTTACAGAACCTTAATTTCATGCATCCGTATGTTCTATTACTAATGCAGTCTTTAACTCACCACTACATTATCAATTGATGGTCTGAACATCTTTGGTAGACTGCAACCTGTATATGTTTTGAGGTTGCTAGGTAAACAACCCCTCTCCCTTTGTTCCCTGGTGTACCTGAACTCAGCAGCTCTTCGCTCCCACACATGTTTGCGCTCTAACGTTCCCATGAAAAACAGCTTTTTCCAATTATGCACCGTGGGCATGGAATAATCTACAGGAAGAGATGCATTGAGTCAATCTCATGCCTGGTGTTGTATGTTGTATGTACCATTGTGTGGGCCTACTGCCGCTACCATGGCCGGGTCTCGCTTGGAAAACGATTTCAATCTCAACTAGACTTCCTGTTTGAATAAAGGCCAAATCAATAAAACATAACCCACTCTAGTCATCCATAGTGATACTAAAGCACCAGGATTGCCCCACAGTGTGATGTTATAAAGCACCCCCCAGAGAATATAATATTGTTGTATAATAATGTTATATAGGAGTGTTATTTAATAATGTTATATAGAGGGGCCCCTGCACCTGTTTTTTCCACCAGCCGCCCATGTGTAATTTAGCCTTTTGTTTAAAACATTGCCGGAAAACCTCATAACGTCTCCTTTTCATGGAACACTTCTGATTTCATAAGCAGACTATAGATTATTCAGACCCACCTCCTCGACCCTTGACCCCACCATCTCCCCCGACCCCACTGCTCGGGGGAAAAAATGAATCCTTTCATTGTAAGCCAATGTCATTTGTTTTATAAGAAGAGAGACTAAATGAAATGCAGTGAAGAGTGATAGAAATAAAAGATGAACAAAGGGAGAGAAAATGAAATGCAGTGAAGAGTGATAGAAATAAAAGGTGAACAAAGGGAGAGAAAATGAAATGCAGTGAAGAGGAACATATAAGAGGCTTCAGCACAGGAATCTCTGTATTTCCTGGCTGAATGTCAGCCCCCCATAGTGTCAATACTATTGCAGAACTGGTGAATATGATTATGACTCGTCCAGACGAAATGGCACTGAGAGTAACTGAGGAGAGGTCGCTGCTCCCGAGGAGAAGCTGTGACACAAGAAGAGCCCATCATCTCATCTCATCTCATTAGAAGGAATGAGGCACAGTGGACAGGGTCAACTTTGTTGAGTTCAGTAGCCGTGGGCCGTCTGACATTCAACATGCCCACAGATAGGGGACGTCCAACTGAACATTATTGGCATTTGGGGATTCCTTATACACTCCTATACACTCTGATACACTCTGATACACTCTGATACACTCTGATACACTCTGATACACTCTCTCATACACTCCCATACACTCCCATACACTCTCTCATACACTCCCATACACTCTCTCATACACTCCCATACACTCCTATACACTCCCATACACTCTCTCATACACTCCCATACACTCTCTCATACACTCCCATACACTCTCTCATACACTCCCATACACTCTCTCATACACTCCCATACACTCTCTCATACACTCCCATACACTCCTATACACTCCCATACACTCTCTCATACACTCTCTCATACACTCTCTCATACACTCTCATACACTCGCATACACTCTGCTGGGTTCGACGACGCTAGAAATTGCACATACATTTAGTGGTAATGAAGCGGTGGATATTGAGCGATGAGATTCATAGAAACCCTGCTGTGCTTAATGACCCCCGAGCAACAGGACTGGATTGATGTATTGAGGGGCTTTGGAAAAATGAATGAAATATATTAAATATACCATGGGAATTGTCCCGTTTTGATCGTTGCTGTCAGACAACGCATGGCTTTTATGTTATCAATCAACTGATGATCGGCGAATCTGAGGCACGTTCAGATTTTCATGGATTTACGTTTGTGTTCGGGGGCAATTAGTGAGATATTTATAGCGTCTGTCACTCATTTCCTTCCTTAATTACACGCTAGTGAAGCGGCCTGAGCACATATTTCACTTTAAGGGCCTTCTTTTACTGCTGACTTCAACCCACATGTGGTTCTGTTTGAATGATGGAGGCCAACGTAGCTGAAGACGGAAGCCCAGAAAAGGACAGAACAGCCCAAATAATTTTTTGGGAGGAAAAAGAATATATATATATGAATATAAATAATGTATGTGCATATTATTTGGTCACCGTGGACATTAAATACGTGTTCAAATACTCTAGTGAAAAACAACAGAGGGATTTGCTTATGAGTTGGAAAGATTTCCAGAATGTGTATGTGTCAGCAATCTTTTACTATCAAGGAGATGTGTCAAGGAGACGAGTCAAGGAGACGAGTCAAGGAGACGAGTAATGGAGACGTGTTAAGAAGACATGTCAAGGAGACGAGGAAGAGGAACAAAGTGGGTCAGCATGCCGAACACATCTGGGCCTCAGCTCCGCCTCTCCAGCGGTAATAAGACACTAGAGGGTTTCCTGTCTGCTCCACCCATACGACAATCACCACCTACATCCTCTCTCACAGCACCACCCTCACTACGCCACCACAACTCACACTACCACCACCACCACAACCCTTAACACCACCACCGCCTCACTTCCACAACCCTCACTACACCACAACCACCCTCACTACACCACCACCACCACCACCACTATACCACCACCACCACCACCACCACCATCACCACCACCACAACCAGCATCTCTACCACCACCCTCACTACACCACCACCCTCACCACCACCACCCTCACTACACCACCACCCTCACCACCACCACCCTCACTACACCACCACCCTCACCACCACCACAACCAGCATCTCTACCACCACCCTCACTACACCACCACCCTCATTACACCACCACCACCCTCATTACACTACCACCACCCTCACTACACTACCACCACCACCCTCACTATACAACCACAACCACCCTCACTATACAACCACCACCCTCACTACACCACCACCACCACTCTCACTACACCATCACCACCCTCACTATACAACCACCACCCTCACTATACAACCACCACCCTCACTACATCACTGTACAATATATTTTCACCGTACCAGATATGACCCTACCATCCAGAACCTGGTTCTTGTCCACTGTACAAGATATGACCAAGATAAACTGGACCAGCAGGGCCGAGAGGGCAGATGAAAATTTACTGTTTTTGTCACCTAACTTTATGTTTCGGCCAACCATGTAATAGCTACAGGCATTAGGGTGGTGATATACAGCAACGTTGAACAAGGTTTTAATCTCAACACGCTTGGACTGATTACATTACACAACCTCTTGTTACCCAGATATGATATAGTAAGGCTCCTTGAGCAGAGGACTCTGCTTTCTCAATCTATATAGCACTGAGGTATTCATTGCTTCAATGGACTGTATTGACAATTAACACTGAATGGACATCCACAATATCTGTTGCAAAATGTTGCGGCCCTGTCCCGCTCAACTGCTAGAGCAAATCATTAACACTGTCAGGGTTAGGGGTTGGATTCCCACTACATCCACCTAATGTAATATATATTATTATATTATTTGATATGTCAAGTCTCCAACGTACCAGTTCTCAGTATCTCATGTGGATGTTCCAAGTCCCAACTGAATCTCTGGTTCTCTTGGTCAGATGGTGGAGTCATTACCGCCCACCTGCTGGAGGGACAGGAAGCAGGAGCAGAAGTTGTCACGCGTCAAACCCTGGAATAACAGAAAGATGGGGGAAGACAATCAATCCATTCATCCCTGCCTCCCTTGCTGCATACATCTCTCCCTTCACCCCTCATTTCATACCTCCATCCCTTTCTCCCTCTACCCCTACATACCTCCCCCAACTAGGAGGTCTTCAGGCTTAGCTGCAAGGGCTGCACATTACATTACATTACAGTCATTTAGCAGTCGCTTTTATCCAAAGTGACCTACACTAGTGCGTTCAACAAAGATAGGCAAGAGCACAACTCGTCACCAGAAGTCAAAAGTGCAATTCATTCCTAAACGTCTCCAATAACTGAGTCAGTGCTCAGGTAAAATAACAATAAGTTCGACCGCAAGGGCCCCTAAGTGAGGGGGCAAGTAGGCAGCCCGAAGTAGCAGAGCGAAGTGGACGGGCAGGGATGTAGGACTTGACCATTTCCTGGAGGTAGGAAGGAGCTGTTCCTTTCACTGCCTTGTAGGCTAGCACCAGGGTCTTGAACTGGATGCGAGCAGCTACATGTAGCCAGTGAAGAGAACGGAGAAGGGAAGATGTGTGGGAGAACTTAGGTCGGTTGAACACTAGGCGAGCTGCAGCTTTCTGAATGAGCTCCAGAGGTCTGATGGCAGATGCGCCAGCAAGGAGGGAGTTGTTATTGCACATAAACTTTAGCACAAACACAGGAATGATTTAAGAAACGACAGAGAGAGAGAGAGAGAGAGAGAGAGAGAGAGAGAGAGAGAGAGAGAGAGAGAGAGAGAGAGAGACCAAGGTCACAACCACGACTTTGTTTTAGCAATCAGTACCATCAGTGTGAATTAGCACAGGCTAACCTGTGCTAATTATTCCATCATATTCACCTGCTTTGTGAATTGAAGCAGAGTCCAGAGTCCACAGGGTTCCTTCACATCCCCTCAAATTGGTGGAATAAACTCCCCACAGATGTCAGGAGTGCGGAGTCACTGCCTATCTTCCCCGCAGGCTGAAAACTCACCTCCTCAGGAAACACTACCCAGGTCCTTCCACCTAGTGCGTCCTCTTATCACTTTTTACTAGCGTACTAGCGTCTTACCAAGTAGATTGTTTGCTTGTTGATTAGTTAGACATGGTACTATTGTTTGCCAACTTATTGTACTTTTACCTGAGCACTGGTTCAGGTCTTGGAGACTTGTTAGTAATATAATGCACTTTTGACTTCTGGTGATGAGTTGTTCTTTTGCCTACCTTTATTAAACACACTATTGTAATTCGCTTTGGACAAAAGGATAATAGAGGATAGACATGATACACATGATAGACATGATCCGCATGATAGAGGATAGACGACAAACGGACTGCATGAGGATAGCACAACCTGGCATTCGTACTACAATACAAACATCTGTCGGTGGACGCAGATGAATGACAAATGTCACTGAATGCAGACAATGTTTCTTTATCCTCTCTTCCATCTCTGAGATAATAACATATTCAGGACCCAGCGGTTTAGATGAAACTGTGAAATAGGTCATTGCAATGCTACTCCTGTTCTGCAAAGCTGTGTGTTTATCATCAGAGGGCCCCTGGGAGCCGGTCTATCAGAGGACCCCTTGGAGCCGGTCCATCAGAGCGCCCCTGGGAGCCGGTCTATCAGAGGACCCCTTGGAGCCGGTCCATCAGAGCGCCCCTGGGAGCTGGTCTATCAGAGGACCCCTGGGAGCCGGTCTATCAGAGGACCCCTGGGAGCCGGTCTATCAGAGGACCCCTTGGAGCCGGTCTATCAGAGGACCCCTGGGAGCCGGTCTATCAGAGGACCCCTTGGAGCCGGTCCATCAGAGCGCCCCTGGGAGCCGGTCTATCAGAGGACCCCTGGGAGCCGGTCTATCAGAGGACCCCTGGGAGCCGGTCTATCAGAGGACCCCTGGGAGCCGGTCTATCAGAGCGCCCCTGGGAGCCGGTCTATCAGAGGACCCCTTGGAGCCGGTCTATCAGAGGACCCCTGGGAGCCGGTCTATCAGAGGACCCCTTGGAGCCGGTCCATCAGAGCGCCCCTGGGAGCCGGTCCATCAGGGGGCCTGACGTCTAACTGACTTTCCAGAGAGAAGGACCGGCTAACATCAAGGAAAATCCTCAAACCCTCTTCGACCGCCAGCTGCTAGATTCCATTCCTGGAAGATTCAATAGACAAATATGAAATGAAAACTGAGAATGAGAAAGAAAAACATGGAGAGATACTCCGTTTCCTCGCCAGCTCCTTTTTATATCATTGAATTTACGAGTCTGAAATAATAATAATAATACGTCTCCAGCTCCTGTGTTCCTGAACTCAAAATGTCAGCTTGGCGTAGATTCTTGCAGTCTGTTAATCCGCACATTCGTGAATTTCAAAGCGTTGTCATTGAACTAAGCTTTAATTTAGCATTCTGATGCACAGTTGAAGGGACGGATTAGTGAAACCCGATTAGCGACTTGGGGCACATCTTTGAGTTTGATTTAAATACACGTAAGACAAAGTTTCTAATTAGTATGCAGTTCCTTCCCTCCATTTACGGTTGGCTCCCAGGTTTATACGCCAAACCACAACGTCGCAACATGTAAATGACAATGTCTTCATTATGGGACTACGGAATTCAAACATCTCATCAAATATGCAGAGCCGGAGGCATAAATAGTGTGGGCGGCCACGCACAGAAGCAATTAATACATGAGCGTTAAAAGTCCCATATTAATGTGTGTTTACTCCAACCTCTGCTTCTACCAGCACTTTACTTTAGGAAACATTGGACATGGTAGAAAATGTTCCTTTTCAAACAGTACATTTCATGTGCAGCTGTAAGACAGAGTGCAAGAACGCCCTGCACATAATGTCAATAATAAGAAAACTTAACACACATCTTAGATGACATTTGAAGGTAGCAGTTCCTTTGAGAAATATGAAACAATATGTATGATTAAAATGATGAATGGGACATCGTCAATGTGTGTTGATTGATTAAGAAAGGTCCATTTCCAACCCATGGATCATGATATTGAAAGGTGGTCCCTCGTGGATACTCCTCTTCTTCTTTGGTTACATTGTGATGAGAATACCAGCATATCATTTCCAGACTAGAGGGCCCTCAGTAGAGCCATTTTTCCACCACACCAAAAAGTCCTTGGATCCAAATCCAGATCCGGATCTGCGCCAAAATCAACTGTTCCTTGTCCCATAAGTAATCTAACCAAGTTTTGTCCAATTTCATTCCTAACTTTTTGAGTTATCTTGCTAACAGACAGACAGACAAATAGGGGAGAAAACATAACCTCTGGTCCATGTTGGATGGCAGAGGTCATAACTAGCATATACTTTTAACCTTACGGCATACGGCTGGCAGATGATGCCAGTGGTGAAGCAAATTACCAAACCATATGGTCCTATGGTAATACACCAGGTAATAGGACACCAGTAGGACACCAGTACCTTAAGGAAACCTGTAGTAGGACTTTATGAACTAAAGGGAACCTGAGAGAGAGAGAGAGAGAGAGAGAGAGAGAGAGAGAGAGAGAGAGAGAGAGAGAGAGAGAGAGAGAGAGAGAGAGAGAGAGGGGGAGGGAGGGGAGTGGGACTGGAGAAGGGCTGGTATTCCTTGGTTTGGGGGCATGTAGATAGACATCTGGTATGTAGCAGCAGTATTAGGCATGTAGACAGACCCCAGGTTTGTAGCAGCAGTATTTGATAGACATCAGGTATGTAGCGGAAGTATATGGTCCACCAGTCATGACGTGATAACGCAGAGTGATGGATCATGCAGCGCTGCGAAGTGGAGCTCTCACACGCACGTCATCGATCCTATCTCAGAACAGCAGGAGATCACGATGAGAGATGGAACGCTTGTATTGGAGGAACCCTCAACGATGGCAGAAGGTTAAGGTTTCGGGCTAACCCTTATTATGCTCTCTCCCTACGTGTTAGGGCTAACCCTTAGCTACTGCCGCCCTGTATGATGAAACACCCCATCATTTTGTTATTCATTATATTATTAACGACTACTTCCGCAGACATAATTGGTTTTCAAGAAGCACATTTCCCAGGCACGGGACAACCTTCTCTGGGGATATCTCCTATCTCCTGTCTCCTATCTCCTGTCCCCACAAGAGAATGAGGAGACAGGAGTGATGAATGGTCAATCCTCTGGCACACACCAACTTCCATTTCCCATAGTAAAATATGCGAGTGAAGATTCTCCACACCTCTGTATGTCTCTTATTAATCATGTCATTGAGCTACACAAAGTGTAGCGCTACAGGACAGTGTGTCCGAGGGTGTTTGATAAAGGCTGCGGTATAGACAGCAGCAGCCCCCCCAACAGGAGCCTGCTCTCTTTAATCCTGCGATCGTTGAAATCCCATTAGCCACGGCTGGGTGGGTTTCAATGGGCCGGGTCACAATATGACAGGGATCCTGCATAATATTCTGTTGCCGTTGTTACGCTAGCTGCCCTCTGCTGCGTAGCTGCGGTGGCCGCGCTGGGCTACACATGGCGGGACAACGGGGGCCGGCGGTTCCTAACTGGCCGTGAGGAAAAAACGAGGTCTACCGTGAAATTGTGTGGGATATAATACATAACCCTTGTTGCTAATATAATTGGTAATATTTATGATTTGCTTCATTATTGATGAATTGTTCCATGAATTTCAGGTTCTTGCTCCGTTTCTGGACATACTTGAATGTATTGTTGATATGTGTACTAACCCTACTTTAATCTATTTTATGAGGTACTAATTGGATCTCCGAACCGGTAGGCGTCCTGGAGCAAGACACTGAACCTCTAGCCCCGAGGTGACTTCTAACATCATGTTGGATAACAGATCCACAGAAGGGTTGACATCATGGTGATATTACTTATTAATTACTTATTAATTAGTTAGTTCGTAAATCATTCCAGGCTTAAAAACATGTAAAAAAATACACATATACCAAAAGCAACAGATTGAGATTAAGATACTCAATCAACATCAATAAAATACTATTATCATTATCATTATTATTATTATTATTATTAATATATTATTATTATTATTATTATTATTATTATTATTATTATTATTATTATTATTATTGTTATTATTCATTAGGAGACAACTACTAGTACTCAAATCAAGTCACTATCATAACCCTTTCGTTTATAAGCTCGTTTATAGTCTCAGAGGGCTTCAAATCAAGTCACTATTGTAAGCCTTTATTTCTTGTAGTCTCAAAGGGCTTTAAATAAAGTCCCTATTATAACTCTTACTCGGTTGTAGTCTCAAAGGGCTTCAAATCAAGTAACTATTATAACCATTAGTCTGTTGTAGTCTCAAAGGGCTTCAAATCAAGTGACAATTATAACCCTTAATCTGTTGTAGTCACAAAGGGTTTCAAATCAAGTCACAATTATAACCCTATAACCCACTATTATAAGTTATAGTCTCACGGCTTCAGAGGCCCAGACACTCCTAACCCTATGTTAATACTAACAAACACAAAACTAATACTGTAGTACTACTACTACTACTACTATATTAGTACTAGAGAATACACTGACCAGGTAAAGCCAGGCCAGGCTGCTGATCCCTCCTTCCTCCACATCCTCCCACATAACGCGTCCATCAGGGCTTTCACTAGAAGCGTCTCCCCTGACAGCCGTCCCAGACTTCAACTGCTTCCTGGGCTAGACATGTATGTGTTGGAGCAGAAGCCGCACTAGGGGCTTTCCCTCCTGGAGCAGAGACGAGGATAAAATGCAGGCTTCTGTTCTGTCTGCTAGAGTGATTGTCAAGAGCAGAACGCTGGACTGAACACACCCTCGTGGACAGAACCTCCAGAACCGAACCGTGTAGCCACAGCTGAATATCCAGAGTATGTCAGGGTACTTTAGAAGAACAACCAGCTACTGTAACTTCTTAATCTCCTCGCCTCGTTTTACTATTTAATATTATGACTACTTCAGTCATTTATCATATATATCATGAATGAGCAGGTAGGGATTAATGATGGGTCATCTAAGGAGAAGTAGTATGTTAACTTCATAGTTCCTTTGTATTTCCACAAACAAAAATGGAAAGGAAATGTGTCAAGTTTGCAGCTGTCCTTGTAACAACAGTGTAGCGTTTTGCACACTTGTCTGATGTGAGGAACACGGAGCCAACTTCAGTTTGTGTTTCTGTCTTTCAGACAAATTGTACAGGATTTCTCTCTCTCTTTCTGATAATCGATATCGAGTATCAGATATCACAATTCCTTGTTGCAAGTGTAAATATTGTCTTCATATCATTTTCTTTTGAATTATGCAGAAAAGGGGAACTAACAGGATTCCCATTTGGCTCAGGCAGTCAAAGCAGGTCAGACGGGCTGCTGCTGGGTGTTCCTCCGTTCCTCCACCGTTCTGCTGAGACATGTTTTTCCTCCCTGGGTGGCTTGCAGGATGAATCAGCTTGTAGGACACATGTTTTGGTGGAGTGATGGTGTGTGGTTTTACCCCTAGCCCAGCTGGACAAGGCCCTCTCTGTTACGTATTGGCGAGCTTGTATAAGAGACACTCTTTTAAAATCCGCTGCAGTATATGGCTGCGTGATTACGGGTTGAAGGTGTGGGCATCCACCTCTTCATCCACTTCAACGCATCAGATAGAAGGTTGTGTCCAATCGATGAAGCTCATTTCCAAGTCATCCACACGGAGGCAGGAGTGCTTCGAGCGGATGCCGTAATGATCCGTCCTGGGAATCTTTTATCCCTGAACTTTCAGTCGATTCACTTCCTCGCTCTGGTATCGACAGACAAAAATACGTTCTGTCAGCAGTATAGATCCGTACGTCTCAATTATAGTTATGATCCCAGAGCACCAAAGTGTTTTGGGGCGAGATGTAACAACTTCATCTCGGTTTTGCCATTTCTGGTAGCTTATGGAATTATTCTGAAGCTGAGAAAAAAACAGTGGGCAGTGATTGCGCTTCTTGGATTTCATCCATTTCAAGAAACCTGTTCAATCTTCAGCTAGTTTCCTAAAGTCTAAAATATAACACAAATTACTCTGGAAGGTACAACAATATAAGAAGGACCAGATATAAGAAAAAAATTGCACTGTAAGTGGGTGAGCACTTTTCCCTCTGAGAAACCAAACATGCTCAAAGCCATGAGGTCAGAGGAAAACTGAGGACTGTAGCTCATCACACTGAACAACATACTGGAAAACTTCAATCAGACTCTAATCAGTCTGACTGGGACCAGGTGAGGCTGCTTCAACCAGACTCTAATCAGTCTGACTGAGGCCAGGTGAGGCTGCTTCAACCAGACTCTAATCAGTCTGACTGAGGCCAGGTGAGGCTGCTTCAACCAGACTCTAATCAGTCTGACTGAGGCCAGGTGAGGCTGCTTCAACCAGACTCTAATCAGTCTGACTGGGACCAGGTGAGGCTGCTTCAACCAGACTCTAATCAGTCTAACTGGGGCCAAGTGAGGCGTCTTTAACCAGACACCAACCACTCACACACACACCACATATATGCTATGCAATAGACTCAGTTTTATACAATTAATTATTATTGATGGTGGTTTAAATAAAATAAAAAAAGTGTATTTCCCATCTTTGCTGAGCATGAGTTAAAGAACATGGATGCAGTATGGTGTGGATGCTCTCTCATTAATCATTAATGTGGATGTCTGCTAAAAATACTAAATATTAACAATATATTTGTATATTTTCCAATAGACAGATTCCAGGTCCTCAAAACACAGAAGAACCACCACCTCAACCTAGATATCATTAGAAAAGCTCTTCACACCACACCCTATAATGCTGACATACACTATATACATTAAATTGCATTATATTAAACTATATACAGCAGCTTTATAGAGGTGGAGCAGATAAGTAAACATCCACAGGCCTTAGAAATATAATTACACTTTCTTAGATTGGTGTTTTGTTCTATTTTCAAAAGGGCCCACAGGACTGTTCAGTCCCTTGACTATAACACGTTGTAACGCTGCAATTCTCCACCTTTTATTTAGCTGCAAGATAAATGATTGTACCCCTATGAGACTATGTTAAAATTATACACATTGCACTTTGCATACATTATGGACTTATTTGCATTACATACCGCCCTGTACAGTATGTTGTAAAAATGTATCACACTTCACTTAGACTAGATGAACCAGTAAAATCTGTACGCGGTCTCAAAATAAATGAATGCAGACAGAAGGATTCACAAACGTATTTGTTGATTTATATACAGTATAAATTACTCTCTCTGCTTGTCATGTGTGAACCTGTGTGTGTGTGTTTTTGAGACTCCCTGCTGTCGTACCTTTCAACAAATACATTTTTTCAACAGGGAATTATCTGTAGGCAATCAGATGCTCCTTCTGTTTCAGCGAGGGTTCAGTGAAGCCTTGATCAAAACTGAAATGTAATCCGAGCTAGCACATAATCAGACTCTAGTGTACACATAAGGGAGGAGGCTACATCAGAGATCAATAGAGCGCAATCCTTTCCAATGCCAACAATTTTAAAATGGCATCCTGAACATACAGTATACTGTTTAATGTTATGTTAATAAATGAGGGAACCTTTATTCGTTAAAATCAGCACTATTGTGCACTAATGTAAAGACACACTCATTGAGATTCACACCAAGAGTTATACTACAAGAGTATCTGTCCTCTCACAGTATGAAGCGATCAACATTAGATTCTGTTCAGAACAGTGATGTACAATCATTAAAGTTCTCCAACTGAAGATAGTATTGTCAGAAATTGTATTTCTCTCTGTTCCAGTCTCTTGTGTACGCACCACATAGTTGAATGTCTATTTGTGATACTTTTGTCCTGGCTGCTTTCAAGAGTTTTTAGTTTGCAGTGAATGTCATGTACCGAATGGCTGTGCATTCAGATGTAAAAGTAACGCAGATTTGTAGCTCTGCCTTGACTACACATCTAGACGGCTTCACCAATGTCTCCATGCTGAGGTCCTCATTAAAATACCTGCTCTGTATGTGCTGCATGGGATGGAGAAGATGCACTGACCTTCCTCAGGTTCAGTGGGACATCCGCTTTGGAAATCAGTTTCAGATATCCCTCCTTCTACCATATTCCTCATACAGTCCATCCATATCACTGTATTCTTCATAAGACCTAGCAGTTGTGAGGCCAAGCTTTGACACTTTGCTGGAAAAGTGGTTCTCAGAAAAGTCATACCTTTTACACTATACACTATACACTATTACAATATGACTGAGGACGAGAAAACACATGTCAGATACATCAACGCCATCCAAAGCATTTCCACAGAATGTTCCAGCTGTCCTCCTCACCTGAAACTAGCTGGTCAGGGGTTTCCAGAATGTCGATGGACAGCAACGGAGATGCCCACCCTAACCCTAAACATTGTGACAACCACTGCAGCAGATTACATTCCTACACTTCCGCAAACATGCAGAATTCCGTTAACTCCGCCGCTCTGCTAGCTGAGATACTAAAATGACTGTACACCTTAAGGACCACAATGTCGACAACCAAGCTACTGACTGCATATTTTTGCATTGTGCAGAATATGGGATAAACAGTTTGCAGAGAGCATGTCCTTTTGAGCCAGTTTCAGTTTCTGAGAAACAGTCTGCTGTGTTTTCCATAGTAAACGCTGTCTTTGTCAGCTGCATATGCTGACATTTCTTTCACATCTAGACCAGTCATCTCCATATTAGCCAGCAGTTGATTTGTTATAGCTTCCGATGTTGCTATCACTGTGAAAATCCAACAATGCATGTTGCACGCCCGTCCTCAACCTCTACTTATAAGGCTATATAAGTCGTTCTCACAATCAACTTTTCATTCCACAGTCCACACTCCTGAATGACTGCTTGACTGCATGATACACTTCTGAGTTCTGCTGCAGAGATGTTGTCATCTTGAGGCGATAAAGGTTTTGAAGGTTCACAGGAAAGCGATAAAAGTGAAGCTTTGTTGTTGATTTTGTTGCTGGTCGGAGATGACATGTACTGTATGTGGATGTGCCTCTTCCATTGCTGGTCACGTCTACATCGTGCAAAAAGCATGGAAGTCCTTTCTGCTTTTTGTGATGAATCCATTCTCTTTTTTGTGGTGAATATAAGCTCTTTTTGTTTTTATTTGTGGTGAATCCATGCCCTTTGTCCGGATTAAACAAAGTATTTTGATTCAGCATTTCTGAGGCGTAACCTAACGTCAGCAGATAGCTTATAGAAGATAAAATTAAGCAGATATAATTTTCCTACTGAGACTAATATTGAGACTAATGTGACTCCATAAGTCTCTCTTTATACCTCATCTGTACTTCTTATCATTTTGTGTTTGGGAGTTAGATTATACATCCTTTTAAAATAGAAACTCAGTTACTCCAATGGAAATTGGGAGTAAGCATTCCATTGTACTTGTTGCATATGGCAAATACAAATCTTATCCAGATTCAAGACAGCTGTCTGGAATTAACCTTTGTCTCAAAACCAATCCCTAAAACGCAAACCCAATATCTAACGCAAACCCAATAATCGTATTTAATTGTTTTATTGTAACAGACCATAATAATATATCAAACAGTCTTCAAATGTCAGTTTGCTGACATTCTTGTACTCCCTTTCAAGCATGCTCTCTGATGTAATGTGCTCCCTGTAGATTAGACCTGCCATCAGCAGGTCGTAAAAGTATTAACCTGAAGAAAACACTTCATCATAGACCAACAGAAGACATTCCCAGATGGGGACACACGGGGGGTAGGGGGATAGTATTGCAGAATCCCAGACAAGCAGGAAGAGCGAGTCCGAACGAGGAGATGAACGTACGATGACATCATTCCTCATCTGGCCTCCCCAGCTCCCAGTCACGTTCGCTCTCTTACCTGAACACGACCCCTCTCTCTCTCTCTCCCTCTACCAGGGGAACAATTACGACTCCAAGACTCAACCCTGGTGGTGCTGGAACCTTGGAAAGAAATTTGTAGTTGGTTAAGTCATGGCATGACCACACCGCGATGATTCATAAAAAGTATCACACAGATCGGATGTGTGATGGTTCTGCATTCTGAACCGAGGGAGACCCTTCAGGGTTCCCAAAATAAATCACAATAGATCACTCACAAACCACAATCATAATCAGGTTTTATTGGCCAAACAAGCTTTTACACAGGTAGGAATTTGACTCTGAACTGTACTGTACTGCATCTTTAGGTTGATTATACCTGATAAATTAATGATAAATGACTTACTGCATCATTGGAGATTTGGACATTGGGACACCCCCAATTATTCCTGCTTCTAGACTATGGCTAAAAAACGAATTGTGAGTGTATTGCTTTAGCAGACCTTGCAGGTCAGGTCATCCCTGGTTCCATCTGGAAGGAAGTCCAGATGATGGGGCCACAGCTCCTTAGAATTGAATAAACTACCCCCAGGGAACCCCTCCTGCAAACCTCCATCAGCACCATCATAGTATGATTACATCAACCAGACTGTGACCACATCTAGGTCTCAACAACTCCCCCCCCACCTCCCCTGAGATTGTGGTTGACTGAGTCAATTACCAGGACCTGTTTCTACACTTCATTAGCATGGTTGACCCCTAAATCTTTGGGCCCTGAAACTCAAAGGAGCCATTGTTTCAGGGTGAGTATCTGTTCCTGAAAACCAGAGGAACTCTCTGGACTCTAGGACTATTACTAGAAGAAGACAGGAGCTGGACAGAGGAACTCTCCGGACTCTAAGACTATTACTAGAAGAAGACAGGAACTGGACAGAGGAACTCTCCGGACTCTAAGACTATTACTAGAAGAAGACAGGAGCTGGACAGAGGAACTCTCCGGACTCTAAGACTATTACTAGAAGAAGACAGGAGCTGGACAGAGGAACTCTCCGGACTCTAAGACTATTACTAGAAGAAGACAGGAACTGGACAGAGGAACTCTCCGGACTCTAAGACTATTACTAGAAGAAGACAGGAGCTGGACAGAGGAACTCTCCGGACTCTAAGACTATTACTAGAAGAAGACGGGAGTTGGACAGAGGAACTCTCCGGACTCTATCTTAGACTATTACTAGAGGAAGATAAGAGCTTGACAGAGGAACCTTCTTGGCTCTATCTTAGACACAGGTCAGGTCCTGACCATTATATTACATTAGATTAGAATGATTTAATCTAATCCATATTGATTGCTTTCTTTTATTTTCCTAAACATGGTTATTTCCGATCACATTATACATGTTAGTTGCCATTTGGAAATCCTGAGCTGCTTTTTTTGTATGAAATGTTCCATAAAGGTGAACCTATTTTTATTCTGAATGGATGAGTGTGCACATAATAACATGAATCCAAACCACATAGTGAGCATGTTCTCCCATCCCCACCACCGCAACCACCTCCTCCTCCTCCTCCACCAACACCACCTTGTCCACCACCAACACGGCCACCACCACCTCCTCCTCCACCACCACCGCCACCACCTCCTCCTCCTCCTCCACCACCTCCTCCTCCTCCACCACCTCCTCCTCCACCACCACCGCCACCACCTCCTCCTCCTCCTCCACCACCTCCTCCTCCACCACCACCGCCACCACCTCCTCCTCCTCCACCCCTTCTTCCACCATCTCCAGCACTACCACCACCTCATCCACCACCACGATGAGATGGAGCCAGGGAACCTCCTGGGCCTCTAACCTCCCGCTCCTGACAGGCAGGATGGAGGAGGAACAGAGGGGCCCTTTGTGCTCAGGCCTGTAACCTGCTGACTCTGTGGAGAACCTCAACATTGTTCTGCTCATGTGGATCAGGAGTAATGTGCCATGGCACCGCAGTTTAGAGTCATTAAACGATCGATATCCTTGTGAGTCATGGAAGCCTATTGTGTCATGTAATGTGTAAGTGATTCTCATAGCAACAATGTTGATATTAAATGTATGGTAAGCAGTTTGATATCATATCCAATGTATTGTTGTTCTAAAAAATCAAAATAAATCTAAATCCAAATGTATATAGATAATTTTGTCAAGACTAAATACATAAATTACACTGTATATGTAATATGTATTACTGTCCTACTGTTCAATTACACAGTCCTACTGTGATATATTGTCTTACCAGATGTTTTCTTGGGGTTGTTCTGCTCTGTCAGAGGAACCACCGATACAGAACTAAATGTACAGGGAGAGAAAGAAAACCAGAGCAGGATGTTGGTCATAAAGATGTATTCAACCATCTGTCCAACTCTGAGCACCACTGCCACTAATTCATTTAACACAAAGTGAAATATATCTATGTCGAATCCAAGAGAGATCCTGTCTAGTCATAGGGTTTCATGATTTCAGCAGACGGGATACCCACTAAACTCTGTGACACTTTTACTACCACGGGTGACATCTGTCCAGTCCGCTTCAGCTGCCAAAGTCACTCCAGTCCGTCCTTCATTTTTGGTCAGAGGTAAGTGGCTCTAGATCAGGTAGCGCTACAAGCGTCAGCACGGGGTCACACAGCACTGGTCTTTCTCTTTAGAGCCCGACCGGAGCCTCTCTCTCTCAGGTAACGCCCACCTTTCACAATACCAGCTGATCAGTTGATAATAACTGTCATTACACAAGCTGCACATGTCAACCACGCAGCACATCCAGGTGCTTGGCAACCAGCATGTCGATCTAGCAACATGTGATGAAAGCATACTTAGAAAACCCATAATGCTGGACAGTGCCAAACAAGACTTGAATTCATACTTTTACATAACAAGCAAGTAAAAATGATCTTAAGCTAGTTATTGTAGAGCCTTTAATGAGTAGCCAGCGTATGGCAGCAGAAGGACGGCCAGAAGAGTCTCCAGGGAGGATTGTAATTAAGAGGTACAGGGCGTTAGCGGTCCAGTCCCGCTTTCTCAAATGAGGGGTCTTCTCTCTGTCATTTACCAGCTTCTGTTCCCTTCACTCAAGCCTTACCATCTGTCTCAGGTCCCATCAATCTTCTGCAGAGGATCTGAACAACAATTGGGGGACAAAATATTTCAAGCAAGAAACCACTAGCCGGCTAGGCTATGGCCTTCACTGGGATGGGTCAAGTGGACCAGAACCACTGGAGGGATCCCTTTGTGTGAGAAGGACAACTGTAAGACACTAGGACACGCCATAGAAAAAGGACAACTGTAAGACACTAGGACACGCCATAGAAAAAGGAGAACTGTAAGACACTAGGACACACCATAGAAAAAGGACAACTGTAAGACACTAGGACACGCCATAGAAAAAGGACAACTGTAAGACACTGGGACAAATCCACCCAACATACATCCTTTGAATCCCAGCCAATGGGAGGGACACAAACATCTGTAAAGTAGTCTATTCAGATACCTGCCGGAGGAGGCAAGATTAATCCAGACACACACACACACACACACACACACACACACAAACACACACATACACACAGAAATAGAAAAAAAGTATGTGCACAAAGACGCACACAGAGAGAAAAAAAGATCTATTGCAACGGCAGCTCCATCAGCAACGAGACTGTGGGCCCTTGAAAGAAAGCAGTAGCTGTTGACAAGGAAAACATGGCCCCTGCGAGGCCCTTGTGCCTCACAGGAGCTCTGTTGTCAGAGATGGAAATAAAGACCCTAAAAGTCTGGAGGAAGTGGAAGAGCCACAGGGCCCCGCAGCCGGCCATACAGGGCCCTCTGACTGAGACAAATGGACCTGAGGTTAAAGAAGCTTCCACATGCTTCTAGACAATGGGGGCATTGTGCAGAATGGGTCACGGTGTGTGGAAACTGTCCATTGTGGTTTTTGAATGTCTCAGTAATACATTTATAGTGCACGTAACGGAACACAACTAGAGATCTGTGATGTTGTGTAATAAAAAACACACACATTCCATTACTTTGAGCATAAGCTTGAGTTGAGCATGAGCATAAGGTTATAGTTTAAAAAAAAACACAGTTTCATGCCTATTTGTACGTTTGAAGCTTACATTTCACGTTTATTTGTACGTTTCAAGCTTAAGTTTCACGTATTTGTGTATGTTTACTTTTACGTCCCATTTGTATGTTTCAAGTTTCACGTTCATTTCTGATATAATATTATTATTAGTTATTATTATATTATTCTAAAACAATTATTTAATGAAATGCTTGAATTTGTCGACTGAATATATATATATATATATATATATATATATATATATATATATATATATATATACACAGCCTTATACAGCCCGGTACTGTCGTAATTCCCGCGTAACATTAGTTGTAGATTTGAATTGCAAAGATTGTTCTATTGAATGCTTTGAGTTTGGAGGTATAGCATGAGGTTACAGCATCTATATAGGGGATAGAGGCCCTTTTTAAGAATAACTAAATACAAATACATCCATTTCTTTCAAATACTAAGGTACACTGTTCTTATGCATCTATATAAGGGTCTTAGCTATGTTTCGCTGTTTCAGTTTGAATGCCAGGGGGATGATGTCAGATTATGGCTCTGAAACTCACCGTGCTGTGAGTCATTTCCTCCTGTAATAAAGTCTGATCCTGAGGAGACTTCGCTAAGATGAATATGTGTATTATACACACAGTATTATATGTTTACTATTATATTTTACGTGCATTATCCGGTACTTTGTGTTTCATGGATGACAGACTTGAGCCAAGGCCAGCTCACTAAGCTTGCTTCAGCTCCATCTCTGAGCTGAAAATGTATTATCATTATCTATATTTATATTGTTATGACGCTATTCTCTCGCTTTTCTCCCTTGTGTCTTTCATACTCTGAGTAAAATACTGCCTTGTCTGAGCATTTCAAAGCCCTTGGTTTGAGAATTGTGTTAAATTCTCTACCAATACAAGTGAAAGGCATGACATTTATGTCTGATTTCTGGTTGGAGTTGCATCATTCCAGGTTGATGTCAGTGTTGCTACTGCCAGACTTTATCAGGACCACAGCTCCCCATGTCCCCTGACCACACATGAGCACATCCAGACCATAATACACCCTGGACTCATCCCATACAGAAAACACTGACTCTTGTTTTATTCTCAATTTGTAAAACTGTTGTTTTTTGCTGTAGAAAATGAGTGAGCTTGAAGCTTTGTCAAGCATTGTGTCACTGGTCATGTGGCTTTAGAAGTACATCATTTAACATTAGAGTCTGTTGATCCAAAACTGAAAATATAGTGTATGTTGATATACAATCCAAAACATTATGTGTGCGTTAATATATTATTAAACATTATAAGATGTTATGATATATAATCTAAAGCATTAGTGTATGTTGACATATAATCCACTACATAGTATAATAATCATAATCTAAGAGGAAGTTATCACGTCAACTTAACCATCAAACTCCCCTCCATTCCATGGGCCTGTGCCACAATGAGGATCCATTCACTGTTGTTCACTGCTTTCTAGGCCTCCCCCTGGCCTCGCCAGCTTCCCTCACACTTATCTGATCATCACAGTTGAGGAGAGGGCTGGTGGACCCTGGCGCTGAGTGATCCTTCCACCCCCACTGTATTGGGTTTCAACCGGCTCTCTCTCTCTCTCTCGCACACACAGAAGCTAGTCTGGTGACTCCCGGTGGAAAGGGTCTGGGTTCAAAGCCCCAACATCCTTGAGCAAGACGCTCTAACGGCTCCTCAATGCCATGCATAAAAGCTTTGCTGAAAGGACTAGAAGACACACCACAAGACAGCCTGGCAGCATGCTGGACAACGGCTGCATCTGTGGTGGTTTAGTATAACTGTTAATCTCAGGGCAGGGAGGAAAGGTAGTTTAGGATGAGTGGTTGAAGTGCCAGGCACCCCTTCATCCAGGTACAATTAATGAATAGTTAATGTAGTTATAAACCAGAGAGCCCTTACACAACCTCCCTGTTAAATAGGAACAGTGAGGTGTTACCTCATCCGGTTATAAACCAGACCTCATCCAGTGAGTTTTACACCAGACCTCATCCAGTGAGTTATAAACCAGACCTCATCCAGTGAGTTATAAACCAGACCTCATCCAGTGAGTTATAAACCAGACCTCATCCAGTGAGTTATAAACCAGACCTCATCCAGTGAGTTATAAACCAGACCTCATCCAGTGAGTTATAAACCAGACCTCATCCAGTGAGTTATAAACCAGACCTCATCCAGTGAGTTATAAACCAGACCTCATCCAGTGAGTTATAAACCAGACCTCATCCAGTGAGTTATAAACCAGACCTCATCCAGTGAGTTATAAACCAGACCTCATCCAGTAAGTTATAAACCAGACCTCATCCAGTGAGTTATAAAGCAGACCTCATCCAGTGAGCTGTAAACCAGACCCAAACCAGTGAATTATAAACCAGACCTCATCCAGTGAGTTATAAACCAGACCTCCTGAGTTACAAAGCAGACCTATAAACCAGAGAGCCGTTACACGGCTACCCTGGTAAATAGGAACAGTGAGGTGTTCCTCCAGATGTTCCAGATGTGGCTCCTCAACCTCGGGTGGAAACTCGACATCCTTACATAGCACGAGCACCGCCTCACGCTGCACTATGACTATCACCGGGGTTGGTGATGGTGGTGGTGTTTCCATGGTTGCAGGGAACCCATATCACACACACACACACATACACACACACAAGCGCGTGTAGTCAGGAACAACAATCAGTGCCAGCTTTTTCCATCCCCGACGGTCATCATCAACTGTGTACATCTGTTGGTGCGTTGGTGTGTTTATGCATGTGTGTGTGTGTTTGTGGACGATAGCGGCGCACATCAGAAGTGTGGTAAAGGTGGGGGCGTATGTTTCTAACCACATCAGCAGAAAGGAAAGGAGCAGAACCATGACGTGTGGAGATGAGCTCAGACTCAGAGAATGTGTGTGGAGCACCACATGAAGGAGACTCCCGTGGCTTTTGTGGGGAGTCCATGGTTTTTGCCCCACTATTAAGTTTTCCACCCGCTGGCCCGGCTACCGCTCGTACACACACACACACACACACACACACATCATAACATTATCACCGCACTATGACTTAGCTCATCGTATGTTCCCTCACTGTAGAACCTCACAGGAGACATCAGGTTGTACATATGAAGAGACATCCCCAGACTGGAGGACACACAGTAGAGACGCAGCTCATTGGTGGGAACAATGGGGACATTTAACTAGGGTTGGTCACACAAGACCAACGAGTCGAGAACTGGACCCCCCCAGTGGCTCTTTAGTGACTCAAATGTCAGAGGAAAGCCTGTGGAGAAAAATGAGCTGCTGGTTAACTATTTTAATGGGACTGGTTCAAAGATGAGGCCGGTGGACAACCCGGGGCGTCCCCCCCTGTACCCACCACTGGCCCTCCCCTGTTCAATGATGAACAGCCCAGCAGGGTAGCGGCGGTATTGCTGAACGGCCGTTTGTGTTACATCGTAGTGAAATACACACCGCTCGTGCAGAGAGAGAGAGAGAGCAGCCAGGGAGCAGGTTCTCAAGTGGCTCTGGGGCAGCCGGGATAATAGTGTCACGATTAAAGACACTATACAGCACTACACTTTAATAGACTGCTGCAAACACAGATAAGGAGAAAGTGACGGAGATACTCAGCTGTATATTGATAGGTTGTATCATGAACTAACACACACACACACACACACACATAAGCAGAGCAGAAATACACACACACACACACACACACACACACACACACACACACACACACACACACACACACACACACACACACAGATAGTCCCTAGGAAGATGATAGGCCTGTCAGCCATAGATGGTATCGTAGTATAATTGAGTCCCTCTGTTCCTCCCAGTAAAATATCAGATCAGGGAGAATGTGTTTATCTTTCCTTTTTAAATTGGAAAGTCTTCTAGGAGGAAGAAAAGAGGTCATCATTGTAAGAATTAATGTCCCCATGAAAAGCTCTGTTGTTCCTTCAGGCAGACTGCACTTCTTTCTGGTACATCCTTTTTTTATTATTTTTTATTATTATTATTATTATTATTATTATATTATTATTATTATTATTATTATTATTATTATTATTATAAAACAAGCTGTCACGGCGACCAGCTGAGAAGCTGAGGGATGGAGAGATGGTTCAAAGGCGGGAAAATGTCACAGGGCTCCTTCATCTGTCATAACCTTTCACTATATCATATATATTAAATCCTTATAAAGTCTTATAAGGTTTTTACATACAGTATATATATATATATATATATACTGTATATAAAAAAAACCTGTATATATATAAGGTTTTTATATACAATATATATATATATACTGTATATAAAAACCTTATAAGACTTTAAAAGGTTTTATATATATTTATATATTTAAATATGGTAGGCTGACTTGAAAATATTAATGCGCAGTATCTGCCACCGCCAGACTATATATATGCTACATGAGCAGCTAACAGTTAGGCTACACATTTGATATGAAAACCCTACCTTCTAGACAACATACGCTAGATGAAAACAGTGCTGCTATGATATATTGGCTATATGAAAACCTTTCCACTAGGACGCGATATGAACACCTTGTCGCTAACGCTATATCTGCTGATGATGAGGATAAATGACAACCCTGGGAATGTTGTAGTTATTACAACCTGAAATGGTTTTGAGTATCCTTCAAACGTGACAACACAAGAGGTGATACTGAAGCAGTAGACAAAAGAAAATGTCCGAAAGGTTGAATTGTGTGCTTCACTTCTCTCCACTGATCACCATCATGGCTGAATGTGATCTGTTTTGAAGACCAGAGAACGTTGTGCACACAGGGGTGAAGTGCAGGTTAGAAGAGCGCTAACGTATTGTGTTCATTATGTTTCCAGTCCCGTAACAATCTTGTAAGACGCATCTTTCCCCAGATGAATGCGTTCAAATCACACCAGTGTCTGCTGTGTCCTTGAGGGCTGTCAGGGTGTGTGAAGCGTGTCCATCTCACCTTGATTCCGGTGAAGGAGGAGACCGCATTCCCTCTGGAGTGACCTGAGTTATGAAGATATAAAACACACCTGGGTATCAAGACTTTTACAAATATTTATATTTTGAGGATTTCTCTTTGTGATGTTACGACCAGGCTCAGTGGTTGCAACACCGATTGGAGTCCCCACACGATTCAAATACAATGTAAGAGATTTATTAGAACCAAGACTATAGTCTATAGAATATAACATTGGTGAGTGTAGCGTAGGGATGAGTGGACCATGTGATGCTGTAGGGTGTAAACACAACATAGAACAAAACAAAAAACCAACCCCAAAAGGCACGACCATAACTTACACGTAAAACACAACGGCACAAATCCAACCCAAAGGGAACCAAAAGCCTACCTGCCTGTGTGGGGGGAGAGAGAGACTGATTCACCTTATGAAGCATGCAGGCCCAACCTGCACAGGTGTACCACATCAGCTGACCACCCTCTCAGCTCCGCCACAGGTGACCACATCAGCTGACCACCCTCTCAGCTCCACCCACAGGTGACCACATCAGCTGACCACCCTCTCAGCTCCACCCACAGGTGACCACATCAGCTGACCACCCTCTCAGCTCCACCCACAGGTGACCACATCAGCTGACCACCTTCTGAGCTCTGCCCACAGGTGACCACATCAGCTGACCACCCTCTCAGCTCCGCCCACAGGTGACCACATCAGCTGACCACCCTCTCAGCTCCGCCCACAGGTACACCACATCAGCTGACCACCCTCTCAGCTCCGCCCACAGGTGACCACGTCAGCTGACCACCCTCTCAGCTCCGCCCACAGGTACACCACATCAGCTGACCACCCTCTCAGCTCCGCCCACAGGTGACCACGTCAGCTGACCACCCTCTCAGCTCCGCCCACAGGTGACCACGTCAGCTGACCACCCTCTCAGCTCTGCCCACAGGTGACCACGTCAGCTGACAACCTCTCAGCTCCGCCCACAGGTACACCACATCAGCTGACCACCCTCTCAGCTCCGCCCACAGGTGACCACGTCAGCTGACCACCTTCTGAGCTCTGCCCACAGGTGACCACGTCAGCTGACCACCTTCTGAGCTCCGCCCACTGGCTCCCTGCACAGAGAGCAGACAGGAGAACCAGCAGACGGTAGAAGGTCGTCACAGTGACAAAAGGGTCTTTCAGTAGGAACAAAATGCAATGCAATTCACATAACTCAACCTGTTCCACGATCACACACATGGTGTTTATGTACAGTTTATGTACAGTTTGTGTAGTGACATCTTGGGTCTGTGAGGCTGAGGAGGATTTCAGTTGGTCTCAGACGACCGTGTGCACCACCAAGACCTCATTCATTCAAGTGGTTGAACATAGTTGGACCCACATGTTGAGTGGCTGCCACAAGTCAGCTCCTCTCTTCACGCGGTCTCTTCAGAAGACCGTTTAGGACTTCACTCCACAATGTCCAAGAAGGAATTTGGAGGAATTCTGAATGCCAATTATAAGTGCCACGTAGCAATGCAATTATTTCACGATCAACTGACTTTTAGGGATATTTTATTAAATCATGTCTTAGTGTGGGAATGTTAAAGAGATTCAGGACATTCATTAACTATCAAATGTATTTTTTTATTAGTTAGCCACAAATATAATGCTTGAATCATTTTGACATCACATCACATTGATTTAGCAGATGCTTTTGTCCAAAGTGACTTACAATAAGTGCATCATCCTGATTCAACATGGTTAAATAATGCCACACAGTGGATAAATTAATTCCTATTATCCTTAGTATCTGTGAATTACACATATTCATTATGAAAGTCATAAATTATTATCTTTAATAAAAGACTATGAAGAGATATCACTAATTGCTATCAAGTGATGTCGTTTTGTATCAACAGTCGAACAGGAAACGTTTTCAGAAATTGTGTGCATGAAGAAATTGTGAAGAAAGTGTGACATGTCAATGAATGTATACAAATTAATGCAGCTCTATTATATGATATATATTATTATCATTATTATTATTATTATTATTATTATTATAATTATTGTTATTATTATTGTTATGTTATTTGTGTGACGTGTCTGCCCCCTGGTGGCCGAAACAATTAATCCATTTAATCTGTGACCCTTTTGCAGATCAACGACCTGAAGATAAGATAACAATAATAATAACAATGTGTTAATGTGTAATAATAGTGCAAAATGTACATTCGACTTTCAAGGACAAACGTATAATAATTTGCATTCACAATTCAGGTAGGTATAGGTATTAGGTGGAATATCTTCTTAATCCATATATGAATGATTTCGGGGATTTCTGTAGTTTATAGTCGTCCTATTATTAATATAACTACAATTTTAACATTCTGCCGTTAAACTCACCTGCAACGACTTCAGCTTTCTGTGGATACAATAAGAAACTACAATACATATTTGTGTGTGGACACAATAACAAGGTACAATAGATATTCGTCTGTGGATACAAAAACAAACGACCATAAATATGATTATTTTGACACAAGAACAAACTACCATAAATATGATTACGTGGACACAAGACCAAACTACCATAAATATGATTCTGTTGACACAAGAACAAACTACCATAAATATGATTCTGTTGACACAAGACCAAACTACCATAAATATGATTCTGTTGACACAAGAACAAACTACAATATTGTTCTTGTTTCGACATATTCGGCTCAAAAGACATTAGCTAAGCAGCTTGTGTTTTAATTAAACTATCCCGTTGTTCAGGTGTGTTTGTTTTACCGTTATTTCCGTCGTTCCCTTTGCTTTATTTAACTATAATGTCACCGTTATTTTGTACGACTATATTTCATATTATATTATGGTATTATACACTGGTTGCCAGTTTTGCCGGGTTGCCAGGTTCTTTTGAGAGCAATAATCAGCAAACGGGTCAAGAAAATGTAGCAGCTTGTTTATTTTGGCCACAGCCATACATGCAGAGTATGAAACATAGAATGTGTAACAATGCTCTTTGCAAACAAAATATATATGATATCTTTTTCTGTAAAAACAACAAAAACAACATTTTCTTCTTCAGAAACTTTGGACACATGAATTGCATGAATCACACTTGAGATATTTCCCTCCATGAAAAGAGTACATATTCATATCAGCCAATTCACCATTACAGTAGCGATGCCAAACGATAGCATGCTTTTACCCTGCCTCACATTGCAATGACAGCTGTTCTAGTATACAATCTATTTAATATGATCACTTTATGCCTTGTCTAATGCTAGACACACCAACCTCAGACGTATATACTGCATACATGAAACTTTCAAATCATAAGAACAGAAATTAAAACGTGTACAATGTTAACTCATTATTAGTTTGTTTGTTTTTACTGAAAACCTCTCATGAGAGCTTTCAATATGTGTCAAAGATTCCTGATGAAAACGACATGTATTTATGTTTACGTTGGTGGCATATATCCCTTTAAAGTGACAGAGGAATTACAAGTGCAATTATGATCGTACAAAAAGTATGAATTATGCATTTTATCATCACTGGCCATTTTAACACATCAAGAAAAATAGAAATGGGGATTATTTTTTAAATACAGTAATTCAGATAACACATAAAGACGACATCACGATCGGTAGAGATTGCTGAAAAGCACCTTCAGCTAAAATCATAGAGCTAGTAAAACTCAGGTAGTACAGGCACTTTTTTTGGTAAAAGTAGGTCCAAGCTGTAAGACAAAAATATAATTATACTACAATATGTATGCTTCCCTATTCATCAACTACACTTTTACTTTGAAGTCCGAATCAGTCAACTAGCACCTAAATAAATACTTCACATTTGAATTGACCCTAACTCTAGGCTGTGATGGAACATTAACATTAGACCTTTTAATTAGTTATTTTACATAAAGTATTGGATTATGCTCACATAAAATACTATACTGGTACTTATATTTATTGGAATATCTTCCAAAAACTGAAAATAAAAATGAACAAAACATGAAGTAGAAAATAAATAATACAATACAAGGAAATACAACAAATATTGAATGTTTTGTCCAATAACATAGTTAATAAAAAATAACCAAGAAAGCTCCAAAAAACTGTGTAAAGGACATGAATGAAATGTCCTCTTGGCACGTGAATACGTTTTACATTTGGGTCGGTTGGCGTGGTTCTGTTTCTGGGTCAACGAATCCTGTCGGGAGTTACGGAGACGCATCTTACACAGAGCCAACATG
This sequence comes from Muraenolepis orangiensis, assembly GCA_027704905.1. Lineage (NCBI taxonomy): Eukaryota > Metazoa > Chordata > Actinopteri > Gadiformes > Muraenolepididae > Muraenolepis > Muraenolepis orangiensis. Next base: position 8,341,891 of record CM051017.1, on the reverse strand, counting down.
CAAACTGAAGCACTGGGTGACACACACACGTACACACACGCACGCACGCGCGCGCACGCACGCACGCGCACACACACGCACACACACACACACACACGCACACACACACACACACACACACACACACACACACGCACACACACACACACACACACACACACCTTCCATAACTGAAATACTGAACTCAGAATTCATGGAATTCAAGCAATGTCAACCACTACAAATGATCACATCTTGGGTCCATGTTGGTTACGCCAGCCCACAGTCTGCTGTCACTACTGGCTCCGTACTGTCTGTATGTATTAGATGCTTTAAGAAAGAAACACATTCATGACTATTGCACATACTATTTGGTTCTGTTACTTTAAACAATAACAATTACTACAATTACTGTCTTAGTCGACCGACTTTGTTATATATATATATATATATATATATATATTCTATATATATATATATATATATACATGTGTGATGTTTGTGTGTACGGTATATATATATATATATATATATATATATACACAAACATCACACATGTATCACACATGTATATATATGTATATATATATATATATACTGATGTTTGTATTTTGTTTGCATGTTTGTGGTAAAGATACCGTAAGACACATGTAGAACAGTACGGACCGGGACACCCACCAGGCTGGCGTTGATGAACACATGAGGGTTTTACAAGATGTCAGAAGGTTTAGGGATCAGAAGAAATGAACACATGAGGGTTTCACAAGATGTCAGAAGGTTTTGTGGACAGACGGGATGAACACATGAGGGCGTAACAAGATGTCAGAAGGTTTAGGGGACCGAAGACATGAATACATGAGGGTTTCACAAGATGTCAGAAGGTTTTGTGGACAGACGGGATGAACACATGAGGGCGTAACAAGATGTCAGAAGGTTTAGGGGACCGAAGAGATGAACACATGAGGGTTTCACAAGATGTCCGAAGGTTTAAGGGGCATAAGAGATGAACACATGAGGGTTTCACAAGATGTCCGAAGGTTTAAGGGGCATAAGAGATTAATACATGAGGGTTTCACAAGATGTCAGAAGGTTCAGTGGACAGACGGGATGAACACATGAGGGTTTTACAAGATCTCAGAGATGAACACATGAGGGTTGGAGGAACAAGATGTCAGAAAGTTTAGGGGAACAGAAGGGATGAACACATGAGGGTTTCACAAGATGTCAGAAGGCTGCAGTATGAACCATGTTTTTTATAATAATATGAAGCTCTAAAACAACACTGTGACTAACCGAGTTCTGAGCTCCACAAGACGGAGAGCCCAGCGCTGCTCCGTCAGGACGTCTAGAGCTCTGTGGTCCATGGAGACGGTAATGGCTAACAATAAGGATACACGATAAAGCACTTCGTAATATTAGGCGTTTTGAGACAACATGTCTTGTTAATTCATGTGTAAATGTACATTACGTGATTAACACATTGCACAGGTGCCACTTGTTAGTCGCTTTGGAAAGAAAGTGTCCGCTTAATGCTAATACTTGTCAATCTAAAGTATTTTGGATTATAAAAATGCATATTGGTTCCAATATGTCTTATTGGACATAGAGTCTTATGCAGGGTGGATTCACAACAGCTAGAGGTTGTCCTTATATGGCGTATGTTACCCCCCATCTACTTTGTCAGGTACTTTGTACCCCAAAATCACCTTGAAACGGTAACAAAAACTCAAATCACCATATCCAATCTTCATATCCGCTAACCAGAATTTGTACCAAAAGCAAAACAGTTGAACTGCTGCTGTGTTGAGGTGACGCCTTCAAACCAGCCAGAGGTTGTAACTAACAGGACTCAAATCCAAACTATTCTTCCTCAGTGTTGCACCCTGGAGGCCGAGGACTCAAACCAAAACTATCCTTCCTCAGTGTTGCACCCTGGAGGCTGAGGACTCAAACCAAAACTATTCTTCCTCAGTGTTGTACCCTAGAGGCCGGTGAGGTCCACGACGGCCTTGATGAAGATGGTGTCGTCTCGGATGTACGTGTTTTTGGACTCGAGCTTGGCAAGCGGGCAGAAGAGCGGGCAGCCGCTGGCGATGTTCATATCGCTGACCGGCCGCTGGAAGGACGAGGACGAGATGTCGGGCCGGAAGGCATCAATGATGTGCTCCCTGTTGTTCTGGTCCAGCAGCATCAGGGTCACCTGGGTCACATTACACTCATGATTAACCCAGAGGGAAATCACAATCATTATATATAGTCTGCTATAAGCAGCAAGCTATAAACAGCCTGCTATAAGCAGCCAGCTATAAGCAGATGTTAAGCGGTAACATGCTTGGTAGCTTGGCTCAAATTTGGTCACAATCTAAAGCAGTGGCTGTAGTACCGCATTTTACCAGATGTGGCGCTGTGGTTCATCTTCAAGTGGATGGTAAGACCCACCTGGTCTTGTCTACGCTTTGGATACAAGTGTCCACCAAATGGCATAAATAAGATACTTTGCATATAGTACAATTCATTAGCATAATGAATGTCGAGTCGTACTAGTTCCCATGAATCAGCATCAGAAATTAATTTGTACAAGGATGTACAAGGAAATCATCATTCAGGTCAATTAGTAAAAATACAAATCTAGAATAAAAAGGCGACCAGGACCAATCTAGAACACGTGGTCCTACCTTCTGGTTGAATGGCCACTTGACCAAAGCGTCACTGTGTCCTCGCATCACAACGAAGAAGAGTGACAAGTGAGAGCTCCGACCCGTCCCGTCCCCGTTCAGGTAGATCCGCAGACACATCTTGTAGCCGTACTTACTGGTGTAGAATGCTGAGGAACACACACGCATTGAAGTTGAAGTTGAAGTGGGCCTTGGGAACCCATGCTCTGGACTTCTCTAGACAATCCGGCTCTAGTCGATTCAGCTCTAGACTTACCTGCTCTAGACCATCTAGAGCAGTGCTGGATAGTCTTAAGCTGGATAGTCAAGAGTCAAGACCATCCAGCTCCAGACTGCGCTAGACTATCCAGCTCCACACTAGACTCTAGACTGTCCAGCTGTAGACTGCTCTAAACCTATCCAGCTGATGACTATCCAGCTATAGACTATCCAGCTCTAGAATATCCAGCTCTCGAAATCCTATTCTAGACTAACCAGCTCTACGTTTCTCTAGACTATCCTGCTGTAGACTGCTCTAAACTATCCAGCTCTAGACCGCACTAGACTATCTAGCTCTCGACTATCCAGCTCTAGTCTATCCAGCTCTCTACTATCCAGCTCTAGACCACTCTGCTGGAGACCAGTGTTTTTCAACCTTTTTTAAGCCAAGGCACATTTTTTACATAAAAAAAAATCCTGTGGCACACCACCAGCCAAAAGTGTTACAAAACGACCCATGAGACAATTTAGTCTCTCAATTGATCTATCCTCACTCAGTATGAAACCTGGGCCTGTTTAGATGAACACAAGGCTGATATCCTGGCAGGAACTGAAGAAAGGCACACACAAAGCTCTTCTTCAACAGCTCTATCTCTCTCTGTTTTAGGTTTTTACAGCAGTCATGCTTGAAAAGCTCAGCTCACATAGATATGTGGAAAATGGGAGCAATGTCGAAAATAGCTCTGTTTGCCAGAATTGGGAACTAATTGGCAGCAGTCAACCAAAAACTGTCAAGATTGAAGATTGATCAGCCAAGCTTAGCTTTAAACCACGGTAATGTCGCAGCATCCGTACAAGGACTACCAGGTTCAAGGATCGTTTTTATCCACAGGCACGCCTACTGAACTGCTAGAAGTTATGGCACTATCATAACATTGTCATTAACATTACACTATCATACTTTGCTGGTCTTTCTGGACTCATTACAGTTACTGCACTGTTCTGCAATATACTGCACTGTATTCATGATGCTGCTGCACTACTGGCACTTAAATACTTTTAAAGGCTTATTGCACAATTCAACACATGTTTCAATTCAAGATTTGTATTTGCTATTTGCACAATATTTGCTTACACCTGGACGTTTTTTAATTACTCCGCTTGCAGGCACAGACACACAACATTGGCACATATTTGCAGCAACTAAATAATATTTTTTTGGACTAATTAAGTGAAATTGAATAATTTCCCACGGCACACCTGACCGCAGCACAGGGGTTGAAAATCAATGCTCTAGACTATCCAGCTCTAGACTATCAAGCTCTAAACTCTCATCCTCTTGACCACTAGGTGGTGCTGATGGTGACCACCAGGTGACGCTGATGGTGACCACCAGGTGACGCTGATAGTGACCACCAGGTGATGCTGTTACCTTGGGAGAACATGGCGGGTGCCCGGCCGACCACAGCGTCCTGCCTCTTCTTGGTGAAGTCTGAGATCTTCCAGACGAAGACGCCGTCGAAGGTGGCTGCTGACATCTCCCTCATCTTGCCCTCCATCTCCATGATAGTGAGTTCCCTCAGGCCCACGGTCCGCTCCAGCTGCCGCACCTGCAGAACCACAACCGGTACCTCTCTGTCACGTCTCTTTCTTTCTAAATCCTGGCAACACATCACCCCAGTTTTAAAATACCTAACCCTGAAATGAATAACATTAATAATAGTAATATAATAAAACGAATAACAATAATAATAGTAATAATAGTAATATTATTATTATTAATAATAATAATAATAATAATAATAATAATAATAATAATAAACCTTGTTGCTGAGGATCTCAATCTTGTCCTGGTCCAGGCGGTGCTGGCTGTTGTACGTCTCCATTGTAGCGACAGAGCGCTCCACCTCGCGGTTCAGGACACACACGATGTTCTGGAAGGTGTCAGTCTTCAGCTCCAGCTGCTGACAGCGCCGGCCCAGCTCCGCCCCTTCCGTCTTCTCGCTGTGCGGCTGGCGGCCTGAAGGCCCGCCCGCGGGGCCACGCCGGGCCGTGAAGGAGGCAACGGCGGCCGCGGCGGCAAGGGCCGGGACCCGAGGAGGAACTCCGCCCCCTAACAGGTTCATCTTGTGCTCCAGGTCTCGGAGGGAGCGGTGCAGCTCCTGTAGCCGGTGGCTGGCCACATCCAGACTCTGGGGCTGCAGGCCCTCCAGGCTCACCTTGATGCCCATGATGAAGTGGAGCAGGGTGTTGAGGTGCTGGTAGGAGCAGGCCAGCTCTGGACCTTCCTCATCCTCCACCTGGAGGACAACACAACACACACACACACACACACACAGGAGCAGAACCACACACACACAGGAACAAAACACACACACACACACACATAGGAACAGAAAACACACACACACACACACACACACACAGAAACAGAGCAGTGTAAATGTTCGCCCCATTGGACCAAACACAACATGTGTACTTCCAGACATACTGTAGCCAACAACATGAAATCTGCATGGTGCTATAAGAGGAATACTAGAGCTAAACACTAAACCTGGTTACCTTGTCTCTGGGGATCTTTGTCTTAGCACAGCCTTCACAAATCAGTGGGTACTTTGGACAGATCTCATCATGAGCCTAAAACATAAAGTCCTTGTTGAAGTACCAACAAAACCAATGAAAACCATGAACCATGAACACGGCATACATGAAATGTGTTGTGGTAATGAATCCTACATGATGTTTGGGTTGTGGATAATAAATCCTAGATAGTGGCAGCTCTGGTTGTGGTTCTTTCTTGACAGTTGCTCACCTTGATGTTCTTCAAAAGGAACGGCTCTTTGCAGAACTTGCAGTTGAGCGTTCTCTCTGGACACTCTCTCTCGCTGTGGCGCTCCTGCTGGTCGGCCCTCATCAGCTCTTTACACGAGGGGCAGAGAACCATCTGGAAGGTACAGTCTGCCTCGTGACCCGCCTGCACACACCGACACAACCCCAACTTACATAACCAGCATCGTCTTCTCCCTCATCTCTGGGTAACAATGCACTAGTTTTAATGGTACACGTCACTAAGGTGCAGGGAGGGGTTAAGCGTCTTGCTCAAGGACTCAAAGACTGCAGACGTTGGGGTTCGAACCCCAGACCCCTTTGGGCTGGGAGTTAAGCACACTCGCCACTAGCATGTTAGAACCATCGCTTCTCCAGCATTCACAACATGTCAATAAACACACAACAGAAGTCAAACCTCGTATTCCTTGATGGTCCCGGTCCAGGAGCATCCCTCATTGGGACACGACGCCGCCAGGCCTTCTATCTCCCTCCGAGCTGCGTTGTCTGGGAATGCCTGGAGGGGGATGACAAGAGGTTAAACTTCCAGGTGGAGCAGTTACCGCCTGACTCCTCAGTTACACACAGAGGACTATCGTGTTACAAGCGGTGATCTTAGCATCGGTGAACTGATCCACGAGGCTGTCAGGTTCTGTCTTGTTGTACTTTACACAGGCTCTAGTTTCAGTGTGTCTAGAGTATGATAGTGTAGAGCTGGATAGTCTAGAGCTGTCTAGAGCTGGATTGTCTATAGTGTGTCAGAAGCCAGACTTACGCCTCCTAGCGTGAGGATGGATGTTGGCTCCTCAAACAGATCCTCTTGGATGCATGCGCTGCACTTCTGTGGTCCGGAACTTTGAATTTAAAAAAGGTAATTAAACACAAATAATTATGCACTGCAGTATATTAATATTGGTGTGTGTGTGTGTGTGTATGTGTGTGTGTGTGTGTGTGTGTGTGTGTGTGTGTGTGTGTGTGTGTGTGTGTGTGTGTGTGTGTGTGTGTGTGTGTGTGTGTGTGTGTGTGTGTGTGTATGTGTGTGTGTGTGTGTGTGTGTGTGTGTGTGTGTGTGTGGTAATATTGAGACAATGGAAATGCTTGGTGTCAAACGCTACATCATTATTAGATTCGATTCGATCATTAGATTCGATTAGATTAGCTGTCACAGAGCCACATCACACACACACATCACCACTCTGACGAACAGGACAACAGGACAACATGTCGTCCAACGGTCTCTTGCTGTGTCTCTTAAAACACAAACACGGCTGGTTGGACCGAGCTGCTGTCGGTACCATCGGAGAACTTTAACGATCGACCGGCAGCATACGACGACATCGTCATATAAACCAATAACACCGTCATACAAAACAATAACAGTCATATAAACCGATAACACCGTCATATAAACCGATAACACCGTCAGAGCAAAGCATCGTATGAACGGATGAAGAGCCTCCCGTGTCTGACAGAACAACAGCCCTAGTGGTGACAGCATCCTCCCTGACTCACCTCACCACTTGGTGGAAGCAGAAGAAGCAGTAGCGATGCCCACAGCGCGCTTGGAGCGGCCGCCGGAGGACCTCCTGACACCAGAGACACACATGCTTCTCCTGCAGGAGGTGCAGCATCCTGCAGGGGAAGCCAGGCCTGGTGCTTCCTGGAGAGGACGGAGGAGGAGAGGGCTCCTGAGCAGCCATTATTCATCCTCCACTACAATGTGATGGGTGGAGGGAGGGGTGTGTTCAGCACGGGCACACACGCACACACGCACACACACACACACACACACACACACACACACACACACACACACACACACACACACACACACACACACACACACACACACACACACAAAGCACAATGTTTGGCTGCAGACATGCAAGCGCCGTTGCCCTCTTGACTCTATGTACGGATGCCGGTGGGTTGAAATTAAAATGCAAATGTAAAAAGACGAAGACGCTTTGGATGAGAAGCGAAAACAAATCTGATGTGAGGATGAAAACAGCCGCGAGTCTCGAGTCTTCCACTGTGACGTGGCTGCCCCACCGGACGCGTCAGCCGCGCGTTGCCGCTCGTGACGCAACGCGTGGCCCAACGGACGCTATGGGGTGAAGTGACGCAACGTGCAGACGAGTCAGACACGCGTTGCCGCTCCAGCATTTGTGAAAAACAACTAATGAATGAGGCAGTAGTGACTTACTTGGTAATAACTTGGTAATAACCTGGTAAAGAAATAACAAATATTTACAATTAACAAGCATACAAGTCAAGTCAATTGTATTTGATATCCCTTAATCACAGTTACAGTCCCAAAAGGCTTCACAGGCCACATATTTACAACCCCAAACCCTAGCCCCCCTAAGGCCCTTAATTATGGAGGAAGACATATTGAGAAGGAACGCAGATAACTCCTTCCAGGGATTGATTGTTCAGGAATGCAATGGGTGCCATAAGTGACATACAAAGTAATGTACAAGGAAACAAAAACGTACAAATAGTAAAATGAGAAATAATTAGTGTGAGGTGCTGGCCGGTATCCTTCAGGTGGGGATCACAGCGGCACACTGGAAAACATAAGCAGACTGCGGTATGGTTAGATGGGGTAGGGTGGACATGGAACATGTAGAGAACCTCTAGTCTAGTACCTATCAGTCTGATGGTTAGATGGGGTAGGGTGGACATGGAACATGTAGAGAACCTCTAGTCCAGTACCTATCAGTCTGATGGTTAGATGGGGTAGGGTGGACATGGAACATGTAGAGATCCTCTAGTCTAGTACCTATCAGTCTGATGGTTAGATAGGTGGACACGGAACATGTAGAGAACCTCTAGTCTAGTACCTATCGGTCTGATGGTTAGATGGGGTAGGATGGACATGGAACATGTAGAGAACCTCTAGGCTAGTACCTATCAGTCTGATGGTTAGATGGGGTAGGATGGACATGGAACATGTAGAGAACCTCTAGTCTAGTACCTATCAGTCTGATGGTTAGATGGGGTAGGATGGACATGGAACATGTAGAGAACCTCTAGTCTAGTACCTATCAGTCTGATGGTTAGATGGGTGGACATGGAACATGTAGAGAACCTCTAGTCTAGTACCTATCGGCAGCAGGGGTCGGCTAGTGCTGGCTATATGGGTCGATTTAGCTGTCTAAGAGTTATGACAATACTAAGAGCTCCAACAATACAACATAGTTATAACAATACTACATAGCTCTAACAATACTAAAAGTTCTAACAATACTAAATAGTTCAAACAATACTAACAGTTATAACAATACTAACAGTTATAACAGTACGAACAGTTATAACAATAATATACAATAGTTATAACAATACAATATAGTTCTAAAAAAAAAAACACAATAAATGCCAATTGGAGCGACCCCCCTTGTTTGGAAAATAAAATAGTTAATGACCGATCGTGTTATTACTCATAACAGAATAAAAGACAGAAACACACCACATATAGTTTATATATAATTATTATATATAATTATTGGACAATAATGTACTTTGAGGCACAGTCAATGTTTCTTCCTGCCACCTGGGGTGGATTCTGCTTGGATCATTCTGCTTTTAGTATAATGTATAATGATAACAGAGCCTTTTCAGTTGCTGCCCCCTCCCTCTAGAATGCCCTCCCCATCCACATCCATCAGGCAACCACCCTACCATCCTTCAAACAGGCTCTCAAGACCCACTTAGTCTTTCCCCTGCTAAACATCCCCCCTCCATCCCATGACTTTACATTTTTAATTATACTCCTTTTTATTATATTATATTTTATTATATAACATTTTACATTTATTTTAATTTAATTTAATTATTTTACTGAACGTGCAATTTTACCATGTCTGTAAAAAGCACCTTGGGTGTCCAGAAAAGCGCTATATGAAATTGAATGTATTATTAATATTATTATATAATATGTGACTTAATACATGAAGTATAATTATAGATTTAGTCGATGTAGATGTATATATGATGTAATGTTATGTAATGTAAGTCACTTTCATCTAGAATTGTAATGTTTTTTAATCATCTTTAATCATATTAAATTGTAATATATTTCTGCGGTGCACTGAGCCTATTGCAGTGTTTAATGATTTATACAACACTGAAGTGGTAACTGACAGAGGTGTCCCATATTGAAACATAATCCCACCCATTGATGAGGTGGGATATAAATCATGTTGTTGAACAAGCTTAATCTTTATCGACAACAACACTGTGCCCTTTCCTTTAATTTGGAAACACTGAATCCTATTCTGTACAGTCCTGTTTTCAAAAGTCTTGCTGTGTCTTTTCTTATGTACTGCTCCTCTGATGTTGAACCAGCCGTTAAGCAGTCAGTGTAGGAATGGGCTCCTGAACGCACCATCTGAAGGGCTCCTGAACGCACCATCTGAAGGGCTCCTGAACGTACCACCTCGTCTTCTCCTAAGTAACGGACACGGACTGTGCTTCTTCCAGATTATTTGTGAGTGTTTTGTCTCATTCGATGAATAACAAACAAACAAACAAACAAACAGACACACACACACGCGCACGCGCGCACACACGCACACACACACTCAGCAGGATAACGTTTCTCCATCAGGTAATCAGTCGGTGTTTGATGCTATTCTGTTGACTCGGTATGATGTTTTATTGTGTTATTCATGTTGTAATTATATGTATACATTTCTATATGTTGCATGCATGTGTGTATTTATTATTTTGTATTTATAAAATGCAGAGAAGCTGTTGAAAGCGTCACGATGCTAGCGCTAGCCAATATGTCCATATGTCAAGCTATGTTGCTAACGTTAGCACCGTAGCTACATGATATCAATTATTATTAGATGTAGTGTTATCATCAATGATTAACATGTAATGTTATCGTCAATGAGTATTACATGTAATGTCATCAATGACTGAATGTAATGTTATGATTATTATATGTAATGTCATCATCAATATTAATTATGTAATCGTATCATCAATGATTATCACATGTAATGTTATTATCGATGGTTATTACATGTAATGTTATCATCAATGAATATAACATGTAATGTTATCATCAATGAATATAACATGTAATGTTATCATCAATGAATATAACATGTAATGTTATCAATGAATATAACATGTAATGTTATCAATGACTACATGTAATATTATCAATGATTATAACATGTAATGTTATCATGTAACATGTAAGGGTATGTCACATGTAATGTTATTATGTTGCATGTAATGTTATGTTACATTTTTTTTGATTACCACATGTAATGTTATCAATGATTATGATTGCATGTATTGTTAACAATTATTATTACATGTTATGTTATCAATGACTACATGTAATGTTATCAATGATCATTACGTCATCATGTGATGTTATATGTAATGTTATCATGGTACATGATGAATGTTATCAGAGTATTACATCTTATGTTATCAATGATTATTACATGTCCTGTATTAAATTATTACATGTCGTGCTGTCAATAGTTATTATATGTTATCAATGATTATTACATGTCATGTTATCAATGATTACTATCAATGGTATCATCAATGATTATTACGTGTAATGGTATTATCAATGGTTATTATTACATATTTTATTTAATGACTACATGTAATGTTATCATCAATGATTGCACATCAACAAATAACAAAACATAAACACATAATTACTACATATAATATGATATAACATAATAACTATTAACTAACTAGTATAACTAACAGAAACCAACTGTGGACTAACTAGTATAACTACCTAAACCAACAGACGGCAATACAATGGATCCTTGGCCCCGCTGAGCAGCCTCCTGGATCCACCGTGGATGTTTCCTTCTCAGTTCATCTGTCCTTGACTCTGTTGGAGGAACCTTGTCAATATGTTCTCCGCTCTGAAGAAGCTGGTGGGCTCAGAACCAGGTCAGCTGAGGGACAAGAACATCCCTGCTGGCCTGCAGTCCATGAACCAAAGTCTGCAAAGACGCTTCGCTAAAGGAGTCCAGTACAATAGTAAGACTTCCAGTCATACATAGAGCTGATTCATGTTGTCATATATATCATATATAGAACGGTATACAGAGCTGATTCATGTTGTCATATAGTATCTCTGTATAGAGAGATGGTTAATGTTTACATATATTGGCTCTTTTTAAAGAGCTGATCCATGTTGTCATATATACAGTATATCGGTATATAGAGCTGATTCATGTTGTCATAGGTTAACTTTATAAAGGTGTTTTTTATTTAGTAGTTTGTGTTTTATTAATATTAAGTAGTCAGCAGTGTTGTCAGCAGATAGAAAATCCAGTGTTTCCCCAGTGAAGACAGTGATTCTGTTTCTCCAGTGACGATAGTGATTCTGTTTCTCCAGTGACGATAGTGATTCTGTTTCTCCAGTGAAGACAGTGATTCTGTTTCTCTAGTGAAGATAGTGATTCTGTTTCTCCAGTGACGATAGTGATTCTGTTTCTCCAGTGACGATAGTGATTCTGTTTCTCCAGTGACGATAGTGATTCTGTTTCTCCAGTGACGATAGTGATTCTGTTTCTCTAGTGAAGACAGTGATTCTGTTTCAACAGTGACGATAGTGATTCTGTTTCTCTAGTGAAGATGGTGATTCTGTTTCTCCAGTGAAGATGGTGATTCTGTTTCTCCACTGAAGATAGTGATTCTGTTTCTCCACTGAAGATAGTGATTCTGTTTCTCCACTGAAGATAGTGAGTTCTGTTGTTCTCCAGTGAAGATGGTGATTCTGTTTCTCTAGTGACGATAGTGATTCTGTTTCTCCAGTGAAGATGGTGATTCTGTTTCTCCAATGACGATAGTGATTCTGTTTCTCCACTGAAGATAGTGATTCTGTTTATCCAGTGACGATAGTGATAGTGATTCTGTTTCTCCAGTGAAGATAGTGATTCTGTTTCTCCAGTGAAGATAGTGATTATGTTTCTCCACTGAAGATAGTGATTCTGTTTCTCCAGTGAAGACAGTGATTCTGTTTCTCCAGTGAAGATAGTGATTATGTTTCTCCAGTGAAGATAGTGATTCTGTTTCTCCAGTGAAGATAGTGATTCTGTTTCTCCAGTGAAGATAGTGATTCTGTTTCTCCAGTGAAAACAGTGATTCTGTTTCTCCAGTGAAGATAGTGATTCTGTTTCTCCAGTGAAGATAGTGATTCTGTTTCTCCAGTGAAGATAGTGATTCTGTTTCTCCACTGAAGATAGTGATTCTGTTTCTCCAGTGAAGACAGTGATTCTGTTTCTCCAGTGAAGACAGTGATTCTGTTTCTCCAGTGAAGATAGTGATTCTCTTTCTCCAGTGAACCTAGTGATTCTGTTTCTCCAGTGAAGATAGTGATTCGTGGGGACAGAAACACAGGAAAGAGCACTCTGTGGCACCGTCTTCAGGGGAAGAAGTTCCTGGAGGAGTATCTCCCCACGCAGGAGATCCAGGCCACCAGCATCCACTGGAACTACAAAAGTAAGTCACCTCTGGTCTCAACGCCGGCAGCCTTCAGTTCTTTCTGCCGTCTACCAAGTTTTGTTGACGTCTTTTGTGTATTGTTTTCAGTGGCCGAGTACAAAGGTAGGCCAGCCCATTCAGTGTAGTCGTGTTTACTTAGTCGTCTTATCGAGGTCAACTGACCATTCGTATTCTTTGAGTAGTTTCTGTGTAGTAATACAGTATTAGTGGTATAGCTAGAGAGCCGGTAGTCCTGCCGCTGAAACACCAGACCAGACGGCTCCTCCACTGTTGACTACAAGCATGACTTCTTGTGTACAACAGTGTTTATGTTTATTATATCTTATCTTCAGCTACGGATGACGTGGTGAAGGTGGAGGTGTGGGACGTAGTGGACAAAGGTGAGTGTTGGACCAGTGGGACACCATCACTCTGTCAAGTCCATTTGGTCTCCTGGTCAAATGTCTTCTGTTTGAATTCAGAGACACACATACTGGTCATGTTGATGTCTCTCTGTTCTCTCTCGGTTCTCTCTCTCTCTCTGTTGTCTCTGTGATCTCTCTCTGTGTTTGCTCTGTTCTCTCTCTCTTCCATTTTCTCTCTCTTCCATTTTCTCTCCCCGTCTGTCTCTCTCTGTTTCTCTCTCTCCATTTCGCTCTCTCTGGCTCCCCCAGGCCAGAAACACCCTCTCCCTGATGGTAGGTGATGTCTGTAGTGTGTAGAATGCGTTGTGCTGTGGATTAACTCCTAATCCCCAGATGTGTTTGAAGGCTGCCTGCTAACGTTTGTTTGCAGTGTTTCTACAACTTAAAGAGTCTGGCTTATTATCATAGTGGTTCCTGCACCGTGTGAGCTGACATTAAAAATTTTAAAAAAAAACATAATTATTTTTTTCTTATTTTGGGGCAGAGCTAGCTACTCTAAAGAATGTTTCAATAAGGAACGTATGGATAATGCTTTGCATGCTTTTCCTGTGTTGCTGTTGAAGTAAAGCTTGATTGTTTAGTGTCTTTCTCCCAGCCTTAACAAAGATTGCTCTGCTGTTTCAGGAAAGGGAAAGAAGCGAGGAGAGAACTTAAAGCTGGAGAATGAGAGCCCAGAGGTGATTATCACATGATCGTCATGAGGTTGATCTGTCTATGTGGGTCAGCGGTGTCTGTTTCAACTATTCCTCCGTTTTATCCTGAATTATAAATGTTGGTTTCATGTTCCCTGTTAAAAAGACTTTCATTCACAACTCTTGACTGACTCTTCTTAAGCCCCTTCTTCTTAAGCCCCTTGTGTTGTTTTCAGTCTGACGAGGTAGCACTGGACGCGGAGTTCCTGGACGTCTACAAGAACTGCAACGGAGTCATCATGATGTTTGACATCACCAAGCAGTGGTAACACATCTCCTCACTCACCCTTACAATATGCATGGAAGGGTTAGGTTGCAGTACGTCTCTGGCCGCTGACGACCTCCTCGGGTCCCCTGGGAGCCAGAGGTTCCTCTTGAGGTTTATCCTGAGGTTTCTCCTGTGATTACTCTTGTGGTTCCCTGGGGGGAGTCAGAGCACCTCCTGTGGTTCCTCTGGTTTTCAGAGGACCTCCTGTGGTTCCTCCTGTCGTTTCCTGGGAGTCAGAGGAATGTCCAGCAAGACTCAAGTAGTCCACACATGAAGATGTTTTCCTGTCGAGTGAAGCACTGAAGCCCAAGCTAGGGCTGCCCGGGTCCTCTGAGCTACACAGAAGTCCTTCACGCTGTGTTTGTGTTCTGCAGGACTTTCAACTACATCTTAAGGGAACTGCCCAAGGTGCCCACCCATGTGCCCGTGTGTGTTCTGGGGAACCACAGAGACATGGGAGAACACCGGGTCATCCTGCCAGACGACATACGAGACCTCATCTCTGGACTCAACAGGTGTGTGTGTGTGTGTGTGTGTGTGTGTGTGTGTGTGGCCACCGATGGGGGACAACCTTTTTTTTTGTTCAATTCTTTGCAAATCAAACATGTATGCGGTTAGAAGATAAGTGTTCTCTTCAGCCTGTGACATTTGGGTGGTGTTCCTCCAGACCAATGGGAGCGTCGTACATTCACTACGCCGAGTCCTCCATGAAGAACGGCTTTGGTCTAAAGTACCTCCACCGGTTCTTCAACATCCCCTTCCTGCAGCTGCAGGTCAGTTTGTGTCCACGGCAGGTAGAACCGTTGGTTGATGTGACACGCACGTCAAACTCTAGGTCTGTCGGCATGAACTTAAATTCACCAGACGGACCTATGAGTATGTATGAAGGTGAACGTATTGCTGTAGTACGTTAGCGCTATAGGTGTCCGGAAGGTGTCCTCTAGACTCCTGTGTGTGTCTCTCTGTACAGAGAGAGACGCTGCTGAGACAGCTGGAGACCAACCAGCTGGACATGGACGCTACACTGGAGGAGCTTTGTGTCCAACAGGAGACGGAGGACCAGAACTACGACATGTACGTTTAGTGTTACTTCCTGATGTAGAATAGTCATCGGCGTTGTCCACAGTTGGTCTTTAGATGGACTACACTCCACAGTTGATCCACATGATACAATCTGCCCCGCATGATACAGTCTGTTCTACTTCAAATGGTTCACAAACCAGCCGTCAAACACTGTCAGAACAACTGACTGGTTCCTCTTCTCCCTCAGCTTCCTGGAGAACCTGGAGACCCGAGGGAAAGGTTTCAGCTCCCCGGGGCCAGCAAACGGACAGAGCCCTTCGTCGGGGTCCCGGTCCCCTGTGGTCCCCCAGAGCGGTGCCTCCACCCCCGGCTCCAGTCCCAGCACACCTCAGCCCCCCGGCCCCTTCCAGACCCAGGCCCCTCCTCCTCCCCGGCCTCCTGCCGCTCCCACGGCCCTCCCCCAGCGGGGGCCCGATGTGGCCCCCTCCCCTCCCTCCCCCCGGGTCCCAGCACCCTCTCCCGAGCGTTCCCGGTCCCCTGCCCCCGCCTCCCCCTCGCTGGCTGCCTCCCCCTCACTGGCCGCCTCCTCCCAGGAGCCGCCCACCCAGAGGCGTGGCTTTATCTCCCGCTGGTTCGGCTCCTCGGCCCCCACAGAGGCCCCCTCAACCACCCCGGGTGAGACTCACCTCCTGATATCATACTTTATTATAATTATGTCATTAATGTTCAGCCTGTACTCACTAGCTTATGTAGCACGTTGCGGGTGTTACATTTACACACTTTAACGGGCAACATTGTCTGTGGGTGTGGGCTACTCCAGAAGACTGGGGGGGGGGGGGGGGGGGGGGGTGGTGTGTGTGTGTGTGTGTGTGTGTGTGTGTGTGTGTGTTCTCCTCCTCCTCCAGAGGAAGGAGGTGACCCTGTTTGTGTGTGTCTCCCCAGGAGGGTGACCTGTTTGTGCATGTCTCCCCCAGAGGAAGGAGGTGACCCTGTGTGTGTGTGCATGTGTTCTCCAGAGGAAGGAGGTGACCCTGTGTGTATGTGTGTGTTCTCCTCCAGAGGAAGGAGGTGACCCTGTGTGTGTGTGTGTGTGTGTTCTCCTCCAGAGGGGGGGGGGGGGTGTGTGTGTGTGTGTGTGTGTGTGTGCGCGCGTTCTCCAGCGGTAGGAGGTGACCCTGTGTGTGTGTGTGCATGTGTTCTCCTCCAGAGGTAGGAGGTGACCCTGTGTGTGTGTGCATGTGTTCTCCTCCAGAGGTAGGAGGTGACCCTGTGTGTGTGTGCATGTGTTCTCCTCCAGAGGAAGGCGGTAACGCTGTGTGTCCGGCCAACGTCAGGAGTGTGGACGAATTTGTCCCTGACGAGAGGCTGGACCGGAGCTTCCTGGAGGACAGTCTGACTTCCAAGATTAAAGTCTCACAGCCGGCCCACAGCGCCACCCTGGACAGTGACAGGTAGTCCCCTCGTCCTCTCGTCTTCAGTCCTCTCATCACCTCTCCTTTCGTCCTTTTGTCTCTTGTCCTTTTATCTTCTTGTCTCTTTCCTTTGTCCTCATGTCTCTGTCCTCTGTGTACCTCTAATGTAGGCAGGATTAAAGATGAGCCAGTCTAACACTTGAAGCTAGTCTAAAGGTCCGATCCAAAAGTCCAGTTTAACACTTGGAGCTGGTCTAAAGGTCCAGTTTAACACTAGGAACTGGTCTAAAGGTCCAGTTCCTGTCATTCTGAAGATCAGCTTGTGGTTCCTCAGTGACGGCGAGGGTCGGGGGAACCCCATGGTGTCGGGCTTCCAGGACGAGCTGGACCCTGATGACCAGGCCCCGGGCCGGCTCCCAGATCGGGCCCTCCAGACCCCCCACGTCCTGGACCTGGACAGCGAGCCGGAGCTGAAAAAGTAACAATGAACTATGACCTTTAACCTTTTGACAGGTCGCTTTGCTTTGGTCTCCGTTGGTCCAATTCAGACCAGAAGTACTGCTTCATACCCAGTGTGACGGTTCCCCTTTAACTAGCTGGTTTGTCAACTGTTGGTTAACTAGCTGATTATTTTGAGATGTTGGTTAACTTGCTGGTTAGTAAGATGATGTACCACTAGTTCCACCTCCTGGTCCCAACACGTCTCTTGTTCTGTCCCAGACCCGTCATCAGTACCACCAAACTGAAGGCCACTGCTATAAAAGGTTCAGAGCCAGAGGTTCAGGACCCAGTCCCTGTCTTCCTCTCCTTGACTCCTACGGCCGAGCAGCCGGTCAGCCGTCGCCAGGGCAGGAAAAAGGAGGAGGACTCGGACCCTGAAACCCCCGGAGGTCTGCCCATGCTGTCCTTTGTCATGGACCACCCCGACTTTGAGTCCGACGCCTCCGATGCGCCTCAAGTAACCCAGGTAACATTTAGACCAGGGAGTCTCATACCTGAAGGTTTATATGAAGGTCCTTCTGTTTTAAATAAGGTAACCCAGGTCAGACTTAGACCAGGGAGTCTCATACCTGGATGTTTATATGAAAGTCCTTCTGTTTTAATTCCGGTAACCCAGGTAAGACTTTAACCAGGTAGTGACTACGACTAATTGATTATCTTCCTGTGAACTGTAAACTGAGGACGGGTGAATCGGTGTCTAACTGAATGACCCTCCCTCTCCTAACCACACCCACAGGAAGTGTTTCCGGTGAGGGCGGATCTTCTGTCCGACCTATCGGACGACGAGGTGTGGCCAGCCAAGGGGGCGGAGTCTCTGAAACCGGCCATCATCTCCTTCAAACACAAGAACGACTCGGACCTGTTTGGTCTGGGCCTCCAGGAGGAGCCGGCCACAGCCAAGGACAGCAGTGAGGAGCAGGGAGGCGAGTAGCTCTCACCTCCTCCTCCACCTCCTGGGGTCTCCTCCTTCTTTCCTTGTCCTCCTCTCCTCCTTTCTCCTCCTTCTCCTTCTTCTCCTCCTCCCCCTGGTTTCTGTTCTCCATTTTGGCTTGATTAACAATGTCACCATCATGCCAATAGAGGATCTCTATAGAGCTAGCTATAGCTATATAGTGCTCTAGGGGATCACTATAAATTAGAACTCTATAGGACATCTCTATAGAGCTCTATATAGGCCAGATTTACAGCTCTATAGGGGATCTCTAGAGCCCGAAGAGAGGCCAGAGTTAGAGCTCTATAGGGGATCTATATAGAGTTAGAGCTCTATAGGGGATCTCTATAAAGAGGCCAGAGTTGATGATAATATTCTGTAATGATATTGATGATAATATTCTGTAATAATATTGATGATATTCTGTAATAGTATTTATCCTGACACACACACACTACTAACATCTGATCATCTGTTGCTGCTTCGTCTTCCAGAGAAGGAAAGCAAACCATCCCTGAAAGACAAGAAAAAGAAAAAGAAGAAGAACAAAGAGGTGATGAACACATGAACCAATATGTCGTTATTCACTTGTTTCTTAAGTCATGTTTTATATATTTATACATGTTTTTATTTGTTTATCTATTTTTTTTATATATAATGTTTACGTGTGTTTATATGTTTACGTGTACCGTATCTTCCGGACTATAAGTTGCGCTTTTTTTAGCTGTCTGGCTGGTCCTGCGACTCATACTCTGAAGCAACTTATATATTTATATTTTTTCTGACTGCGTTCAAACTACGGCCAAGAGATCAAATCATCTCACGTGACGCTACTCAACCAATCAAATCGCTGCAGTCAGTGAGCGAGCAGATCACACACACACACAGTAATTTAACATGGCCCAATATGATCAATCTATATATATTATATATTACTAATATATATATACATGTTTGTTTTATATATTATGTTTTATCTGTACTTTGTGTTTATATGTTTTGTATATTACCGGTATGTGTTTTAATATTATGTTTTATATACTGTATTATGTTTGATATGTTCTATTTTCTCCCCCAGGAGGAGGAGAAGATCAAGAAGAAACACAAGCACAAGAAGAAGGAGGAGCCAGGAGACAAGGACAAGGACAAGAAGAAGAAGACCAAGAAGAACGACGTGGACCAACTTGA
>CM051017.1:8299788-8317288 GCA_027704905.1 Muraenolepis orangiensis | reverse complement strand
CCAGAGGACAGCCAGGTACATGACAACATAGACACGTCAATATTCAGCGGGGGACTGTTTTGTTACTGAACGATGAAGACGTATTGAAAGCTACATTTTCCAGATGCTGTTCTTCTGTTTCTCCGTGGGTCTACAGGAGTTCTCAAGTATTGTCATTCCTGATATGTGATCTCCACACGTCTTCACTGTGTGATCACAGCTCCAATAATCACCTCCATACATCAATACATTCAACACAAAGGCGTTTGGTGGCAGAGGAACGACACCGCCGCTTGCCGAGTCCTCTGACTTCAGTGTGTGAATTTGTCTTCTTGTGCGTTTCCAGATGGCTTGATCGTGTGCCACCTGCCGTTTGGACCCACTGCGTACTTCACTCTGTACAACGTGGTGATGAGGCACGACGTCCCAGACATCGGCACCATGTCTGAAGCCTTCCCACACCTCATCTTCCACAACTTCACCTCACGCCTCGGCAGAAGGGTGAGTCGCCGGGGTCTCCTTGGTATCGGTATTATTCTTAAAGCTGCTTCGGGTGACGCTAGATCCCTAGAGGTTCAAGCTCCTGCAGCGGCCCTCTGACTGGACAGGAGCTGCTTCCACATTGTTGACCATTGAATAGTCGCCAGGTGGTGGAGCTTCTTGGCAAGCAAAAACTCTCTTACTAATGTATTCTCATATTAAACTGAAGCCACGTTGTCCCTACAGGTGTCCAACATCCTGAAGTA
Organism: Muraenolepis orangiensis; assembly: GCA_027704905.1. NCBI lineage: Eukaryota > Metazoa > Chordata > Actinopteri > Gadiformes > Muraenolepididae > Muraenolepis > Muraenolepis orangiensis. The sequence continues at coordinate 8,316,563 of CM051017.1, read as the reverse complement.
TCTGTTTCCAGTTCCCAAAGAGGACAGCAAACGAGTGATGACCTTTTCCAACCAGGAGGATTTCATTTCCTTCAGGTTAACATGACAATAAATTCAATATGACATTATAAATATTAAAGGTGCTATTGATAATGTGTATTTCAACCTTAATATTTTATTAGAGATTTGTTACAGCATAATGAACCCAATGTTCACCTGGTCTTGATCCTAATTTAATGTTGGAGCAGAAGATGAACCCACTTTATTATCCTATTGGCTCACAAGTCTTGTTAGAAAATTGAACCAAACGAGATAAGAGATAAAAACATCAGAGATAAAAAAAATTCACAATCATTTTTTTTCCCCCCACGCACCTTTCTAAAAGCTTGTGATTTGTCTACATGAAAATTGTATCAACACTACTTAAATAAGCTGTTATATTCCATGTTTGCATTGTGTACTTGCAGACATCACACCTATAAGAAAACTGACCACAAGAACGTTGTGCTGACAGAAGTAGGACCAAGGTTTGAGATGAAGTGTAAGTTGTAACCTGGACTCTCCTCTCAGTACTTTAGTTGAATATGTCTTCCAGTCCGGTCTGACTCACTAGAAGTATGTCCTTGTGTTGTAGAGGGTCTAGTGTTGTTTTGGTCACCTCCTTGTCTTCTTCAGTGTACATGATCAAGCTGGGAACCCTGGAGAATGAAGCCGCCGCTGACATCGAGTGGCGACACCACGCCTACACCAACACGGCCCGAAAGAGGAAGTTCCTCAGCGTGGAGTAGACTGCTGCCTAGTTTTTCATCGTATCTAAACGACAATAAAAAAAAGTATTTTGTCTTCATCACGTCTAAATGATGGACTGTATGTGTTGTGAATAAAACTTGACTTTGCATTGCGTTGGTTTAATGCAATTGTTTGTAACATCCATGCATCGGGTGTCATTTATGTACTCAAATATGTGTATGTATTTCTTTCATTCTGAGTAAGGAGTTGGCTAAGTTAGTTTTTTTTCATATATGAACCTGTTAACCCGTTTATTAGGGTTGAATATTGAAATGTTTTCATATATTAAAAGCAAAAAAACAATTGAATATCGTGAGTTGTTTTTTTTTCTCCCCGTAATTGAATTAAAAAACTTTCATATATTCTACATTCATTACACTAAGGGTGTAATTTCAGGACTTTTTTTGTTTTAATCTTGAGCTCATGCAAATCTAAAAATCCACTTTTTCAAGATATTAGAATATTACAAACCAAAGGAGTTCTAATAATGAAATGTTGACCTTCTGAAAAATGTTCATTTTTACATTCAATGCTTGGTGGGGCTCGTTTTGCATGAGTAACTGCATAATTGTATGTGTAATCTACAATGTATGACAGTTGCTCTTTTTGAATAAAATTGTACTACTTTTAAAAGATATTCAAATTTTCTGAGATGCCCCAGTATGTTATATTTATTATATGATATATTTGATTGTTATATGATATTTAATAGATTTTATGTATTATATATTTATTTTAGTACAGTATTATATATGTGATATTATATAATCTTGTTTTATATTAGTCTAAGTCCTTTTAACAGCTCGAGCACCTTGTGTCTGGCGCTGTCAGTGGTGGGCGGAGCCTCGACAGCCGTCCAATCGACAGCTCGTATCTCGGAGGTGTTCTGTCCAATCAGTGTCTCGTATCTCGGAGGTTCAAGATGGCGGCTCCAGGTAAGAGTTTCTGTTGAAGTCAAATAAACTACCATCAACTCTAAACCACTTTATTAACGTTCCTGATGATACATCTTCTTTACTCCACCGTCTGTAATGATTCATCTCCTTTAATCGTCCGTCAGTCATTAGTTCGTCTTCTTTAATCGTCTTTAATGTGTCGTCTGTTATCGTCAGTTTAACAACCACTAGTAGTTATGAGCCGAGGTTAGCTACCGTAGCTTAGCTCGCTAGCGTTAGCCTCCATTAGCCGAGTAGTAGCTAGCTAGCGTTACCGTGCAGAGTTTACCGTAGCTACATAATCCCGGTCTCGTGCGGCTCGCTAAACTTCGGGACGTTTAACGATTCGTAACGTTGTGACGTCACGATCCTGGAGTCACTTTGATGTCGCCACGTGACTTCCGACAGGTCTAATACTGATCTGTTATGTTTTAATTAACACATCTTAATGTCAATGTCAACTGTTTAAGTTAATCTTTGAATCAATGTCTTAATGTCATTTAAACTAGAGATACTGATGTTTTAATGAACCAGTCTTGATTAATGTCATTTAAACTAAAGCAACTGTTATCTATTTTAATTAACACGTCATCTTATGGTCCTAATGTTACTTCAATGTTAGATATACTTGTGTGTGTTTGTTGTACTCTGACCTTACTAGGTATAGTTGATTATCTTATAAAGGAACTCTGAGTTCTGGTATTTAATAAGAACTTCTTGTGTGAACTTAATTAAGAAACGTATGTCGGGATGTTGCAGTGTTTGCCACCTCCTGGTCATTAGTAATGCAGATATATACATAACAAATCTCTTTATATAGGAAGTGGACAAACACTTGACACCTGACCAAAATTCAATATTATATACATGGATTAAACATAGAAATATAATTATTATATACATAGTAATAGTATACTGCATTATATACACAGTATTATAATGCATTATTGCACATGGATTGACATGGTTGTATGCTTTACATCAGAATAGGTAAGGATTTAGAGCGTTTTAACAAAACAGGAAGCCAATTGGCTTTAGTGTTTACTAGTAAAATGTCAATGGCTAATGTTGTGCACACGTAGTCACTAAGAACATAATTTACATAAACAAGTTTGTTTGAAGTTCTACAACTAATATCTGGGGGGAACCAGTTTGTTCTCTATTGGTTTGTGTAGTCCTTCTAGTATCTACTGCAGTACCAGTACCTGTCCATTTGACCAGGTGTTTCTCCATGTGTTTGTGTAGTCTTTCTAGTTTTTACTGCAGGGCCAGTAATGGTCCATTTGACCTGGTGTCCATTACATGGTACTAATGGTGACATGGTTGTTAGGTTCCAGGTGAAGCCTCTCTCATTCCTGGATCCCAAGTGCATGAAGCTCTCTGGAGGTTGACGTGTCCCAGTACTGCCTCCCCTGCTCCTCCCGGCACCATGTCCTCCACCTCCTCCTCCTATTCATCCTCAGGAGAAACCAGTCCTGAGGATGCCCCGCGTGGTGGGGGCACCATCAGGGTATACCTGCCCAACAAGCAGAGGACTGTGGTGAGATAAACTAATACAGCCTTACTATTGAAGCACTAGTTACATGGGTGGTTTGAAACCAGAACCCTTGAGCTCAGTCACTCTCACCACTAGACTACCCTGTTTAGCAGACCGCTTTATCCAAACCTACTGGTAATGTGGATGCATGCAGGTTGAGGATGCCAACATCCCAGTGCACCCTAACCACTACCTACATGTAGACACAAGGGTCTCCAACTACGCGCACCCTAACCACTATCTACATGGGTCTCCAACCCAGTGCTCCCTAACCACTACTCCATCCTCTCCTAGTGTTTAAATCTAGAATTAGAGCAGTGCCCCTGATTGTCATTTGAAGTGTTAAACCCGTTATATTTCACAGCCTGTCTGGGAGAAAGCGGGTGTGTGGGCGCCTCATCACTTGTTATGCGCTGTGAAACATGATGGGCATCGTCTTTTAGTTTAATATTATAATTTATTGGATTTTGATGTAGTTGAGTCAACTTTTAAAGTGGCTGAATTGTATTGTCAACAGTTTTTGAGTGATGTCAGTACACCTTAGCCATTCAGAGAAGGGACTCTGTTTCAGTTAGTCTGTTTCACATGTCACTGTCCCACATGTCACTGTCCCCTGGTGCAGGTTACTGTCCGGCCTGGCCAGACTGTGTACGACAGCTTGGATAAAGCTCTGAGGATGAGGGGTCTGACTCAGGCCTGCTGCGCCGTGTTCCGCCTCCTCGAAGGGTGAGAGACCGCATCGTTTTCAGCATAATTCTCTATGGTTATGGTTAGTTAGGGTTTGTGTGGGAATCGGTAGATTGGCTTTGGAACGGTGTTGCACTGGTGAATCAGAAGCATGTTCAGCTAAATACTAGATGGATATATCTTCTTCTTGTGTCATGTGGTCCCCTAGTCGTAAGAGGCTGACAGAGTGGAACACGGACATCACTCCTCTAGTAGGAGAAGAGCTGCTGGTGGAGGTCCTGGACGACGTCCCGCTCACCATGCACAACTTTGTAAGTAGCGCTACGGGATCTGTCTGCGTCGATGTTCTAGAATGCTATTTCATGTTCTTGCTCATCCTGAACACTCTCCAGGTACGGAAGACGTTTTTCAAGTTGGCCTACTGTGACTTCTGCCACAAGTTCCTCTTCAATGGCTTCAGGTGTCAGACTTGTGGCTACAAGTTTCACCAGCACTGCAGCAGCAAGGTGCCCACGGTTTGCTTGGACATGGACACCATCACCAAACGGTAGGTACCATAGGACCACTTCTGGTATGCATCACCCTTCTGATACCATAGGACCTAGATGACTCTGCTAAGATGCAAATGTATTTGTCAACCTGGCGATACAAGTGTCATTTGGTCTAGTCTCACCTGGTCTAGTGACACCCAGCTAGCATTGACACATCTAGCTTGCCATCAACATCATGTTTGTGAGCCCCTGGGATACACTGAAAGGTAACGCTGTTCAATCAAAGGCCACATATGTATCAACGTTTATATAATTTGATTGTTTTGTGATTTCTTGTTCTGATGCGTTCACACCTGTGTGCAGGTTTAAAACCAATACCTGTACAGATGAATACCCCCAGATATCCATACTGCTGCCAGATCCCTCTGCCACTCAGAGTGACTTTGCCTTGACCCCTGACCCTGCTGGGTGAGAACCTCTTGTGTTGACTGATACTTTAGTCACTTTTGACTCTTGCTGACTATTTCTTTAGACACTTGTTGACTGCTGCTAACCCGTCTGTCCTCCAGAATGGATCTGCTGTCTCCCTCCTCGGCCTTCCCCTTTCCCACGCCGGGGGGAGACGGACAGTCCCTCCAGCGCCACCGTTCCACCTCCACACCCAACGTCCACATGAGCAGTGTGGGGCCGGTAGATGCCAGCATCATAGAGGTAGGAGAGACCCCTAACACCAGGTTAACATGTGGTCGTTCTGGACAACATGGTTGGACATTATTGTTGGACGAGGCAAAAATTATGGAATTAAAATGAAATGACTGGGAAATAAAATACCAATTAAAGGGCAAACCGTGGTGAACTGCTGTGTTTGTCTTCTCTCTTAGGAAGCACTAAAGAACTACAATGCAACAGGTAAGGACTCTTAAAGAGTGACCCTAACGAACCTCTGTCTGACTCCACTGAGACTTACTGTCGGTGGTGTTCCTTAGGCCCCGAGCCCTCACCCAAACCCTCCACCAGCCCTCCCTCGTCGCTGGGCTCCCCCGGGAGGAGACCCCCCAAGTCGCCCTCGGAACACAAGGAGCGCAAGCCCTCCTCCTCGTCCTACGACGACAAGAAGAAAGTGGTAGGTGGCCTTCACACTTGGCGTCATCCGGTCGACTCATCCAAAGCTGCTGATTTGACTGTATGCTATGATGGTTCTGTGAGGCTGAGAACCATCAAAGCATGTCCTCAAAAAAAAGTCTCTACAAAAAAAGTTCAAGTGCTTGCGTTGAAGCCTGACCTAATAAAAACAACCAGTCAGAGTACAGAAGAAGTAGCTACAAGAATCTGAAATGGTAGCAATAGTTTGTTAAATAACATGTTTTTCCAGTAGATGTATCACAGTAGAGTGCTTTCTAAAGTTCCACACCGATAGTTCAGCTCTAGAGACTAGAGCTCAACCACTACTAGCTAGATTATTACAGGTGGGCTTGTGAGGTGTTTGAGGAGGCTATGTGTGTGTCCCAGCACCGCGGTGGCTACCGAGACTCCAGCTACTACTGGGAGGTGCACCCCCGGGAGGTGACTATTCTAAAGAGGATCGGCTCGGGCTCCTTCGGCACAGTGTTCAGAGGCAAGTGGCACGGGGATGTGGCCGTCAAGATCCTCAAAGTCACAGAGCCCACCCCGGAGCAGCTGCAGGCTTTCAAGAACGAGATGCAGGTCCTGAGGTAAGCTCTGCTAGGTGGGGTTAAATTGTCGTAGTTCATACTGCGGGAGAGAATGGGAAGTAAGCATTCTATTGTACTTGTTGCATATGGCAAATAAAACTCTTGAATCCTTGAGCAAGATGCCCTACCTACCTTAAGATTCAAGATTCCAGATACTTTATTTTTTTTAAGTACCATGGAATGCTTACTCCCATTCACTCCCACAGTATACATGTTACAATACTATACTAACCCCACTATACGCAAGAAAAGGAACAATAAACGGACTAATGGTTAATGTATACATATGACGGATGGTGCAATGACCTGCATCTGAAGTGTTTGCTTTGGATAACGATGTCCTCTTCTTCACACGCTACTACACAGGAAGACGCGTCACGTCAACATCCTGCTTTTCATGGGCTACATGACCAAGCCCAACTTTGCCATCATCACACAGTGGTGTGAAGGGAGCAGTCTGTACCGGCACCTCCATGTCACCGACAGCAAGTTTGACACTATGAGGCGTATCGACGTGGCCAGACAAACGGCACAAGGCATAGAGTGAGTCTCCTGCCTCACTCTCCCCCCCCGCGTTATGATCGACATGATGATGATGATGATGATGATGAGAGGTGAAGGTCAATCCTCCTGGGATTGTGAAACAACATTAGCAGAGAATTTGGACCTTTTGCAAGGTCCTGAATCGCCTGGATTTTAGTTATATTGGCTTTTTAATCAAATCAAATGTGCACCAAGCTATAGCAAATCATCTCATATTGTTTACAATGTAAGCGTTTCAACTTTTTTACAGTTCACTTAATTATGTTTCCGGTTTAGTTATCTCCATGCCAAGAATATCATCCACAGAGACCTCAAATCTAACAGTATCCTTTCTACAAGTAACTAGGTGATGGTAATGTCTCTACATTTTTGTATTCATTTCGTCGTAGAGCATTGAATGTGAGGGAACGTAAGCGATGGCACGTCTGTCTTGCATCTATCTAGCTGCTGCAACTATAGTTCTACCATTACAAAGAACTTAGTCCTACCCCTACAACCATATCCTGGGTGTAAGGGTAGATACAATCGGTAATTAAAAAAAATCCAATCCCTCTTCAGAGATGAGGGCAGGTAGCTTTCGGCAGTGCTGCCGGCATTTCTGCTAAATCAACACATTGCATTTTTTTTTGCCCCGCACCGAGAAAAGTCTTGTGTATTTTGCGTCATCTGATCGGCTCTTGAATCGACCGCGGCCGATTTAACCGGAGCCTATTAGTCAACAATATGGGCAGTATCATATTTAGTCACTATGGGGCCCCAGTATATGTTCCGTGGCTGTCTATACTTGGTGGTGGTGGTATTCCTCAAGTATCCTCTAGATATCTTCCTCCACGAGGGCTGGACCGTGAAGATCGGGGACTTCGGCCTGGCCACAGTCAAGTCCCGGTGGAGCGGGTCCCAGCAAGTGGAACAGCCCAGTGGGTCTATCCTCTGGATGGTGAGATGGTTTTAAAGGACTACCTTTTCGTGACTCCTGGCCTACATCCGCTCTGATGTTTATGTATTTATATCGTTACGTCTGTTTGCTGTCAACTTTTTTCAAAACCATATTGAATCTCCCATTGACTTTACCTGTTTTGACCTGTGACCCTGTTCGCTAAACCCCTGAGGGATGTTTTGACCTTTGACCTCTGACCCTGTTCTCTAGCCTCCTGAGGGATGTTTTGACCTTTTACCCTGTTCTCTAGCATCCTGAGTGATGTTTTGACCTGTAACCCTGTTGCCTAGGCCCTTGAGAGATCTTTTAACCCGTGACCCTGTTCTCTAGGCTCCTGAGGTGATCCGCATGCAGGACCCTAACCCGTACACATTCCAGTCGGACGTCTATGGCTACGGTGTGGTTCTGTTTGAGTTGATGTCCGGAGCGCTGCCATACTCAAACATCAACAACAGAGACCAGGTGACTCCACCATTCCTCCTGTCTACTAGAGAGAATAAACACGTAGACTATAGTCCACTCCACGGGTGTTTTCTGGCCGTGAGAATCTTTCAGTATCTCATGATTTGATTATTTGGGTCACAATTTAGTTCAAAATCGGTTCTCCTTTCAAAACAATTCTGGTTTCAGTACATCAGGGAACTCATTTCAGGATCTGCTCCAGTTTGCTGTGTGGTTAAAGTGGTAAAAGCATCACTAAAGTGTGTACAAGATTATGTTATGGAGTTTTTATATGTGAAAAATGTAATAGAAACTGATCAGTAATGTAAACACACAAAGGCAAATCGAAGACAGAATCAGAATGCCGTTAATATCATCTAGTCCAAGTACAACAATGTTGTATAACACCAAAGAGAGCCTCCATTACTCCCTAACGGAAAAAAAATGATTCCAAGAAGATAAGAATCTCGATTCTTGTTGTTTTTCATACACTCCTAGTGCTTACAGACTGTATCTTTATGGGTCCTGACCTACCTTGCAATTTCCCTTGTTTCCTCAGCTCATCTTCATGGTGGGCCGTGGCTACCTGTCCCCAGACCTCAGTAAGCTGTACAGCACGTCACCCAAGTCCATGAAGAGGCTCATCATCGACTGTCTGAAGTTCAAACGAGACGAGAGACCTCTGTTCCCACAGGTGACACGTGAAGGACCTTTGGTCTCTGGTTCATCCCCTCTGCCTTAGACTCCATGTTAACCAGGCTAACTGGTATCACTGCAGTCATGTTAACCGGGCTAACTGGTATCACTGCAGTCATGTTAACCGGGCTAACTGGTATCACTGCAGTCATGTTAACCGGGCTAACCGGTATCACTGCAGTCATGTTAACCAGGCTAACCGGTATCACTGCAGTCATGTTTACCAGGCTAACTTGTGTCACTGCAGTCATGTTTACCGGGCTAACTTGTGTCACTGCAGTCATGGTAACCAGGCTAACTGGTGTCACTGCAGTCATGTTTACCAGGCTAACTGGTGTCACTGCAGTCATGTTTACCAGGCTAACTGGTGTCACTGCAGTCATGTTTACCGGGCTAACTGGTGTCACTGCAGTCATGTTTACCGGGCTAACTGGTGTCACTGCAGTCATGTTTACCAGGCTAACTGGTGTCACTGCAGTCATGTTTACCAGGCTAACTGGTGTCACTGCAGTCATGTTTACCAGGCTAACTGGTGTCACTGCAGTAATCACTATCCTATCTTTAGGTTTATTTGATGTGAAGAACATTGCATTATTTTAGAATGATTGTTCTTAATGGCATTAGGAGGCTATGTCATGAAATAAAGTTGTTACTTTTCCGCCACGCCCACCCACATGAATTATGATGAGAGGATCAGTAGTTCTACTATAACAAGATAGGACTGCTGGATCAGAGGTTGTGCAGTAACACAGTAAGACTGCTGGATCAGAAGTTCTACTATGATGCAGAAGGACTGCTGGAGCCCAGATTCCACCAGACCATAAACTTCTATAATGTAGTCATTTCCAAGGTGTATCTAATGAGATGCTTGATGCTCCTCCAGATCCTGGTGTCCATGGAGCAGGTGCAGGACCTGCTGCCTAAGATCGAGCGCAGTGCCTCGGAGCCCTCGCTTCACCGTGCCGTGCACGCGGAGGACCTCAACCCCCTGCTGTTCCACACCACCAGGTTCATGCCCCTCTGAGTCACACGGCAACCCGTCGTCCCTACCCAGGACCGGAGAGGACGGACCAGGAGACCACCACTCACACACATGTGTTGAACTTCTCTTCTGAGGGTTTTGTTTTGGTAATGAGCAGCGGATGCTCCCACTGCCGGTACCAGACGACGGGCTGTTGAGCCATTCCTCCACCCGGGCCTCCGCCCTCACACTTTTCCGTTTCACTGGGCCCTCTCTTTTTTTTTTTTTGTGCTCAAGAGTCTTCTGGGACAGCCTGGGTTTTAAAAGCAGTTTTTAAAATATTTTCTTCTCTGTATTTATTGTCCCATCACCGTGATAATACGTCAGTAACATGCAGTCTTGGCAGGACATCTTGTTGCTGCTATTCACCAGTGATGATAAAAACGAATAACTTGTCTTGCTGGTGTCTGCAGTACTCCCCAAGACTTTTTTTTTTTTTTTTTAAAGACTCTTTTAGGGTTGAGTGTGTTTGTGTGTGTGGTGATGAAAGTCTTAATAGATATATACACACAGCTCCTAGTGAGTGTTGTTTTTTTTCTACTTGTAGTACTGTACCTGCACATGGTAGTTGTATGTGAGTCCTACAATGCACATAGTCATCCGCTGTGGAGTAGGGTTAGTGAGTCGACTCTTTCGAATGCCTGAGGATTATTTTGAACACTTCAAAAGACGTTTTTTGACCTGACTCTTTTGAACTCTTTCAGAGGGTTAATATGGAGTGCCCCCCCCCCTCCTTTCCCCAACCAAAACATCGACCACAAGATGGTCTTCATTCTCTGCACATTCAAGGGAGTTAAAATTGATGTCATGAAAGTCTGTTTCAATGGTTTTGTCAGGAGAGGGTCTTTTTGTAGAAGAACTGGATGCTCTCAAATTTCTTTCTTTCTTATAAGAAGCCGACGCTGCACCTTTTGATTTAAATTTTTTTGAATTTTTTCTTTTTTTTGATTTTTCTTTTCTTTTTAATGTTTAAAAAAAGGTGCACTGTCCTGGCTAAATCACAAGGTAACATGGGCAAAGTAATATATATGGAAAGATTACTACTTTTATATCTAATAACAAAATATTTAATGCATTTGAAACCTAGTCTGAAGGACTATACATTTTTAATAAATGAGTTCATTTTCTACCCTTTCAGACAAGCGTCGTAAGGAATACATTGAAGCTCACAGAAACTAAGGCTGAACTTATTTTTCATGGAGAAATTTGAAAAACGCCGTTAAAAAAACTATTGTAAAAGAACGATTCTCTGTACAGGACTCTCAGCACTGTAGTGTTCTGCTGTCTCATTGTATCCCACGGAGGTCTTGAACGTGGCTCAAACCAGCAGCCTCATGAAACTTCTGGATGTGGTCAGGATATAGGAAACGCAACAATGTATTCCATGTAGTACTCTTTTCTCTCAAGTGAATGCTGGTCATCCAATGGTGAGGACCCACTAGACCGCCGTCTTAATGCACACCTGCTGACGTAATCATTCTCAACGCTATCCTCTCTTTAACAACTAGGTATATCTTGTTGACTATTTAAACGTACCGATTCTATTTGGCTTAGCAATGTAACTGTTTTGTTTTTCTACATTTGGGGCGGTGGTTGGTTTTCTACCAGGTTACTCTTTAACCACATGGTTGAAGGGCTGTGTTGTTACAGGAGGGCGGTCACTTTTTCCCTAAACAAACATGAATACAGGCTTTGGCCAGCAGGACCACTTCTGTCATTTTCATCACGTCATCTAGAAGCTGCTTCCCCTCATTTTTTTTATACTTGGTCTCATCAGATGGAAGTTATCCACCGAATACTTGGTCAGACTGTTCTTGACTAATATAAGCCATAATGACTTTCATACTAACAGGGTTTTGCCTTATGAGGGCTAGTAACTTGGGGTCCTGTAACGTTACACATGTCCTACATTCCATCAGGGTCCAGTAACGTCATGGTCCTGTAACATCAGGGTCCTGTAACGTGACATCAGGGTTCAGTCCTTCAAGACTGACGCTTCTCTCCCCTGTTGGTTTGAAGAGTTGTGAGCACAGGGCTGAAAGGCTTACTGTAGTCCATCTGCTGCTAAACGGGAACCACGCGTTCAGGTTCCAGCAAGTAGCCATAAGAACACTTTTATTTTGGTGGCCCCTCTCTGTTGTAATATGACTAAATGTGTGTGTGGTGGGATTGTGTGTGTTTTGTCGTTCTGCGAACCTTGTGATTTCTATTCCATATTGTACCTATTGTAGTTACGGATGGACAGCAGAACCTTCACGTGACCCTGGTGGAACCGTGACCATGGTGGAACTGCCGCAAAACCATGGTGTGTCAAATGCGTCATCATAGTAGAACCATCACGTCACGGTTGACCATAGTGGAACTGTCCCGTGGCCGTGGTGTGGCGGTGCTCACCTATAGCTCACAACTTTTCTTTCTGGTGTCTGAAGGCAACCTGTGCAGGTGTTTTAACTCCAAAAGTTTGGAGACTGGGAGCAGAGGGGCTGGATACCCTCATTACCTTTAGACTCATGAGACTTTACTCTTTAAAACTGAGACTTTACACTCTTTAAGACCCATGGGACTTTAGAGTCTCTCTTGAGTCTTCATGTCTTTAGACTCATGAGTCTTCATGTCTTTGGTCTGGTCTTGTTTTTCTGTCTCCACGTTTCTGCTTTTTCTCATATTTATTGATGTCTGCAGACGTCAAGGATATTTTAGGTGGATTAAATGTTTACTTGAGGGTTGGGTGTTTTGGCCTTTCTTATGTGGTACTGTCTAGACCTGCTCTAACCCTAACACCTGGTACAACATCCAGGTGGAACACTTCAGTGGTTGGTAATCGTTGCGCACAGGGTTTCACTACAGTGACCTCTTCCCCCCATTTACCATTTTTAAATACAGTAACAGAAATTAATTTTAAAAGGAGACAGCAAGTTAAACTTGTGGGAGTAGATGTATGGTGAGACTAACGGTTAGAGTGACTAAAGAATGACAGATCTTTAGAACTCTTGTGATGGTCTTCAGAAGACATTTACAAGGACGAGGCTGTTATTGGTTAGAATGTATAGTTCAATGTTAGTAGTACTCATGGACGACATATCTCATGAAAATGGAGTTTTGAATGCATTACCAGCATTTTGATCAGAGGTCTAGAGAAGGACAAGGTCCACGTTACTGTAATGTCCACCTGAGAAGATGTACACGCCCTCCCCTCTCCTACCATCACACCATCCCCTCCCCTCTCCTCTCCACCCCATCACACCCTCTCCTCTCCTGACCCCATCGCACCCTCTCCTCCAACACACTCTTCCCTCTCCAACCACATCACGCCCTCTCCTCTCCCCCAACATGAGGTTTGAAGTCTGACTCAAACTACAAGGAACACAAGGTGTGTTTCACAGAAGCAACCTTAAGAGATATCTGAGTAGGGTTCTATCTGAGTAGGGTTCTATCTGCATATGTTTTAGGTAAATTGCAATAAGCTGTCTATAGTTCTGATGATCAGGGGTGTTCAGTTTGCAATAAGTGGTGTATCTGCTCTGTACAGTTACTTTTTTTAATTAAAAAATGTACTTTCTATTTTTTGTGTGGTTTCAAGAGAAAAGTATTTTAAATGTAAAGGAAATCTTAGTTTCTTTTTTTTTTTTTTTAGCTTAAAATATTGATGCAGGATTCTTTAAATAAAACTGTAATACTAATGAGTTTGTATTATCTCCGTTCTTCCTTTTCATGAATCTTGGTTTTCTTTCCCTCGTCTCTCTTATAACACAATAACCGACTGATCTAAAGATCTGGACGTTCTGGGAGGAAGAGGAAGTGGTTTGCGTTCACAGCCGTGCAGACTGGTTACGAAACCAAAAAGCTCAACATCAGTCATGTCAGGTAATGGGCCTTATTCATTTATTTGACAGTTTAATTCATTTTTAAAGACAGCATGTTGTATACATTCTATTGTATTGGAGTTATGATTAAAAAGGTTCTATGGTTCACATACAATAATTAATTCTAGAAAAAAAACACTCAAAGCTTCAATAGGAATTCACAGCACACACCGCCCAAGCAACCAAAATCATTGATGGTCTTTTCATATAACACTTTTAATTATACTAGTGTATAGTGTATTATGTAATACACTTTTATTATACTCGTAAATATAACACTGGACAGTATTGGATTATTTCAAATGTGGTTTCACACATGATGAAGCCAACTCGTTGACATTGACGTTCATGGGATGGACATGGTCATGTAATTACAAGACAGACTCATAGAAGTAATTATTTGGAGTTAATCCATCTCATGGTTTGACTTTATGGCGTTTCTGTAATCTTGCGCCCCCTGTGGGCAAAGTGGTGCCAAGCACTTACTGAAATTGACACGGACAAAATCTTTTGCTGTCTACACCAAATATTTGATACTTTAAGGATCTCTTCTATGTTCGTACCGAGGCCCTGGGGTCTTCTGAAGCGGAGTTGTGATTGATAGAATAATGTTCGCTCATGTCAATAATTGAATCTCTGCATAACTCCATTTAAAGGAATATATGTCCTTTTTTTTTTATACACTTCCATAACTTTTAATCAGGCAGTTCCATTTAGCATATGTGCCAAGATTTTGTGAGTTTTCCTTAAACTCTCCCTGTACAGAGAAATCTATCCAGGCGGCCTTTATGGGTCAAAATGTTCAGCGTGTCATTTAAGGCTTAGTATTTGGGGCGTGTTTAACCTTGACTGCAACTCATAGCGCCCCCTATGGGCCAAGTGGTACCAAACCTTTTTCAGACCTACTTACCAGGAGTCCATATGCCATTGGAAAAAATTTAAAACTTTTGAGCAATCTGATGGAGCTGTAGGCTTTACCAATTCAAAAATAAAATAAATAAAAAGTGTCAGGACTGTCTAGAAGCAGGACTCCATGGTGGATATGAAGGAGTGTGGTCTCTACAGCTTGTAGCCCAGTCCAGATCTGCTGATGTGGCAGAAGAGCGTCATGGAGAAGCACATTCCCAGGACCTGTTGGCAAACCAAAACGTATTAAGTGTTAAGTGTGTCCAAAAAAGCTGAACATTTGCCCTTCGTATTCTTACCAGCATCTATTGGAAGGAAACACACCAGAGCACACATGTATGAGCTTGTTCCAATCCAAAGGTCAGGACACAAACCTTGATGTTCTCCTGACCTGGCTAGGCTGGTGGTGTATAAGTGTGTGTGTGGGGTCTGCTCACCTCAATGACACACAGGATGATCACACTGACACCCGTGGTGATGAAGTTCTGATCAAACCAGTTCTTCAGCACACTCAAGCAGCCCTTATGTGAAGAACCAAAAACACTCATTAGCTGTAATGTCCCAGACCCCCCCCCCCCCTCCTATCATCAGTTTATATAATATATAATGATATATATATTTAATATTTGTCGTATTTTGGTTGCGTTTGTGGCCGGGTGCCAAAGTAATTCTGGATAATGTAGGAAAATGACCAGAGCAGATCAGAAGCCTGATGAGAGACCAATGTAGCACAGACACTCCACATATTGGAAACCTGATCCACTAAGTGTGTTGTGTGTTCCCTGTACCTTGTCGTGGTACCGGTACTGTGAATCAGAACACGGGTGTGTCTGGCAGCAGGAGTTAGGTGCATTGTTCCCCCGGTCTGTCCAGTTGTGGACTCCACAACAATGAAACTGAAATAGAACCGTAGACCAATAGCGGACGTTTTTACACTTCATGTACTGTTATAAGCAAGCCTATGAGCTACCTATCATGCATCAGGGTGGACACTCTCACTTATGATGTCACCAGTGGATGGTTTGAAGGGTTTTAAGTGACTCACCGTCTCTTGGACCAGGTCCCAGTCACCCTTCATATTTGTTGAATTTTTGGCGTTTTCCAAACTCTGGTTCAGTTCGTTCTCCAGCTTACCTGCGATCTAAACAGAGCAAGTGTGAGCTGTCTTGGACCAGGACAATATTGACCTTTTTTTTATCATCTTTTTCTTTATAGTAAACTAATAGAATGAGGTGTCCTACCTCTTTATCATAGACACATAGGAGGTATCTTACATCTGTATAGTAGACTAATATAATAAGGTGTCCTACCCCCTTTATGATAGACTTATATAATCAGGTGTTCAATCTCTTGGACCAATCGGTGTCCTACATCGTTATAGTTGACCAATAGAATGAGGTGTCCTACCGCATCATCGTAGACCAATAGGAGGCAGGCGGCGGCCAACTCCACCAGCATCAGGACCAGCAGCAGGAGGAAGAACTGTGGATGGATGTTCATGATATATATATATATATATATATAGATATATAGATATATCTAGAGATAGATATATCTAGAGATAGATATATCTAGATATATCTAGATATCTAGATATATCTAGATATATAGATATATCTAGATATAGATATATCTAGATATATAGATATAGATATATATGTGTCCAACGGGGGGTTGGACTTCCCAATCGCGACTGCCCCCCCCCCCCCCCCCCCGTTGGACTTCACGATCGCGACAACCGGCTTCCCCCCCCCCCCCGTTGGACTTCACGACGTTCGCGATCGCGACATACCTCCCCTCCCCCCCCTGTTTTTGAAACATGACCGGTAAGTTTCGAATTTGTCCGGTATAATAAAATATGTCCGGACATTTGACCGGCAAGAAGAAATCCTAGCGGAAACCCTGATATATATATATATTCAATATATATCCAATATCCATCTAACCTATGACGCTGAAATCTTTTTGTTTGACCCCACACTTTTTGGACCCCACACTTCATTTTTTGGACCAAGCTCTTGCAAAAACAAAAACGGAAAAGGTGGCAATATGAATTTTTGAGTCATCTGTGAGGCTGATGCTGCCCTTTTGGCAATAAACACAGTGGTTGTCTGCTGTGTACGGCGGGTATGTCTATGCTAGGTTATCTGTATGTGGCAGCACTTTATACTTTTGACCCTGCGTTGTGATTGGTATCGCCGAAGTATCGCCCTCCAATCCTAACCCACCAACCATATC
>CM051017.1:8279947-8299718 GCA_027704905.1 Muraenolepis orangiensis | reverse complement strand
ACTGAGGACCCTCTAGTTGGAGGTATGGTCTACTGAGGACCCTCTAGTTGGAGGTATGGTCTACTGAGGACCCTCTAGTTGGAGGTATGGTCTACTGAGGACCCTCTAGTTGGAGGTATGGTCTACTGAGGACCCTCTAGTTGGAGGTATGGTCTACTGAGGACCCTCTAGTTGGAGGTATGGTCTACTGAGGACCCTCTAGTTGGAGGTATGGTCTACTGAGGACCCTCTAGTTGGAGGTATGGTCTACTGAGGACCCTCTAGTTGGAGGTATGGTCTACTGAGGACCCTCTAGTTGGAGGTATGGTCTACTGAGGACCCTCTAGTTGGAGGTATGGTCTACTGAGGACCCTCTAGTTGGAGGTATGGTCTACTGAGGACCCTCTAGTTGGAGGTATGGTCTACTGAGGACCCTCTAGTTGGAGGTATGGTCTACTGAGGACCCTCTAGTTGGAGGTATGGTCTACTGAGGACCCTCTAGTTGGAGGTATGGTCTACTGAGGACCCTCTAGTTGGAGGTATGGTCTACTGAGGACCCTCTAGTTGGAGGTATGGTCTACTGAGGACCCTCTAGTTGGAGGTATGGTCTACTGAGGACCCTCTAGTTGGAGGTATGGTCTACTGAGGACCCTCTAGTTGGAGGTATGGTCTACTGAGGACCCTCTAGTTGGAGGTATGGTCTACTGAGGACCCTCTAGTTGGAGGTATGGTCTACTGAGGACCCTCTAGTTGGAGGTATGGTCTACTGAGGACCCTCTAGTTGGAGGTATGTTCTACTGAGGGCCCTCTAGTTGGAGGTATGTTCTACTGAGGGCCCTCTAGTTGGAGGTATGGGGTCGACTGGTGGCCCTCTAGTCTTAATGTAAAGCACTAAAGTTACGACAAATATTATATTGTTATAATTATTATATTATTATTATTATTATTATATATTATTATTATTATTATTATGTATTGGTTATCACTGTATTCATGATGCTGCTGCACTACTGTCACTTTAGCCCAGTTCAACACATATCATACGTATCATCCATCAGCCACATCATTGTTATTTTCATTGTGTTACAGTATTTTTATAGTATTGTTTTAGAAAAGTCATACTGCGAGAGGGAATGGGGAGTAAGCGTTCCATTGCATATGGCAAATCAAAAATCTTGAATCTTATGAAGTGCCATAGGTCGGGTTGCTCCTGCGTTTCTATTTCACTTGATTATTGGTTCTTTCCTACTCTTCTCTTACATTGACTGTGATGTTTGTCAAATATGATACTCCTACAAACCAATCATCTAGGATCAGTAAACGTATAGATCTCTTTATATATGATGTCATGAACAAACTGCTTACCTCGTGAGATGTTTCGCTGAACTTGGTTGGAGTTTCTGACTAATGAAGAACCAGAGTATTTAACTGCTAGTATCTACTTCCTGAAGTGAACCCCTCGCGCTTTCAATTCCTCTTTCATGGGATGGAAAACATTGTCTATATATAATATATACCAATATACCATTATTAGTCGTGAAAGAGAATAAGTTGGCAACGGTATCTGACACCTGTACATTTACATGTATTTATCTATTTATATGTATTATCTATATAGTTCTATTTTTCTATCTGTGTATTATCTATTACTATTTGTATGAAGTAATGTAAAGTCAGATCACTGGGCCATAAACAAGGAAATGAGATATGCTAAAACCAAACTGGTGTAAACGCCTATCCCTGTCATGCTTCGTTTACACCACCTGCAACTTTACACCACCTACCCCAGTTACACCGTTTACATGGGAGCCAGAGAAGACTCCACTCAAACTAGAGACTTTATTGTGATTCTTCACACATTTACACCACAATGATGTTGGTAGCGTTAAACATCCACATAAATACACAGGACAGGAAATGACACAACGTTATGAAATAAATAAAAATAAACACATGAGTAGAGACAGAAAAGTGGATCGTCAAATATCTCCAAAGAACTGCAAACCTCCAGTTTATCAAACCGTATAACCCTCACTTGGACAGAACTGTTTACCGTTTATATTATTAATTCATATTATTCAACAGCAGTCCCTTTGACTTTCAGGAATTTTAAGTGTCATTAAAGAACAGAAGAGACCTTTGGGCTGGGACTCAACACACTGACCGCTACACTATCCTAGGATATGACTATAGAAATGACTATTACTATGACTATTTAGCGGTCTGGTTCAGCTGTATCCCAGGCGGTTCCGTTTGAAGTGGCAGAACAGCGGAACCGTGAAACACAGGCAAGCCAACTGGAAAGAAAGAGACAGAGAATGCATTATGAACACACTTTATGTTCATAATTATATCATCTCATCTCATGTCGGTTTATAAAATCCTACTTTATTAGGAATGAAGAACATTAGATATCAAGTTCAATCTTAACATGACCCTAATGTTCATTCGTAATTTGAAACTATTATGTTAATTAACATGATCATAGTAACATAATAACAGGACATTGGTATTAATTTGACCAAAACTCTTAAATTTGGAGGGTTAAATTTTATATACATCGCCCAGGGAGCAGTGTATGGGGTCTGGTGCCTTGCTCAAGGGCACCTAGACAGTGCCCAGGTGTTTTGGGGGCTTGAACTGGTGACCTTCTGGTTCCCAAGCCCCAAGTCCCGACACACTGAGCTATCCTGCCACCCCAATGCCTATTCCCTGAGGCATTGCAACTGGAAGCCTGACGCTTTTATTTAGAACGTTTATTTGAATGACCTCACCTGGATGATGAAGAGGGCGACCACGCCTGCTCCGGTGCTCCGGAAGTTGTGAGAGAACCAGAACCTCAGCTTCAGCAGACAGCCCTAAAAAACACAACTAGAACCATTCTTTATCGAGTTGTACCCCATAGTCTGATGATGTATGGAACTGTTACTTTGACATGCATTTATTATTAAACATGTAGTGCCTACCTCTGAACAGTATGTATTAGTAAACATCATGTAGTACCTACCTCTGAACTGTATGCATTAGTAAACATCATGTAGTACCTACCTCTGACCAGTTGTCCAGAGGGGCGCTGTCATTACACTTATCCATACTGCAGCAGGAGGCTGGAGTGTTGCCCTGCCAGTCAGCCTCCCCGTGGACACCACAGCACTGGAACTAATACATGATATACTTATTATACTATGTTATAATTATTATACTATGTTTTACTTTTACTTACTATATTATACTTCATCGTGCACCATGGACACCACAGCACTGGAACTAACACATATACCAGGTCTGGTTCTCCGCCCCCAGGTGTGGTTCCCCACCTACCAGGTACTGGAGAGCGTTGAAGTCCTTCCGGAGGGTGTGGTTGGTGTCTGGGGCGGCATCTCTCAGGACCTCCAGACTCTCCATCAGGTTACTCTCTAAGTAGCTGTCAATCTGCAGGGAGGACACGCCCTTCAGACCTCAGGGTACAGGGAGGACACGCCCCTTGGACCTCAAGGTACAGGGAGGACACGCCCCTTGGACCTCAAGGTACACGGAGGACACGCCCCTCAGGGTACAGGGAGGACATGCTCCTTGGACCTCAGGGTACAGGGAGGACACGCCCCTCAGGGTAAAGGGAGGACATGCTCCTTGGACCTCAGGGTACAGGGAAGACATGCCCCTCGGACCTCAGGGTACAGGGAGGACACGCCCCTTGGACCTCAAGGTACAGGGAAGACATGTCCCTTGGACCTCAGGGTACAGGGAAGACACGCCCCTTGGACCTCAGGGTACAGGGAGGACACGCCCCTCAGGGTACAGGGAGGACATGCCCCTCAGGGTACAGGGAGGACACGCCCCTCAGGGTACAGGGAGGACACGCCCCTTGGACCTCAGGGTACAGGGAGGACACGCCCCTCAGGGTACAGGGAGGACATGCCCCTCAGGGTACAGGGAGGACACGCCCCTCAGGGTACAGGGAGGACACGCCCCTCAAGGTACAGGGAAGACACGTCCCTTGGACCTCAGGGTACAGGGAAGACACGCCCCTTGGACCTCAGGGTACAGGGAGGACACGCCCCTCAGGGTACAGGGAGGACATGCTCCTTGGACCTCAGGGTACAGGGAAGACATGCCCCTCGGACCTCAGGGTACAGGGAGGACACGCCCCTCAGGGTACAGGGAGGACACGCCCCTCAAGGTACAGGGAAGACACGCCCCTTAGACCTCAGGGTACAGGGAGGACACACCCCCTCAGGGTACATGGAGGACACACCCTCAGGGTACAGGGAGGACACGCCCCTCAGGGTACAGGGAGGACACCCCGTTCGGACCTCAGGGTACTTTCAACTGTTTTTAACATTCAGACATAAACCTACCTTCAGCTTGATGTGTCTAATATGTGTGTCTCTATATATTCTAATATCGAATCAATAACTAATACATGATCAATAAGCTTAGATCACCAGCCCTGCCTCATTTATGATATCATGACCAACCAATGATTGAACAATCGGAGCGTGACTCATACCTTGGTGTGGTAGACCAGGAACACGGCGGCCATCGCCAGCTCCACCAGCATCAGGGTGAACAGCAGGAGGACAAACTACAAAAAACTTGCTTTATAATAGAATAATAATCATAATCATAATAACTATTTGTATAGCACCTTTCATACAAAAATTGCAACTCAAAGTGCCAGCAGTGCAGGTATGTCTGTGTGTGTGAGTTTACCTGTTGAATCCTAAATAAATCTCCTTTGTATTGATTGATTGCGATTGATGGAGCCGTGGGGGTTAGTGTGCGCGCGTGTGTGTGTTTCGGTTCCTCAGCGCTCACCATGAGCAGCATGCAGTGGTTCTCCTTCATGGCCCCCAACACTCCGATGTAACACACACAACAGGCGATGGCCCCGGTCGCCACCAGGGTGTTGGCCGGGTAGATCGGCCAGAACCCGGTCGTCAGAACCTCAAACCTTGAGTTCATCATCTGGAACTCTCCGAAGCCCACCACAAACGCTGAGCACACCTAGAACGTCATTATACACACAGCTAGAACATTATGATACAAACACAGGTATTCTTAGTAAGGAACAAGGAGGGTAAGGGAGTCTTAGTATGGAACAAGGAGGGTAAGGGAGTCTTAGTAAGGAACAAGGAGGGTAAGGGAGTCTTAGTAAGGAACAAGGAGGGTAAGGGAGTCTTAGTAAGGAACAAGGGGGGTAAGGGAGTCTTAGTTTGGAACTAGGAGGGTAAGGGAGTCTTAGTAAGGAACAAGGAGGGTAAGGGAGTCTTAGTAAGGAACAAGGAGGGTAAGGGAGTCTTAGTTTGGAACTAGGAGGGTAAGGGAGTCTTAGTAAGGAACAAGGAGTGTAAGGGAGTCTTAGTTTGGAACTAGGAGGGTAAGGGAGTCTTAGTAAGGAACAAGGAGGGTAAGGGAGTCTTAGTAAGGAACAAGGGGGGTAAGGGAGTCTTAGTTTGGAACTAGGAGGGTAAGGGAGTCTTAGTAAGAAACAAGGAGGGTAAGGGAGTCTTAGTAAGGAACAAGGGGGGTAAGGGAGTCTTAGTTTGGAACTAGGAGGGTAAGGGAGTCTTAGTAAGGAACTAGGAGGGTAAGGGAGTCTTAGTAAGGAACAAGGAGGGTAAGGGAGTCTTAGTAAGGAACAAGGGGGGTAAGGGAGTCTTAGTTTGGAACTAGGAGGGTAAGGGAGTCTTAGTAAGAAACAAGGAGGGTAAGGGAGTCTTGGTAAGAAACAAGGAGGGTAAGGGAGTCTTAGTAAGAAGCAAGGAGGGTAAGGGAGTCTTAGTAAGGAAAAAGGAGGGTAAGGGAGTCTTAGTTTGGAACTAGGAGGGTAATGGAGTCTTAGTATGGAACTAGGAGGGTAAGGGAGTCTTAGTTAGGAACGCACCCAGCAGAGGAAGTTGAGAAGAGTGATCGCACTCTTCAGGCCGCCCACACACTTACGATCCATTCTCCAGACTTCTTTCTGGTCCTCGCTGAGCAACACCTGGAGGACGCAGAAGAGAGGAAACTCTCCAGTTATGACTATTTAGCCTTTAACCTTTTGGCTGGGCGTCAAACACCCTGACCGGTGAAGGACTGTCCCCACCTCTGAAGGCGTCGTCTGAAGACACCAGCAGGATAAACAACGTGTATCTAAAGGACGTGTTTGGTGTGACAACACCGAGCGTGATGCCACCTCGCATCCTTCACCTCATCAGTATTACGGCAACAATCCTCTCTTGTAACGCTCCTCTCTCAAACAATACGTTCTCTTTATTTAGATAGTTCTCTTTTTTTTTTAGTTCTCTTTAATAAATACACTGAATACCCAATCATTATTTAACCACGCACCTAGCCAAGCCACACCAACATGTCAACATTCCACATTCTTCTTATGTGGAAATGGAATGCTTACTGCCCATTCAATCCAGCAGTATGAATTTATATAAACAATATACTATATACTATACTATTAACACTTGTTATCTATGATATATATATATATATATATATTACTATACTATCTACTATATACTATAAATTCACTATACTTTTTACAGTACTATAACAATAAAAATAACTGTCTAATGGATGATAAATACATATTACCGTGCAGAAAAGGTATTGATTCCAGTAAAGAAGTTTGACTGATATTGTATATGTATTTCTCCTAAATAAACAAACAATTATGGTCAATTATATCTGTAAAAAGTATCAGTAAAATGCAGATCCTCTCTCCATGTCAAGATACTATAATATTGACTCACTTTATGTGGATCACAACGCCGGAGCGCAATCAGGAGACACGGACCAGGCCCTGGTTGATCTGGAGTGATACCTGATACAGGTAGACACACGCCTGTGTACAGGTATATACACACACCTGTGGGCAGGTAGGAGGAGACGGGGGGAGGGGTGGGTTATCTGAGCAATAGGGAACTGGTGACATGGTTATGTGGCTCACCCACTTAAGGAGCAATAATGAGGGGACGTGATTAAGTGAATCTAGTGGAGCTGGTGAACACTATCTATTTGTTTCAAAGGGCCACACCAGTGTTGCAAGGGCCCCGAATATGCTAAAACCACCTTTGCATACCAGAGGGAGGGGTTGTAGGTTCAATACCCGGTGGCAGAAAACAGAAGTTCAACTGAGGGACTTTTATTGAAAACCCAGCATGAAAAATCCTCCCATTTTCAGATATAAAACATTATCAATAATCTGTTATCATACAACTATGTCCTGTCATTCATGGAACAAAACATTACAGTTACAAGTCTGATTAAAAAGTAGATTTGTTTGAGATTTTTAATCATGTAAACTATGACACGAACATGAGCTAGAAACAAAATAACAATCAAATAACCAATTAATAAACTGACTTAATATGCTAGTCAAGAGAATAACTAGAAATGTGCACACAAACAGGTCATCGCTGATTTGCTACAGTAAACATCTTTATGTAAATACATTTGAACCATTTGATTGTAATACATCTTTTGTAAGAAAATACATTTGAACCATTTGATTGTAATACATCTTTTGCAAGAAAACACATTTCAACCATTTAGCATTTTATGAGCAGTGCTGCTGGAACGTGTGTTCACTTTGTACATCTTGTTGTTCAACCACTCTCTCTGCACGGCTTGTTACAGAACAATAACCAGAACTGAAGGAACATCAGAACACACATACGTAGATGTACTACACACGTAAAACACCAGCTCTAGTGAGGTCAAGTTTGATCCTGAAACACTTGTAAATTACTTTTAAAGTCATAAAGCAAAAAAAAAAAAATGTATGAGACAAAATACAGACATACAAACAAAATGATTTGCAGCAAGTGGATTTAAATTGAGTTATAGACTAATTATCATGATTTGGAAAAACAGAAGCCATGATTATGGAAGATTTCAGAGTTCCACGAAGACAGACGTTGAATAAGGCACCGTCTTATAAAAAGGACATGAAACAAATAAGTGGCACTTTATTGATCTCCACAGGTTCTATCACACTCCGCTCCCTAAGCACCTCAAACACTTTGATTTGATCAAAAACTAACAAGAAACATCCGTCTTTAGATCCCAGGAATTGTCTTGCAAAAGAAGACTTTCACTTTCCCCCAGGAACCCAGGGGCAGAAAACTGGGCTCAGGGATCGTGGCAAAATGTCACCGATGGAAACTAAACACTACCGGGACAGAAAGACAAATCACCAGCTAGAGATAACTCCGACGTTGACGTCGAGAGCCTTGAAACCTCCAGCTGGTTCACATGAAGTACTGATCCTTTTATATTAGTATTATTTGTATGTAGTACTGTTGTTTTTATAGATATTATAGTATTTTTTGTGTAGCTGTACTGCTCTCTACGGCCTCAGTGCAAATACTGTCAATTGAGATGCTAACATGGATCACAGGTCACAGATTCACAGTAGCTAACGGTACGACCCCTGGTGCGACCTGGTGCATCCCTCCCTCCCTCCCACTCTCTCTCTCTCTTGTCCAACCTCCCAACCTCCCACCCTCCCTCACCCCATGGTGGAGTCAGTCTGTTCAGTAGAATCTCTTGCGGCTCTTCTCCTGCCAGCGTCCGAATATCAGGAGGCCGACGACCCCCAGGGCCCCCACCCCCAGGAGGCAGACCCCGGCAGCCAATAGGAACTGGAGGCCACTCAGCCCTGCCTCCTCCTCGACCTCCACTGAAAGACAGGAAAGAGACACGTTAACCAGAGGACACTTCCTGATCTCTTCCTCCTGTTGGAGTTAACCTGACCCAGTTGATTAGGGTTCGTAGGATTAGGGTTCACCTCTGGACCCGTTGATGGGTTAGGGTTCACCTCTGACCCCGTTGATGGGTTAGGGTTCACCTCTGACCCCGTTGATGGGTTAGGGTTCACCTTGGATCCGGAAGTTGGATGGCGCTACAGCCCAACTTGGGGGGAGGGACTACACAGCTCCTGGGGGGAGGGACTACACATCTCCTGTGGGTGAGGGACTACACATCTCCTGGGGGGAGGGACTACACATCTCCTTGGAGGGGGGGGAGGGACTACACATCACCTGGGGGGAGGGGAGGGAATACACATCTCCTGGGGGGAGGGGAGGGACTACACATCTCCTGGGGGGAGGGGAGGGACTACACATCTCCTGGGGGGAGGGACTATACAGCTGCTGGGGGGAGGGACTACACATATCCTGGGGGGGAGGGACTACACATCTCTTGGGGGGGAGGGACTACACATCTCCTGGGGGGGGAGGGACTACACATCTCCTGGGTGGAGGGGGGGAGCTACACATCTCCTGCACCGGAAACAAGCGAATGGGAGATTGGAGTCACACAGGGTTTCCTGTCATTTCAGTTTGGCAGAGCAGATACAGTATGTGATTAATGAGGACCTTTGAACTGCTGCATGTTGTCCACTCTAGGGATGAGGACCTCCTCGTCCTGCTCCTCCTCCTCCTCCTCTTCCTCATCCTTTGTCTTGTCCACTGCCAGATCAAACAGCTTCATGGAGATCAGGTCATGGTTGTCTGGATGTTCAGACAGACTCGGTTCAAGTCAAGTCAAGGTTTATTGTCACTTCACAGTTTACACAAGTATAAAGCACACCTGCTATAAAGCAGGTGTGAAAATCTTATGTGCAATACCCGACGACAGACAGTTATAAAAATAAAATTAAAATTAAATAAAGTTAAAAAATAAAAATAAAAATATTAAGGGGGACATGACAGACTCGGTTAAGAGGGACATCAGGCGGTTAAAGGGGACATTAAAGAGACTGTTAAGGGGGACATCAAACAGACTTGGTTAAGGGGGACATCAGAAACTCAGTAAAGGGGTACATCAGACAGACTCTGTTAAGGGGACATCAGACAGACTTGGTTAAGGGGGACATCAGACAGACTCGGTGAAGGGGGTCTATAAGTACCTGAGAGGTCTCCAGTGGCGGATGACGCCCCAAAGTAATAACCCAGGGGCAGTCGCAGACCAGTGACTTCAGCACAGTCCCGCCACTCGCGGAGGCCGTCCACGTCCTTCATGATCTGGGGACGGGGCCAAAGGAGACAGTGGGAGGGGCTTAGGAGGAGAGGCGGAGTCGGTGATGGTGCAGTTTCAGTCACTTGTTATTTTCAGGCTTGAGACAATGTGGAGAAACTCCATTTTCCCCATAATGACAAAGACTTTAAAAAAATGTGTTGCATTACAGAACTATTGTGGTGATCCTGGTGTCTTGGATATGGATAGCCTTAGCCACGCCCCAATCCTAGCAGTAGCTCCGCCTCTAACCCTAGCATTAGCCTTAGCTCTGCCTCCCTAGCGGTAACCTTAACCCTAGCGTGTTACCGTGAGCCGGTTCCTGGTGTATCTGATGAGCAGGAAGGCGTCGTGGTCCACGTTGCGAATCGCCGCCATGCAGCCGCCAATCTCTGTGGGCCTGCCGTCTTGCTCGTGGTCGTAGTTCAGTGTCCCGTTACCCAACATGGCCGACACGTACGGGTACACACGCTGACAGACAGACAGAGAGTACAAGGAGAGACAGACAGAGTGAGAGACAGACAGACGGGACCGAGAGTACAGGTAGAGACAGACCGTGAGTGACACCAGACGGACCGAGAGTATAGGGACAGATGGACAGACAGATACAAGATTTGTATTTGCCATATGTAACAAGTACATAGGAACGCTTACTCCCCATTCCCTCCCGCAGTATCAATTTTAAAAACACCATAAAAATATAAATGATATATACAATAAAATAAACAAAAAAAAGAGCAGCAAAGTGACTTCAATGATATGTACATGTTTTTTTATTTTATTTTTTACAAAAATGTTTCAAAAACATTTAAAGTGCCAGTAGTGCAGCAGCATCGTGAATAGAGTGCAGTACAGTGCAGTAACTGTGATAGACGGACCAAGAATACAGGGACAGAGATGGATAGACAGATGGACCGAGAGTATAGGGACAGAGATGGACATACAGAGAGAGACAGAGTGAGAGACCGAGACAGACAGAGTGAGAGACAGATAGACAGACAGAGATGGACATACAGAGAGAGACAGACAGAGTGAGAGAGAAACAGGGTACACAAGAGGAGATACAAATGGCTAGCTTGAATTTAACTTGGTTTGGGAGCAGTTCAGGAGCAGAACCCTGTGGATGGTTGGACTGCAGAACCATCAGAACCACAGTGTCCAATAATCAAATCTAATTCCAACTTTACTTTAAATCGAGATGATCGAGACAACATCATAAAAACTAGAATCAAGTGTCCTCTGGGATTTCAGTGTTCTTGCGTTAATATGTGTGTTAATGTGTGTGTGTGTGTGTGTGTGTGTACCTCACGGTTGTTGTCAGAGTTGGCGTACGTGTCCACAAACACCCCCAGTCCGGTGAAGAGGTCCATGTTCCCAAACACGGAGCCTGCAGACGGGGGGGACAATATTAGATTACATTCAAATGTATTGTCATTGTACAGCATAAGTACAGTACAGTGAAAATAATTTGGCATTTTACCAGAGTGCAAATGTTGCAGTAAAGTGCATGGTAATATACAATTTACAGTGGTTAAATAAGATGACACTATTTAAATAAGTTAAAGAAAAAAGAAAGAAAAGTTATATGTATGACATATGTGCATACTTAGGTAAGTATACAAGTATTAAACAGGTCAACAGTTGAAGATTAAAATATATACGGTAGGTACAGTAAAAATCGACATGCTATCATACAGGTATGATAGGTAGCTTGCGCTACATAGTTAGCATACACCTACCGGCCTGCATGCGCTCCTTAGTCAACCAGAAGGCCAGGCCGTCTCCATGGAAGTTCTTCTTCCCCGACCCGTGGACCTTGAACTGCACCTGGAGCTCCCAGTCCCTCAGGTAGCAGGGCTGAGGAGGTGAAGGAGGTCCAACAGGTTAAGGGGGTCCAACAGGCTGAGGAGGTCCAACTGGTTAAGGTTAAGGGGGTCCAACAGGCTGAGGAGGTCCAGCAGGCTAAGGGGTTAAGGAGGTCCAACAGGCTGAGGAGGTCCAGCAGGTTAAGGGTAAGGGGGTCCAACAGGCTGAGGAGGTCCAGCAGGCTAAGGGTAAGGGGGTCCAACAGGCTGAGGAGGTCCAGCAGGTTAAGGGTAAGGGGGTCCAACAGGCTAAGGGGTTAAGGAGGTCCACTTTTGTTTTTATTGTACTTTTCAGATACTTTGTGTTTTTTTTTTTACAACAATTTAGTAACAATTATAAACTGACACCAGAAATCAGAACCTGCAGTATTAAACAATATATTATATATTACATCATATCTTATACGATGATATATTATATTGCATTATACATTATATGATATATTATACAATATATTAAATGACAATATGATTGAAGATTATATAATATACAACATATTATTTTATAGGGACGCTCACCACACGACTCCACACGGCTCCCTGTCTGCTCTGGATGTCAGGGGTCAACCTCACGTGGTCTGGGGTCACCAGGGCCCCACCCAACAGGTCCCAGTGAGAGGAACTGGAGGAACCCAGACCTGAGAACCATCAACACACCGTCTATTATATATATTATTATTATTGATCAGAGAGCGTACCTTGGTAGGGTTTGATCAGAGGAGAACCGTACCTTGGTAGGGTTTGATCAGAGGAGAACCGTACCTTGGTAGGGTTTGATCAGAGGAGAAGAACCGTACCTTGGTAGGGTTTGATTAGAAGAGAACCGTACCTTGGTAGGGTTTGATCAGAGGAGAACCATACCTTGGTAGGGTTTCATCAGAGAACCGTACCTTGGTAGGGTTTGATCAGAGAGGAGGAGAACCGTACCTTGGTAGGGTTTGATTAGAGGAGAACCGTACCTTGGTAGGGTTTGATCAGAGGTGAACCGTACCTTGGTAGGGTTTGATCAGAGAGGAGGAGAACCGTACCTTGGTAGGGTTTGATCAGAGAGGAGAACCGTACCTTGGTAGGGTTTGATCAGAGAGGAGGAGAACCGTACCTTGGTAGGGTTTGATCAGAGGAGAAGAACCGTACCTTGGTAGGGTTTGATTAGAGGAGAACCGTACCTTGGTAGGGTTTGATCAGAGGAGAACCGTACCTTGGTAGGGTTTGATCAGAGAGGAGGAGAACCGTACCTTGGTAGGGTTTGATCAGAGAGGAGGAGAACCGTAACTTGGTAGGGTTTGATCAGAGGAGAACCGTAACTTGGTAGGGTTTGATCAGAGGAGAACCGTACCTTGGTAGGGTTTGATCAGAGAGGAGAACCGTACCTTGGTAGGGTTTGATCAGAGGAGAACCGTACCTTGGTAGGGTTTGATCAGAGAGGAGAACCGTACCTTGGTAGGGTTTGATCAGAGAGGAGGAGAACCGTACCTTGGTAGGGTTTGATCAGAGAGTATTCCCTCTTCACGAACTGCTCCGTCTCGTACACCGACGCATCTCCCGCTATAGCCGACGACAGGAGTAGCAACAGGAAGGAACCCGTCCAGTTACAACCAGCCAGTCTTCGTCCCGTTCGGAACACTTTACACTCCATCACGGCGGCCGCCATCTTGCTCCTCCCACTAAACCGGATCATTTCCGCCCGTGTTACTATTGGCTGATCCGACAAGCCCCGCCCTCATTTACTTTTGGACAGTACGCTACGATCCGCTTATAGTTACTGTTTGTCATATTTATATTCTATTATATATAGATTACATTATATTATATTATATGATATATTATATTATATTATGTAAAAATGTAAGTCTTGAAGGTTCGTTTAGTTTGTTATTGGATCAATCAAAAGTGTCAGAAACGTGCAGTACAAGGTGCAAAACAACCACCCCCCCCCCCCCCCCCCCGCCCCTGCAGGTGGGCTCGCTCATGATTGGTTACTGCGGTCTGTCAACACAAACGTGATAGGCGATTCACCTGTGGGCGGGCTTGCTCTTGATTGGTTACCGAGCTCTGTCAATTAGGTTTCCGCTGTGTCTGTCAAATAAAGAGTTCCCTCCTACCCTCTTTGACAGCAATTGTCAAATAACTAATTTGACGATTGAATTTCTCATTTAAGCTATGGACAGTGTAAACATCATGTCCTCCACATCCATCATGTCCTCGGGATCCATCATGTACTCTACGTCCATCATGACCTCTAGAATATGTCCATCGTGGCCTCTAGATCCATAATGCCCTCTAGATCCATCATGGCCTCTAGATCCATCATGGCCTCTAGATCCATCATGTCCTCTACATCCATCATGTCTGTGTGTCTGATTCATTATGCCCTCTAGATCCATCATGGCCTCTAGATCCATCATGGCCTCTAGATCCATCATGTCCTCTAAATCCATCATGTCCTCCTCTGTGTGTCTGATCCATCATGACCTCTAGATCCATCATGTCCTCTACATCCATCATGTCCTCTAATCCATCATGTCCTCTAATCCATCATGTCCTCCTCTGTGTGTCTGATCCATCATGACCTCTACATCCATCATGTCCTATACATCCATCATGTCCTCTAAATCCATCATGTCCTCCTCTGTGTGTCTGATCCATCATGACCTCTACATCCATCATGTCCTATACATCCATCATGTCCTCTAAATCCATTATGTCTGTGTGTCTGATCCATCATGTCCTCTACATCCATCATGTCCTATACATCCATCATGTCCTCCTCTGTGTGTCTGATCCATCATGTCCTCTACATCCATCATGTCCTCTACATCCATCATGTCCTCCTCTGTGTCTCTGATTCATCATGCCCTCTACATCCATCATGTCCTCTACATCCATCATGTCCTCCTCTGTGTGTCTGAATCCATTATGTCTCCATGATTCTTCACCATGCAGACCACAGAGATGGAGCCCCAAGTCTTCCTCCATCAATCCTCCTCCACTTACAGCAGACAGTAACGCTGTCCTTCATCACACACCTCTGGACATCCTGACGCTCTTCAGACCCTCGGGGCTGTTGGGCCCCTCCGTCGATAGGAGGGTGAGATATGGTGTCTGGCCGTCAGAGGGTCTTTAATGGGCCGTCTGTCTCTCTCCCCCTCTCACCCCCAGCCCATAGTGCTGTTTCTCCTCCCCCCCCCCCCCCCCTCTCTCTCTCTCTCTCTCTCTCTCTCTCTCTCTCTCTCTCTCTCTCTCTCTCTCTCTCTCTCTCTCTCTCCTTGTCTCCCCCTCTCTCCCCTGTGGTAGTGATGTCTCTCTCTCCCTCTCCCCCCCCCTCTCTCTCTCTCTCTCTCTCTCTCTCTCTCTCTCTCTCTCTCTCTCTCTCTCTCTCTCTCTCTCTCTCTCTCTCTCTCTCTCTCTCTCTCTCCTTGTCTCCCCCTCTCTCCCCTGTGGTAGTGATGTCTCTCTCTCCCTCTCCCCCCCCCCCCTCTCTCTCTCTCTCTCTCTCTCTCTCTCTCTCTCTCTCTCTCTCTCTCTCTCTCTCTCTCTCTCTCTCTCTCTCTCTCCCTCTCCCTCTCTCTCTCCCTCTCCCTCTCTCTCCCCCATGGTAGTGCTGTCTCTCCCCCTCTCCCACGTGGTATTGCTGTCTCTCTCCATCTCAC
Source organism: Muraenolepis orangiensis (assembly GCA_027704905.1). Taxonomy (NCBI): domain Eukaryota; kingdom Metazoa; phylum Chordata; class Actinopteri; order Gadiformes; family Muraenolepididae; genus Muraenolepis; species Muraenolepis orangiensis. The sequence goes on along the minus strand of CM051017.1, from coordinate 8,284,207 downwards.
TCCCCTACGGTAGTGCTGTCTTTTTCCCCCCTCTCCCCCCCCCCCCGTCTCCCCAGTGGTAGTGCTGACCTGTAGAAAGACTCAGTGGTTAATTGAAGAGCTCCTTTTGCAAGGAAGTGTTTCCTATCAGCGCTGTGAAGCGGAGCCACTTTCTCCATCCATTTGTCTCACTCAGGACCGCTGCTAATAAACTACTAATTCATTCTTCAAAAAGGTTTCAAAAGAAAAACGCCAACAATTCAGCCATGTTTCCTTTTTATTGTTATATTGCTTTATTTGTCCAGGGGCAACGTTGTGGTTTCAATAACACGACACAGATGTGTTGTATTTCATGTATTAATATATCATTTGCCACCGCTGTCTCTGATTTAATTAGTCTTCTCTACATATATATATGTATATATATATATATGTATGTATATATGTGTATATATATATGTATATATGTGTATATATGTATATATATATATGTGTATATATATATGTATATATGTGTATATATATATATATATATATATATATATATATATATATTTGTACACATACAGTATTTATATATATATATCATCTATGTACATAAGTTAAAGAGGCATTTTCTGGGGCTAATATAAAATAACCCAAATGGCTGACTCTACTGTTGTCTGGGCCTCCAACACATTTCCAAAGCAGGCCTACTAGAACCCTAAATAAACGATTGACTTGTCAGGCCGTGAAAAGCTACTCCACAAAATTAGCGAGTGTCTGCCAGCAAGTACATTTTAGTGGAAAGTTCTTAAATCAGCTACAGATTGAAGTGAGAACAGTTTGATGAATAGCTGCTATTATCTGTCCTCGGAAACCGTTAAGGTGAGGCTGCTTCCACCAGTCTCTTTGCCTGACTGGGGCCCGGTGAGGCTGCCTCAACCAGACTCTATTCAGTCTGACAGCGGCCAGGTGAGGCTGCTTCAACCAGACTCTATTCAATCTGACAGCGGCCAGGTAAGGCTGCTTCAACCAGACTCTATTCAATCTGACAGCGGCCAGGTAAGGCTGCTCCAACCAGACTCTTATCAGTCTGACAGCGGCCAGGTGAGGCTGCTTCAACCAGCCACCAACCACACACACTGTGGCGGCAGTATAGCTCAGGAGGTAGTTGCTGGTTCGATCCCCCGGCTCCTCCTAGCAAAAACTGTCGAGGTGTCCCTGAGCAAGATACCCTCACCCTAACTTGCCGTTGGTGGTTGAATGTGTGTATGAATGGTTGAATGTGAGGCATGACTTGTAAAGCGCTTTGGATAAAAGTGCTATATAAAAGCATCCATTACACTACTACACAGCAGTATTCTCTTAATGCAGTATTTAATTATCTTAATGCCGTATTTGTTTCCTCTCACATTGAGTTTTTGTTTTGTTTCATTCAGACAAGGGTTATCCCTGAAAACCGTAAACTAATTCAGATTATTATTTTATCTTAAAAGGTCAATTTAAGATGATATATTCATATTGTTGATAATCTAATAATCAAATTACTTTCATGATTAACATCTTGCATTTGTAATACAAAAATTATTAGAAAAATAATTAATGTTGATTATCTTGCTCATGAATAAAATATTTCAATATCAAACAACCTATTGTATACACATGTAAAGAGACATCTGCTTTTAGTAGATAGATACAGTGTATTTTTCATGTGATGTTGTTGATGTTGTTCTTTTCTAATTGATTGTTCTCTTGACGCTGCCTCGCTTCTAAAAGGTTCAACTAATCCATAGGAGCACACCAGCAGTCATCAAGTCATCAAGCGATCAGGTCGTCAGTGACAGCCCTTTTTACTGTCTGTCTTCGATCTCCCCCGGCTCATTGTTCTAATGTGTGAACATTGATCGCTGGTCCTCCTCCTTTCCTTAACAGCTTCGTCATCCACTGGCCCCCCCGACAAGACTCAGAGTTTCTCCACATAAACCAACCTCTGGAGTCAAGTTTGCCCACCAATGTTTACCAATGTATTTATTCTTTAACTTTTAATTCATTCAGTGTGAATGAAATTTAGTAATCTCAGTAAATGAGATTTAGTCAAAATATCAGCTGATAACCGTGTGACTAAACATAATAACAGGCCTACAGTACCGAGCATATTCATACTACTACAATACATGACTACAATAATAGCATACTTATACTATAATTACAATGACAATTACCACAAATATTTATTCTACAGCAGATAGTCCATGTATTCTCCTGAGTAGGCTTTATGTTCTCACTCATCCAGTGCATGTTATTCCACATGGTTTGGCTACAAGCTGAATATAAAGCTTTGTATATATATATATATATATATATATAGAGAGAGAGAGAGAGAGAGAGAGAGAGAGATGATTTCATATTTTTCCAAACATGTTTCAAAATAATCTTGAATGTTTCCTAGATTCAAGATTCAAGTTCATTCATGCCATGTGTAAGCCATGTGTAACAAGTACATGAATGCTTACTCCCCATTCCCTCCTGCATTCTGAATTTCAACAACGATAATATACTATGCTATGCTCATGCAACACTATACTATAAACAACACTATACAAAAGTCAAGTCAAGTCAAGTCAAGTCAAGTTTATTGTCACTTCACAGTTTACACAAGTATAAAGCAGTGGTGTGAAAATTGTATGTGCAATATCTACTATACTATATATAATATAAACAACACTATACTAAACACAATAAAAATAACAACAACGTGACTGATGGATGATACAGTATATAAATATGGCGAACTATGCAAAAAGCATTTTAAAGTGACAGTAGTGTAGAAGCATCATGAATACAGTGCAGTACAGTGCAGATCAGTGCAGTCATGGAAATGAGTCCAGTAAGTCCAGTAGAAGAAGTATGACACAGTGTAATATTGTTTGCAATGTTATGATAGTGGCAGCACTCTTAACAGCTCAGTAGGCGCACTGCCTGTGGGTAAAAACTGTCCTTGAACCTGGTGGTCCTCTTTCCCATGCAAAAGATGGTGCCCAGGGTATTTGTGGTCCTTGATGATGTATATGGCCTTGTTCCGACATCTGGTCCTAAAGATCTCCTTAAGGCATGGAAGAATATACCTGATGATCTTCTCCGCCGTCCTCACGACCCTCTGGATGGCTTTCTTTACCTGTGCAGTATATATCACACACACACACACACACACACACACACACACACACACACACACACACACACACACCACACACACACACACACACACACACACACACACACACACACACACACACACACACACACATTCACCAATATTCACACACACATTCTCTCCTGCAGAGGGCCCAACTCTGCTCTGTTGATGGTTCTAATCTATTAGATATTTTCTTTCTGTTCACTGATTCACTGCAAGAATTCCCACAAAGAGGAAAAATATGAATTCATGTCTGCATAAATGTTACCACCAAGACTCAAACTAAGAAAGACTACATAATACTAATAATAATAATTCGAATAATAATAATTATTTCTTGTTTCTTATAAAAAAAAAATGTTATATAATAATATAACATTATATATATATATAATATAACATTATAATAATAATAATAATTTTAAATGTATGGGCTTATTAGGACTATGCCACCGTTTTACTGTTCATAGTCATAGGGTTATGTATTGTTACTGTTGTTACTGTTCATCTTGTTACTGTTCATGTCTTGTTACTGTTTTTACTGTTCATCGTGTTACTGTGCATAGTCATAGGACTAAGTCTTGTTACTGTTCAGTAACTGATCGATTTTGAGGAATTGGAATTTGAATTGGAATTGGAATTTGTTTTCCCCCTGTAAGTGGTCCCTGGCCCCAAAATGTTTGAGAACCCCTGCTCTAGAGATGTCTGTTGTGGTCAGTGCGGTGAAGCCACTCCCTGCTGAGTCCAGACGTATCGGGGCCAACTCTCCTCCGGCGCCAGGACTGAGGAGACACAAGAGGCGTCAGAGGCAGCACCACTCCAGGCGTCGACAAGCAACACAGTTGGTCGTTTAGTGACCGCTGACGTGTTCCAACATGCAGAGTAAGCTTTTCGATTCGATTTAAATTCAAATGCGCTATCGTGACTTAAGTCAAAGTGAAGCCTAAGCGGCGCGTAAAGTTCAGCGTCATCGACATGCATAACTTCTCGGACCCGTGCGTCTCTGGCGACTTTACGCAGCGCTATTTTCCAAGCGGAGTGGAAGATGTGTCCCTCGGGTCGGGGCCGGCGGGGTGCCCTATCTTCCCACTAACGTCCCGTGG